>OZ025239.1:17984781-18542281 GCA_964019155.1 Osedax fenrisi | reverse complement strand
TCTAGTAAAACTTCCCTAAATTCTAGAGCTTTTAAAAATTCCGGTCCACCCCTATGGAATTCCCTCCCTCCTACCATTCGTTCTATTAGATCCCACAAAAGATTTATAAATCTTACTTCTATTTTCTCTCTACCCATAATCATTAAATCATCCAACTTATTATTTGTGTCCGTGTTATATTAAATGTATATCATTATTACATTGTTATTGTATTATTATTATCTTATTATTATATAACACTATACTATATCAATGCAGTCTGTAGTATATAATAGTCCTTTATATTATTTAGTATTGTTGTCCGTGGTATATTGAATGTATATTATTATTAAATTATTATCGTATTACTATTATTTTATTATTATTTTCTTCCCGCACGAGCGAAGGAGGTCTACATGACCCTATTTTAGTGCAAATAAACCTAATATCATCATCATCATCATATATGTATATTTATTTGTGTATTTATACTATATATATATATATATATATATATATATACTTATATAATAGTAATGTGTTTATTCTTAGTATATCTTACTACGCTGCACTATAGTAATGGTCTACATTGTCTACACTGTACTATGTACACCTATGCGTTATACTTCTATAAGTAATACTGATCACTGATTGATTGATTCGAATATTTCAATAGAATATATGCACCCATATCTCTATAGAGATAATATAAGAATGTAGCAATAATTATGATATCATGATAAATATTAACATTTAATTATATATATATAATTATAAATTCACATTTACATATATAATTATATATAAATATAATTCTGAACTTTACAATATTTCATCACCTAAAACTTTACAATATCACATGACCTACGCGTAAACACTCGTGACACGGACATAAGTAACGAAAGCATCACGTGACGTAATAAATGCATAGTATTGCAAATTTAACGATAAACAAATAACAAACAAACATCTACGGCGTAATCTACGACCGCTAGATAATCAATTACCGAACGAACGACTGACTGACTGACTGACTGACTGACTGACATTCAGCACCGCTGTTTTACTTACTACCGCAGCAGTGTAAACATACATTCTCGATGTGCGACCACTTTTTACGTACGTACGATCTAGAATTTCGTTATATACGAGTGCAAGTCTGTCTACGCGTGTACGCGTGCGTTCGTGTTTGCGTGCGTGCGTTCGTTGTTTATGTTTTATATTATTAATTCATAATTATCACTGCGTGCAATATGAACTGCAATATTTCCTAACATTTCAATCTCTATAGATGGTTTACTTGTTTCAATTTTTTATATTAATTTATGCTTGAATATATTACGAAATCATAGAATATCATAATATATAGGAATACCTTAATGTTTGTGTAAATAGTAGGGGATACTGAGGTTTGACCATGGTTTTGTATACAGTTCTATATTATGGCAATAAACAATATTTTTAAATCATTTAAATTACATTACATATATGTCATATAATCTATAGATTATCATGTTATCTAATTAATGTATACGTTTTAGATATAATTAACAAGGTTACGTAATTTCAATAACAACACTTATTTTTTAAGTTCAACCCCGTCAGTGGGGTTTAATGAACATATACATATTGTCAACAAAATCCATTGATTAATTATAATTAAGAAATTCGAAGATTAAATTATAATAGTGATACGATATTTAGTTAATAGGGACATAACAATTACTATTACGACATTGATTATTACATAATATTTATTTTTAACATTTATATAATAATAGTTAATTATTACAAAAATCGCACAGTTTAACATTAACTGAGTCACCTGTATACTGTACACATGTATACTGTACACCTGTATACTGTACACATGTATACTGTACACTAAGGGTGAGTGGTGGTAATGAATACAAATTAAACAGATGAAATCTTAAAGAGTATATTAATATAAGAATAATACTTAAGTTTCAGATTTTTATATGTTATATTGAGTAAGCTGCGTGATGTTTTAATAATTATTTTTATTTACACAAATTATAATACCGCCATTTATAATACGCTCTATGCGCATGTCATGCGCATGAGCAAGGCATTGTTATTGTTTTCAATTTGAATATTTTATATTTATATTTTATTACATTTATATATATGATGGCTTTGATATCATAATAACATATGAATAAATATAATAAACATATACTAAATACTATCAACAATGTAATACCACAAGTTACCTACATTTATAAACATTTATAAGCATTTATTATCTCTAAAGCCATGTATGGTGTATCGAATAAAACTGCGATAACATTATTGATATGTGGATTCGTACATCATTACCAACCTTCAGTAAAGCCTACATTGATAACATACAGTATTACTATATAATACAATATATATTTTCTTAATTTAATTGTACATATAATATATAACATATTTTCATAAATTTTCGTCGAAGCTTCATTTTATTGTAGAGATTTATATATCCTTATGTATATATTTTTAATATTTATTAATAATAATGATTAGAATAATGATTATTATACTTATATAATATGTATACTATTGTGGTAATAAAATAAAATATATACATAAGGATATCTATATATATATATATATATATACAGAGCAGGACACAATACTCACACAATGTATAATAGATACAATTAAAATTACACACTTTGTTCTTATAATAGATACTACTACAATTACTTTAAAAAAATCATAATAGATACAATTACAAAAACAGAATTTTCTTAGTAGATACATATTAGTATATATAAATGCATTACAATTATAAATATATATATATATATATATATATATTATGTATATAGTTTATAATTTTATTTCATTATTATACTTTTATAACATGTATAAATTATTACTTTCAAAATATATATTTTCTTACATTTTCATTTAAACATTATTTTATTTTACAATAAAATATATATTCCTAACTTTTCATTAAAGCATCATTTTATTGTACAGTTTTTATATATCCTTATGTATGTACTTTTATAACATTTTTACTATTCAATATAATATATATTTTCATAAATTGTCATCAAAGTGTGAATTTATTTTACAATAAAATATATATTTTCTAAATTTGTCATCGAAACATCATTTATTATACAGTTTTTATATATCCTTATGTATATGTTTTTTATTTTTATTTCATTGTTATACTTTTATAACATGTATACATTTTTACTATTCGATTCAATATATATTTTCCTAAATTGTCATCAAAGCGTGATTTTATTATACAATAAAATATATATTTTCCTAATTTTTCATCGAAACATCATTTATTATACAGTTTTTATATATCCTTATGTATATGTTTTTTATTTCTATTTCATTGTTATACTTTTATAACATGTATATATTTGTACTATTCGATTCAATATATATTTTCCTAAATTGTCATCAAAGCGTAATTTTATTGTACAATAAAATATATATTTTCTTAATTTTTCATCGAAATATCATTTATTATACAGTTTTTATATATCCTTATGTATTTGTTTTTTATTTTTATTTAGTTGTTATACTTTTATAACATTTATATATTTTGACTATTCGATGTAATATATATTTTCCTAAATTGTCATCAAAAAGTGATTTTATTGAATAATAAAATATATATTATCCTAATTTGTTATCGAAAAATCATTTATTATACATTTTTTATATATCCTTATGTATGTTTTTTTATTTTTATTTCATTGTTATAATTTTATAACATTTATACATTATTCTATATGATAAAATATATATTTATTTTCATTCTGTTTAATTTCTTTATGATATATCATAGTTTTAATTTCATTCATATATTTATTTTGTATTATATAAGTATAACACAATATTTTAATTAATTAAAAAAAATATTAATCATGTTATTTGTATGTAAAATAATAATTACAAATAATACATTAAATATAATGATGTACAATTATATATGTGTATAAAATTGGTATCATAAATAAAAATAATTAGAAAAATAATATTTTTATTTTTGAAAAAAAAATCTGACTTGAACACCTGTGAATATTATATTTGTCGAGGTAAATTATTGAAACTACAGCAAAGGGTAATTTATAGTATACTCAACACCATATTAAAAAAAAATTTAAAAAAAATTAAATTTTCAATAGTTACAATTTAGTTCAAAATTAGTCGTTGAATTATCTTAAAAAACCAATAAAATGACCATATTTCACAAAATAACTTATTTTTTTCAACTATAACTTCTTTATATATTAGTTATAATATATACTAATTAAATGAAATACATATACTAAAAAATCAATAAATATAAGTAAACTCATTTTAAAAATTAAAAATTTTTTTAAAAAATTATTTTTTGAAAAAAAAAAAAAAAACATGGCATAAAATGTAAAATAAATTACCGGGTGTCTTTTTTTTGACTTATTTGTTCAAAAAAATATGTAATCTAACTAGAAACGACGTTTCAGGATTTTATATTCATAAATAGAGATTTTAGTGACATTAAATATTTTTTACATTTTTTTAATGTAAATTAATTTTAATTATCATATGCAGCCCATGCTAATGTTCAACATGCTCACGCTGTACTATAAGATGTCCAATTACACTAATTTTTGTTTGTGTAGTTTAGTATTATATAACTCTATAGTAAAACATTTGTTAAAATATGATTATTAAAAATGGCTACCCTTATACTCACCCTTACTGTACACATGTATACTGTACACATGTATACTGTACACATGTATACTGTACACATGTATACTGTACACCTGTATACTGTACACATGTATACTGTACAGTGTATACTTAGAGCAGCCATTGTAAACAGTACATGAATTGTAATGATTCTTCAGTGCAATTGTCAATAATGTCGGTGCTTATAATACAAGATATTATATAATATCATTCTCGCTTATATGAACAGTGTTCATATAACCCCATTGTTGGTGATGCATTTAACCCCATTTAAAATATTTTTATTGTTTAATAAAATTATAATATTTATGTATTCAATTAATTTTAAATTAATTTTCTATAAATATAAATTCATTATATATGAAAATATATATATATATATAACATGAAACTAAATCAAATAATTATTAAGCAGGTTGTAATGTTATTCACCTTGTATAGAATTGTTACTTTTAATTGTATTTTATATTAAATGCTGATACCATTTTAATTATATATATTTAAATAATATAAATTATTTCCGCCAACGTAGCAACTAGAGATGATAATACTAGTCCATTACAAAGATTAATTCTTAAATTTATAAATTATTAAAAAGAATAAGTCTTATAAACATACATTATTTATCTCAGATGGTTCGTGCAAGACACCCGTTCTTACAATCCCACTCTCCCCTATCTATAATGTATTTTATTTTTTCATATTTTCAGTCATATCTAATAAATATATCATATTTTATTCTATAATGTTTTTCAATTTATATTTTATTTTTATTATAATATATATATATATATATATACATATCGTGTTTACTATATTAAAAGCCCTTTGCTATATGTGTGTATACAAATAATACATCAGTGTCCCTCAAATGATGTCCGTATACGTATATATCGTCCGAAACTATAAGCTATAACTCATAATACATGTATAATACATAGTAATTACATATTATGCAATATATATATATGCATGTATATATGTATGCATATATGATACACCATATCTATAGAGCTAGAAAGAAGAGAGCTTATTATCTAGCTCTATGGTCTGCACAAACATACACTCATACGGCGTATGTATATGTTCACGCAAACTATGTAACTCGTCAACCCCACACACATGTATTACCTAGTACTTTAGTATGTCATGCGCGTACCTCTTATATATCTGCACTACATTCCCATTAATAATACTCCTAATACCACATGATAATATACTATTCATAACATATGTGTATAGGTGAATAGATTGTGCAGATTCATCTATATTATATATATATATATAAATATATAAATAAATTTATATTTATAAATATATTTGATACATTAATTTATTTGTTATGTTTGTGTTAAACTATTTAATGTCGTATGTAAATGATAATATTATATGCTTATATACGCTTATTCTTACACGCACACACACACACACACACACATACACATATATATACATGACGTATGTTATTGTATAAATAAGATATATATTGAGAGATAGGGGGAGAGTAGGAAGAGCATTGATCATGTAAAATCAATATTATAATACTGATAATATTTATTTATAAATATTTAACTTTATACGAAATTGTATTGCTTTTTCTGCACTCGATAAACTATGTACAAATCAATTATAAACAATTAATATTGAGATTTATATATTATAATGATATATTGTGTGGGGTATATTATGTACATACGACTTTTCCTGCACGTCTATATAATATAAACAAAGTTATTATGATCACAGTGGTATTAAAAGGCAATTAAGAGGCATTTACTAAGTTAGCAGCTTTCAAATACTTGTTATCGCTAAGAATTTCAATAAATACCCAATCACGTGCACTGTTAAAAATAAGGGTATAACATTATGAAATATATGGTATAACATATGGAAATACGAGTTATACCATACAATTACGTTAAATGGTATAATATCACATATTATATGGTATAACATTTGATTTTTTTAGTTATACCATATAGATTAATTGAAATGGTATAAGATCACAAATTATATAGTATAACATTTGTTTTTTTTAGTTATACCATATAGCTTAATTTAAATGGTATAAGATTACGAATTATATGGTATAACATTTGTAATTTGTAGTTATACCATTAGCTATTAAATATAATGGTATAACTTTATGAATTATATGGTATACAATATGGAAATACCAGTTATACCATAACATTTTAAAATTAAGTTTATATTTGATTGAAAATAAAATGTATAAGAATATAATTCATAATAGTATCCTTCATAATATCCTTAATATAACAGTTTACTTATTGTTGTGTTAAATTATTATAGACATAGCATGTATTGCTTCTAATTGCAATTAAACTGGTTTTCAGAAACTATATAGATTCCCCATAGGGAAATATGTATACATATACATATTTCCTATATTTCATATAAAAATACTTATAATTATTCGAGTATATGTATATATATATATATATATATAAATAATTCCATTTTATTTATTAACATATTCTATTTCCACTCTATAGAGTGTATACACTCAACATGAGAAGCATTTATTTGTCAACACATTACAATATACATAAGGTATTTATACTATATTATATATATATATATACAAATTATATCATATTATATATAATAATATAAAAGTTTATATAATATATAATTTTATAATATATTTATATATTATTTATAATATATAATTAAATTGTTAGAATATAATTATATAATTATATATATATATATATATATATATATGTTATAAAGTCAAAGTTGTAGATAGGTATATTGGTTAATGTAATATACATTTAAATGCATTTAGAATTACGTAACAGAAATCGATATATCTACATACAACTTTAAACTAGATTTCGGTGTCTCTGTGTTAAATGCATATATGTCTATAGCTATAGCCATGTAAATGTTTATTTTTCTGGTATTTTATATTGTTATCGTCTGTAAAGTATATTTCGTTATTTGTCTATAGAATAAATTCCATTCGGTGAGATTGCATCATTCTTCGGTTTGCATCTCATTGGGTAGGTACTATTATTATTATTATAATTATTATTATGTTATATTATTATTATGTTCAACAGGTCTTTGCTTTGATTAATAAACTGTATTAGAACATTCACATGATTACATACATATATATTATAAAATTATGATAACTATATGCTAATCATTAATATGCAGGAAACTGTAGAATTATTTGCAGAATTTCAAATTTCATTTAAAATATTAGAAAAACTGCCGGAGAGGAATAGTGAGTTGATGGGGATGATAAAGCATATAACGTATATACACAAATATATAGACGAATATATTGATGTACTAGGTATCGCTACTACGCAAACTGATCAAACAGGTAATTTAGTTATCTAATTAATAACATTAGTTAATTATAATACATTAAATATCTATATAAAATAAATATGCAATTATATTTTATTAGTCCATGGATAGTATACTATATATCCATATATGGTCAATTATTTATTTTATTTTTAGTTCACAATGTAATTAAATTTAAATAATATTACTAATAGGTATATATAAATAATGTTAGGTAACTGTTGTACAAATATTATCAATATCCTTCTTTCCTTAATCAAATATAGATTATAAAGTGTATAATTAAATATATAATATAATATTTCCTAAAATAGATGCGGGAATCATATATTTTATGATGGGAGTTTGCGAATTATTGAAAAATGAATTTACAATGAAAATAAAGACAAGGTTACTTAATAATTACTTAATAACTATAGATTTAATATTATAGTTATTTTATGATTTTTCGTATGCTAATTCAAAAGTATAGTATACTCTATTATATATATAACTGCAGTAATTAATATAATATATTGGATTTTTCTAATTACAATTCTAACGTATATAAAGTATACAATTATAAAGTATACTTTATATAGTATTATCATATATGATATTAACTGTATAAAGTTTCTTATAAGATACATATTTATACTATTATATAATATACAATATTTTTATTCATACTCTAGTATACTATATATATATATATATATAACTTATATAAATATTTGAATTTTAATTGCAGGAAATAATGACTCCATGGATACATGGATATATGCATATATCAGAAAAGAGGATGCTTATTATGTGTGTCGATAATTGTTTGGTTTTCGTTCAAAATAATTTATTTCGTATTTTATTAAGTGGTATTGTTAATTTTATTTTTTTCACGTAACATGTCCTATAAACATTAATTGTTTATGTAATTTTGTATCACGTTATTTATTTAAAAATGTATCTGTTAATAAACAATATTGTTACACCAAAATATGTGGTTTTTAGAAAATAAATTATCATTATAAATGTCGATTCCATATATAAATTAATAATATAGAATAGTAAGTTATTATAAACACTGATATACATTTAAATAAAATATAGTATAACTTTTAATAAATTATGATATAACTTTATATAATATACATTTTAATAAATTATGGTATAACTTTAAATAAAATATAGTATAACTTTTAATAAATTATGGTATAACTTTATATAATATATGGTATAAATTTTAATAAATTATGGTATAACTTTATATCAAATATAGTATAACTTTATATCAAATATGGTATAACTTTTTATAAAATATGGTATAACTTTATATAATATATGGTATAAATTATGGTATAACTTTATATCAAATATGGTATAACTTTTTATAAAATATGGTATAACTTTATATAATATATGGTATAAACTACACTGTTAAAAATATGGGTTGTTATTCTACACAATTATAGGGTTGTTAATAAAGAAGGGTTGTTTACTTATAATTTCAATAACAACCTTTGTTAAAAAAGGGTTGTTAATATAAGGGTTTTTAATATCAAATATTAAAGGGTTGTTAATAAAAAGGGTTGTTAATATCAGAAATAAATTGGTTGTTAATAAAAAGGGTTTTTAATATCAAATATTAAAGGGTTTTTAATAAAAAGGGTTTTTAATATCAAATATTAAAGGGTTGTTAATAAAAAGGGTTTTTAATATAAAATATTAAAGGGTTGTTAATAAAGTGGGTTGTTAATATCAAAAATTAAAGGGTTGTTTACTTTCATTTTTAATAACAACCCTATAGGGTAATAAGCTTATTCAATTAAAAACTTGTTAATTATTAACTTACTATTCAAAATTAAAGAGTTGTTTACTATTATTATTTTAATACAATCTATATATATATATATATAAATCTATATATATAATATTTTAAATATTAATATAAATTTCTATCGGTATTCGTAAATCATCGTTCAATATTCATGCTTATTCAATTATTTTATTATAGAAAGAATACAATATTATACTTTTTAATTATTTTGAAATATTGATTTAATTTTTATCTATGCAAATTAATTATAAATTATTATTTTTAATTAATATTTAAGTAATTATACTGTTTTTAATAAATAAAATATTATTTTAAAACCTATAATTATTTAAGTAATCCTATGTATTTTAATATATTATCAAAATCTAATTCAGGAGACTTGTGAACTACAATTTTAATCATAATTATATTGATAATACAAATAGAAATCATGTGAAATAATTGCCCAATATTTAATATATAGCAATTGCATATTGATTAAATATTGTATTCAATATTAAAATGATTATATTATTGAATTTAAGTTTTAAATCTAACTTAAATGAAATTATATAATATATTATAATATATAAGTTAATATGTTGCGATGGTAATATTTATACGCTAATATAAACTTACGTTCAACTTACATCAACAACTTAAGTTGAACTTAAGTTGAACTTAAGTTATGAACTTAAGTTGAACTTAAGTTATGAACTTAAGGGTTGTTAGCTATTAATTTAAAAAGGGTTGTTAGCTATTAATTTAAAAAGGGTTGTTAACTATTAATTTAAAAAGGGTTGTTAGCTATTAATTTAAAAAGGGTTGTCAGCTATTAATTATAAAAGGGTTGTTATCTATTAATCTAAAAAGGGTTGTTATATATGGATTTTGAAAGGGTTGTTAAATAAGGTTTTTAAATAATATTTTTTAACAACCCTAAAAGGGTTGTCCACCGTGACATACCAGACAACCCTTATATTTCAGTTTTAACAATCCTTTTCTTCTAACAGTGTATGGTATAACTTTATATCAAATATGGTATAACTTTTTATAAAATATGGTATAACTTTTTTAATTAGTTATACCGTAAATGGTATACCAGGGCGCCACGGGGTTATACCATTTTTTAATCAATGTTATACCATTTATTTCTAACAGTGTGGGCTGTGCACAGATATGTAGACCATAGTGCGCGTACCCTAAAGATAACACGGTGTTGATGGTGTTGTTGTTGTGGTTTTGTTCTAGAAGTTCCGGATTAGAACACGTAACGAAATGGTTACAGTTCATTGGCTAATTGATCTGAACAAAACTAAATGACCTCTGATAAAAGGGTCTTTCTTATAGTCTCGTTTCTCGCTTATTATCGTTTATTCTCGCGTATAAATAACACGTATACGTATACATATACCAAGGACATGTCCTTGCATATAGGCCTCTGAGTTAGTTAACAATATAACGCTCGTCTTATACTTACATATTATGTAACTTAAGGAGTGGTCGCTGTAGCGGGACAATTGGTCAGATGGTCACGTGGACAGTGGTCAGTTGACCTACATTACGATATATACTACAATGGTAGTCTATCCATCTGGTGAATCTGTCTAACTGTCCGTACTACACAACAACACACCCTATAGTGCTCTCACCAATAGTAGACCAGTAGAACATCCGGAATCATCACGAGATCACGTCTATCTCGGGCTATCTCGTTCCTGTTGTCTTCGATATAACCTACACGATTGTTTCAACCAATGAATTATATATTGGACACGGAACCAATTCAGAGTAACTTAATTTCGTATACGGCATGCAACGATTGTTCTTAGTTGACGACGAATAACCTTGGTAGTTTTCTTATATAAATAACATTTATAAATATGTTTTATTCTTTATCGGTATTGTGAGTAGATATATAGATAATTTAATTTAAATCACTGTTTAATTATAAAAATAGTATACTGCTCAATGCAATAACAAGGCGATAATAAGAAGGCGACAATAACAAGGCGATAACAAAGATAATTGTTAAGATACATTTACAAAGAGACTAAAGTGAATATAATTGTATTTATACGTCACGTGTAAGGATGCAGTTCATCAGTTTATCTTTAAAGGTATGCTAATAAGTACTATAGTATACCTATAAGTACTATATATATAGTACTATAGTACCAGGGATATACCTCCTTGATAGTACTATAAAGGTATTATACTATAGTATACTACTATACTAGTATATATACTAGAAATTGTCCGCGAGAATTGCTCTTACATCATTCGGCCTCCTATTCCTCTCGTTCCATCGGCGTATATCTATCGCATACCACAATTCCACCGGAACTGGAGATGTGAATACCTGTAAAAAAGGATGAACAGTTAAAGATTGCCAACTCGCTCTTCTCTTTATGGCTGTATGGTATAAGCGACACTCTTTATATTATAATTAGTGGTTAGGTTATAATTTTAATAAATATTTAAAAAAGACAATATGTAACAACTCTCGCCTTTACGACAATCCCCTTTAGGTGGACTTTCTTGCGAAGGTCACGGCTATTTCTCTTAACAAATATAGTACACTTTATTTGTGTACGTATACATATAAAACTAGCGAGTGTAATTCGACTTTAAAACTATAGTTTTATAATATAAGAGATACGTACTTTCATACCAAAGCCCTTGGGCTATGATACTATAGTATAGTATAGTATACTACGATATCGTATAAGCTATACATGTTATAAGATAGAATGCTATCTCCGCTTCTCCGTATTTCATGAAACCCCAGCGATGCCGATATTGCGTAATACACGACGAGTTATGCCGCTTGTCCGTGTGTTAACCACTGTAAGTGTGCGGTGTGCGGTGTCCGTGCTTATTTACGCGCATCTCACTATTATCTCGACTTGACATCTTGACGCGGCGTTCTTCAGTATCACTTTGAGGCGTTCTTTTAGCGGTCGTTAACTATAGTTATATACAGCAACGATTTGTCTAAGGCTATGCTTCGCAAAATCTTTGTATATAGTAAGTTCGCTATTCACATATTCGTGCGTTGTACATTATACAGTATACTTACTATACATATACTCAGTGTACACTATACAGTAGACCGGTTCGTACTCATTTTTTTTTTAGAATTTTATAAACCTTCACATCTATAACAATTATGTATGCTATGATAAATAAGTGTTTAAAATTTTAGACCTATATCTTAAATATTGTTATGTCACGAGACCTTTTAATTTTAACATTGAATACATATAAAATTTAACATGGGGGAGATATAGAAATAAGATTTATTCAATTTTTATAAAATTGAATGATTTTTTTTAAGCCAACTATGGATATATCCTAGAAACATATATTACAAGTAGTATAAACAATACAACATATTTTTCATAACAATCTAGATGCCCAAATTTTATAAAATAATTTTAGTAAAAAAAAATGTCTAAAAATCGTATAATTTAATATAAATAAATTATTACAATTTAATTTAAAAAATTAAAATATATAATTCATAGATAATAATAATTCAATTCAAATTAATTATTAAAAAATTATTTTTAGAAAAAAAATTAACATCATTTGTACATTTTTTTGGATTTTTATTTGAAATATGAAATACAAAATAATTTATCATATTTTTTAATTTTTTTAATGTTATTTGTATAAAGGACATTTATATCTAACTTATATCCACAATTCAATACAATCTGATCACTCAAATTTATGTAAAGTATAATTATATATATTAATTTTAAAAATTAATTATTTTTTTGAATTATTTTGAAATAAATACTTTCAAATTAATACTGTAAAATGGTGTATTTTCTCGAGTTTTAGGAGACATTAATATTGGTAATTTGTAGATATAAAAATGAAATATAGATATTATATTATTAATAAATATAAATAATGGTATATATTATACCAATTCATTAAATATAATACAAATACATAAGTAATTTTAAATATTAATTTAAATATTTGTAAATATCAAAGATAATAAGATGGCGTCATTACTATTATACATGGAATATTATACATTTTATTTAAAAATAATAATTTATATTTCAAACTTTAAATGCTTCGAGACAAAAGGTAACTATTTTTTTATAAAAATTGTTAATAAATATTATACTAAAATATAGATATGTATTATATTTTATATGAAGGATTAAAAATTGAATCGAACGAACCGGTCTACTATACACTGTATATAGTATACACTGAACACCAATACGTATGCTAACGTACTATAATGATATAGCATAATGCCGAGGCCACACTGGCGAATCCGCACCGCTCAAAGCGAATAACGACAGCTCTTAGATATCACGTGTGTGTTTTAGATATCGGCGAATATCCACCCCGAAGTTGAAGTCTCCTTCAGCTTAACTTCAGCTTAACTCTTTATATCTAAGTATAAGTATACTATTATGTTTAATACATTATTAACTAATTAAATATTCAATAATATATATATATATATATATATATTTTTTAAATATATATTATTTCTAGCAGGCGACAGCATAGAAAAGATAATTATCTTCATCTGAAGCCTTTTAGAGGAAACAATAATATAATGAATTTAATAATTCACATGATATATATATATATATACAACTTTCTTCTAATAAATATTATTATTATTATTATTATTATTATTATTATTATTATTATTATTATTATTATTATTATTATTATTATTATTATTATTATTATTATTATTATTATTATTATTATTATTATTATTATTATTATTATTATTATTATTATTATTATTATTATTATTATTATTATTATTATTATTATTATTATTATTATTATTATTATTATTATTATTATTATTATTATTATTATTATTATTATTATTATTATTATTATTATCTACAATAGATTTATTTACGTAACGCATTTCTAAATACTACACATGTATTCATAACACGGTCCTGCGCATTACGTACGCTCTAACTATGCGTACGTTAGCCGTATACAGCGACACATATTATCGCTATATATGTGATAAGAATGGAATCGTTGAACTCTAGCGGTCTCGAATGCAGCCATGAGTCACCGTATACGTCGCGGATGACTCATCGCTGATTTTAATACCCATAGGTGGCGATACTACGCGATCGAAGTCTATTACAATTACTTTCACAAATATTAATCACGATATTAATACCGATATCGTTCATTACAATACTACTATGCACGCTATAACAAAGCAGTGCGCCTGCGCATTCACCTGCGCCTGCGCATTCAGCGACGATAATCAATGTCGGACTGGGTTTTCTAGTTTTTTTCAATAACTATAATCAGTTAATCTTTTATTGAAATCTACACGATGGTAAACAAGTTATTATATTCTAGATACACACACACATTCATGATCGATATATACGACCAGCATATATAATAAATATATATATATATATATATATATATTATGGGTATATAAAATATACAAGCGAATATAATGATGATTATAGCATATTAAAAACTCACATTAAAGTTAATAGATATTAATTATAATAGGTATACCTATAGGTATAGGCTATAGTTACCTATAGGTATCATCACTACGGCTGTTAATGTGCAACTAGGGTAATGACACACGTGATCAGTGTCTACACTTAATAGGTAGACGTATAGGTGTCGCTAGGAGGACACCCGTGTATTTATAAAATGGTACAAATAAATTATAATTTTATAATAACACTGAATATAAAATATATATATATATATGTTTACATATACATTATTTATGTGTAATAATTGCTTATAGGTTTTAACAACTACTCAAAATGTGTATGATATACATATATATATATATAAAGCAAACATTTAAATATAATAATAATACAATGTATACTGTAGTATATTAGTAATACATATATGTATTATTTAATCAAATCCCAACCGAGTGCCATTAAATCATACCATATTTAGTAGAATTGCTATATACTTACATAACTGCATGGTAAGTTATGAGATATGGTACCCCACGCATGCTCCATCACTTTAAAGTCGGAATATATATGCGAATTAGGAAAATGTAACATTAATTTTACATCTGAACAATATTTTAGACACCATTTTAAAGATAATTAATTATATTTCAATTTTAAAGTATAATAATTTTTGATACCGGTGGGTAACAAGGGTAGTGGGGGTAACAATGGAAGTGGGGGGTGAAAAGGGTGTGGGGGTAACAAGGGTGGTGAGGATAACAAGGGTAGTAAGGGTAACAAGGGTAGTGGGGGTAACAAGGGTGGTGGGGGTAACAAGAGTGGTAGGGGTAACAAGGGGGTAGGGGTATTTCTATGTTTATTAAATCTAAACTTAAATTTAAAATACTTGAAAAATTGACTGACAGTTATTCATATAAAATGTATACAAAAATAATAGAGATTTTTTATACTAAACTAAATATTCCTAATATAATTATTGCTGGAATTTATAAATTACTTGAATCTAATATAACAAAATTTTCAAATACCTACTTTGGAAATAACTTTATAAATTGATATATATGATGATTTGTCATATTCATAACATATATATATATATATATATATGGAATTCATTCTATAGAATTGACTTTACATAAACATTATTTAATATATATATATATATATATATATATATATATATATGTTATGAATATGACAAATCAATGATGATATACACATATTATACTCCGATATTACAAAACCCACGTATAGAATTATAAAGAATAAATACTTAATACTTAAATACTTAATTGAGGGTAATACACTAAGTATACTTGTATACGTGGGTGTATACATATATGTGGATATTGAACCCATGCACCCATATAAGGATATACGTGTTAGTAGGGACAATAACCAAGTTATCTTGTTTATTATCATTGCTATCCATATAGGGGTATATCCTACCAACACTTGCAATTTAAGTTCAACAACATATCAATGACAACGTAACTTAGCTACCACAAACCTACATGATACTACTAACTGGGACGCGCAAGTTAATATAAACATTGTTCTCTGTTGTTTTATAATGATTTTCAATCTATTGACTATTTATCTGCCTATTAATGTAAAGTAAGGTATAACATAATAATAATATATAGTTTATTAGGTGAATAAAAAAATAAATAAACAAAAATATGGAAGAAAAAATAGATATGAATTGATACCCAAATTAACATGGTACAACAATTAACATTGGGTTTACATGTAATGGGTTTACATATGCATATAATAACAAAACGCCTTGGTTTATGCATGCCGAACAAAATATACTTATAATTATAATTATAAGTATTCTTATATAAGAAATTAGAAAAGTATTCCTATATAGGTAGTATTAAGTAGTACATAGCCTATATAGTCGATACATTAGCCTATGATATTATGTACTTTTAAGTAATTAAAACCAGTATGCAATGGATGGGAAATACATTGTGAAAAAAGAACTTAATTATAAAAATAAATGTTATTATACATTTACAAATTATAATATACACCATAATATAGCACTATAATATAGTCTAGAAAGTATTATAGTACGTTTTTTTAGATATGTACAGAAAAGCTATTATTGCTAATTAACTTATTTTATAATTATAATTATATGATTAATTCCACTTTAAATTATATATAATTATAATGAAATACATTTAAATGAAATCGTGTAATGTAATGCAACTATAGTTGCATATAGGGGCGCTGGAACGAAGGTGTATATAGGGGGGAACAACCAATCAAAATAAATTATGTGGTAAAAGTAGGGGGGACAAATAGGTCCCAATAGGTCCCCCTTATTTTAAAGTGGGGGGGGACATATTCCTCCCCGTTCAGTGGACGGCGTCCACCCTGTTGCAGCGCCCTTAAATGCAACAGAACAGTTTGAAATTGTCACGTATGGCAACTCACGAATAAAAGAGGTTGAAAATTACACATATCTTTGTGCTTGGATACATATCTTGAAGAGTAATATCGAAATCCACAAAGCAATGTCAAGATTAATAAACTCTAGAAATTGAAAATACTTCATAACTCGAAAAACATGATTTTTTGAGAAACTTTCGAATATATATTTTATATGGAATAGAATGCTGTAAGATAGATTCACAAATTGAGAAGACAACTGATGGCTGCTATACACGGATGCTAAGAATAGCAACACATACCTCGTGACAAGTTAATCAATAAAGTATTATATAAAGATTTGCCAAAACTTACTGACACTATCGACGAGAGAAGAATTCGCCTGGCCTGCTATTTTCACAAAATTATTTACATAAACCAATGTGTCAGTAATGCTAATAATGATAATAATGATAGTAGGTATGATAATGATAGTAATGATAATAATATATTTAATCGTTACATTATAAAATGTGGTGTTCTCTAAGGTTCGGTATTGGGACCGTTGTTATTTATCATTTATATTAATTATATATATATATATATATATATATATATATATATATATATATATATATATATACATACATATTTACTTATATTTTAAGACTGCAGCGATATCTACTTTTTATAAATGTATATTCCATTTACCCCCATGGATAAATCTAACTTACATTTATATAAATATAATATTCTTAAATTCGATGATATATATAGGTACCTACAATATATACATATCTATATTCGTATAAAGCTAATGAACGATCGCAACCTTTAGGTGTGATGTCGTATCCATAAGTATAGCAAAGGTAAAACAACGTCGGGAGAAAATCCATATCAAAAATATCAGATTAATTATTAAGAATATCAAGAATAACATTATTTTCTCTATCGAACATATCGGCCGTTGTATAGAACTATCTCCATATTTAATTACTTATTGTTAAACCTGTTAAGATATATATACAAAATAACAAATATCTTAGTTATTACCAAAAGGGTATTACATTATTGAGTTATATAGAAATATATTTCTTAATAATGCTATTGTTGCATTTAAATTGTAAATATTCATACTTAATACCTTATATTATTATAATTATTATTTATTTCGGAATTTTAATTATTTTTATTAATTTAATTTACTTGTGTTTGTGGATCGTATATTATTATATTTAAGTTGGTATCTGTGGTATTGGTTATCATGTTTTGTATGCAACCTACCTCCATACACTGTAAGTAAGCATTCGAGACCAAGGATGCATCCTTTTCATAATATATGGTTTCGATAAAAGCTTTTCTCCCATGTAATATTTGCTTATTGATGTTTACTGATCGCTTGTTGAGCCATATGACACATATTATATACTCTTATTTATATATGTTATCTGTATTTATTTATTAATTTATATTTTATTTGATCTTATTTTTATTAACTTTGTTGACAATTTTATTTAGGTTTACTATCCACTTGTTAAGTACATTTCTACCTAATTATTATTTATTATATATACTTTTTCTTATAATTACTCTGTTTTTGTATCATATTAACATATTATATTACATATTACATATTATATGTATTATCATATTATCATAGCAATTATTGTTATGTTATATATTATTATATTATTATAGATGGTTCGAGAACTTCGAATAGGTACACTACATACCTACACTCACAAAAATAAGATAGTAATTATTGGTACAAATCTAGTCATTAGTTGTTTGGTCTAAAACGACTAGGTATAAAAGAGATGACCAGCTAAGCTGGGCTTTATATGTTATGCCTAGCTGGTTATTACATGACTAGGTTTATTTACATATAAATATCTAAGCTGGTCATTACATGATTATGACGTTTATTATTATAAGATATAACATTCTATAGAACCATATACACTGATAAGTAATAGTATATGTTTTGGTGAAACAATAAAAGAAGTATCCAACTACAACTATCTAGTATACATACTACGTATAGATCAGAATATCTCTTGGAAAATCAAAACTAGCAACGACAAACTATATAATGGATCACCGAAAGTAACAGAATTAATCTCTGAAAGAATTTTAAATCTTGCCGGACACTGTATTCGTCACAAAGAAGAAATGGCAAATAACCTAATACTTTTTACACCCACACGAGGAAAAAGAAGAAGAGGTCGCCAACAGTTTATATTTGTAAGGCTCTATAACTTCAGACTGGCCTCGAGGATATCGATGAAATACCATTTATGATGATTGATCGCGGTGAATGGAAGAAACTTTCAACATTGGGGCAAGCGAGAGCCTGACAAAATTAAGTAGGTATATGTTATATAATACATTATTTTTTTCAATTTTATTTATTAATTGTATTAGTTATTATAAATATATAAATAAATAAATAAAATTATTTACATATTTTATTAAAAGGCGTCTACTTTTTTGTTGATAGTTTATTTATCTTGTACATCAAAATTTGTTTGTTGAATAAATGATAAGTTTACTGTAACTCTTTAGGGTATGAAATATTATATATGAAAAAACATGAAACTAAACGTACAGATATACCATCAACATTATCACCTAATAGTGTTTTTTCGATATATAATTTATATATATTATCTGTTAATATAATATATGGGTAGGCAACATCGTTTACAGTAATGAAGAATAGATATATTTATTCAAATAATTTATCTCGAACCATTTTTATATAAATTTAAAATTACCTTCATTAACCTACTAATTATATTATACAATATAATATTCAATCAATTGATTACAATACATATATTGATAAATACACATAGGTGTGATATATGGATAAGAATATTAATTAACCTAAATAATTTTAAAATACATATAGATTAAAATGTATCTATTTATTTGTAATTATTATATATATATAAATAAAGCAGAATCATATAATTCCATGTTATACAAATGATGTAATACATTAACAGAGAGTCTACATAAATATCTGTGTATAGTATAGAGATAGATATGAATATTGTGAATTAAAAACAATTATAATTCATATTTATAATAAAGTTCGTAGTTGTTTTCATAGCAATGTATATTGTATATTGTATACAATATACAATATACAATATTGTATACAATATACATTGCTATGAAAACAACTACGAACTTTATTATAAATATGAATTATAATTGTTTTTAATTCACAATATTCATATCTATCTCTGTAAGAATTCTTATCTCTCATTCATAGAGATAGATATGAATATTGTGAATTAAAAACAATTATAATTCATATTTATAATAAAGTTCGTAGTTGTGAATTAAATGTATATTGTATACAATATACATTGCTATGAAAACAACTACGAACTTTATTATAAATATGAATTATAATTGTTTTTAATTCACAATTGTATACAATATACATTGCTATGAAAACAACTACGAACTTTATTATAAATATGAATTATAATTGTTTTTAATTTACAATATTCATATCTATCTCTGTAAGAAACTATTTACAATATATATATATATAATATATATATATATATATATATATATATACATATATATATATATAAACATATATACATATTCATCATCATTAAAGGTTTCACCAATACTGTTTATCTATAGATATGCAATATAACTACTCAAATGGGTTCGAAAAAGGGATTATCTACTATTGAAGAATGTTTCGAGTTTAGAAAATGGTTGCATGTATACATATACAGTATATACAGTAGATTATACCTTATGTAACTGATGTAACTTATTTAACTTATGTAACTGATGTAACTTATTTAACTTATGTAACTTATGGTAAATAGTAGACTAATACCATATATAAGTGTCTATGTAGGAATTTCGCATAGTAATGTAATATTTATACATACTATAATATATAATATATATATATATATATATATATATATATATATATATATATTATATATATATACTTTTCAAAATCTTTTAATTCAATAAATCGTGAAAATATGAAACATATCTTAATCATATATGGTATACCCACTGAAATCGTAAATGTAATATTGATGCTCTACAAAAACAACCGCTTCATGGTAAGATCGCCTGATGGTGACACACCCTTCTTCGATATAACTACTGGAGTACTACAAGGAGATACACTTGCACCATTTCTATTTATTATATGTCTCGATTATATATTGAAACAATCATTGGACAGTAACTCAGATCTCGGCTTCATTATTATTAAAAGAAAAAGTAAGAGATAACCAGCTGTACATATTACAGATATTGACTATGCTGACGATATAGCTGTAATAACTGATAGTCTGATAGATGCCAATAAACTACTACACAAAATTGAAGATACGGTTAATATATCGGTTTACATATAAACTCCGACAAGATGGAATACATGTGTTTAAAGCAATAAAACCAGATAAACATGAAAAGCCTAATCAGGCCTTTATATAAAACATGTAGAAGAATTCAAGTATCTAGGTTGTTATATTATTTCAACTCAACATGACGTAAGCGTAAGAATCGGGAGTGCGTGGGCAGCCTGCATAGAATCAGGATATTCTAACTGGTCATGTAAACTCAAAATAAACTTCTTTAGAGCTACAGTTGAGAATGTTCTTATATATAGCTCTATAGAGATATATCACCTGGACTCTAACTTCAACATTAGAGAATAAAGTTGATTGAGCCTATACACGCAAATTGAGAGCAGCGCTAAAAAAGTCATGGAGAGAATACGTAACTAATAAGGAGTTGTAAGGTAGAATTCCAAGAATAACAGATACAATACGCGAACAAAGACTGAGGTTCTCCGGTCACTGCTGGAGAAACAGAAGCGAAGTAGTGAGTGAAGTATTACTCTGGAATCCACAACACTGACGACGCTCTCGAGGAAGGCCTATGAAGACATACTTATATCAATTAAGAGAGGACACGATGTGCACAAATGAGGAACTATCGATATCGATGAGTCATAGAGAGGAATGGAGGAAACGTATTATGAACTGCCGAACAAGCTCGACCCGGTAATGTAAGGTATATATATATAGATATATACGATATACATGCTCAAATATTGCGGTAGTTTAATCTAAATTGCGTATGAAAATTAATAAATTGTTTAAAATCATTCACATTTTTTATTATATTATATATTTTATATAATTTTATAATGTATATATGTTAACATATATATATATATATATATATATATATATATATTTAAACAATGTATTATATTGACGTGTATCTGTTAATGCACTCACATACATGTATCGAATTGCTTGTAGATTATCTATTAATAGATTATATTATAATGTCTTTAATGACATATGATACACCGTAAATACACTTATAGTTATATATATATAACTTAATTGTATAAAAGTAATGAATAATCAATGAATAATCTAAGAAGTCAAGGAACACTACCTAAATAGTAGCTCTGTCGTCTTCAGCCAATCATATTAGGTCGTTGTGTCGTTAATAGAAAACGCCATGTCATGTGTCATATGTCATATAAGATCATTCAATAGTCTATAGTCTATATAATATACTATAGTCTAGATATGGATGCATTTAGTATAATAATGATAGGTTAAATAATCGCTGATTTTTAATATTAACATTTATATGTTATAATGAGTATATATATATATATATTATATAATATATATATATATGTATATATATGTATATATATACACCTATACAATTGTAGAATATGACAATCCTATACATAATAGTACACAATTTATCATTACCGAATGCACTTAGCCATGATATACCGTGTACCTATAGGTATACCTATGCCGTATACGGCTGTATACAGCGTAACTCCTAACGAATAGTGAACCGATTGTATACATATCATTGAATATAATGACATATTACCTATAGCTAAGTATATATATATATATATATATATATATATATATATATATATATAAATATATGTTTATGTATTATATAGTATAAGTATCAATAGCACATGCATTTTAATTTGAAGTTCCTGATATACACATTTTTACGAATTTCGATACAGTAAATTATCAGAAATATCAACATAAACCTATTTAAGATCAACATCTGAAGAATTACTAAACTAGGACCCTACTTAATACTTAATTAGGATATTCTTTCTCATTTACAATCATACGCGCATGACCGATTTATAATGGTTTGATCAGTTAGTATGATGTAGTCTGTAGTCTGTGGTGTACCATATAGTATGATGTAGTTTGTAAAATAACACAAAGGAAGACAGTATTTATTATTTATGTCAATGTATAATTTACAAATACAATTTGTTAGTAGTGAATATCTATTATTTACTATACATAATTAATTTAGATGTAAATATATTTATATGTTTTAAAATTATTCAAAAAGAAATTATAAAAAACTTATCTATAATATACAAATTTAGAAACGATAACAATTAGATCAAACTAGAAAAAATAAAAATTATTAATTTCGTTCATTCATATAAAAGGTTTTATTAAAAATAAATGTCGTTCCTTTTATATTCCTAACCCTTTCAATAAACTACATATATCATTCAAATGATATATATATATATATATATATATATATATAGTAATTGATATTGTAAAAATATATTACACACGAGTAAATAATTACAGGTAATTTTAATTAATACGATAACAAAGATGATCCCATTCCATCGTAATTAAATATTTAATAAATCAACTAGAACTAATTAGTCCTAGGCGTTAACGCCTGAAATACCAGACCATAGTTCAATAAAATGTATACTTCAACAATACGTACTTAGTTACTTAATCACGTGATGATATCGTCGTAGGAGGGATCACGTGATAATGACGACATACTGCTTCATTCGTCACGATCAGCAGTGCAATCCTAGAGGTGACTCACGATTAGACCTTATATCATCTTATCTAGTGAGTCATTCGTTCGATAGATACGCCCAAATAAGGTCATTTGTATACGTATCGCCATGCCCAAGAGAGGTACAAAGTATACCGTATTGCTTCTTATTTCGGTGCATAAGTAAATATTAATTATTCTTTATAATATTCGTAATATTAAATAATCTTCTATTGACTTTTGATTCGAATTCTTTTTCGATTCTTACACCAAGAACCAGGCTTCGCAGCCATACAGTAAGATGGATAATACTATTGATTTGTAGAACTTTAACTTGAGTTTGAATTCAATATCTTTTGATTTTCAAACCTTCTCCGAACTCACCATTGCTGCAGTCGTTGTGGCTAGACTAATGCATGTCTTGCTCATTCCGTTTTCGGTTAGAATCGCGCCAGAATAGTTGAAGTTGTTGACATTATCTTTAGATGTTCTCAATATAAAGCGATGTGTCGTTTACATCCGTCTCCGTGTATGCGGATCTTACTCTTATCGTGCCTTATTTGCAAACTTTGTGATACTTCGCTCTAAAGATTATGTTAACATTTGTAGTTCAGTTTCAGAGTCAGCCAGCAGATCGATATCATTAGAGAATCGTAGGTTGGAAATTATTCCTCCTTCTAATGATATTGTGGACTGATGATTTGTTAGTGTGTCCTGTAGTATTATTAGCTCTAGATATATTGCATATTATGTTATGTAAGCCTAACAATAGATTACATTTAATACTACATAAATAAAGTATATATATATACTTTATTTCTCAATATATACTTTATTGTTTACTAAATTAAACTAAAAACAAAAATACTTAATGACTTATATGAAATTAAATGCAGGAAAATAACTATATTAATATAGTATGAGAATAATAATAATCATATATGATATTTAGATAAATGTTTATTATTTTAATCACTTGGTTTTATTTTAGGAAATTGCATATAAATAATAGTGTTCATTATTTATTGTATTAAACGAAATGTAAAAAGATTGTATCAATACATATTTATTTCGTGTAACGTATATCCGTTATATTATTACACATTTGTAAATTAAAATTATTCAATAATCATGTATCGTATTTTAACTAGACTACATTAGTTGATAACAGTTGTTGTCATAAGATAACCTAGAATACACGCTATGTATTGTGGTAAATGTATACTATATATTGCACATAAAAATTAGTATATATGCAATCTTATTTTCTATATTTATAGATATATATGTATAGGCGGAGTAACTATAATTATAATAATTACAATTCAAGATCACGTAACTTTTAGGCAACCTGTTAAGCGTCCTTAAAATCGGCGGTTTAAAGATATTCGATGCCCGGAGATAATGCAGAAGTTAAACTTAATTGCAATCAAATATAACAATGATAACAGTGATAACAATAACGAACCTAGGACTTATGTCCTCCGTTAGTAAGAGTAATGCGGCGTGTGCGATTATCTACTGATAACGACGTCGGTGCGGTGCGGTGCGGGTCTAATCTTCTGATGAGATCTATTAATAGATCGCATCGGCCGAGTCCACGCATGCGAGCTCCGGTAATATCTAAAGTAGTGAGCCCGCGTGCGCGAGACCGGTAATCGGGTGATATCGGGTGGTATCGGGTAATTATAGGTGCGCCGGCGAAACACGATAGGCGAGTTATTCCGCTAATTAGGGGTGTTAAGGCCGGCACCCCGCGGCGCGGGTAACCTCCAATAGCACCTAATAGTACCTCTAGTAGTTATGATTACGGTGAATGCATACTATAATGGCTACTATAATGATATCACGTGACGAGATAACGCCGGTTATATTGTCCTACGACGTAATCGATATGACATGTACGATTAGCGTAAGCGATGACGTCACACACGGCAGTGCACGCGCGCTCGTCACGCGCTAGTGATTATCGTAAGAGCCGAACTACTTTCACCGGATCACACGTGATGTTCGCAACCTGGGCGATAATGCGGCGCGTATGCATCTAGGTGTAGGGGCATTACGACTGCCTATATAATTGCATAACTTAATTGTATAATTATATAACTAACTTATATAATTACTTGACTTATTTACTACTATTAATACGATGTATACAACTCCATGTATACATTGTATACTATATAATGAGGTATGCAATCTCTATATAGAAAGGCGGATCAATTAGTAATCTATAAATTATGCTTCGTATGTATTTGAAGCAATCTGAAGTTTGACCTTTTTATCTATAGAGATAAGTCTATTTGTCTACATATACGCGTCAACATATATTGTCTACGTTACTCATAGGTACATTATCGGCATATGTGTTAGTGGCATTGCATAAATGTATATCAGCTTATAGTATTCATATCTCAAGTGTATACGCCTTATAAGAGAATGTATATATATATATATATATATATTTATCTGACTCATTTGTCAATGATAAAATCACCAATATTCTATAAGCATTACCTATAGGTTTATAAACCTATCCAAAGATTTTGCGAGGCAAAGATAGTTCACTCCATATCTAAGCTATGTAATTATTTTAATATAGTTCCTATACCAACCACTAGATGAATACACATGTATTATTTTAAGTTATTGATTATTTAATATTATTAATTCGTAAGGTCATTAATCTAATTATCAGACTAATAAATATAAATTTAAAAGTATACTTTTAGTATTATAATATATATGTGAATTATATTTAAAAAAAATATATTTAAAATGACTGAATAGATTTACTTTTGACCTATACAAATTCGGTAAAAAATTTATGAATTCACTTTTATATCTCCAAATAATATTTTTGCTGAACACTTACTTTTCGATATATATCGAATTTTTATACATATCTTAATTTAAGATCATATTAGGGTATTATTTTTCGAATACATAATAATTTAGTTTATCCTTTCCGAATTACTAATGTACCAAGTAAACAGACTATAATTAATTGTTGACATGGGAATAACTATAGTTGAATACAAACCTTAATAATAAACATGAAACAATTGTTGTTATTCTCGATATAAGTGTTTGACAATATATACCATAACCTACTTATATAAGTATGTATGTAGGTGTGTAGTATACATATTAGTGCTGTAAAATTTCAAATCTCAAATATCAAATCTCTAATCTTTTTTTTCCGGTTCGGTTCAAATCTATGATTATCGGGTATTTGGAAAGATTTGATGGTCTCAAATATTTATTTTAAATGTAGTCTCGGTTCGGGTATCATTGCCGGTAATTTCAGGTAATGACCGCTTAACATAAGTATATAGTAATTACTACAACTTAAGATTCTTTCAATTATTTAAAATATCCATTAAAAGTATACTATTAATTTGATTATCTGTTATGCTACTTATATCATAACATAGTTAAAATAGAATAATATTATCAAGAGCAATGTGTCCTTGATTTATTATTCAGCAATCAAAATATTAAAAAATGAATACGTAAAATCTGAATATTCTTGAAGGAATATCATTAGATGTATATATATATATATTTATATATAGCAGGCCTGCTATATCATATACCTTATATGGTGAATATACTGAGATATATCTATGTAATCTATATAA
This sequence comes from Osedax fenrisi, assembly GCA_964019155.1. Lineage (NCBI taxonomy): Eukaryota > Metazoa > Annelida > Polychaeta > Sabellida > Siboglinidae > Osedax > Osedax fenrisi. The sequence goes on along the minus strand of OZ025239.1, from coordinate 18,514,028 downwards.
TCCTATAGGATTATTAAAATAGTAAAGTATTCAATAAATAATTAGTACTTATTTATCAATTATTATTATTAATTAATAATAATTATTATATATTATTAATTATGTATTATATATTATTTGAATAATTATTAATTATTAATAATTGTTAATTATTAATAATTATTAATTAGTAATAATTATTAATTATTAATAATTATTTATCATTTATTATTTTTAATTAATAATAATTAATTATATATTATTTATTATTAATTATTAATTATTAATAATTATTTATCAATTATTATTATTAATTAATAATAATTAATTATATATTAATAATTATTAATTAATACATATTATTTTTATAATTATTAATTATTCAATTCTAATTTATTAATTAATAATTATTTATAAATTAGTTATTATTATTAATTAACAATAATTATGTATTACTTTATTTATTATTAATAATAATTAATTAATTAATATCTAATTTCTTCGTTAAATTATTTAAAATATTCTTAAAAGATGTGAAGTTCTCGAGAATAACAAATTTAGGATTTGAAGTTCTCGAGAACAACCAACCCAGGAAACACATACTTTTTCAATCCGTATTAGATCCGGATTGCATCTGGATTAATTTCGGATCAAGATAAATGTATCCGGATCCTGATTTAATCCGGATTAAATTTGAATCATAGGATCCAAAAATATAATTTTATATAAAAATTAATTATTTTTACAATATACAAAGTTTGATGTTTTATAAATGAATATTATTATATATTTAATATATTAAATATACGAATATATATTATATTTGAGATTATATAATCTCAAATTTGTTTAATAATTATTTGATACGGATTAGATCCAGATTGGATTCGAATAAAATGTCGGATTTAAACTTGCATTTCGATTCAAATTCAATACGGATTTGATCCGGATTAAGCGATACTGATTTAATTTGGATTGTTCAATCCGTATTTAATCCGGATTATGTAATCCGGATTTAATTTGGATTGTGCAATACGGATTCAATCCGGATTAAGTGATACGATTTGTGTGTGGATTGTTCAATCCGGATTTAATCCGGATTTAATTTGGATTGTGCAATACGGATTCAATCCGGATTAAGCGATACTGATTTAATTTGGATTGTTCAATCCGGATTATGTAATCCGGATTTAATTTGGATTGTGCAATACGGATTCAATCCGGATTAAGTGATACGATTTGTGTGTGGATTGTTCAATCCGGATTTAATCCGGATTAAGCGATACGGATTGAATTTTGAGTGTTCAATACGAATTTTCAAATTGTATACATTATATATATATATATATATATATATATATCCAGAAAACAGTAATAGCCTCATAATAGCATCATAACAGAATATTTAATAGCCTCAAATGTTTACATTGTGCTATTATGCTGCTATTTTAATAATATCAACATAATAGCAGCATACTATACTTTTAAAATTAATAGCAGCATAATAATAGAATAATAGACTTTAAATAGCAACATAACAGCATCATAATAGCATGACAAATTAATAACAGCTTAATAGACATTTAATGGCAATATAATAGCAGCATAATAGCACAATGTAAATATTTGAGGCTATTAATTATGCTGTTATGTTGCTATTATGAGGCTATTACTGTATGCTTTTAAAGATGTATACAAAAAGTATTTAATTATTAATATATTAAATATATTACATATATTAAATATTTATTTATAAATATAACCAATTATTTAATTATTTATTATTTTATTAAATTTAAGTAAATCTATTGAATCTAAATTAATTAAAATAAATAAAAAATATTGATTATTTGTTGATAAATTTATCATATTAAAAAAATGTTTTTTTTAAAAACAATTTATTTAACCTATATATAACAATGTATAATTATAAAATATATATAAAATACAATATATATATTTATAAATATTTACAACATCATTAATATAAGTAAAGATAAGATAATTAAAGTAAGATAATATAAGTATTTAGGGATCATATTTATATATGAGGGAACATATATAGGGGATACATGTAACATATAAGTATAATATATTATAGATCTATTATAGACACGAAATTATATTTTCGCTAACATAAAACTGATATATAGATTACTTCTAGCCATAATATAATATAATATAATATAAATTAGCATTATAAATTATTAATTTTTTTGTTATAATTACAGTAATAAAATGTTTATTATCCAGGAAATCCAATATTAATCCGGATCAAAGTCGAGTATTTAGGCTACTTTGAAATCCGTATTGAATCCGGATCATAATCTGGATTCAATCTGGATCATAATCCGGATTCAATCCGGATTTCAAAGTAGCCTAAATACTCGACTTTGATCCGGATCTAAGATCCGGATTGAATCTGGATTAATATTGGATTGTGTTTCCTGGGAAGTATTTGAAATTTTACGGCACTAATACATATATGCCTATCTAATATTGGTAATGTGGTACTGAACTGGTGTACATGCTATATAGCTGATGAACATACATCCTATATACACCCTACATGGGGTAACCCTCTACATGGGGTACACCCTCTACATGGGGTACACACCCTACATGGGGTAACCCTCTACATGGGGTACACCCTCTACATGGGGTACACACTCTACATGGGGTACACCCTCTACATGGGGTACACACACGCGAGGCGTGAACACACTCGCTACGACCAATCTACTAAATCGTTACTGGGAAACAAATATAAATTAATTAATTAAAATTAAATATATTATTAGTATTTTAGATAGATTATAATCGATAATTATCGACTATGACAAAGAATTACATATAAATATAAGTATATAAATATGTATATTTAATGCTATACATTTATCTAGATTCATATATCATTTCGCAGAAAGAATACTTCACAACAATTAACAGTAGTAACAGAGAATGCGTATCACATATATGGGACATCGAATTTGTCACTCGGAATTGTGGTAAACATGATACATAAGGTTGTATGTATGAATGTTGCCTTCTGGGTAACGAGAGATAGAAAAAACTTGAACCGAGACTTTAAAGGGAAGCACTACCTTCGCGGGTTTACATGTAAATAGGTACGAAAATTACTCGTTTTTAAAACTCTCCAACTTGAAATATTTTACATATTTATACATAATTTGTCCGCATATTTAATGATAATAATTCATTCTGTAGTAATATAACATACATTTCTATTTTATATAAATGACAAAGTATATTTATAGTATATGGTACAAAGTAAACATATTACATATTATGATATTAATATCAACGAAACACATATCAAGTACTTACAATATTACACATTATGATATTAATGTCAACAACACAAATATCAAGTACTTAACAGTGTTAAGTTATCACTAGAGTTAGCTATTAATTTAAATACAAAATATAAAGGAAATGTTTTTTGCAATAAAGATTCTTATCGACGTTAATACTATTCTATTGACAACATAACATTTCCTTTATATTTTATATTTAAATTAATATCTAACTGTAGTGTTAAGTACTTGATATTTGTGTTGTTGACATTAATATCATAATATGTAATATTTTTACTTCGTATCCTATGATATTAGTATACTTTGTCATTATTATAAAATAGACATATATGATATAACGAATAAGAAAATCTTCAAGTGACTATTTATTTCAATAACGAATACTGTTCGAAACGTTTTTTAACACGATCAAACACGATCAGACATTAGGGTATGGTACTTACATGACCTTCGTAGGTCAAACTAACGGCACGTGTTATATAATATGTCACGTGTAACTAGGGGCGCTGGAACGATGGTGTGTATGTAGGGGGGACCAACCAATCAAAATAAATTTGGTGGTAAACGTGGGGGGCGGGACCAATACATAGATGGTCCATTTAGATATTAAAGTGGGGTGACATATTCCCCCGTACCACCCCCCTGTTGCAGCGCCCCTACGTGTAACGTTGTTAAAGTTATTGTTAATTTATTTTTATATTTAAATATATTAATTATCTCAATGGTTTGACGCTGATACATATAGAAACACTAACGAAATAACATTATAGTTAACGAGACAATCAGACTAAATAGAATAGAGCAAGGACATGAGAGATCGAGGTCATGTCCTTGATGAGAGTTGCTTGAGACACTCACGCCACGTTACCAAGTTTACCCATGAGCCGACATCAATAGGAATTGCAGGATATTGGGGACACATTATATACAACCATACCCTTTAGTTATATTGCACTATATATATATGTTAAACGAGTATACGTTTTTATTCTTCAGTATAATATCGCTATTTGACCCCCTCTCCCTACTGAGACCCCCATGGGGGCGTCCCCCCCCCCCCGTAGATGATAAAAGATGAATACAATGAAGTAGATCAGAAAGATATCCGTAAGTGACTCTTTTCATATATATATAACGTTACGAGAAACATATAGAAGTTTTAATACACAACTTACATCTTAATTTACTCTATAATTCGTACCCGCCATTTACATAATGTAACATGTACGACATTTAATGTACGACATATAATGTACGTACGAGATTATATGTATTACGCCACTTTCAAACGTAAATTATATTTCCATTTTTAAACATCGCTACACTCATCCTTCATTTTCTATTTATTTTGTTTTATTCGTATTATCCGATGTAGGCCTTGATCGCCACGTGTTTTGTAGTCAATAACATATATACTACTACATATTGGGCCCCACGCACCCCATACTGCGGGACACACTAGTCGGGTACTACAATTACTACACGAGCCCCATCAGTACGTAGAACCACGACCCCCACTTCGCAATCATTCCGTACGATTCAATGGGCTCTAGTTCTACAATCGCCGTATATATTAAACCACACGCCCCGTGTTTTCAGTGGGTCCCGCAATCAGTGCCCCATAACTACGATTACTATCAACTCCACAGGTAGGGCCCCATAATACGGGTTACATGAAGCAAGCATGATACACGATAAATGCGATGCGTAAGGAATACGTCATCATTAAAACTTCTACACTTTACACGTAAATGTGCGCATCACATTATAAATAATAAAGACGCACCTAACGGATATCTATGGTAATGATACCGATCTGATTCATCGTATACATATACCATGAGTCATATCGTACCGTACTCGATATGATTCATCGTAGTGATCCGTTATCATATCGGAGGTCAGCCAGTACGATTAGAATACAGCTACGTACCCGTCGTGCGGACTTTTCCGTGGGCATTACCCCCTCACCCCTCAACCTCACCACCCCCACCCCTTAGTGCGAGACCCGCGATACCGGTATAGGCGTGTGGGTAATACCGCCCAACCAACTCTATACACACGAGAACTATACATATATATATATATAGAGAAAGAGAGAGAGAGAAAGAGATGATTATCTCTGACGCGATTTCATTAATAATTAAGAATATTGTCAACAGGCTCCACAAGAGTTATCAGTGAAATCTGCGAGTGCTTCTATATCGAATGGTATACCTATAGTCGAATTGTATACCTATGGGCGAGGTGTGTACCTATAGGCGAGGTGTGTACCTACACTATAGTGTATGTGTTCCACCTATCGGCGAGGTCAAATTTAAATAAGTGCCACTATAAGTGCGCTTATAAGTGCTATTATAGCATTATTATAACATTATATAAGATTATTATTATGAGATATTATTGATAGAATTTCAACGTTTTTTAATTATACATAATGAAGCTATTAATGCGTGCGATGTGCGTGTGTCGGTTATTGTATTCACTCGCCATTGATTGGTTTATATTAGCGTAAAGTAAACAATAATAAACTTAAAGTTGGTGCAAATATTACGGCATACCGTATATATATATATATATATATATATATTCCTGCATACGCCCATTCCAATTCAGCAAGTTTCTGCGATAGGGTTGAAATCACCCGTAAAGCAATAAACCAATCAGAACAATTATATATAAACCAATACATCTCAGATTATATATTTATATATTGTTATTTTATTTTAGTGGAATACTTATATCATATCCAGGAACTAAGATGAAGTTATCACGTATAACCACATGGTTCTAATGTCCATTCGAAGCCACACTATGAATCGATATTGATTGATTGAAAGTTTATTTAAACACTTAAATTATAAATGATTTCTCAAAAGTGTATATATATAGAATACAAATAATAGATTAGGTAAAACAATAAATACCATTAATAAAATAAAATAGAATTAACCGTACGGAAATTAATAAATAAAATAATAATTACAAACAATATTACTATTACATATTATATTATATTTCATGAATGTTTATGCAATTTTATGGATCTAATATAGGGTGGGAGTGAATTCCATACTTTTGGACCAATATAACTCAGTGCCCGAAATAGTGCCATATATATATTATCGGAGAATGGTGTATATTTAATATTTCGTGTACTAACTTATGAAGTAGACCACTGTATAGTATCACGTGACCTGATTATTGACACATGTATGAAGACGCCGATGTAGACATACGATAACGTGTACAACATAATACTGCGTGTTAAGGGGATTCGCGGCAATTGAAATTAGTTGAAAAAAAATATTTTTTTAATTTTTTTTTTTAGAGTAAAGTATTTTTTTTAAATATTGCCTATCTTGCGTTTTAATATATGCCGCAATATGTTGTAATTTCAAGTGCCGCGTATCTCTTTAAGCTGGTGTATGAATATTGTGACTTTCGTTTACATATTTTGTATTTTTAAAGTATTTGTAATTTTTATTATGTGTACATATAATGTTGATGGTTGGTTATATATATATATGTGTAATCGTTATTTCTAAATGAACATGGAAATATAGGAAAGGTTAACATATATGTTAACTATAGATAAGAAAATATTGTAACCTGGCAATATATATGTATTTATACTATTCTTATTGATACACAAATTTAAAATATCTTAATACTATCATGAAACAATATAAATATCATGCACATATATGTTAACTATAGATAAGAAAATATTGTAACCTGGCAATATATATGTATTTATACTATTCTTATTGATACACAAATTTAAAATATCTTAATACTATCATGAAACAATATAAATATCATGCACTTCCTGTACGCCGTACACTGTGTACGCGTGATGCGCATGACTATAGTATAGTATCTACTATAGTAGACAACTACTATAGTAGACAGTGGTATACCTGAAAACAGCCTCACAATATTTTATATCCGTAAAATATAAACCCATTTCGGAATTAATTAATATATATTAATATATTTGAATATGTATTCAGGAATAATTCGAATGCCTTCGATATAATCACTTGTTATATGTGATATTACGTAATCATTATCGTGTAATAGTTATACTAGGATTACAAATGTTCATTGTAATTAAAATATACGTAATTGAAATAAGTAATTTAGATGAATACAACTAGATTACCTAAAGAGCGGATGTTTGTGCAGTACAATATATGACGCGATCGCTTTGTGCTGCCTGTTACGAAACACGTGAATGCGATATATTTACTTAGGTTATTACATTTATGTATTGCTTTATGTATAAAAAGCAATTGCTTTTTATATATTAGTGTCACACTATAAACATTTTATAATTGAATTAGTGTTTAAATAAAATAAAATCAGATTTAATAAAATCATCATCATCATCATCATCAATAGCAGCGACTACACACTAAAGTAAGGTATACCCTATAGGGTTGTATCGCTAATCCCCTATCCCTTCCCTACAATACCACCACGGTAAACTATAGTTAGTTAGTTTATTTACATACGCATTGATTTCTGATTTGTGTTCGAGAATACATCTATACTAAAACGAGTAATTAAATGAATGTGAACAGTTGGCGGCATGTAAATAACCTATCTATAATGATGCGAGCTTACTTCACTATAGTGGGTGGTCGTCGCTATACACATACTACGTAATATTAACATTAAGCGATCGCGTAATCCATTGTAAATTATACATACATACATACATATATAAAGACAATGTGTAGTGTGTGATTGGATAGTGTTGTATAATGGTGTAATACTGGCATATACGATAATAATACTGCAAAATATCAAATATTTAATATTTCGGTTTCAAATATTTGTATTTATATATATATATATATATATATATATATATATATATATATATATATATATCAGCATATATATATATCCATGGATCCGTTTATAACTAATTAATTCCAATTTTAATTAATTAATTTTTATAATTTTAGTATATCATTTAATTATAATAATATAATTATAGTTATTAACAATATATATATATATATATATATATATAATATAATATCGTTAAACAACTAAAATGACACGAGTACCATATTAGACATTTTTGTGTTGTGTTCTCTATTTGATCTATTTTCTTTGCGTACTTAAAATATATTCGTAAACAAATAAAGTAGATACACTGATATCAATGCGGTGTGCGCATACCCGCGCGCGGTGTGCGACTCGCACTCGCGCTCACCTGTGCGCTAGAGTGTGAACAATGCCCGATAGAGGGCGACAGCAGTCGTGTGACGAGCGCCGGTGACATTCGCGAACGGATCTCGAATGTCAAAGCGATATTTCAACCGGCGCTTACATATTTCGATTGATTTATGCGAACATTCTTTATGCGTCTCGACTTACGCGATATTAAATGAACATTAATAGAACTATTAACGGGATCGATTGTATGCTATCGCACACAATACGACACATTTAAATGGTTACTTTTGTTACTCGTTATAAATGTATTACTTATAAAATGAAATGAAATATTTATTTTTTATAAATGATCTTATAATAAGTTCCTTATTATAATGATATACACATTTAATGTATTAATGATTATATAATAGATATAGTACGGCATATGCGATACGCTATACTACGAAGTCGCAGTAATTAGTCGAATATCGTAATAACATATATATATATATATATATACATATATGGGTATAGGTGTATTTTCAATAACAATATTTAAGTTTAATGTCGATTTTAAGTAAAAAAAAGGTCGTTTGATTTATTTGATACAGATATATAGAATGTATAGCAAATATATAGCAAATATAGCATATATATAGCAAATATAGCATATATGCTATTTTTGATAACAAATCTTAATATTAATAATAATAGTATATATAATTTAACAATAGTAGTATACTACTATTGCATATATATATATATATATATATATATATATATATATATATATATGTATATGGGAAAGTAACCTAATACGGACACTTTAACAATAAATCGTCTTAACATTTTATGACTCATTAATTGTATTCAAAAATTACAATATATTAATATGATATGATTATAGATATTATTGTGATTTTAAAATTTTATTTTATCTTTTAATTCAATAGATAACGGGGGTGTCCGTATTCGGTACCCATGTCCGAATACGGACACCCTGTGTTATAATACGGACACCCTATATACCACTAGATAAACTATATATTATTGATGAATCAATCAGACAAATTAAAATTACATTATTTATAATTAATTTTATGAATAATTTATTCTAATTTAATTAGTTAATAATTTATTTATTTATATTATTTTTTTAATTAATAATACAATTAAGTATCTAAATAATACACATTTTAGATTTAGCTTTATTAGTGGTATTGATATTATAACGCACGCGATTTTTATGAAAATCAGAATAGTTCATACGCTGCGCGCTGATTGGTTATAGGGTGTCCGTATTAAGACATCTAGAGTGTCCATACTAGGGACTTATATGACCTCTAGATATATGCTTATAACTTAGTGAATATTTGATAAAAAATATAGAAATTAAAAATACAATTTTTAGAATGCTTTATTTTTTAATAATATAGTATTATATTTTATATCGATATATTTATATATTCTTGAGAAGGTTATAAGTTGCAATTTTTTTTCATAAATTTAAAAACATAATAAAAAAAATCAGTTTATTGGATATATCAGTAATATTTTGAATAATAAAAAAATAAAAAATACCTTTTTAGACTATTTATATAATAATGAATATTTTATTCGTTAACATTTTGTGTGTAGGATTTATGGTTTCTGAGATACCGAGAGTGTCCGTATTCGGGCACTGTCCGTATTCGGTTACTTTCCCCTAATGGTATTACATTACTGTTACATACATATATATACCCATATTTACTTATGATTTTATTTTTATTTATTTTATTAAATGATGATTTAGATTATGAGGAGTTTTTTTTACTATTATTATATTATTGTTGCTTTTTTATAAATGTATTTACTTTTAATTATCTAGGTAAAATCAAATACAATTTTGTTTATTAATACAAGTTTAAATTATTAGTGGATGTGTTATTGAGTGACTTTATTAGCGATAGTGATAGGTATGTAGTAAAGGAATTAGGTGTAATTAAAGGTGTAATTATTGGCGGTAAATGTTGCCAGTGTTACTAATACTCTATAGAGTGCAAGTATACTTATTACCATTATAATATAACCGTATACATTAAGTATACTTTAAAATGGTAATATATTACCATTAAGGCATACAATTGACGAACCCACACCTTGAAAGTTGAGATTCCATTATCTATTTGCGTTTCACCAATATAAATTACATGTTCTTGATAAATACTTAATAAAATATAATTAATTTTTTTTAAATTAAAATGTTCATGTCATTATTTGTATTATTATTATTATTATCATATTATTTCGAATGTTATCTTATCGCTTTATATTATTGTATATTAATATGTTAGTATGTTAATATAATTATCTATTTTTCTTTTTTTAATCTAGTGGGTGAAATAATCGACAAGCCATCCTTTTCTTTCATCAAGGCTATTGCCAATCTGATATTATTATTATTATTATTATTATTATTATTATTATTATTATTATAATTATTATTATTTTTATTATTATTATTATTATTATTATTATTATTATTATTATTATTATTATTATTATTATTATTATTATTATTATTATTATTATTATTATTATTATTATTATTATTATTATTATTATTATTATTATTATTATTATTATTATTATTATTATTATTATTATTATTATTATTATTATTATTATTATTATTATTATTATTATTATTATTATTATTACTATTATTATTATTATTATTATTATTATTATTAATATATATATATTACACAATTTCTATGTCTTGTATACATATATGTGAATGTTCATTACCTTATTAGCAAACATTACCTATGTGTACTAAGTACCCTATGTATACCATGTATACATGGGTATACCCAATGTGAAGTGCCGGCTTAAGCATGATATGGGCCCCGGGCATCAACAAAACGTATGGGCCCCATAATAATTGTATAACATATGAATGGGGTAATTCTAGCAATAACTAACATATCTATAATTATTCTATTTATATATATATATATAAATATATATTAAGTTGCCCCCTTGAAATCATTGCAATATAATATTTTATAAATTATAAATTTATTAGGGTAAAGTAACCGAATACGGACTGTGTCCGTCGGACACTCTCTTTATCTCAGAAACCATAACTCAATGTTTACAAAAAATGTTTAATGAATATAATATTCATAATTATATAAATAGTCTAAATAATTATTTTTTATTTTTTAATTATTAAAAATAGGTTAATAATCCAACGAAATAGTGCTGATATGTCCAATAAACTGATTTTTTTATTATGTTTTAAAATTGATGAAAAAAATGTCAACTTAAAACCTCCCAAGAATATACATATGTATCGATATAAAACATAACAATATATTATTAAAACTAAAGAATTCTAAACATTATATACATAATTACTATATTTGTTAAAAATATTAATTTAGTTATAAGCATATATCTAGAGAGCATATACATACCTAATACGGACACCCTAGATGTCATAAATTAATAAAGCAACTATCAATTCATTCAGCAACAGAGTGAGTACCGCTTGGAATTCACTTCCTCGATCTGTGGCTTCGTCTAAATCTATAAGCATATTTATTACATGTAATATTTGCAAATATAGATACTATTAATATTAATGGAAACTTTTATTCTCAACATGCATAAATTTAATGTCGTTATTTTTATAATTTTATGGTTTTTCTAGTTTTCGTTTTCGTTTTGTACTTTATTTGGGTATTTGATCTTACCAGCTGTATAATAATTTGATATTCTAGGTGTGAGATGTCAAAAAACCAATATGCAGAGACCGTCCATCTCTCAGGATGTATGGGCATATAATCCTATATGGGCCTGACCAACCCGATACCTCTTCCCTAGTTATGTAATGATGTGTTCAGCACGTTTGATCAACATCCCAAATATTGCTTTATTATTTTATTTACTTTCGGTGTGCGTAAATCACAACTTATTTATATTTTCTAACTCTCTTCCTATTATTTATATATTTCTGTCATTATTATTTATTGTTACCCATCGTTTTGAATCTATTCAATAAACTATTATCTATCTATAATACAAACACCCTATAACCAATCAGCGCGCAGCGTGTGATCTATTATGATTTTCATAAAAATAGCGTTATAATATTAATATCACCAATGAAGCTAAGGGTGTCTAAAATGTGTACTATTTAGATACTTAACTTGTATTATTAATTAATAAAATAATCAAATTCAATACATTAATTACTAATTAAATTATATTAAATTATTCATAACATTAATTATAAATAATGTAATTGTAATTTATCTGATTGTTTCATCAATACTATATAGTTTATCTAGTGATATATAGGGTGTCCGATTGACACTTTCCGTATTCGGTACCCATTTCCGATATTATGTGTCTATGATATATTGAATAAAAAGATTAAATAAAATTTAAAAATCACTATAATATTTATAATCATATACTATTAAATATATTAATATAAAATATATATTTATGTAAATATTAATATATTTTAATTTTTGAATAAAAATATTGAGTCATAAAATGTTATAACCATTTATTGTTAAAGTGTCCGTAGCCCTATTAGGATACTTTCCCTACATGAATTTAAATGTTATTGATGAACATCATATATATATATATATCCTCTAGGAAGTCAGAAAGAAAGGGGTTGATGAAATAATACTATAGAATGACACTCACACACAAACACATATACACACACACTCTCATTATAAAATACAGGCATGTCTGTTTTTTTTATAAATAAGGAAAATACAGAAAATATAATATTTTGTAAACCGATAAATGATAGATTAGCCCTATATGTACATTAGATACATTAATCAAATTTGAATAGCAACATAATTCAGATATTCTCAATATTCTCAAGAATTAAGACTGCGATTTTTCTCTGCAATATACAGTAACGAAAATACGTCATAAGAACGTTATAATTATTCAAGGGAATTATAATTAAATATAGGAGAATATGTAATATAAGTTTATGGAGATAGGTTATATATAGCAGGACAAACTGTAATACGGAACCAAACTAAATAAGATTCAGACTACTGGAATTTTTAAAATGCAATAACCTATAAATTACAAATATTGTTTGTCCTCTCAAGCCATCTCGGAGATATACTTTACATAGAATATACGGAATTTATTTCAATAAAATATATTCCATACTCATTAGAAAAGTGTATTGATAAGTTTTAACATAAATAAAATGAGAACATTATGACCTACCTGGAGCTACCAAAGTCAGCCATCGTGATCTCGTTAAGATAACCATTCTACTGATAAAGCCACGAAAAATTCCTAAATTTGTGTAATTATAATTTTGAAAAACAAAAAAAAATCAGAAACCAAGATAATATACAATTGAAGTAAATCTTAAAGTAAATACTAAAAATACTACACTAAATTATTGATCATAATCTTATTGAAGAACAATCAGTATTAAAAGTTGACTGAACAATAGCGAAAATATATTTAATTTAGGAAGTATAGACGAAAAATATCTAAAATATCATTAACCATTATGTTTTGTATTCATTTATTGTTAACATAATTTGATAAAGTAGCAGACAGTAATATGAATAAAAACTAAATAATTCACCGTAAATATAAAACTAATTGAAATTATATAAATTTATAAATAATCTTCAGGTAGAGTATATTTAGATGGAATAATAAGTGAACTGTTTATGTCAATTATACACATTAACAAATATAATAACTATACAGTGTATACTATACATAATATTTGTTAATATTACGTTTGATCATATAGTATAATAGTTTTTATTGACAATTATAAGTAAAGCTCGGTGTTATATATCTATTTTAACCTAGGTGGATGTAATATTACAAATGTATTTTCTGACAATATAAACGAACTTACAACCAATTAAGTATAAATATCTAGTCTGGTTCATCAAATAGATATGAATGTGAGTGTGAAATTGTAATCAATGAATAAAACAAAAATAATTGTAAATGATAAAACTCACAACTGAAATTAAGGTTAATAATAAATTATGACCTTCAAATATCTATGATCAATTATTTCTGATAATGAATACAAATATAGATGATATTATTGATTGAATTAGTCGACATTTTGGAGATTTAACTTATTATTACTATATTTTTTCACGCCTATACAAACATTGTCTATACAATCCTTGCTAACATATCTGATTTCGGTTCATGTATACATACATGTGAAACGTTAACACTAAATAAATACCTACAAAGATGAATATATTCCTGAACACTAAGATCCTTCGTAAATTACTTAATATAACAGAGAAATTATATAATGAATAAGGGAATACGGAAATGAATTACAAATAGAACGGGCTGTCATGATAGTTTATTAATAATGGGGAATAATCGAAACTGATTTGCTATGTTCACATTTCGAGATGTAAGCAAAGGTAAACAAATATTACCAGAAACTATAAGATGTGCTAGAATAAGAGGAATTCAGAAGAATTGCTGAGGAGATTACATAGTTGAATGAACGGGAGTGAAAATATGTTAGATTTATACAAATACTACACTAATTGCAATTCATTAGGAATATTATAAACCTGTAGATTATTCATGCATATATATTATATAACAATTATTATTACATAAGAAATAACTTCAAACAGACCAAATATAATTTACATACATAATTATTAATCTCATATGGCCCTAGAATTTGTGATCATTAATTCCCCATAAGAAAAATAATATTATGTATTCGGTATAAATATTAAAAATAATTTAATAGAAGTATAATAATATATTGTTAATATGCTTATTTTATTCAGCTTTATTTATACTATAACTTTAGTTTGTATATTACTTTAATTTATTTGTCTTTTATATATGATGATTACTAATTATATGCAGAGCCTTCATAAGTTCAATTATTAGAATATTAATACCAGTAAACTTAGTCAATCAGGGAGTCATTTATAAATTTGTGTATACATTTATTTTTTAAATTGTCAAATTTTCGAATATATTTGTACACAATATACTTATAAATATATACATATGTATATATATATATATATATATTATGCATTTTTAGGATTTAGTATTGATTTATAGATAATAGTCTCAATAAGTTCAGATTCTACGAACACTAATGTGTTAAAACCAAAATGCGATAATAATATATATATGTATAGATTAAACTCGAGAACTATGGTTTGAGTCTATTAGAGGTTATAGCTAAATGGTTAATAGATCACATATACTATTTATTTAAAATAGTGCAGGATTGCATAGTTATATAGTAAATTTTAGCTAGTATTTAAAACATAGAGTTTAGTCTGATTTATTTATATTTATACATATTGTATACATTTAATATAATTATACATTGAAAATAAAATCAAAAAATAAATCGATAACAATAATCGTAGAAATAGAAATACCTCGCATAGCGTAACATTATCACGGAGGCAATCATTACACATATATATATATACATCATTGAAATGATGTACCGAACTATTTGGATGTGAGTTGTTTTAAATAATCTAGACTAGAATACGCTGCCATATTCTCTGCCATTTCCCAAGTGGTTCCTTCCCCGGTGAACACGGACGGAGGACTAGAATCTATTCTCAGCATAACTAGGCAAGTCGGATTCGCTGAAATGTTAGATAGATAGTTAGTATAGAATTTAGAAAAAGAAATTATTACCGATATTATATCGGCGGTATATAATATATGTATAATGTGATTAGATATTTATATATTTTTGTAATGGCATCACGAAATAAAGGCAATACTATGAATTAAAAAATATATAATTATAAGTAAGGAAAAGGCATATACTCGCTATCTCTGCAATGATGACTTGTTCTCTGATAGATATTTTTCAGTGGTATATTTTAATATAATTCAATTATTTTAATGAGATAAATATATTTATTTATTTATTAAAAATGTATTTATAATTTGGTTTTTGTATTGTTAAATTTTTTCACTATTATTGATGTAGATATTCTAGATAATTATATTACAATATTAATATAATACTATTGAAAATATGAATATAAAAATGAGTTTTTGCATTGATTTGTAAATCAGATTCAAATGCTGTTTTTGACAATAATGAATAACGATAAAATAATTCAAGCTTAAAAAAAAAAGTTTCACAATATATTCATTAGCAGATGTTCTGTCGATGATATTAGTATAAATTTAATTAATCGAATATCACATTTACAATTAAGTTAGTATACTAAATATAAGTATACTTAAATAAAATGTAATATATTTATGCAATAATTATTATTTTTAAATTAGATTAATAAAGGGGACCGCAGTGTGAAAACTATCTAAAATTGGTAAAAAATAAAAATTAATGATAATGATAATTAATGATATGTTATTCAGTATCTATCAAATCAGTTTAGAAATGGACTAAAAAGAATATTGTATAGCACCCAATTTTTTATACTTTATAATTTATATATTAAATTTTAATTGTTGATATTTCAAACGAGTATTACTCAAAATAGTTTTTTTGCTATCTATATTTATAAAAATCCTTTGACAGGTAAAACTAATTCAGCTATCAAACTAATTTCTATTTCTATACACAAATACATATGTATGTATAGTTATCTAAAGAAAAAGCGACTAATATAATTACAAATAATTACTAATTTTATTATTATCTCTTAAGATTGTATTAGATATGAATGCCCTTTTCATATAACACAACAATTTGTTGAATTTATTAAATAGTTTTTTTTAGCTCAATGACCATATACATGGCAATACATTCAATACATGGCAATACATTCACTATCTATTAATATGTGAATTCGTGAAATAGCATGCACACTACGGTATTCCTTAAATACAAAAATATATTTTTATTTGTATTCATAATAATATTTTCTAACTCTAAACACGTATTATAAGGTTAATTGGTCTACATATTAGCTGGACAATTACTATTTTGGTATGAAAAATTGAATTTTATATGGATATATAACACTTTATGAGAGCTTTTTCGTTGTTTTTTGATGCTTTGATAACGAATCGATATATTCGTCGCTTTTGGGCACTTTAGTTCCGAATCATATAGATTCGTCGCTTTTCGACGCTTTTGGGCGCTACAGTTCCCAACAAATAGGGATAAATAGATTTTATATATATCTAACATTTAACATTATATATTTATTATATATATATATATATATATATATATATATATATATACATATATATATATATATATATATATATATATATATATATATATATATAACTTAACATAATAAATAACTCTATAAATACATGAACATACATTTTGACGACTCTGATTTCAGGAGAAGCTACAGAAATCAGGAATGCTGCAACCCACCTTCACATACATCGATGATCTCAGCACTACACCCAAACGCTTCATCTGCACAATTAGTACGTCCACTCATAATATCACCGTCTCCGGTAAAACAAAGAAGATAAGTAAACAGGAGGCGGCCAAGAAGTTCATAGATTCATTGAATTTCTAAGTATTATTGAATATCATTAGTAAGTATTATTAAATTAATAAATGTATTTATATTTCATTAATTGAATTAATAAGTATATATTGAGTTAATTGAATAAATGAGTCTACATTGAATTATTACCATATTTGCAACACTGTCTAGCCGATTTCTTCACGCGTATCCTCATCAATGAGTCTCCCTTCCGTCGCATCTCAACGAATCACGGAATTCTATGAGAACAACAACCTCACGATAGAGTCCGCTATCAAAGGACTGCAATCTCTAAACCTGAACTCCAATCCGCCGAAATCGATTGCCGCTAAAACAGAAATGTCATATAACACCGCTCTTTCAACTCAGGTTTATCTGAAGTTTATTAGTAGTAGTAGTAGTGGTAGTCGTAGTAGTAGTGGTAGTATTAGTAGTGGTTGTAGTAGTATTAGTAGTGGTAGTAGTAGTATTAGTAGTGGTAGTAGTAGTAGAAGTAGTAGTAGTAGTAGTAGTAGTAGTAGTAGTAGTAGTAGTAGTAGTAGTAGTAGTAGTAGTAGTAGTAGTAGTAGTAGTAGTAGTAGTAGTAGTAGTAGTAGTAGTAGTAGTAGTAGTAGTAGTAGTAGTAGTAGTAGTAGTAGTAGTAGTAGTAGTAGTAGTAGTAGTAGTAGTAGTAGTAGTAGCATAGTACATTATATAAATGTCTATAACTTTAATAATGAGAGATTAGTAATATATATATGACCTATAGCTTTTCAATCTATGTATAAACACATGTATATATGCATACAAAGTACATGTTCAATATAGTAAGGTCACGTTTGTTGTTCATTGTATTGCATCTGATAGGAAAGAATGCTATCAGTGTTAAGTCACACTTACGACTCACTACTGTAAATAATAACGAATGATTATAGAAATTATAAGTGATTTAGAGAAGGGTGTTATATCAGTAATTCACTGTTTAATATTGTGTGTGTGTATGTAGTAGTAGTGTAATTTATATATTCCACTCAATTTTATTTTTAATTGATATAGTTTATTGTTACATTAATGATGAAATTTGATTATTTGATGTTAAGTTTATATCTAGTTTTACACCTAGAGTTTTTATCAGTTTTTTTTTTCTATTTCCGTATTTGATATTTTTATATGAGTTAAGGGAAGTGAAATTATGCATTTGTTATGGAAGATAATACATTAAGTTTTTAGCTTATTAAATTTTAAGTGGTTTTTGAAATATATTTCTAGTTCAGTAGTTAATTTATGTGTTGTTTCTGGGAGGTAATTTAAAGTAGTCGATGTATATACTTGGATATCATGGGCATACTTATGATAGTTAATATTGTATGTATTTAATATGGAGTTAATATCGGATGTGTATATATTGAAAAGTAGAGGACCCGATACACTACCTCAGGGATCCCCTATTGCAGGACAGTTGTAGATTTTATTCCGTGTATTAGATTTTATAGAGAAAGTTCTTTTTGTTTAAGTATGATCGTATTAGTGTGACAGTATTATTATCATGCGGCATATCCCGATGTATTGTTATTTTGAGTAAAGAATTGTATGATGTATGGTGTAGTCAAATGCAGCTGAGAGGTCAAGTAGTATAAGTTAAACGTAATGATTATTTTGAATATTGGCAGATATACTTTTTATTCGGTCAAGTCTCAGTAATGTGATTTTGTTTATATTCACTTTATCTTAGATTATATAATTTATTATTCATGATATGTTGGGAAAGATGTTATGTGATTATTTTTTCTATTAGTTTAGATAAAAAAGATAAATTTGATATTGCTCTGTAGTTTTCGGGAAGTTATTTGTCTAGTGATGATTTTTCGGTATCGGAGTAATTATTGAGTGCTTTAATGTTTGAGGGAAACTGGCGTGGTTTTATTGATAAGTAGATTTAGTGATAAGTTCAGCATATGAGAGGCAGAACAAGTTTAGGTTTCTTTTTAGTTGGTAAGGTGTGTATACATGTGTGTGTATTTATGTGTGTGTATGTGTGTGTCTGGTGTAGTATATACTCTTTAATTATATATTTATTGTAAGATCATGTTAATAATAAAGGATATTTTTATATGTTTATATATAATAATCTGTTTATGTTTATATACATAATAATTTAAGTAAAATATATATATATATATATATATATATAGAGATATACAAATAATATAAATTAAGTAATTACTATGATAATAGAAAACTCAATAAGTTGATGATAGTACCTAAAACATTACAGACTATAGGTTATTATATAATAATTATGAATCTAGTAATACTAAATATATTTAATTATTTTTTAATAATTTTTGAATATTCTTATGCGTATCATCGATATAAAGAAAGTTTATTTATATCGATGGTATATATATATATTACGAGTGTTCAAATAAACTTCAGATAAACCTGAGTTGAAAGAGCGGTGTTATATGACATTTCTGTTTTAGCGGCAATCGATTTCGGCGGATTGGAGTTCAGGTTTAGAGATTGCAGTCCTTTGAGAGCGGACTCTATCGTGAGGTTGTTGTTCTCGTAGAATTCCGTGATTCGTTGAGATGCGACGGAAGGGAGACTCATTGATGAAGATACGAGTGAAGAAATCGGCTAGACAGTGTTGCAAATATGGTAATAATTCAATGTAGACTCATTCATTCAATTAACTCAATATATACATATTAATTCAATTAATGAAATATAAATACATTTATTAATTTAATAATACTTACTAATGATATTCAATTATACTTAGCAAGTCAATATAAACTTGGTGATTTAATTAATTCAACGATATTTATTAATAAAATTAATAAAATATAAATACATTTATTAATTTAAATTAAATATATAATTATTAATTCAATAGTACTTAATAATTCAATTCAATTATTATTCAAAAATAAAAAAGTATACTAACTATTAACAACATTTATAACTTTCAGAA
The DNA here is from genome assembly GCA_964019155.1 of Osedax fenrisi. Taxonomy (NCBI): domain Eukaryota; kingdom Metazoa; phylum Annelida; class Polychaeta; order Sabellida; family Siboglinidae; genus Osedax; species Osedax fenrisi. The sequence continues at coordinate 18,493,047 of OZ025239.1, read as the reverse complement.
TTAGGTAGTGAGTGTAGGAATTAAACCCGATTAATATCAGGTAGTACCTTTTTCTCCACCAGGGGTTGATCTTCGAATGAATCTATGAACTTCTTGGCCGTCTGCTGTTTGCTCATCTTCTTTGTTTTACCGGAGGCGGTGATATTATGAGTGGACGTACTAATGGTGCAGATGAAGCGTTTGGGTTAAGTGCTGAGATCGTCGGTGTATGTGAAGGTGGGTTGCAGCATTCCTGATTACTGTAGCTTCTCCTGAAATCAGAGTCGTCAAAATGCATGTTCATGTATTTATAGAGTTATTTATTATGTTAAGTTATATATATATATATATATATATATATATATATATATATATATATATATATATATAATAAATATATAATGTTAAATGTTAAATATATATAAAAATCTATTTATCCCTATTTATATTTTATAAAAAATAATTTCAAATTACAGTTAATATTTAATACTATATTTATGAAAAAATCATAGATATATGAATATTATTTATTATATATTTCTATATACTAACTAAAATATTATTTATTTATTTATTTTGTTTATAGACTATTATTTATATATCATATATATATATATAACATTATTTATAATTTATTCTTAATTCTTGTTTTATATTTTATATTAAATATAATTATTTGAAAATAAACTATTATTTGCAATACTAATTTTCAAATAAATATGTAATAATATAGATTAATGTTGCAAATTAAAATAATGTTAATGTAAAAATTTAGAAAATAATATTTTAATATAATTATATCTTTTATATAAGATATTGTTATAGATGTGCTGGTCGAATCGAGAATGGAGGACACCTCAAACTAAAACAAATATGGATACATATTAAACATCATAAATATCAACAGTCGTGATTAAATATGTATCTATAGAGAAGTTCTTACAATTAATATGATATGATTTACTAGCCTTTCAGTGTACGCTGTTTGCACTAAAAAACCATATCATACCGAACTTCTCGATAATAACTAGATCACGCGATGGGCGTATCTCTAATTAGATAACTAGATAAAATTAGTTAATCTAATTATAAACTACGCTCTCTTTTACATTTTACAAAACAGAAATAAAAAAAAACAAATAACAAAAAATATCAAATCAACATTCATCCAAATTACATAAGATTTACATTTGTTCAAGTCATATCAACTAATTGAAATTTACAAAACAGAAATCAAATTATATAAAAAACACAAATAACAAAATATATTATATCAAAATTTATCTAAATTACATAACACATTCATACTTAGTACACAACACATTTATAAATACCTACATATAGTTATATACGTAGTTACCATATTACATATATAAATATTTTCAATATCATATTATCTAGAAGGGAATTGAATAGAATAATTAGAGAATAATATATTAATATATATACATCTAGGACTATATTCTCACCATACACTTGGAGACTGTATCTCGACTAAAGGCAAAACAATACTATGCATAATTCAACTATATTTACTAGTAAAATTAAAAGTAATTTTACTTTTAAATGACTGTAGTTTGAATAGTATTAATCTATGCATCTGTATCGTGTATACAATATACATTGTTATATTATATAATCATTATAATAATGGATGAGTTTATATAAAAAGTATCAAGTAAAGATTGGTCTTTTAGTTAAAAAATAAGTTGATACAATAATACCGACTAGTGCCTCTTATAAATGAACTATAATTATGATAATAAAAGATTAAGTTAATAATAGGGAACAGTCGCTCAAAATATTTGCGAAAAGTGAGGCGAGCGTGAGTATTAGTTTGTAAATAAAGCGCATGTCTTTCTTTTCGACCCAGCCTCCTTTATAGTAAATTACTATTAGTAATATCTTCGTATAACTATAAGTATTGCTGGAAAATATCAATGGAAAATGGAATACGTTATATTTACTATAATCCGAAAAGTTGCCAGAAACTATCCAAAAGTAAGTAGCTGCATTACATCGTGAGCCTATACAAATTTATTTCGCATTTAAAATTTAACCTTTAACCCTCAACTCGTTCTTTTTGATCGTAACCCTAATATATACATACGAGTATATTAATATATTATTATAATAATTATATACATATATGTATACTCCTATAAGAGTATACCCGTATATTATCAAAACCCTCTATAACCGAGGTTATTGGAGGTCTTGATATTATATTGAACAATAATGAACCATAGGGGAAATTATCCGATTACCGACCCCATCCTAATACCGAACCCCTATCGTATCTCATTAACTATAAGAGATATCAAAAAATTATATATACATGAACTGTTAGTCATTTAATGATAAATATGAATAAGTATTTTGTTTTAAAAAATATGCAATCCTACAATTGTTATTTAATATAATGTAGGACTACTATTCTGTTTTTACTTTTTAAATATTTGAATAATAACTTTTTTTAAATCATTCTAAATACTTTATTAATTAAAAGAAAACTTAATAGGCTACTGCACATAATATTGTGGATCAATAAAATGTTTATAAATATTATAAAAATAATTTAATTTAATAACTATTAACCTATATATATTAATTATAGCAACCCATATTATTTTCTTATTACCAACCCCATGTGATTTATAATATCCAATCAAAATAGATCCGTATTTACTTTAAAATATGTCGTTTTAAGTTTTTAAGTCATTAAGTTGTTTGTGTATCATTAATATAGATTTAGGATTCGTGATTCCAGTTGATTATATACATACTGATTAATAAATAAATATTAAATAATAATATACACTATTTTAATATAATTACTATAAAATTTAAATTTAATATTACTATTAAAACATAAATTCAATAAAAAATTAATTTCGTGCATGTTATAATTAATTATATTTATGTATATCTACTATTTTTATTGGATATTATAATACTACAATTATTAATATCGCGATTATTTTAGGGGGTCGGTAATAGGGGAAGGGTTCGTTATTAGGCTCATGTATCCGATGACCGACCCCCCTGTTTATTCTTGTATATATAATTATATAAAAAATTTAAAATAGCCACATTATTCATTGAGAAAATTTTTTAAAATCTTTATAGTGAATTTTATTTACTAATAAAGTGTATATATCTACGTAATCCATTTTTTTATTATATTAAAACTTATACAAATTATTCTCATTTATTAAGTGGTTTAGTGATGTTAATTACTGAAATTTATGAAATAATCTAACAACAATTATTTAATAAATAAAATAGACTTATTGATATATTTGAAATATACTTACTTTGATTATATCGGTTGTTTTAAACTAAGTCACTGCGATAAGGAGCACCAGTCTGCGATTACCCTCAGTTTGAGATTACCCCATCCGGTATAAATAAATGAAAATAAATACAAATATATATATATATATATATATAGTATTTAATAAATTATGTTCTAAGGAGTATATGACTGATTTACTAATATATAAATAATAATTATCTTATATAATTTTTATTATATAGCTTGTTAATTTTTAGCGATCATTGGAATCTTTTTTATCCTATATAAATTTCATATAACTTTTATAATAAACGTTTAATAAAAGGTTAAATACCTAATACCTACTAAACCATATATTTATTGTTTAATTTATAGGTAAAATACAAATCTATGTATCAAGCTAACAGACTAACAAGTTAAAATCGTGGGCCTATCATGAGTTAAATAAGTATAGAGCCCCTAGAGCTAAAGATAAATCTCTATGGTTAAATATAGTGAATATAATATTCTGTGTGCCGTGTTTTTAATAATAACGAATTCCAGACATTTACTAATTACATATTTACGAAAACTCATACTTATATTAATAATATGTTAATGTAAATTATAATTATAAAATTAATACTATAAAATATATCTTTACAATTAATTTTAAATGAAACAAATATTTTTAAAATTTTTAAATTAATCATTAATATTTTTTTAATAATAACGAATTACAGACATTTACTAATTACATATTTACGAAAATCAACCTTATATTAATAATATAAATATTATTATTAAAATAATACCTAATAATTAAAAATTATCATATGATATTTAATATTATCATAATGATAATGATCATTTTCAATGTTATACTTTACATTATAAATCTAGGTCAGCTAAATTTAAAATCATATAATAATTGTCTGCTGGATAATATATATTTTATTATATAACATTATTTTAATTTATTTTAATAACTTTTCAAATAATATTTGACTTTTAATAAATATATAATTTATAAATTTAATATTCATGCAGATGGCGAAATCACTGCATTATCTATGAAATAATGTTCTATTATTTTACATATCTAATATATTATAAATTAATTAATATTACCCATTTATATATAATTAATAATTGTAAATTGTGTTAACGTAACTGTCTTGATGAAACAACTTAAACGTATTTATTGGCTGAATACTGACATCGGCCCCCAATAAGTCACGTGTCAAACCGAGAGTTCAATTATACATTTCGCTGTTGGCGTTATATTTCTCATCACATTATTAATCGATTAGTGAATTCGTGTTTTATATATACATACATATCATAATACCGTTTGTTTATATATTAATATAATATTATATAAGCCCTATACGCGTTATTAAATTAAATTTTCGGTTAGTCACGTGACATATTTGGGGCAGAAATCATTTATTGACAAACACACAATCTAGTGATAAACCGCGAAATCTATTACTATATTTGAATATTGTGAGATTATTTTAATATTACTTCAAGGTACTCTCATTATGGATGGTGTTAATTAAATTAGGTAACGGAATACAGCGAAGGCGACTTGTCAATTTGGTGTGGCTAACAATAGGCGGATCGTGTGTCTGCATCGAGGATACGACAGCTGACCTATTATATAGGCGAGGAGAATATAACCATAACAACGTCGGGGTATACGAACTGTATAGCTAAACCCAAACCCAACCAAAAACCCAACCCAATACGTTAGTATAACGATAAAAACACGACTACCCCGCCCGCCCTCCCCCACTCCCACCTGCCCTTAAAGGATTTTTGGGCCGAGCTGCATTTCGCCATTCATCGAATTATGATTAATATTGCGTTATTTATTTATATCCTATATCGTAATCGTAATTGTAGCGTAATTTATTAAAACACGACGTGTTAATTAAAATATTTATTTGTAAAATTTTCATTTCACCTAAAATCACTAAACTAAATAAAAACACTTCGCACGAGATCATCGGTTATAGGGTTGTTACAATAATCATTATTTAATTGTATATACACCTGATCAGTACTCAGTGAGTACTATACTGAATGGTATACAGTATCTATCGTTATAAACATTTTATAATAATGATAATTTTATTATTAAAATAAACACTGGTAATCATATCTATGTAAAGCATAAGAAGAAAATGCAATGAAAAAAAGTAAAGTAATTCAACAAAAAAACGTGATAGTAGTGACAAAATAGTGTGATATCGTGTTAATTATAGGTGTTGGTTAATTTAAAAAAGTTAATTTGAAATATTGGGGTTATATTTATCAAGGTTTAATTTTTCTAATAAATATAATAATAATAAAATTGTGTTAATTTAAAATATTAGTATTTAATGATAATATTACCTTTAAATGAATATTTAATGCTGATAACTTTTCAATGTTTTGCAAGTCCATAGTTCCAAGATATCCATGTATTATTTCATTATTGGGGAGGGGGCGCGTAATGGTACCGAAACCTCATCGCATCCATTTTTGTAAGAAGTGTCTTTCTCTAAATATAATTTCAATAAATTAACTCAAATGGTACAACTTCCTATCTATACGTTGACAATCATAAGTAATGTAGTAAAAATGTAAATAATCTAGCTGTAGTGAAGAATTAAATTAACAAATTTAAAGTAATTTGTCCTATTAAATTGCTGATTTATATATATTAACATATTTGATAATGTGCTTATTGATAAATTAAAGAAATAAAACTTATTAAATATAGTGATAAATGTAATTATTAGCCTTATATAATGTTATTAAACTATATTATATCATATTATGATGTTATATAAAAATGTATAACTACATATCATATTATAATATATGTATTTATTATTCTAATACATATCAACATTTTTATATAAATATTAATATATAAATTACATAACATATCTAATTTCAATGAATTTAATATATTTATTTATGTCATATTATAATTTTAATACTCTTCATGTAGGTTGATGTCATTATCAGTATTTAATTTAGTATTAGTTGAACAATTTATACTAGTATCAGTGTTAGTATCAGTATCAGTGTTAGTATCAGTATCAGTATCAGTATTAGTGTTAGTAGCAGTATCAGTAATTGTAGCAGTATTCGTAATGGGTATTTGTAAATTAAATCGCAGAGTTGGATATCATCGCTAGCTCGCAGGGTACGAACCAGATCTTTGTAATTACGAGATGCACGATGTGTCTTTATTGCCGTGACGCTTCTCTCTGGAAACTGCGCAGCTATAGCGTTGTTGATCGGGAACCGTCTGCTATCTGCTTTATGAGAGGTGATGTGGTAAAGTGGGTAGCTAGTTAGTACAATCATTGTTGTTATTGTTATAACGGTTATTACCCGGGGTTATTATACAGGGTTATTACTATTACTATTATTATCATTAATATGATTTAAGGGGATATACGGGTATTCACATAATTTTTATTTTAAATATTGTTTATCGAATATATACTCTACAAGATGTCAAAATATTATATGTTAAAATGATCTATAAAGTGTTAAAAATGTGTTTTTAGAATGCAAACTATTTAGATAAATTTATGAGTAAAAGAAAATGGAAAAAAATGACAGTTTACTGATATTGTAACACTATTTTTCAATAGTTTTAATTTAGTAATTTATTATAAAATTATAAGAACTATTTAAAATAATTTTAATTATCATTATAGAGTCCAAAAACAGATACAAAATATAGTCAATCTTTAATATTGATTATCTCAGAATATTAATTTTTTGCATAGAAATTAATGATCATTTTTGCCACTAATTATTATGATTATAATCAATGAAACTTAGTCACATTTTCACAGTATGTCTGATTATGTCTTTATTATATATAATGAAAATCTTTGCAATTAGAATTAGAGATAATTATATATTTAACAAATATTAATCAGTTTTTATAAATTATATTGCCCTTTTTTAAAATATAAATAATTTCAAAACTAGAAACTAATTATTAAAATATTTATTATATATATTAAAATTGTGAATATTAATATAATACAATTTAATTTAGGTAAAAATCTTAATATTTCATGAGATTTTGAATTAATTACATTGAAGACAATAACTCGTATATCGTGTATCATATTCATATTTACTGATTTAATCAATTACAAATATTTATTAAAGTCAATATATTGATAAATTCTAATAGTATACCTATATATATTATTACTTGTATTACTATGAGTAAATTATTTAACTATCACTTAAAGACTTCCCATGAGTAGTAACATGCATGATACTTCACTATTTATCCATTATTCATTCATTCCTAACTATCTCCTCCCAGCTTATCTATATTCCAATGTTTCATTATTTTGTATGTGTATTTGTATTTATTTTTGATTATTTAAAAAAACATATTTGTATTAGATTAATGTATTGAAGCTATCCCTGATTACAATACTATATAAATTCTTGTTCTATCATTCATAGTGAACAGACGTGTATTTTCTATTCAATAATATTCTATTGTTAAACTTGCACTATAGAATTCTATAGATTCGTTTGCTGATGTAATCATAGTTAAATTTATCATAATATTATATAAATACTACATTGATATACTGGACATTCAATTTAGAATATCTTCAGCACCCACCGACCGGAGGACCTCCGTCTGGTCTATGCTCATTGGTAGTCTGTAAAGTCTACCATAATCAAAGTTTAGTAAACATTATGTCACCTAGAAAAAATACTAATAAAAGTAATAAAGGAAATGAAACCATAGATATGTTAATGGAAATAATTAATAATCAAAAAAATATAATTATTAATCAAAATAAAATAATTAATGATTTAAATGATAAATTTGATAGTAATAAAATACTTCTAGAGAATATAAATTCTAATATAAATAATCAATTTAAAATTAATAATAACAAAGTTTTGCTGATATCACAAAAAAAAATATTGAGCAAACAATAAAAAAAAATTTAACTAATACTATAAATAAAACTTTAATAACAAATAATAATAATATTGATAAAACCAAAACTATAATTTTATATAATTTAAAATCAATAGATGATAATTATATCAATAGATATAATGATGAAAAGAATAAAATAAATAAAATAATAAACATACTTGATATAGACAATATTAAAATAAATAAATTTCATAGAATTGGTAAATATATAGAAGGTCAACATTCAAGACCATTAAAACTCATTCTAGAAACTCAACTTCAGAAGGAGGAATTTATTAAAAATGCTTACAAATTAAAAAATACTGATTTAAACCATATAGGGATATCAATAGAATATTCATTTGAACAACTACAAGAAATAAAAGATCTAAAACAAGAGGCTAAAAATAAATCTTCCAGTGATACAAAATATAAAGTAATAACCTTAAATAATAAATTTAAAATAATTTGTTGTGATAATTATGAATAACTCAATTTTATCATATTTACATTTTAATATACGTAGTCTTAATAACTTTGATAAATTAAAAATTTTTATCAATAATCAAAAAATAAAACCAAATTGTATATGTCTTACTGAAACTTGGTTAAATGAAAGTAATAATAAAAATTTAGATATATATGGATATGAACTAATACAATTAAATAGAGAAAATAAAAATAAAAAACGTGGTGGTGGTGTCGCTATATATATTGACATATCACTAAACTATATCATTATGAATCAATTATCAATACAAATTCAAGACTCAGTAGAAATACTGACTATAAAAATTTTAATAAAAAACAATCAACATTTACTATCAACTATATACAGAAACCCATCATATAATGTAGATACATTCATTGATCTATTTTATAATACCTTTAATAATATAAATAACAAAATATTTATATTAGGTGACCTCAATATAAATATACTTTCTGACAATATATATACTAACAAATTTAAAGATAATCTAGAAATACTTGGTTTTAAATCTATTATTAAAAATTATACAAGAATCAATAAAAATAACAATAATACCTTAATCGACCTATTATTAACTAATGTAACTAATATTAAAAAATCTGGTGTATTGGTAAGTGATATCACTGATCATTTCCCGATATATTTTCAATATTCTATAAAAAATCAATGTAAGTTAAAAAATACTATCAAAATATATAAAAGACAAACAAAAACAAAAAATATTAATAAATTAATGAAAATATTAAAAAATGAAAAATGGATAGATGTTTTATCAAACAATGACCCAAATGAATCTTATGCTAAATTTATTAATATATATGAAAACATTGTTGATCAATCAATGCCAATAATAGATAAAATTATTAAAATAAAAACTGAAAATAAGTGGATGACTGGTGATATTAAAAGAGATATACACACTAAAAATAATTTATATAAAATTTATATAAAAAATAGGAAAAATGATATACTGGTTAAATATAAACATATAAAAAATATCATTGCTAATAAAATAAAAATTGCTAAAAAAATTTTTTTTTCTAATGATATCAAAAATGCAAATACTTCAAAAAAAAAATGGAAAATAATTAATAATAGGTTAAATAGAAAAAATCACAATACATTACCAAATAATTTTATAAATACAAATAACAAAGTACTTAATAAGCCTTTAGATATAGCTAATGGATTTAATGAATACTTCATAAACACTATTGAACAATTGAATAGTCAATTCAATCAAGTAAATAATAATTCTGTTTTAGACAGTATAAAAACTAACAAAAATACAATATTCCTTACACCAGTTACAGATAAAGAAATAATTAATATAATTGCCCTAAAGGAACATAAACATTCATTAGATATAAATAAAATAAATATGTATATTTTAGATATATCAAAATCATATATAATTCAGCCATTAAAGCATATTTTCAATCTATCAATTAATAAAGGAATTTTTCCTGATAAAATGAAAATAGCTATCATAAAACCTATACATAAAAAAAAAAGTAAAAACAATTTTGAAAATTACAGACCCATATCACTATTACCACAAATATCAAAAATACTTGAAAAATTAATATATAATAGATTAGAACATTTTATAAATAAACATAAATTAATATCAAATAATCAATACGGATATCAAAGAAATAAAAATACTATAGATGCAATAACTGAATTCTATACAAACATATTAAATAACAAAGAAAATAATAAAAAAACAAATACAATATTTTTAGACCTATCAAAAGCATTTGATATGTTAGACCATAATATTCTATTTAACAAATTAGAAATATATGGTATCAGAGGTCATGCCTTAAATTTAATTAAAAGCTACCTATTAAATAGAGGTCAAATAACTTCTATTGATAATAAGTTATCTGATATATTAATAAGTAATATAGGAGTTCCACAGGGTTCAGTTCTGGGACCATTGCTATTCATTATTTATATAAATGATATAACACTATTAACAGAAAATGATATAAATATAACCACTATTTTATTTGCTGATGATACATCAGTTAGTGTTTCAGCCAATAAAATAAGTGTTTTAATAAATGATACAAAAAAAATATTAGATAAATTAGAAATATGGTTTAAAAAAAATAAATTAATAGTAAATACTGAAAAAACCAAAATAATAATTTTTTTTAAAACACGTGAATTTTCGAATTTTAATATTGACTACGCTATATACAATCAACAAATACAAATAATAGATAAATATAAATTTCTAGGTATTATAATAGATACTAAACTAAATTTTAAAACACATATATTATCAATAAAAAAAAAAATCTTACAAATAACTTATATGATTAGAAAATTTTCTAATGAATTACCACATCATATTCTTATGTTACTATATAATTCACTTTTTTTATCTAATCTTCATTATGGGATAGAAATATGGGGCAACAATTATAGTAATATAATAAAACCTCTATATAATATACAAAAAAAAATACTTAAAATAATATATCTTAAAAAAACTAATACAACCTATAATTCACAATATACAAATAAAGATATACAACCCCTACCCATATACACAAACACACTTACTATAAAGCAAATCACTGAATATAAAACATTATGTTACATGTATAAAAATAAAAATAGATTCAAAAATAACATTAATAAAAACAATAACTATAATCTAAGAAATAACAATGAATATGAAATAAAAAATAAAAAATTTACTTTAACAAATAATAGTTTATTAATAGTTGGAATTAAATTATGGAATAAACTAGATGAAAATATAAAAAAAAGTAAAAACATTAACATATTTAAAAGAAAAATAAAAAAAATACTTATTTCAGAGAATAATTAAAGATATAAGATGAAGAGAAAGAAGAGGATGGCAGCCTTTATAAAAGTCGATGACTTACTGGTAGCCTTTTGGAGAAATTTTTGTTTTTATTATAGCTATTATATTATTATTATTATGATTTGTTAATCAAACATATATGTAATACTCCAATAAATTTGTTTCATTCATTCATTCATCAGAGGTATACATTAAAATACTATTATATGTATACAAGAGACCTACCTTCACTATGTCCTATTGGTACCAGGAGGACACGAATGGGAGGGGCTTCACTACGTGCTATTGGTGCCAGGAGGACATGAATGAGAGGGGATTCAGAACGATGTTGTTCTCCTGTGACTGAGCTTATCTGAAACACACAGTGGAGTGATTAATACACACAGAAGAGTGGCTATTACACACATAAGAGTGGCTATTACACACATAAGAGTGGCTATTACACACAGAAGAGTGATTATTACACACAGAAGAGTGGCAAATGTACACTCTCTATATATAGATTCACAATTTATTAATAATTCACAATTTATTAATAAATTCACTTTCTATAAATTAGTTCATTTAAAAATGTTAATAATTATACAAATATAATGTGATAAATAGACTGGTGTACTAAAGATATAATCTAATCCACCACCAGTAGACCAGGTATAGGTGGCTTACATCGTATTACATCAGAAGGTAGCATTCTGTCTACATTCAGAAAGTATGTTAACTATGTTAAAATAGAGACGAGATCGCAGTAAACAACCATGGACTATTATGTAATACTTGCTAGGTCATGTGATATCGCGTGGTTACCCTTTGTTTATTGCTGTTGCTATGGTGCTGCTGAGGTGTTTCTCTCCAGAGTTGTGGCAGACTGGGGTATCCTCCATGCAACGGTCGTCTGCAAATATCAATATATATATATATAAGTTATGTAGTATAGTTTGAGTAATTTTGGGTATAAAAGAGTTTGTATAAATAAGTTATATAGGTCAGAGCGAGCGTGATACATAAGCTAAAGTATAATTGTGGTTATAATAATAATAATATATGTAATATGTGTTAGCGTTAGAAAATATTTATACATTATACTTTCGATTAAATTTTCGGTTATGTATTTGCTTAAAAAAAATAGATATGAATTGATACCCAAATCGACGTGGTACAAAAATTAACATTGGGTTTACATTTAATGACAAAACACCTTGGTTTATGTACGCCGAACAGCCTAGATAATATTTATAACGATACAAACTATTCAACAAACTATTATAATGAGCGATACAGATATTTATAGGTAGTTTTTAAGGGAGTCTACTACAATAAAATTAGTTAACAATGGAGCGAACATTATTTCACAAGAAACACGAATTAGCTGGTGGAATACACGGGCACAAAAGTATGCTGCACAGACTGCCTATCTGTGACATACGCTACATATAACCACTAATTATATGTTGGCGGTGCGTGCAAGAATGTTGATAATCAGAATATAACATCTGCAGATATACTCTGCATTATCGTCGTTTACATGCTCGCACTTGTCAGGTTAAAGGTCACATGATTGCAGCCGTCTACAGCGTAGAAATAGAATATACGTATTACATATACATATACACTCCACCATATCAATGCAGATTGTAGTATATAATAGTCTAGTGCAATAGTGTATATTTTCAAGAAACAATAGACATATGGAATGAAGGATGCTTACTTCCTTTCCCTAAAAAAATTAGTTCTTTCTATCACAAAAAAAACTATAGGGGAATCACATAAACTCCAATAGCAGTTAAGATATATAACCTGATGCTTTTAAATAGGATAAGACCAGAGATAGATCCTACACTGAGAAAAAATCAAAATGATTTCCGAAGAAAGAGATCAACGACAGGAAAAATGTTAACCATTCGATGTATACTAGAAGGGGTAAAGTCTAAAAACCTACCAGCTACTCTTTATAGACTTTATACATGCTTTTGATTCAATTTATCGTGAAAAGATGAAAGGTATCTTAATCAAATATGATATACCCACTGAAATAGTAAATGCCATATTGATGCTATACAAGAATACTCTATCTATGCTGAAATCGCCTGATGGTGACACATCTTTCTTTGATATAACTAATGGAGTACTACACGGAGATAAACTTGCACAATTTATATGTATTATATGTCTCCATTATATATTTAAAAAATTAGAGGATAGCAATTTACATACCGGCTTCACTCTTGAAAAAGAAAAAGCAATAGATACCCTGATGTACACATTATCGATATTGACTATGCTGACGATATAGCTATAATAATTAATAGTCTGATAGATGCAAATAAACTACTAAATAAATTTGAAGATACGGCTAAAGATATCGGTTTACATATAAAATCAAACAAGAAGGAATACATGTGTTTAAATCACGAAAACAAGATAAACATGAAAAGCCTATCAGGCCATGATATAAAACGTTTAGAATAGTAAAATATCTAGGTAGTTATATTGGTTCAACTTAACATGACGTAAGCATAAGAATTGGGAGTGCATGGGCAGCCTTGAATAGCCTGAATATAATCTGGAAATCCAACCTTTCAAGTAAACTCAAAAGAAACTTCTTTAGAGCTACAGTTGAGACTGTTCTTGTATGGCTCTATCACTTTGACTCTAACTTCAACATTAGAGAAAAAAGTTGATTGAGGAAATACACGCATGCTGCGTGCTGCACTAAACAAGTCATGTAGATACCAACGTTACAAATAAGGAATTGTACGGAAAAATTCCAAGAATAATATACGTGAACAACGACTGAGGTTCTACGGTCACTGCTGGAGAAACAGAAGCGAAGTATACTAACTATAGTGAGTAAAGTATTACTCTTGAATCCACAACACTGACAACGCTCTCGATGAAGGTCTATGAGAACATATTTAGACAAATTAAGTATTAATTAAGATATGACACGATGTGCACAAATGAGGAATTACCGATAGCGATAAATGATAGAAATATATGGAGGAAACGTGTAATGAATTGCCGAGCAAGCTATATATTTTTATATTATAAAGATAAATATTGCATTTTTTAAATTATTATAATTATGATTTATTTATATTTTTTATGAATTATTAGAAAGTAGTTTAATTATAAATCAATTATTATATAAAATATATTATCAACATAATTTCTTTGTTTTCAATACATTTATATAATGGTTTTTGAGAATAAATCAGTATATTCATATATCATAATTTTTAACAATGAATTGATTTCAATATTTACAAAAGATATTTTATTAAAAATATATTTATGATTTATATATGTTAAAATTAATTTATAATATGATATTTTGAAATATTAATATAAAATACATATAATATCAAATGATATATTATTTAATTAAATGTATTTGTATTTGTTTACATAATTTTCTTAATAGATACTGTATCGGCGATATTACCCAGCTCTGATTATAATATATCATAATGATATAGATAAACAAATATTGACTATACTATAATCATTGAGTCAATGACTATTATCATAGACACCTAAAGCTGAGTTCACACCAATCCGTACGGATATATATTTTAAAATAAAATATATGTAAAGCATTCATAAATCCGGAGAAAAAATCTGAGTATAACGCACGCCATGTTTCGTGCGTTCAAATTCCTCATATTCCTTCATAATTCCGTTCAGTGCTCGGATTTTATAGAACATGTCGTAAATAAATCTGTATGGATTCTTGGTGTGAACTCAGCTTAAGAGGCGAAGCCTATACATAAATATAACGTCTTTGACTATTATATTCTTTGACTATGATGTTAAATTAAATTTAACATTATCGATATTGTTAACAGTATCAACATGAAACCGAACGGTTTAATAATAATTATCGTAATTATTAAATAAGTATAATAAAATAAAGTATTTTTATCACAATTAAATAACTCATTACATATATAATTATAATATATAACATATTATTTTATACGTATATATTATTTAATATACAACACAAATTAAAATACAATTATTTTATTAACTATATTATATAATATATAATTATAATAATTATTATTATATCGTTATTATAAAAGGGGTTTCACACCAACTCGAACGTAATTGTTAACTCTAATTATTAGAGGTTAAAGTTTAACTATATTATTTAAATCTACTAAAATGGGTTTTATTAAACTGTAAAACTTTTACACCTAATTATTGGAGTTCATAATTGCATAATCCCATAATAATTATGATAATTGCATTCGAGTTGGTGTGAAACCCCTTTTACAGATAAGCATTTATTTTATTCTAAATGTTGGATTTAAATATTAGAGTTAAACTTTAAAGTTAAACCCCTTTTATAATAACGATATAATAATTATAATAATATCATAATATTATTAATATTAAAAATCGGATATTTAATATTTTAAATAAATTTATGTTTTAAATAACTTAAATATAAACTAATAAATAGTTACAACGGTATATATATATACACAATTATATTAATATATAATATAATAATATGTCTACTTACTATTTTGTTGTACTTTAATGTCTTAGAAATTGAATTATATGATATAAGAAAACTTTATATTTCAATTTAATTTTAAATTAAATTGTTGATAAATATTAACAAAGATTATAAGCTTTGTATATTACAGAATCAATGATTTTGCGAAGCAAATTCGAAAAATCGTTGACAGAATACAGTCAAACATTTTCCGAAGGTTTGCTTCGGAAGAGTCTAAATACGCATATATGAGGCACATTCAAAGTTCAAAGTTCAAAGATCAAATTTGAAATATTATTTTTTAAATAAATATAAAATTCAAATTATTACTTATATGTATTAATTTACTGAATAAAACAAATATAAATACTCACTCGACATTATAATAATGATTATTGAATATTATTTCATACAAATTATATAAAATTATTACTAATATGTATTAATTTACTGAATAAAACAAATATAAATACTCACTCGAAATTATTGAATATTATTCCATACAAATTATATAAAAGTATTACTTATATGTATTAATTTACTGAATAAAACAAATATAAATACTCACTTGAAACTATTCAATATTATTCCATACAAATTATATAAAAGTATTACTTATATGTATTAATTTGTAAGGGATATTTAATTAAGGCGGTAGCTATATTTATTATAATATTAAATACATAATATTATACCACAACTGTGAAAATAAAAATATTAATAAATATGCTTTTATATGCTCACTCGGGAAGTAATGCAGCTAAAAAAACCTACACAAATTAAAACTTAACCCAACCTAACCACAACTGTGAAAATAACAATATATATATATATATATATATATATATATTAATATACTTTTATAGGTTCACTCGGGAAGTAATGCAGCTAAAAAAACCTACACAAATTAAAACTTAACCCAACCTAATCACAACCGTGAAAATATACTTTTATAGGCTAACTCGGGAAGTAATGCAGCTAAAATTATTACTTATATGTATTAATTTACTGAATAAAACAAATAATATAAATAATCACTCGAAATTATTGAATATTATTCCCTACAAATTATATACAATTATTACTTTGTGTTAAAATGAAAATTATGTATAAATCATTTATTTGATCATCATTATATATAATACAATTCATTTTAAATAAACTATTATAAATAGAGTTTACTAGTTTCTATTTTATAATTTATTTATAAATTAAGATCGATAAAATCCACTTTCTCCCAAAATATAAAAATAAATGTGCCTCATATATGCGTATTTAGACTCTTCCGTTTGCTTCGCAAAATCATTGATTATACTGTATCAATGATTTTGCGAAGCATTCCTTCGGAAAATCTTTGGTATAATACAGAATTATTAAATGCATAGATTTATATTTTACATTGTAAATTATAAATCTATGGGTGAAACACATCTTTTGCTATCAATATATCCATATATTTATAGTTTATAGTCTAAAAATATATGTATACTAGCCGTACCCGACCAGGCGTTGCTCGGTTTTTGATTGTTTATCTATCTATTATGTACTAATTATAGCTATTCTTTATTCTGCATTATTATTTTTTTAATATTTCAAAAATTATTTGAAAAATATAACAAAATATTAAAAAAAATACAAAATATATTTCAAAATATTACAAAATATATTTTAAAAATATGTCGAAAAATATTTAAAAAATACATATATGTCAAAAAATATATTTTTTAAAATGTCGAAAATATTTTTAAAATATACAAAAATATTTCCAAAAATGTCAATAAAAATATCCAAAAAATATTTTAAAAAAGCGTCGTGAAATATTTTACATGACAAAAAGTAATTTTTTTTCGACGTAACTTGGTACAACATTCAAAAATTTAGCCAGCCCAAAGACCATTCAGGAGATAATGAGAACCATAAGTTTCCAATTATTACTAAATATGATTGGGAACTAAAGCGCCCAAAAGCGACGAATCTATATGATTCGGAACTAAAGTGCCCAAAAGCGACGAATATATCGATTCGGAATCAAAGCGTCAAAAATTGACGAAAAAGCTCCCATAAATTCTCAAAAGCACCTAAAAATGCCGATAAATTGTTTGGTGGGTGGATTCTAGAAAGTGAGTTCAAATATTTCTAATATATTTAATTTCGATATATCTTATATAGCACGACCAGATATCAAGCGTAACGGTATCATGATTACTAATATAAATGATGTTACATGTTATAATAATAAACTTAGTTTGTTATCGTTTAATAATTAATTTCTTTTATCAATTTATTTTTATAGGTTCTTTAATACAATGTAAATGCTTTATAGGTGTCCTAAGGGTGTTTTAATATAAATTCTTAACCATGCTTAAACATGCTTAAATATGAATGCCATAATAATGTTGTATAGGTGTTTTAATACAATGTAAATGCTTTATAGGTGTCTTAAATGCTTTAAATATAAATGCTTAAATATGAATGCCATAATAATGTTTTATAGGTTCTTTAATACAATGTAAATGCTTTATAGGTGTCCTAAGGGTGTTTTAATATAAATTCTTAACCATGCTTAAATATAAATGCCATATTAATGTTTTATAGGTGCTTTAATACACTATAAATGCTGTATAGGTGTCATAAGGGTGTTTAATCATGCATAATGCTTTATTGGTGCTTTAAGGGTGTTATTCCTGTTTGCTGGGGTATCATAATGGAAATTCATATCACCAATAAGGATATCATCATTACTCTTAGTACTTGTAATTTACAAGTTGTAATTATATCAGACAATTCATTTAGAAATATATTTATATCATCCATAGAAAATCTAGGTGGTTGATAAATTTACAATAACGAGAACTTAATAGAATTATGTAAATAAAAGTCAATGGATAAACCTTCACTATAATATAAATTAATCCTCTTAAAATTAGAATATTTATAAAAAAATTTAAATAAAATACCAACACTACCACCATTACAACCACCCATATTATCAAAACATTTAGGACTGTGAAGAAAAGAATATTGATCTCCCGTTATATCACTGATTACAGCAGAATCTAATTTATGTAGTATTCACATGTATACATACATGTGAAACGTGAATACTAAATAAATACCTATAAAGACGAATATATTCCTGAACACTAAGATCCTTCGTAAATTACTTAATATAACATATAGTAATTATATAATGAATAAGGGAATACGGATATGAATTACAAATAGAACGGGCTGTCATGATAGTTTATTAATAATATGGAATAAACGAAACTGATTTGCTATGTTCACGTTTCGAGATGTAAGCAAATGTAAACAAATATTACCAGAAACTATAAGATGTGCTAGAATAAGAGGAATTCAGAAGAATTGCTGAGGAGATAACATAGTTGAATGAACGGGAGTGAAAATATGTTAGATTTATACAAATACTAAACACTAATTGCAATTCATTAGGAATATTATAAACCTGTAGATTATTCATGCATATATATTATATAACAATTAACAATACAAAGATAGATAGTGATATTAATCAAAGAAAATATTAATATGAGAAATAACTTCAAACAGACCAAATATAATTTACATATATAATTATTAATGTCATATGGCCCTAGAACTTGTGATCATTAATTCCCCATAAGAAAAATAATATTATTTATTCGGTACAAATATTAAAAATAATTTAATAGAAGTATAATAATATATTGTTAATATGCTTATTTTATTCATCTTTATATACTATAACTTTAGTTTGTATATTACTTTAATTTATTTGACTTTTATATATGATGATTACTAATTATATGCAGAGCCTTCATAAGAATAAGGTCAATTATTAGAATATTAATACTAGTAAACTTAGTCAACCAGGGAGTCATTTATAAATTTGTGTATACATTTGTACACAATATACTTATAAATATATACATATATATATATATTATGCATTTTTAGGATATAGTATTGATTTATAGATAATTGTCTCAATAAGTTCAGATTCTACGAACACTCATGTGTTAAAACCAAAATGCGATATAATAATATATATATATGTATAGATTAAACTCGAGAACTGGGGTGTGATTCTATTAGAGGTTATAGCTAAAGGTGTACAACGAGCCTTAGTTAATAGATCACATATACTATTTATTTAAAATAGTGCAGGATTGCATAGTTATATAGTAAATTTTAGCTAGTATTTAAAACATAGAGTTTAGTCTGATTTATTTATATTTATACATATTGTATACATTTAATATAATTATACATTGAAAATAAAATCAAAAAATAAATCGATAACAATAATCGTAGAAATAGAAATACCTCGCATAGCGTAACATTATCACGGAGGCAATCATTACACATATATATATATACATCATTGAAATGATGTACCGAACTATTTGGATGTGAGTTGTTTTAAATAATCTAGACTAGAATACGCTGCCATATTCTCTGCCATTTCCCAAGTGGTTCCTTCCCCGGTGAACACGGACGGAGGACTAGAATCTATTCTCAGCATAACTAGGCAAGTCGGATTCGCTGAAATGTTAGATAGATAGTTAGTATAGAATTTAGAAAAAGAAAATATTACCGATATTATATCGGCGGTATATAATATATGTAAAATGTGATTAGATATTTATATATTTTTGTAATGGCATCACGAAATAAAGGCAATACTATGAATTAAAAAATATATAATTATAAGTAAGGAAAAGGCATATACTCGCTATCTCTGCAATGATGACTTGTTCTCTGAGAGATATTTTTCAGTGGTATATTTTAATATAATTCAATTATTTTAATGAGATAAATATATTTATTTATTTATTAAAAATGTATTTATAATTTGGTTTTTGATTTGTTAAATTTTTTCAATA
Organism: Osedax fenrisi; assembly: GCA_964019155.1. Taxonomy (NCBI): domain Eukaryota; kingdom Metazoa; phylum Annelida; class Polychaeta; order Sabellida; family Siboglinidae; genus Osedax; species Osedax fenrisi. The sequence goes on along the minus strand of OZ025239.1, from coordinate 18,472,079 downwards.
TTATTGATGTAGATATTCTAGATAATTATATTACAATATTAATATAATACTATTGAAAATATGAATATAAAAATGAGTTTTTGCATTGATTTGTAAATCAGATTCAAATGCTGTTTTTGACAATAATGAATAACGATAAAATAATTCAAGCTTAAAAAAAAAAGTTTCACAATATATTCATTAGCAGATGTTCTGTCGATGATATTAGTATAAATTTAATTAATCGAATATCACATTTACAATTAAGTTAGTATACTAAATATAAGTATACTTAAATAAAATTTAATATATTTATGAAATAATTATTATTTTTAAATTAGATTAATAAAGGGGACCGCAGTGTGAAAACTATCTAAAATTGGTAAAAAATAAAAATTAATGAAAATGATAATTAATGATATGTTATTCAGTATCTATCAAATCTGTTTAGAAATAGACTAAAAAGAATATTGTATAGCACCCACTTTTTTATACTTTATAATTTATATATTAAATTTTAATTGTTGATATTTCAAACGAGTATTACTCAAAATAGTTTTTTTGCTATCTATATTTATAAAAATCCTTTGACAGGTAAAACTAATTCAGCTATCAAACTAATTTCTATTTCTATACACAAATACATATGTATGTATAGTTATCTAAAGAAAAAGCGACTAATATAATTACAAATAATTACTAATTTTATTATTATCTCTTAAGATTGTATTAGATATGAATGCCCTTTTCATATAACACAACAATTTGTTGAATTTATTAAATAGTTTTTTTTAGCTCAATGACCATATACATGGCAATACATTCAATACATGGCAATACATTCACTATCTATTAATATGTGAATTCGTGAAATAGCATGCACACTACGGTATTCCTTAAATACAAAAATATATTTTTATTTGTATTCATAATAATATTTTCTAACTCTAAACACGTATTATAAGGTTAATTGGTCTACATATTAGCTGGACAATTACTATTTTGGTATGAAAAATTGAATTTTATATGGATATATAACACTTTATGAGAGCTTTTTCGTTGTTTTTTGATGCTTTGATAACGAATCGATATATTCGTCGCTTTTGGGCACTTTAGTTCCGAATCATATAGATTCGTCGCTTTTCGACGCTTTTGGGCGCTACAGTTCCCAACAAATAGGGATAAATAGATTTTTATATATATCTAACATTTAACATTATATATTTATTATATATATATATATATATATATATATATATATATATATATACATATATATATATATATATATATATATATATATATATATATATATAACTTAACATAATAAATAACTCTATAAATACATGAACATACATTTTGACGACTCTGATTTCAGGAGAAGCTACAGAAATCAGGAATGCTGCAACCCACCTTCACATACATCGATGATCTCAGCACTACACCCAAACGCTTCATCTGCACAATTAGTACGTCCACTCATAATATCACCGTCTCCGGTAAAACAAAGAAGATAAGTAAACAGGAGGCGGCCAAGAAGTTCATAGATTCATTGAATTTCTAAGTATTATTGAATATCATTAGTAAGTATTATTAAATTAATAAATGTATTTATATTTCATTAATTGAATTAATAAGTATATATTGAGTTAATTGAATAAATGAGTCTACATTGAATTATTACCATATTTGCAACACTGTCTAGCCGATTTCTTCACGCGTATCCTCATCAATGAGTCTCCCTTCCGTCGCATCTCAACGAATCACGGAATTCTACGAGAACAACAACCTCACGATAGAGTCCGCTATCAAAGGACTGCAATCTCTAAACCTGAACTCCAATCCGCCGAAATCGATTGCCGCTAAAACAGAAATGTCATATAACACCGCTCTTTCAACTCAGGTTTATCTGAAGTTTATTAGTAGTAGTAGTAGTAGTGGTAGTGGTAGTAGTGGTAGTATAAGTAGTGGTAGTAGTAGTATTAGTAGTGGTAGTAGTAGTAGTAGTAGTAGTAGTAGTAGTAGTAGTAGTAGTAGTAGTAGTAGTAGTAGTAGTAGTAGTAGTAGTAGTAGTGGTAGTAGTGGTAGTATTAGTAGTGGTAGTGGTAGTAGTAGTATTAGTAGTAGTAGTATTAGTAGTGGTAGTAGTAGACGTAGTAGTAGTAGTAGTAGTAGTAGTAGTAGTAGTAGTAGTAGTAGTAGTAGTAGTAGTAGTAGTAGTAGTAGTAGTAGTAGTAGTAGTAGTAGTAGTAGTAGTAGTAGTAGTAGTAGTGGTAGTAGTGGTAGTATTAGTAGTGGTAGTGGTAGTGGTAGTAGTAGTATTAGTAGTAGTGGTAGTAGTAGACGTAGTAGTAGTAGTAGTAGTAGTAGTAGTAGTAGTAGTAGTAGTAGTAGTAGTAGTAGTAGTAGTAGTAGTAGTAGTAGTAGTAGTAGTAGTAGTAGTAGTAGTAGTAGTAGTAGTAGTAGTAGTAGTAGTAGTAGTAGTAGTAGTAGTAGTAGTAGTAGTAGTAGTAGTAGTAGTAGTAGTATAGTACATTATATAAATGTCTATAACTTTAATGAGAGATTAGTAATATATATATGACCTATAGCTTTTCAATCTATGTATAAACACATGTATATATGCCTAGAAAGTACATGTTCAATATAGTACAGTAACGTTTGTTGTTCATTGTATTACATCTGATAGGAAAGAATGCTATCAGTGTTAAGTCACACCTACGACTCACTACTGTAAATAATAACGAATGATTATAGAAATTATAAATGATTTAGAGAAGGGTGTTATATCAGTAATTCACTGTTTAATATTGTGTCGGTGTGTGTATGTAGTAGTATTATAATTTATTTATTCCACTCAATTTTATTTTTAATTGATATAGTTTATTGTTACATTAATGATTAAATTTGATTATTTGATGTTAAGTTTTTATCTAGTTTAACACCTAGAGTTGTTATCAGTTTTTTTTTCTATTTCCGTATTTGATATTTTTATATGAGTTAAGGGAAGTGAAATTTTGCATTTGTTATGGAAGATAATACATTAAGTTTTTAGCTTATTAAATTTTAAGTAGTTTTTGAAATATATTTCTAGTTCAGTAGTTAATTTATGTGTTATTTCTGGGAGGTAATTTAAAGTAGTCGATGTATATACTTGGATATCATAGGCATACTTATGATAGTTAATATTGTATGTATTTAATATGGAGTTAATATCGGATGTGTTTATATTGAAAAGTAGAGGACCCGATACACTACCTTGGGGATCCCCTATTGCAGGACAGTTGTAGATTTTATTCCGTGTATTAGATTTTATAGAGAAAGTTCTTTTTGTTAAGTATGATCGTATTAGTGTGACAGTATTATTACGTGGCATATCCCGATGTATTGTTGTTTTGAGTACAGAATTTTATGATGTATGGTGTGTTAAAATGTAGCTGAGAGGTCAAGTAGTATAAGTTAAACGTAATGATTATTTTGAATATTGGCAGATATACTTTTTATTCGGTCAAGTCTCAGTAAAGTCTCAGTAATGTGATTTTGTTTATATTCACTTTATCTTAGATTATATAATTTATTATTCATGATATGTTGGGAAAGATGTTATGCGATTATTTTTTCTATTAGTTTAGTTAAAAAAGATAAATTTGATATTGGTCTGTAGTTTTTAAAGGAAACTGGCGTGGTTTTAGTGATAAGTAGATTTAGTGATAAGTTCAGCATATGAGAGGCAGAACAAGTTTAGGTTTCTTTTTAGTTGGTAAGGTGTGTATACATGTGTGTGTATTTATGTGTGTGTATGTGTGTATGTGTGTGTCTGGTGTAGTATATACTCTTTAATTATATATTTATTGTAAGATCATGTTAATAATAAAGGATATTTTTATATGTTTATATATAATATTCTGTTTATGTTTATATACACAATAATTTAAGTAAAATATATATATATATATATATAGAGATATACAAATAATATAAATTAAGTAATTACTATGATAATAGAAAACTCAATAAGTTGATGATAGTACCTAAAACATTACAGACTATAGTTGATTATATAATAATTATGAATCTAGTAATACTGAATATATTTAATTATTTTTTAATAATTTTTGAATATTCTTATGCGTATCATCGATATAAAGAAAGTTTATTTATATCGATGGTATATATATATATTACGAGTGTTCAAATAAACTTCAGATAAACCTGAGTTGAAAGAGCGGTGTTATATGACATTTCTGTTTTAGCGGCAATCGATTTCGGCGGATTGGAGTTCAGGTTTAGAGATTGCAGTCCTTTGAGAGCGGAGTCTATCGTGAGGTTGTTGTTCTCGTAGAATTCCGTGATTCGTTGAGATGCGACGGAAGGGAGACTCATTGATGAAGATACGAGTGAAGTAATCGGCTAGACAGTGTTGCAAATATGGTAATAATTCAATGTAGACTCATTCATTCAATTAACTCAATATATACTTATTAATTCAATTAATGAAATATAAATACATTTATTAATTTAATAATACTTACTAATGATATTCAATTATACTTAGCAAGTCAATATAAACTTGGTGATTTAATTAATTAACGATATTTATTAATAAAATTAATAAAATATAAATACATTTATTAATTTAAATTAAATATATAATTATTAATTCAATAGTACTTAATAATTCAATTCAATTATTATTCACAAATAAAAAAGTATACAAACTATTAACAACATTTATAACTTTCAGAATTAGGTAGTGAGTGTAGGAATTAAACCCGATTAATATCAGGTAGTACCTTTTTCTCCACCAGGGGTTGATCTTCGAATGAATCTATGAACTTCTTGGCCGTCTGCTGTTTGCTCATCTTCTTTGTTTTACCGGAGGCGGTGATATTATGAGTGGACGTACTAATGGTGCAGATGAAGCGTTTGGGTTAAGTGCTGAGATCGTCGGTGTATGTGAAGGTGGGTTGCAGCATTCCTGATTACTGTAGCTTCTCCTGAAATCAGAGTCGTCAAAATGCATGTTCATGTATTTATAGAGTTATTTATTATGTTAAGTTATATATATATATATATATATATATATATATATATATATATATATAATAAATATATAATGTTAAATGTTAAATATATATAAAAATCTATTTATCCCTATTTATATTTTATAAAAAATAATTTCAAATTACAGTTAATATTTAATACTATATTTATGAAAAAATCATAGATATATGAATATTATTTATTATATATTTCTATATACTAACTAAAATATTATTTATTTATTTATTTTGATTATAGACTATTATTTATATATCATATATATATATATAACATTATTTATAATTTATTCTTAATTCTTGTTTTATATTTTATATTAAATATAATTATTTGAAAATAAACTATTATTTGCAATACTAATTTTCAAATAAATATGTAATAATATAGATTAATGTTGCAAATTAAAATAATGTTAATGTAAAAATTTAGAAAATAATATTTTAATATAATTATATCTTTTATATAAGATATTGTTATAGATGTGCTGGTCGAATCGAGAATGGAGGACACCTCAAACTAAAACAAATATGGATACATATTAAACATCATAAATATCAACAGTCGTGATTAAATATGTATCTATAGAGAAGTTCTTACAATTAATATGATATGATTTACTAGCCTTTCAGTGTACGCTGTTTGCACTAAAAAACCATATCATACCGAACTTCTCGATAATAACTAGATCACGCGATGGGCGTATCTCTAATTAGATAACTAGATAAAATTAGTTAATCTAATTATAAACTACGCTCTCTTTTACATTTTACAAAACAGAAATAAAAAAAACAAATAACAAAAAATATCAAATCAACATTCATCCAAATTACATAAGATTTACATTCGTTCAAGTCATGTCAACTAATTGAAATTTACAAAACAGAAATCAAATTATATAAAAAACACAAATAACAAAATATATTAAATCAAAATTTATCTAAATTACATAACACATTCATACTTAGTACACAACACATTTATAAATACCAACATACAGTTATATACGTAGTTACCATATTACATATATAAATATTTTCAATATCATATTATCTAGAAGGGAATTGAATAGAATAATTAGAGAATAATATATTAATATATATACATCTAGGACTATATTCTCACCATACACTTGGAGACTGTATCTCGACTAAAGGCAAAACAATACTATGCATAATTCAACTATATTTACTAGTAAAATTAAAAGTAATTTTACTTTTAAATGACAGTAGTTTGAATAGTATTAATCTATGCATCTGTATCGTGTATAAATAAACAATATACATTGTTATATTATATAATCATTATAATAATGGATGAGTTTATATAAAAAGTATCAAGTAAAGATTGGTCTTTTAGTTAAAAAATAAGTTGATACAATAATACCGACTAGTGCCTCTTATAAATGAACTATAATTATGATAATAAAAGATTAAGTTAATAATAGGGAACAGTCGCTCAAAATATTTGCGAAAAGTGAGGCGAGCGTGAGTATTAGTTTGTAAATAAAGCGCATGTCTTTCTTTTCGACCCAGCCTCCTTTATAGTAAATTACTATTAGTAATATCTTCGTATAACTATAAGTATTGCTGGAAAATATCAATGGAAAATGGAATACGTTATATTTACTATAATCCGAAAAGTTGCCAGAAACTATCCAAAAGTAAGTAGCTGCATTACATCGTGAGCCTATACAAATTTATTTCGCATTTAAAATTTAACCTTTAACCCTCAACTCGTTCTTTTTGATCGTAACCCTAATATATACATACGAGTATATTAATATATTATTATAATAATTATATACATATATGTATACTCCTATAAGAGTATACCCGTATATTATCAAAACCCTCTATAACCGAGGTTATTGGAGGTCTTGATATTATATTGAACAATAATGAACCATAGGGGAAATTATCCGATTACCGACCCCATCCTAATACCGAACCCCTATCGTATCTCAGTAACTATAAGAGATATCAAAAAATTATATATACATGAACTGTTAGTCATTTAATGATAAATATGAATAAGTATTTTGTTTTAAAAAATATGCAATCCTACAATTGTTATTTAATATAATGTAGGACTACTATTCTGTTTTTACTTTTTAAATATTTGAATAATAACTTTTTTTAAATCATTCTAAATACTTTATTAATTAAAAGAAAACTTAATAGGCTACTGCACATAATATTGTGGATCAATAAAATGTTTATAAATATTATAAAAATAATTTAATTTAATAACTATTAACCTATATATATTAATTATAGCAACCCATATTATTTTCTTATTACCGACCCCATGTGATTTATAATATCCAATCAAAATAGATCCGTATTTACTTTAAAATATGTCGTTTTAAGTTTTTAAGTCATTAAGTTGTTTGTGTATCATTAATATAGATTTAGGATTCGTGATTCCAGTTGATTATATACATACTGATTAATAAATAAATATTAAATAATAATATACACTATTTTAATATAATTACTATAAAGTTTAAATTTAATATTACTATTAAAACATAAATTCAATAAAAAATTAATTTCGTGCATGTTATAATTAATTATATTTATGTATATCTACTATTTTTATTGGATATTGTAATACTACAATTATTAATATCGCGATTATTTTAGGGGGTCGGTAATAGGGGAAGGGTTCGTTATTAGGCTCATGTATCCGATGACCGACCCCCCTGTTTATTCTTGTAAATATAATTATATAAAATATTTAAAATAGCCACATTATTCATTGAGAAAATTTTTTAAAATCTTTATAGTGAATTTTATTTACTAATAAAGTGTATATATCTACGTAATCCATTTTTTTATTATATTAAAACTTATACAAATTATTCTCATTTATTAAGTGGTTTAGTGATGTTAATTACTGAAATTTATGAAATAATCTAACAACAATTATTTAATAAATAAAATAGACTTATTGATATATTTGAAATATACTTACTTTGATTATATCGGTTGTTTTAAACTAAGTCACTGCGATAAGGAGCACCAGTCTGCGATTACCCTCAGTTTGAGATTACCCCATCCGGTATAAATAAATGAAAATAAATACAAATATATATATATATAGTATTTAATAAATTATGTTCTAAGGAGTATATGACTGATTTACTAATATATAATTAAAATTATCTTATATAATTTTTATTATATAGCTTGTTAATTTTTAGCGATCATTGGAATCTTTTTTATCCTATATAAATTTCATATAACTTTTATAATAAAAGTTTAATAAAAGGTTAAATACCTAATACCTACTAAACTATAGATTTATTGTTTAATTTATAGGTAAAATACAAATCTATGTATCAAACCTACCAGACTACCAAGTTAAAAGCGTATCATGAGTTAAATAATTATAGAGCCCCTAGAGCTAAAGAGAAAACTCTCTAACTCTATGGTTAAATATATATTGAATATAATATTCTATGTGCCGTGTTTTTAATAATAACGAATTTCAGACATTTACTAATTACATATTTACGAAAACTCATACTTATATTAATAATATGTTAATGTAAATTATAATTATAAAAATAATACTATAAAATATATCTTTACAATTAATTTTAAATGAAACATAAATATTTTTAAAATTTTTAAATTAATCATTAATATTTTTTTAATAATAACGAATTCCAGACATTTACTAATTACATATTTACGAAAATCAACCTTATATTAATAATATAAATATTATTATTAAAATAATACCTAATAATTAAAAATTATCATATGATATTTAATATTATCATAATAATAATGATCATTTTCAATGTTATACTTTACATTATAAATCTAGGTCAGCTAAATTTAAAATCATATAATAATTGTCTGCTGGATAATATATATTTTATTATATAACATTATTTTAATTTATTCTAATAAGTTTTCAAATAATATTTGACTATTAATAAATATATAATTTATAAATTTAATATTCATGCAGATGGCGAAATCACTGCATTATCTATGAAATAATGTTCTATTATTTTACATATCTAATATATTATAAATTAATTAATATTACCCATTTATATATAATTAATAATTGTAAATTGTGTTAACGTAACTGTCTTGAATAAACAACTTAAACGTATTCATTGGCTGAATACTGACATCGGCCCCCAATAAGTCACGTGTCAAACCGAGAGTTCAATTATACATTTCGCTGTTGGCGTTATATTTCTCATTACATTATTAATCGATTAGTGAATTCGTGTTTTATATATACATACATATCATAATACTGTTTGTTTATATAATAATATTATATTATATAAGCCCTATACGCGTTATTAAATTAAATTTTCCGTTAGTCACGTGACATATTGGGGGCCGTTGTCAGTCTAAATCATTTATTGACAAACACACAATCTAGTGATAAATAAACCGTGAACTCTATTACTATATTTGAATATTGTGAGATTATTTTAATATTACTTCAAGGTACTCTCACTATGGATACCGGTGTTAATTAAAGTATTTATTTTTAAATTTGTAAAATTTACATTTCACCTAAAATCACTAAACTAAATAAAAACACTTCGCACGAGATCATCGATTACCCTGATTATGGGGTTGTTACAATAATCATTATTTTAATTGTATACACACCTGATAAGTACTCAGTGAGTACTATACTGAGTGGTATACAGTATCTATCATTATAAACATTTTATAATAATGATAATTTTATTGTTAAAATAAACAACGGTAATCATATCTATGTAAAGCATAAGAAGAAAATGCAATGAAAAAAAGTAAAGTAATTCAACAAAAAAACATTCCGTTGATGGTGGGCAGTTCTGGTGATGGTGATTCGGGCGACAGCATAACAAAGATATTGATCTTAATCTGAAGCCCTTTAGAGGAAATAATAACATCAATAATCATATATTTCATACGAAACAAAATGTATAATTTAAAACTTCTAATAAATATTTATTATTATTATTATCTATTATACATATTTTGATTGAATTTTAATTATATATACTAGATATTTTAGAAAAAAAACAGAAAAAATAAATCAAATAACTGCATTGTAAACAAATATTTAGATTTATACTAAATATATATTTACAGCGGCTAGGAACACATAATTATTATATACAATTTCATAATAAAGTTCATTATAAACACATTACTAAATTTTAAATCTTTAATTTCTTAGTTAATTATTTAGTTACTATATTATATTAATCAACTTAATTTCAGAACGAAGAAAGGCTCGTAATAATAGGGGATGCAGCGTATCTTGCTTTACCAATGCTCGTAAACCATTTCAAGGATCACATGTATCAGAAGAAGAAGATAATTTCAAACGTAGACATCACGAGTACGAGAATGGAAAAGTAGGCAGTCATTTGGATTTCTCAAGTCGAGATGGCTGATATTATTAAAACGATGAGATACTAAATAATATATAATATAGTACCATAATCTACACTTGCATCGATGCTTGATTTATATTACATAATATATACATAATCAAGATGAAAATGTTCCATTATGGGATGTAATATCTAATTATGATATTATATATGATATAATCGATAGACAAGGAGTAGATTTTAATATTAGAGATTTTATTTTAATAAATTATGATAAATATGATATATACCTTTTTATTAGTGAAAATAAAATATAAATGTATATATAAAAAATAACTATATATCAATATACACTAATTTAACAAAATTTCACTAATTTTGAGTAATTGTATTGCATCATATCAATTTTTTTCATCTAATCTTTTTCGTTAGTTAAGATTTTCCGCAATTCTTCCAATCTGTTATACATATATAAAAAATAGAATATGGGAGAAATCAAATATAATAATTGTCCTTCTATTAAATAAATATACTTTGATTACCTTTCTAATTTTGTGGGAACAGTTATAGGGATTGATAGTGAGGGGTTTGTTGTGAAAGAGTATTTTGATTTATTAATGATTTAGATATGTCAGTATGGTAAGACAGTTTAGAAGTAGTAAAAGATGTATGAGGGATTGTTAATCTGGGGTTTTGTATAGTAGAAGTAGTGACAATAGTGTGTTCTCGTTCTATTTATGTAATTTAAATAATAATCAAAATTGAGTGTGATATCGTGTTAATTATAGGTGTTGGTTAATTTAAAAAAGTTCATTTGAAATATTGGGGTTATATTTATCAAGGTTTAGTTTTTCTAATAAATATAATAATAATAAAATTGTGATAATTTAAAATATTAGTATTTAATGATAATATTACCTTTAAATGAATATTTAGTGCTGATAGCTTTTCAATGTTTTTGCAAGTCCATAGTTCTAAGATATCCATGTATTATTTCATTATTGGGGGGGCGTAATGCTGCCGAAACCTCATCGCATCCATTTTTGTAAGAAGTGTCTTTCTCTAAATATAATGTTAATAAATTAACTCAAATGGTAAAACTTCCTATCTATACGTAGACAATCATAAGTAATTTAGTCAAAATGTAAATAATCTAGCTGTAGTGAAGAATTAAATTAATAAATTTATAAAACCTATTAAATTGCTGATTTATATATATATATATTAACATATTTTATAATGTGCTTATTGATAAATTAAAGAAACAATACTTATTAAATATAGTGATAAATGTAATTATTAGCCTTATATAAACTATATTATATCATATTATGATGTTATATAAAACATGTATAACTACATATCATATTATAATATATGTATTTATTTTTCTAATACATATCAAAATTGTATATAAATATTAATATATAAGTATATGTTACATAACATATCTAATTTCAATGAAAATTTAATATATTTATTTATGTCAGATTATAATTGTAATACTCTTCATGTATAGTATATTTATTTACTATATTATATGCAGTGATGGGCAGGATCAGGATCGGGTAAGAAAGAGAGGATCGGGATAGGCAAAGGATCGCATAAGAGAATAAATAGAGGATAACAAATATTAATCAGTTTTTATAAATTATATTGCCCTTTTTTAAAATATAAATAATTTCAAAACTAGAAACTAATTATTAAAATATTTATTATATATATTAAAATTGTGAATATTTATACAATACAATTTTATTTAGGTAAAAATCTTAATATTTCATGAGATTTTGAATGAATTACATTGAAGACAATAACTTGTATATCGCCTTACAAACACCAGCACTAATAACACTTCTAATAATATTAATTGTATTTATTACGGAAGTGTTTCATAAATACAATCTATCTATCTATCTATTTCGGAAATTTATTAGCTCGATAACCGATAGCAATTATCCCATGTATAAACGCATTTACAAATATAAAGTAAAACACGAAAGTTATCAAGGAAGAGGCCAAAGTAAAAATATACCAAGAAAATATAAATAATTATTAAACAGATAATATATTTTAACAAATTTAACGAGTTAGCAAATTTATGAATGTAAAAAAATGACAATTTATTTACATATAAATTTTATATAGAAAATATTTCAGGTTTCATAAAGCCCCTGTCACACAATAAAGTCGGCCGATATTTCACTGATTTTCTCTCTCTATGTGCGACACCCCTACAGATATCGTGACGATATCGCTATTCATCATTTGGAGATGTCTCTAAATATTTAATGATTTCTCGATTTCGTTACTGCGCATATCTGTGAAAAATAGACCCATTTTTTCGGTGTGAATGGGGCTTAAGAATAATAATAGTTTATAGTATAACATCCGTCAATTTACCAGTCTACTTATAATGGCCACAAACAAATCGTGCAAAGACAAGATTACCAAAATACAATTTTACATAAATTATTTTGCAAGTCGTCCCAGATTATTTCGTTATTAATCTAATTTAAAATAAAATATACATGTATTATATTCATATTTACTGATTTAATCAATTACAAATATTTATTAAAGTCAATATATTGATAAATTCTAATAGTATACCTATATGTATTAACATTGGGTTTACATTTAATGACAAAACACCTTGGTTTATGAACGCCGAACAATTTATGAATTTATATTATGAATCGTACATAGAAAATTATTGAACGTGGCGCGGAGTCGTGTTATCGTATATTATATAACGTCGACCGAGACGAGATCGACGATGAACGGCTCTACACCAATCAGCGGAACATTTGTAATTGTATCACAGAATATAGTTGTATAGACACGCCCCTGAAAAGATTACGGGTGTGTCGAGCCTACGATTATCGTGGCTGTTTCGATTTGGTCGCGGTAGCGTACATGTCGACCGTAAATATACTTTACATAAAAATACATGTAACTTATGAAATCTTGTTTCGTAATTTACTAAATAACGTAGAATAAAATCGGGCAAAACATAGAATAGAAAAGTCCACTACACAACATATATATATATATATATATATATATATAATAATATTATAATATTATATAATATCAACATTCGAAATAGCCTATACGATATTAAAAAGGTACGTACGTAATACAGCTCTTGATTACATTACACAATATTATCTGCTATTGCAACTACTATTTTCCATGAATCATTATTTTTAAACAAACTCATTAATAAAAATGCTTTATAATTTTACCATCGAAAATTTCCTCTTAATGAATACTTTTATGCCTAGATAATATTTATAATGATACAAACTATTCAACAAACTATTATAATGAGCGATACAGATATTTATAGATAGTTTTTAAGTCCACTACTATGAAATTAGTTAACAATGGTGCGAACATTATTTCACGAAACACGGATTAGCTGGTGGAATACACGGGCACAAAAGTGTGGTGCGCAGACAGCCATATCTGTGACATACACTACATATAACAACTAATTATATGTTGGCGGTGTGTGCAAGAATGTTGGTAATCAGAATATAACATCTGCAGATATACTCTGCATTATCGCCGTTTACATGCTAGCATTTGTCAAGTCAAAGGTCACATGATTGCAGCCGTCTACTGCGTAGAAATATAATATACATATTACATATACATATACACTCCACCATATCAATGCAGACTGTAGTATATAATAGTCCTCCATATCACTTATTATTGTTGTCCGTGGTTATATTCAATGTATATTATTATTAAATTATTATCGTATTACTATTATTTTATTATTATTTTCTTCCCGCACGAGCGAATGGGTCTACATGACCATATTTTAGTGCATAATAACCCTAATATCATCATCATCATCATCATTAGGTTCGTATGTCACAATTCAAAGATAAAATAAAATATTTTATATTACAAATATATTATATACAAGTTACATCAATTGTATCTATTTACGTTGAATACATTTTAATGTCGATTTGTTTGAAATATAGGTAGCAATGCTATCGATTTATATAATGTGAAAAGCGAATTGCATATATATATATATATATATATATGTATATATGTTATATAGTGATATTACACAATATATAAGATCCAGCAAATATGTACACATGGCGGTGGCGTGCGTCAATTATATTATATCAACCAATGAGCGTCGTGCACTGATAACATTGTCATGCTTAACCTTGTAACCTTTTAACCAATTTGTTTAGATACTGCGATCAACATCAGTAATGAGTTTTCGGCGGTGTATCGTATATTAATTATTATAAGCTATATTAAATAGATGTGTTTTCAATTTGACTTTAAAGGTGTGGTCAGAAACTATAGATCTAATTGAGTGATGTAGGGAGTTCCATAGTTTAGGTGCTATTATAGAAAAAGAAGATTCATGTTTTTTATTAAGTGATAAAGTTATTGGTATATTTAGTTTGTATTTATGTATTGTTCGCTGTGGTCGGGATGACTTGTAGTTCGTAAGTAGTTCAGTAAGATAGTCAGGTTTATTATTATGGGTGGCATGGTGGGTCAGTAGGAGAAATTTGTATTGTATGCGGTAAGGGATGGGTAGCCAGTGAATGGATTTCATATAAGGTGTGATATGTTGTCTTGAGTATTTTTTTATCTTTATCTCATTGAATATAATTATATATATATATATAATTAAATATGACCTTACCTTAACTTACTAGGTCAAGCTTGCATTGCTTATCTTAACACGTGTCCTCCATTCATCTCTATGGCTCGTCGCTATCGGTATTTCCCGACTCGTAAACATCATCTCTTAGTTGGTCTACAAATGTTTCATATATTAAATATTAAAATAAATTAAATCAGTTTATATTTAATTGGCCCAGTAAAAATTTGTAATATGTATATGTATAAATATAAATAAATATAAACTAGCTCAAAAACCTTCACAATTGGTATAGCAAAGTGTGTTGCATACTCTGCATAATAATTGTGCAGTGTAAACACCACCTACGTGTGATTAACTATATAAGTAGCTAGGTAGCTCAACAGGCTAAAGTATCAGACATGTAAGGTGTGGGTTCAAATCCCGGCAGGACCCATAATATCTGTCTTAATATAATATTTAGAAGTGACTTTATATAATTTAATAATAATAATTGTTTTTAATAAATAATGGGCTATAATTAAAACAGGGATGCATTAAAACGAGAGACACTTCAAAGGTACATTAGGGCTATTTGGTTATAAGTAAAAACTTAAATTTCTAATTCAAAACTCTAATTTCTTGGATGGGATAATAAGGATTCCGTAACAATAACAATAACAATAACCGTTATTGAATAACTATATAAGAGACAAATCTACAACATCATAAGACATTACCAATACAATGATGATAGAGTTATCTCTGAAACCTGCAACGATCATAATAACCTGTCTATAAATGTTCGGATATCTTAATGAATTCTGAGGTTTTCTCGATACCTGGAACATCGCGGTACCACTGCCGGTGTAACTCTATAGAGCTGGATAGGGGGACACCTTCTCCAAGCATCTCTGACATCTACACACGGATTACTCTTTATTCATTTATAATCACTATATATATAAATACAATTTGATAACTAGATATCATACTAGAGTTAGAATGTAGGTATTAATTGACTAGGTATAGTTGGATTACATCAGACAGGTGCGTCGTGTGTTCAGATAGGTGTGGACTACATGAGCGGGGCTAGCCTCTTTAGAGGGGGGCAGATGGGGCTAGCCTATTTAGTGGGGGGCAGGTCTCGAAAAATATATGGTATAAGTATAAATATTTGCTAACGTTATTATCATCTTTAAGAAGAAAGGTTATAGGTTGATGTTGTCATCTCTAATGCAACACGTTACTGAATATCATGGACGATGTTGATGAATTAAGTTTATATTTATCATAATATATAGTTGAAAATATTAATATTTTCTAACGTATTTATTATCTCGAAGGCGAAAGTACATGGACTTCTCTTATTCATCTTGAAGATGTCGTGTCAATGATAATAATGGATTGCTCTTGTCACCTAGATGGATATATAATATATACAAATAATATTATAAGTAAACTTATATATTTAATATAAATTAATAAGTTTAAAGTTTATACCGAGCTTATATGATGAAGATGCCTATCTATATTTTATAAGTTATAACATTATAACGCATCGTCGGGTTGACTGTGCACTGTAGGCTACAGTTTTTTAGAGAAGCCTTTGATTTCAAAATGCGGGTTTTATTGCTAACAACCTATATTCACATATTTTTATAAATAGAACATATTCAAGCTAGCAAATAAAATAAGATACCCAAATAAAAAATGTTATAAACTACATTATTTTATTATTGAATAAGTAATGTATAAGATAATATAATCATTACCAATATACTAGCTCTAGCCATAAACATAGTCATACCAACATCATCCACACTTTGAAATCATAGACTACATTGCTCAGAAACTATCGTTGGCACCCATCTATGAAAACTGCAATACCACGATGCACTCCCTAAGCGAATTTAAAATCATGTTACTTCAGTAATTTTGAACAAATTAATCAGTACGAGTTTGTTATGATGTGTTGTATGTATATTTATTATGTATACTATATAAATTGATATAAATACAAAATATCTATCTATATATATATATATATATATATATATATATATATATTTACTATAGTATTATATATGGATTCCAATGATCTCGCACAATGTTAATTTAAATAATTATTTATTAATAGTAGAATTGATATTGAACACTAAATCACCAAACCAAATTAAAACACTCCATACGAGATCAGTGGTTACCTTACATATTATATAGTATATAATATAGGTATAATTAATATTAATATTTAAAAAAAACTAATCAATTATAAATTGAATCCTAGTTATAGTAGTATAAATTAAAAATCTAATCGCGTGAGCGATCTAAATAACAATAGTTACGGTTTTAAATAGATCGCGAAATTTGGTATACATTTTATATTTTCATAATTATTATAATTTCAAATTAACTTTGATAGTATAAACATATATATTTATAAATATAGTATAATAATTATACTAATTCATAAGTATACTATAATAAATAAAATATAATAAACAAATTACTAGAATATATATTTCTACTGTTAAATATACTATATCATTATAATAATATATGTAAGGAATAATAATTATGAACATATAAAATGTATACGTAATTTAGTGATCTATTTAGAATTGTTTCTTTCGTTATGTAAATCTCTCATGCGATTCTATTATTAAATATCTACGCCTATAACTCTGATAACACAAGTTATACATCATTTATTACATGTATAACTTAATTAAGTGTATACTAAAGAATTAAATATACTGTATATGATTATAATATATCATAATGATATACATAAACAAATATTGACTATACTATTATCATAGACACCTAAAGCTGAGTTCACACCAAGAATCCATACAGATATTCCGCACGGATATATATTTTAAAATAAAATATATTTAAAGCATTCATAAATCTGGACAGAAAATCTGAGTATAACGCACGCCGTGTTTCTTGCGTTAAAATTCCTCATATTTCCGTTCAGTGCTCGGATTTTATAGAACATGTCGTAAATAAATCTGTAATGATTTATCCGAACATTTAAAATTGACTTCACACCTAAAATAAGTTAATATTCTCGGATTTTCAATCCGTTAGGGTTATCATGTATTATCCGTACGGATTCTTGGTGTGAACTCAGCTTAAGAGGCAAAGCTTATACATAAATATAATGTATTTGACTATTATACTTAAATTCAATTTAACATTATCGATATTGTTAACAGTATCAACATGAAACCGAACTGTTTAATAATAATTATCATAATTATTAAATAAGTATGATAAAATAAAGTATTTTTATCATAATTAATTTAATTAAATAATTTTGATAAAATAAAGTATTTTTATCACAATTAAATAACTCATTACATATATAATTATAATTTATAACATATTATGTTATACGTATATATTATATAATATACACTTATTTTGTTAACTATATTATGTAATATTATATTATATATATAATTATTATATCGTTATTATAAAAGGGGGTTTCACACCAACTAGAACGTAATTGTTAACTCTAATTATTAGAGGTTAAAGTTTAACTATATTATTTAAATCTACTAAAATGGGTTTTATTAAACTGTAAAACTTTTACACCTAATTATAATAATTATTATTGGAGTTCATAATTGCATAATCCCATAATTGCATTCGAGTTGGTGTGAAACCCCTTTTACAGATAAGCATTTATTTTATTCTAAATGTTGGATTTAAATATTAGAGTTAAACTTTAAAGTTAAACCCCTTTTATAATAACGATATAATAATTATAATAATATGATATTATTAATATTAAATATTCAATATTATATTGGATATTTAATATTTTAAATAAATTTATGTTTTAAATAACTTAAATATAAACTAATAAATAGTTACAACGGTATATATATACAATTATAGTATTATATAATATAATAATATGTCTACTTACTATTTTATTGTACTTTAATGTCTTAGAAATTGAATTATATGATATAAGAAAACTTTATAAAGTATATAAAATATATATATTTCAAATTAATTTTAAATTAAATTGTTGATAAATATTAACAAAGATTATAAGCTTTGTATATTACAGAATACAGTATAATACAGAATTATTAAATGCATAGATTTATATTTTACATTGTAAACTATAAATCTATGGTGAAACACATCTTTTGCTATCAATATATCCATATATTTATAGTTTATAGTCTAAAAATATATGTATACTAGACGTACCGACAAGGCGTTGCTCGGTTTTTGATTGTGTGTCTATCTATTATGTACTAATTATAGCTATTATTTATTCTGCATTATTATTTTTTTAATATTTCAAAAATTATTTGAAAAATATAACAAAATATTAAAAAAAATACAAAATATATTTCAAAATATTACAAAATATATTTTAAAAATATGTCGAAAAATATTTTAAAAAAAATATAAAAATATTAAAAAAAAATATTGTTTATTTTAATATTTAAAAAAATAATGGTAAAATATAACAACATATTTAAAAAAATACATATATGTCGAAAAATATATTTTTTTAAATATCGAAAATATTTTTTAAAAAATATAAAAATATTTCAAAAAAATGTCCAAAAATGTCAATAAAAATATCCAACAAATATTTTAAAAAGGCGTCGTGAAATATTGTACATGACAAAAAGTAACTTTTCGACGTAACTTGGTACAGCATTCAAACATTTAGCCAGCCCAAAGACAATTCAGGTGATAATGAGAACTATAAGTTTCCAATTATTACTAAATATGATTCGGAACTAAAGTGCCCAAAAGCGACGAATATATCGATTCGGTATCAAAGTGTCAAAAAATGACGAAAAAGCTCCCATAAATTCTCAAAAGCACCTAAAAGCACATATAAATTGTTTGGTGGGTGGATTCTAGAGAGTGGGTTCACATATTTCTAATATATTTTATTTCGATATATCTTATATAGCATGACCAGGTATCAAGCGTAACGGTATCATGATTAATAATATAAATGATGTTACATGTTATAATAATAAACTTAGTTTGTTATCGTTTAATAAATAATTTCTTTTATCAATTTATTTTTATAGGTGCTTTAATAAAATGTAAATGCTTTATAGGTGTCCTAAGGGTGTTTTAATATAAATTCTTAACCATGCTTAAATATGAATGCCATAATAATGCTTTATAGGTGCTTTAATACAATGTAATGCTTTATAGTTGTCTTAAATGCTTTAAATATAAATGCTTAACCTTGCTTAAATATGAATGCCATAATAATGTTTTACCGGTGCTTTAATACAATATAAATGCTTTATAGGTGTCCTAAGGGTGTTTTAATATAAATGCTTAATCATGCTTAAATATAAATTCCATAATAATGTTGTATAGGTGTTTTAATACAATGTAAATGCTTTATAGTTGTCTTAAATGCTTAACCATGCTTAAATATGAATGCCATAATAATGTTTTACCGGTGCTTTAATACAATATAAATGCTTTATAGGTGTCCTAAGGGTGTTTTAATATAAATGCTTAATCATGCTTAAATATAAATTCCATAATAATGTTGTATAGGTGTTTTAATACAATGTAAATGCTTTATAGTTGTCTTAAATGCTTAACCATGCTTAAATATGAATGCCATAATAATGTTTTACCGGTGCTTTAATACAATATAAATGCTTTATAGGTGTCCTAAGGGTGTTTTAATATAAATGCTTAATCATGCTTAAATATAAATGCCATATTAATGTTTTATAGGTGCTTTAATACAATGTAAATGCTTTATAGGTGTCTTAAATGCTTTAAATATAAATGCTTAACCTTGCTTAAATATGAATGCCATAATAATGTTTTATAGGTGCTTTAATACAATATAAATGCTTTATAGGTGTCCTAAGGGTATTTTAATATAAATGCCATATTAATGTTTTATAGGTGCTTTAATACACTATAAATGCTTTATAGGTGTCATAAGGGTGTTTAATCATGCATAATTCTTTATTGGTGCTATTCCTGTTTTCTGGGGTATCATAATGGAAATTAATATCACCAATAAGGATATCATCATTACTCTTAGTACTTGTAATTATATCAGACAATTCATTTAGAAATATATTTATATCATCCATAGAAAATCTAGGTGGTCGATAAATTAAAAATAACGAGAACTTAATAGAATTATGTAAATAAAAGTCAATGGATAAACCTTCACTATAATCTAAATTAATCCTCATAAAATTAGAATATTTATAAAGTTTTAAATAAAATACCAATACCACCACCATTACGACTACCACCCATATTATCAAAACATATAGGACTGTGAAAAAAAGAAAATTGATCTTCCGTTATATCACTGATTACAGCAGAATCTAATTTATGTGGTATTCACATGTATACATAGGATGTGAAACATGAACCTACATGTGAAACGTGAACACTAAATAAATACCTACAAAGACGAATATATTCCTGAACACTAAGATCGTTCGTAAATTACTTAATATAACATAGAGAAATTATATAATGAATAAGGGAATACGGAAATGAATTACAAATAGAATGGGCTGTCATGATAGTTTATTAATAATAGGGAATAATCGAAACTGATTTGCACTATGTTCACGTTTCGAGATGTAAGCAAATGTAAACAAATATTACTAGGAACTATAAGATGTGCTAGAATAAGAGGAATTCAGAAGAATTGCTGAGGAGATAACATAGTTGAATGAACGGGAGTGAAAATATGTTAGATTTATACAAATACTAAACACTAATTGCAATTCATTAGGAATATTATAAACCTGTAGATTAATCATGCATATATATTATATAACAATTAACAATACAAAGATAGATAGTGATATTAATCAAAGAAAATATTAATATGAGAAATAACTTCAAACAGACCAAATATAATTTACATATATAATTATTAATGTCATATGGCCCTAGAACTTGTGATCATTAATTCCCCATAAGAAAAATAATATTATTTATTCGGTACAAATATTAAAAATAATTTAATAGAAGTATAATAATATATTGTTAATATGCTTATTTTATTCATCTTTATATACTATAACTTTAGTTTGTATATTACTTTAATTTATTTGACTTTTATATATGATGATTACTAATTATATGCAGAGCCTTCATAAGAATAAGGTCAATTATTAGAATATTAATACTAGTAAACTTAGTCAACCAGGGAGTCATTTATAAATTTGTGTATACATTTGTACACAATATACTTATAAATATATACATATATATATATATTATGCATTTTTAGGATATAGTATTGATTTATAGATAATTGTCTCAATAAGTTCAGATTCTACGAACACTCATGTGTTAAAACCAAAATGCGATATAATAATATATATATATGTATAGATTAAACTCGAGAACTGGGGTGTGATTCTATTAGAGGTTATAGCTAAAGGTGTACAACGAGCCTTAGTTAATAGATCACATATACTATTTATTTAAAATAGTGCAGGATTGCATAGTTATATAGTAAATTTTAGCTAGTATTTAAAACATAGAGTTTAGTCTGATTTATTTATATTTATACATATTGTATACATTTAATATAATTATACATTGAAAATAAAATCAAAAAATAAATCGATAACAATAATCGTAGAAATAGAAATACCTCGCATAGCGTAACATTATCACGGAGGCAATCATTACACATATATATATATACATCATTGAAATGATGTACCAAACTATTTGGATGTGAGTTGTTTTAAATAATCTAGACTAGAATACGCTGCTATATTCTCTGCCATTTCCCAAGTGGTTCCTTCCCCGGTGAACACGGACGGAGGACTAGAATCTATTCTCAGCATAACTAGGCAAGTCGGATTCGCTGAAATGTTAGATAGATAGTAAGTATAGAATTTAGAAAAAGAAATTATTACCGATATTATATCGGCGGTATATAATATATGTAAAATGTGATTAAATATTTATATATTTTTGTAATGGCATCACGAAATAAAGGCAATACTATGAATTAAAAAATATATAATTATAAGTAAGGAAAAGGCATATACTCGCTATCTCTGCAATGATGACTTGTTCTCTGAGAGATATTTTTCAGTGGTATATTTTAATATAATTCAATTATTTTAATGAGATAAATATATTTATTTATTTATTAAAAATAAAAATGTATTTATAATTTGGTTTTTGTATTGTTAAATTTTTTCAATATTATTGATGTCGATATTCTAGATAATTATATTACAATATTAATATAATACTATTGAAAATATGAATATAAAAATGAGTTTTTGCATTGATTTGTAAATCAGATTCAAATGTTTTTTTTGACAATAATGAATAACGATAAAATAATTCAAGCTTAAAAAAAAAAGTTTCACAATATATTCATTAGCAGATGTTCTGTCGATGATATTAGTATAAATTTAATTAATCGAATATCACATTTACAATTAAGTTAGTACTTAAATAAAATGTAATATATTTATGCAATAATTATTATTTTTAAATTAGATTAATAAAGGGGACCGCAGTGTGAAAACTATCTAAAATTGGTAAAAATAAAAATTAATGATAATGATAATTAATGATATGTTATTCAGTATCTATCAAATCAGTTTAGAAATGGACTAAAAAGAATATTGTATAGCACCCAATTTTTTATACTTTATAATTTATATATTAAATTTTAATTGTTGATATTTCAAACGAGTATTACTCAAAATAGTTTTTTTGCTATCTATATTTATAAAAATCCTTTGACAGGTAAAACTAATTCAGCTATCAAACTAATTTCTATTTCTATACACAAATACATATGTATGTATAGTTATCTAAAGAAAAAGCGACTAATATAATTACAAATAATTACTAATTTTATTATTATCTCTTAAGATTGTATTAGATATGAATGCCCTTTTCATATAACACAACAATTTGTTGAATTTATTAAATAGTTTTTTTTAGCTCAATGACCATATACATGGCAATACATTCAATACATGGCAATACATTCACTATCTATTAATATGTGAATTCGTGAAATAGCATGCACACTACGGTATTCCTTAAATACAAAAATATATTTTTATTTGTATTCATAATAATATTTTCTAACTCTAAACACGTATTATAAGGTTAATTGGTCTACATATTAGCTGGACAATTACTATTTTGGTATGAAAAATTGAATTTTATATGGATATATAACACTTTATGAGAGCTTTTTCGTTGTTTTTTGATGCTTTGATAACGAATCGATATATTCGTCGCTTTTGGGCACTTTAGTTCCGAATCATATAGATTCGTCACTTTTCGACGCTTTTGGGCGCTACAGTTCCCAACAAATAGGGATAAATAGATTTTTATATATATCTAACATTTAACATTATATATTTATTATATATATATATATATATATATATAACTTAACATAATAAATAACTCTATAAATACATGAACATACATTTTGACGACTCTGATTTCAGGAGAAGCTACAGAAATCAGGAATGCTGCAACCCACCTTCACATACATCGATGATCTCAGCACTACACCCAAACGCTTCATCTGCACAATTAGTACGTCCACTCATAATATCACCGTCTCCGGTAAAACAAAGAAGATAAGTAAACAGGAGGCGGCCAAGAAGTTCATAGATTCATTGAATTTCTAAGTATTATTGAATATCATTAGTAAGTATTATTAAATTAATAAATGTATTTATATTTCATTAATTGAATTAATAAGTATATATTGAGTTAATTGAATAAATGAGTCTACATTGAATTATTACCATATTTGCAACACTGTCTAGCCGATTTCTTCACGCGTATCCTCATCAATGAGTCTCCCTTCCGTCGCATCTCAACGAATCACGGAATTCTATGAGAACAACAACCTCACGATAGAGTCCGCTATCAAAGGACTGCAATCTCTAAACCTGAACTCCAATCCGCCGAAATCGATTGCCGCTAAAACAGAAATGTCATATAACACCGCTCTTTCAACTCAGGTTTATCTGAAGTTTATTAGTAGTAGTAGTAGTGGTAGTTGTAGTAGTAGTGGTAGTATTAGTAGTGGTTGTAGTAGTATTAGTAGTGGTAGTAGTAGTATTAGTAGTAGTAGTAGTAGTAGTAGTAGTAGTAGTAGTAGTAGTAGTAGTAGTAGTAGTAGTAGTAGTAGTAGTAGTAGTAGTAGTAGTAGTAGTAGTAGTAGTAGTAGTAGTAGTAGTAGTAGTAGTAGTAGTAGTAGTAGTAGTAGTAGTAGTAGTAGTAGTAGTAGTAGTAGTAGTAGTAGTAGTAGTAGTAGTAGTAGTAGTAGTAGTAGTAGTAGTAGTAGTAGTAGTAGTAGTAGTAGTAGTAGTAGTAGTAGTAGTAGTAGTAGCATAGTACATTATATAAATGTCTATAACTTTAATAATGAGAGATTAGTAATATATATATGACCTATAGCTTTTCAATCTATGTATAAACACATGTATATATGCATACAAAGTACATGTTCAATATAGTAAGGTCACGTTTGTTGTTCATTGTATTGCATCTGATAGGAAAGAATGCTATCAGTGTTAAGTCACACTTACGACTCACTACTGTAAATAATAACGAATGATTATAGAAATTATAAGTGATTTAGAGAAGGGTGTTATATCAGTAATTCACTGTTTAATATTGTGTGTGTGTATGTAGTAGTAGTGTAATTTATATATTCCACTCAATTTTATTTTTAATTGATATAGTTTATTGTTACATTAATGATGAAATTTGATTATTTGATGTTAAGTTTATATCTAGTTTTACACCTAGAGTTTTTATCAGTTTTTTTTTTCTATTTCCGTATTTGATATTTTTATATGAGTTAAGGGAAGTGAAATTTTGCATTTGTTATGGAAGATAATACATTAAGTTTTTCGCTTATTAAATTTTAAGTGGTTTTTGAAATATATTTCTAGTTCAGTAGTTAATTTATGTGTTGTTTCTGGGAGGTAATTTAAAGTAGTCGATGTATATACTTGGATATCATGGGCATACTTATGATAGTTAATATTGTATGTATTTAATATGGAGTTAATATCGGATGTGTATATATTGAAAAGTAGAGGACCCGATACACTACCTCGGGGATCCCCTATTGCAGGACAGTTGTAGATTTTATTCCGTGTATTAGATTTTATAGAGAAAGTTCTTTTTGTTTAAGTATGATCGTATTAGTGTGACAGTATTATTATCATGCGGCATATCCCGATGTATTGTTATTTTGAGTAAAGAATTGTATGATGTATGGTGTAGTCAAATGCAGCTGAGAGGTCAAGTAGTATAAGTTAAACGTAATGATTATTTTGAATATTGGCAGATATACTTTTTAATCGATAAAAAAGATAAATTTGATATTGCTCTGTAGTTTTCGGGAAGTTATTTGTCTAGTGATGATTTTTCGGTATCGGAGTAATTATTGAGTGCTTTAATGTTTGAGGGAAACTGGCGTGGTTTTATTGATAAGTAGATTTAGTGATAAGTTCAGCATATGAGAGGCAGAACAAGTTTAGGTTTCTTTTTAGTTGGTAAGGTGTGTATACATGTGTGTGTATTTATGTGTGTGTATGTGTGTGTCTGGTGTAGTATATACTCTTTAATTATATATTTATTGTAAGATCATGTTAATAATAAAGGATATTTTTATATGTTTATATATAATAATCTGTTTATGTTTATATACATAATAATTTAAGTAAAATATATATATATATATATATAGAGATATACAAATAATATAAATTAAGTAATTACTATGATAATAGAAAACTCAATAAGTTGATGATAGTACCTAAAACATTACAGACTATAGGTTATTATATAATAATTATGAATCTAGTAATACTGAATATATTTAATTATTTTTTAATAATTTTTGAATATTCTTATGCGTATCATCGATATAAAGAAAGTTTATTTATATCGATGGTATATATATATATTACGAGTGTTCAAATAAACTTCAGATAAACCTGAGTTGAAAGAGCGGTGTTATATGACATTTCTGTTTTAGCGGCAATCGATTTCGGCGGATTGGAGTTCAGGTTTAGAGATTGCAGTCCTTTGAGAGCGGACTCTATCGTGAGGTTGTTGTTCTCGTAGAATTCCGTGATTCGTTGAGATGCGACGGAAGGGAGACTCATTGATGAAGATACGAGTGAAGAAATCGGCTAGACAGTGTTGCAAATATGGTAATAATTCAATGTAGACTCATTCATTCAATTAACTCAATATATACTTATTAATTCAATTAATGAAATATAAATACATTTATTAATTTAATAATACTTACTAATGATATTCAATTATACTTAGCAAGTCAATATAAACTTGGTGATTTAATTAATGCAACGATATTTATTAATAAAATTAATAAAATATAAATACATTTATTAATTTAAATTAAATATATAATTATTAATTCAATAGTACTTAATAATTCAATTCAATTATTATTCAAAAATAAAAAAGTATACAAACTATTAACAACATTTATAACTTTCAGAATTAGGTAGTGAGTGTAGGAATTAAACCCGATTAATATCAGGTAGTACCTTTTTCTCCACCAGGGGTTGATCTTCGAATGAATCTATGAACTTCTTGGCCGTCTGCTGTTTGCTCATCTTCTTTGTTTTACCGGAGGCGGTGATATTATGAGTGGACGTACTAATGGTGCAGATGAAGCGTTTGGGTTAAGTGCTGAGATCGTCGGTGTATGTGAAGGTGGGTTGCAGCATTCCTGATTACTGTAGCTTCTCCTGAAATCAGAGTCGTCAAAATGCATGTTCATGTATTTATAGAGTTATGTATTATGTTAAGTTATATATATATATATATATATATATATATATATATATATATATATATAATAAATATATAATGTTAAATGTTAAATATATATAAAAATCTATTTATCCCTATTTATATTTTATAAAAAATAATTTCAAATTACAGTTAATATTTAATACTATATTTATGAAAAAATCATAGATATATGAATATTATTTATTATATATTTCTATATACTAACTAAAATATTATTTATTTATTTATTTTGTTTATAGACTATTATTTATATATCATATATATATATATATAACATTATTTATAATTTATTCTTAATTCTTGTTTTATATTTTATATTAAATATAATTATTTGAAAATAAACTATTATTTGCAATACTAATTTTCAAATAAATATGTAATAATATAGATTAATGTTGCAAATTAAAATAATGTTAATGTAAAAATTTAGAAAATAATATTTTAATATAATTATATCTTTTATATAAGATATTGTTATAGATGTGCTGGTCGAATCGAGAATGGAGGACACCTCAAACTAAAACAAATATGGATACATATTAAACATCATAAATATCAACAGTCGTGATTAAATATGTATCTATAGAGAAGTTCTTACAATTAATATGTTATGATTTACTAGCCTTTCAGTGTACGCTGTTTGCACTAAAAAACCATATCATACCGAACTTCTCGATAATAACTAGATCACGCGATGGGCGTATCTCTAATTAGATAACTAGATAAAATTAGTTAATCTAATTATAAACTACGCTCTCTTTTACATTTTACAAAACAGAAATAAAAAAAACAAATAACAAAAAATATCAAATCAACATTCATCCAAATTACATAAGATTTACATTCGTTCAAGTCATGTCAACTAATTGAAATTTACAAAACAGAAATCAAATTATATAAAAAACACAAATAACAAAATATATTATATCAAAATTTATCTAAATTACATAACACATTCATACTTAGTACACAACACATTTATAAATACCTACATATAGTTATATACGTAGTTACCATATTACATATATAAATATTTTCAATATCATATTATCTAGAAGGGAATTGAATAGAATAATTAGAGAATAATATATTAATATATATACATCTAGGACTATATTCTCACCATACACTTGGAGACTGTATCTCGACTAAAGGCAAAACAATACTATGCATAATTCAACTATATTTACTAGTAAAATTAAAAGTAATTTTACTTTTAAATGACTGTAGTTTGAATAGTATTAATCTATGCATCTGTATCGTGTATACAATATACATTGTTATATTATATAATCATTATAATAATGGATGAGTTTATATAAAAAGTATCAAGTAAAGATTGGTCTTTTAGTTACAAAATAAGTTGATACAATAATACCGACTAGTGCCTCTTATAAATGAACTATAATTATGATAATAAAAGATTAAGTTAATAATAGGGAACAGTCGCTCAAAATATTTGCGAAAAGTGAGGCGAGCGTGAGTATTAGTTTGTAAATAAAGCGCATGTCTTTCTTTTCGACCCAGCCTTTTTATAGTAAATTACTATTAGTAATATCTTCGTATAACTATAAGTATTGCTGGAAAATATTAATGGAAAATGGAATACGTTATATTTACTATAATCCGAAAAGTTGCCAGAAACTATCCAAAAGTAAGTAGCTGCATTACATCCCAAAGTGAGCCTATACGAATTTATTCGCATTTAAAATTTAACCTTTAACCCTCAACTCGTTCATTTTGATCGTAACCCTAATATATACACACGAGTATATTAATATATTATTATAATAATTATATACATATATGTATACTCCTATAAGAGTATACCCGTATATTATCAAAACCCTCTATAACCGAGGTTATAGGAGGTCTTGATATTATATTGAACAATAATGAACTATAGGGGAAATTATCCGATTACCGACCCCATCCTAATACCGAACCCCTATCGTATCGCAGTAACTATAAGAGATATCAAAAAATTATATATACATGAACTGTTAGTCATTTAATGATAAATATGAATAAGTATTTTGTTTTAAAAAATATGCAATCCTACAATTGTTATTTAATATAATGTAGGACTACTATTCTGTTTTTACTTTTTAAATATTTGAATAATAACTTTTTTTAAATCATTCTAAATACTTTATTAATTAAAATAAAACTTAATAGGCTACTGCACATAATATTGTGGATCAATAAAATGTTTATAAATATTATAAAAATGATTTAATTTAATAACTATTAACCTATATATATTAATTATAGCAACCCATATTATTTTCTTATTACCGACCCCATGTGATTTATAATATCCAATCAAAATAGATCCGTATTTACTTTAAAATATGTCGTTTTAAGTTTTTAAGTCATTAAGTTGTTTGTGTATCATTAATATAGATTTAGGATTCATGATTCCAGTTGATTACATACATACTGATTAATAAATAAATATTAAATAATAATATACACTATTTTAATATAATTACTATAAAGTTTAAATTTAATATTACTATTAAAACATAAATTCAATAAAAAATTAATTTCGTGCATGTTATCATTAATTATATTTATGTATATCTACTATTTTTATTGGATATTATAATACTACAATTATTAATATCGCGATTATTTTAGGGGGTCGGTAATAGGGGAAGGGGTCGTTATTAGGCTCATGTATCCGATTACCGACCCCCCTATTTATTCTTGTAAATATAATTATATAAAAAATTTAAAATAGCCACATTATTCATTGAGAAAATCTTTTAAAATCTTTATAGTGAATTTTATTTACTAATAAAGTGTATATATCTACGTAATCCATTTTTTTATTATATTAAAACTTATACAAATTATTCTCATTTATTAAGTGGTTTAGTGATGTTAATTACTGAAATTTATGAAATAATCTAACAACAATTATTTAATAAATAAAATAGACGTATTGATATATTTGAAATATACTTACTTTGATTATATCGGTTGTTTTGAACTAAGTCACTGCGATAAGGAGCACCAGTCTGCGATTACCCTCAGTTTGAGATTACCCATTCCGGTATAAATAAATGAAAATAAATACAAACATATATATATATATATAGTATTTAATAAATTATGTTCTAAGGAGTATATGACTGATTTACTAATATATAATTAAAATTATCTTATATAATTTTTATTATATAGCTTGTTAATTTTTAGCGATCATTGACATCTTTTTTATCCTATATAAATTTCATATAACTTTTATAATAAAAGTTTAATAAAAGGTTAAATACCTAATACCTACTAAACTATATATTTATTGTTTAATTTATAGGTAAAATACAAATCTATGTATCAAACCTACCAGACTACCAAGTTAAAAGCGTATCATGAGTTAAATAATTATAGAGCCCCTAGAGCTAAAGAGAAAACTCTCTAACTCTATGGTTAAATATATATTGAATATAATATTCTATGTGCCGTGTTTTTAATAATAACGAATTTCAGACATTTACTAATTACATATTTACGAAAACTCATACTTATATTAATAATATGTTAATGTAAATTATAATTATAAAAATAATACTATAAAATATATCTTTACAATTAATTTTAAATGAAACATAAATATTTTTAAAATTTTTAAATTAATCATTAATATTATTTTAATAATAACGAATTCCAGACATTTACTAATTACATATTTACGAAAATCAACCTTATATTAATAATATAAATATTATTATTAAAATAATACCTAATAATTAAAAATTATCATATGATATTTAATATTATCATAATAATAATGATCATTTTCAATGTTATACTTTA
Source organism: Osedax fenrisi (assembly GCA_964019155.1). NCBI lineage: Eukaryota > Metazoa > Annelida > Polychaeta > Sabellida > Siboglinidae > Osedax > Osedax fenrisi. Next base: position 18,440,325 of record OZ025239.1, on the reverse strand, counting down.
CATTATAAATCTAGGTCAGCTAAATTTAAAATCATATAATAATTGTCTGCTGGATAATATATATTTTATTATATAACATTATTTTAATTTATTTTAATAAGTTTTCAAATAATATTTGACTATTAATAAGTATATAATTTATAAATTTAATATTCATGCAGATGGCGAAATCACTGCATTATCTATGACATAATGTTCTATTATTTTACATATCTAATATATTATAAATTAATTAATATTACCCATTTATATATAATTAATAATTGTAAATTGTGTTAACGTAACTGTCTTGATGAAACAACTTAAAACTTAAACGTATTTATTGGCTGAATACTGACATCGGCCCCCAATAAGTCACGTGTCAAACCAAGAGTTCAATTATACATTTCGCTGTTGGCGTTATATTTCTCATTACATTATTAATCGATTAGTGAATTCGTGTTTTATATATACATACATATCATAATACTGTTTGTTTATATAATATTATATTATATAAGCCCTATACGCGTTATTAAATTAAATTTTCCGTTAGTCACGTGACATATTGTGGGCCGTTGTCAGTCTAAATCATTTATTGACAAACACACAATCTAGTGATAAATAAACCGTGAACTCTATTACTATATTTGAATATTGTGAGATTATTTTAATATTACTTCAAGGTACTCTCACTATGGATACCGGTGTTAATTAAAGTATTTATTTTTAAATTTGTAAAATATACATTTCACCTAAAATCACTAAACTAAATAAAAACACTTCGCACGATATCATCGATTACCCTGATTATGGGGTTGTTACAATAATCATTATTTTAATTGTATACACACCTGATCAGTACTCAGTGAGTACTATACTGAGTGGTATACAGTATATATCGTTATAAACATTTTATAATAATGATAATTTTATTGTTAAAATAAACAATAGTAATCATATCTGTGTAAAGCATAAGAAAACGCAATGAAAAAAAGTAAAGTAATTCAACAAAAAAATGTTCCGGTGATGGTGGGCAGTTCTGGTGATGGTGATTCAGGCGACAGCATAACAAAGATATTGATCTTAATCTGAAGCCCTTTAGAGGAAATAATAACATCAATAATCATATATTTCATACGAAACAAAATGTATAATTTAAAACTTCTAATAAATATTTATTATTATTATTATCTATTATACATATTTTGATTGAATTTTAATTATATATACTAGATATTTTAGAAAAAAAACAGAAAAAATAAATCAAATAACTGCATTGTAAACAAATATTTAGATTTATACTAAATATATATTTACAGCGGCTAGGAACACATAATTATTATATACAATTTCATAATAAAGTTCATTATAAACACATTACTAAATTTTAAATCTTTAATTTCTTAGTTAATTATTTAGTTACTATATTATATTAATCAACTTAATTTCAGAACGAAGAAAGGCTCGTAATAATAGGGGATGCAGCGTATCTTGCTTTACCAATGCTCGTAAACCATTTCAAGGATCACATGTATCAGAAGAAGAAGATAATTTCAAACGTAGACATCACGAGTACGAGAATGGAAAAGTAGGCAGTCATTTGGATTTCTCAAGTCGAGATGGCTGATATTATTAAAACGATGAGATACTAAATAATATATAATATAGTACCATAATCTACACTTGCATCGATGCTTGATTTATATTACATAATATATACATAATCAAGATGAAAATGTTCCATTATGGGATGTAATATCTAATTATGATATTATATATGATATAATCGATAGACAAGGAGTAGATTTTAATATTAGAGATTTTATTTTAATAAATTATGATAAATATGATATATACCTTTTTATTAGTGAAAATAAAATATAAATGTATATATAAAAAATAACTATATATCAATATACACTAATTTAAAAAAATTTCACTAATTTTGAGTAATTGTATTGCATCATATCAATTTTTTCATCTAATCTTTTTCGTTAGTTAAGATTTTCCGCAATTCTTCCAATCTGTTATACATATATAAAAAATAGAATATGGGAGAAATCAAATATAATAATTTTCCTTCTATTAAATAAATATACTTTGATTACCTTTCTAATTTTGTGGGAACAGTTATAGGGATTGATAGTGAGGGGTTTGTTGTGAAAGAGTATTTTGATTTATTAATGATTTAGATATGTCAGTATGGTAAGACAGTTTAGAAGTAGTAAAAGATGTATGAGGGATTGTTAATCTGGGGTTTTGTATAGTAGAAGTAGTGACAATAGTGTGTTCTCTTTCTATTTATGTAATTTAAATAATAATCAAAATTGAGTGTGATATCGTGTTAATTATAGGTGTTGGTTAATTTAAAAAAGTTCATTTGAAATATTGGGGTTATATTTATCAAGGTTTAGTTTTTCTAATAAATATAATAATAATAAAATTGTGATAATTTAAAATATTAGTATTTAATGATAATATTACCTTTAAATGAATATTTAGTGCTGATAGCTTTTCAATGTTTTTGCAAGTCCATAGTTCTAAGATATCCATGTATTATTTCATTATTGGGGGGGCGTAATGCTGCCGAAACCTCATCGCATCCATTTGTGTAAGAAGTGTCTTTCTCTAAATATAATGTTAATAAATTAACTCAAATGGTAAAACTTCCTATCTATACGTAGACAATCGTAAGTAATTTAGTCAAAATGTAAATAATCTAGCTGTAGTGAAGAATTAAATTAATAAATTTATAAAACCTATTAAATTGCTGATTTATATATATATATATTAACATATTTTATAATGTGCTTATTGATAAATTAAAGAAACAATACTTATTAAATATAGTGATAAATGTAATTATTAGCCTTATATAAACTATATTATATCATATTATGATGTTATATAAAACATGTATAACTACATATCATATTATAATATATGTATTTATTTTTCTAATACATATCAAAATTGTATATAAATATTAATATATAAGTATATGTTACATAACATATCTAATTTCAATGAAAATTTAATATATTTATTTATGTCAGATTATAATTGTAATACTCTTCATGTATAGTATATTTATTTACTATATTATATGCAGTGATGGGCAGGATCAGGATCGGGTAAGAAAGAGAGGATCGGGATACGCAAAGGATCGCATAAGAGAATAAATAGAGGATTGAGATCGCCGATCCAGAAAAAAGGAACGGTGCCCATCATTGCATAAACGATACTCTAATATTATTATATTTATTTATAAGAATATTAACAATATTTTGGTATTTTATTATTACATTTATATTATATTGTATTGATTATTATTTTGTTTATTTATTTTTGTTAACATTATTATATTTATATGATTATGAATCCATTGTTATGAATACATTGTAAGTAATACAATATGTAGATATTTTTATCCAATTAAATGCATTTATATAAATAAATTATATATTAATTCACGTTATCATATAATATGATACATTCAATAAATTCAATTAATTCAATGGACTCAGTATTGAAATATAATACAATATATTAACAATACATATTATTTACAATTATTAACAATTTATAATACATATATTTATATATGTATTGTTTCGAATTATGGAATAAAATCATATTCATTAAATATATAAATAATATCGGGATCAGGAATAGGATCGGGTAAGAAACTTAGGATCGGGATCGGAAAAGGATCAAGTAACGAACAGAGGATCAGGATGGGATCACAATTAGAAAAAAAGGATCAGTGCCCATCACTGATTATATGTTAATATTAATTTAATAATTATAATATAATATTTGGTGCAATAGAATATATGTGTATTTGTGTGTGTATATATATGTTGACTCCGGAAAACGGAGAATGATAGTTGTTATAATAGTTACATACAAAATTGTTGCAGCGTCCCTAAATATAACTGATTATATAAGTGTGAAATAAATTTAATAAGAAAATATATTATTAATCTATATTGTTTAAGAATGTACATACCTTTTTATATATTACTTATTATTTATATTGCTTTTAATTACAATAATATATAGTTGATATTAATTATAAATCAATATCAATATAACATAGTGTGATATTTATTTAATATATGTCCATTATGAAAATTATTCACATAAAGGTTTGTCTATTTATATGTTGTAAATTAATATCAGTGCAATGTGAATTTATATTTGTATCTATGTGTATTCGTTGTCGTGAAGTATTTAGGTCGATGTCATTATCAGTATTTAATTCAGTATTAGTATAACAATTTAGACTATTATCAGTGTTAGTATCAGTATCGGTGTTACTAATATCAATATTAGTATTAGTAGCAGTATCAGTAATTGTAGCAGTATTCGTAATGGGTATTTGTAAAGTAAATCGTGTAGTTGGATATCATCGCTAGCTTGCAGGGTACGAACCAAATCTTTGTAACTACGAGATGCACGATGTGTCTTTATTGCCGTGACGCTTCTCTCTGGAAACTGCGCAGCTATAGCGTTGTTGATCGGGAACCGTCTGCTATCTGCTTTATGAGAGGTGATGTGGTAAAGTGGGTAGCTTGTTAGTACAATCATTGTTGTTATTGTTATAACGGCTATTACCCGGGATTATTATACAGGGTTATTACTATTACTATTATTATCATTAATATGATTTAAGGGGATATACGGGTATTCACATTAATTTTTATTTTAAATATTGTTTATCGAATATATACTCTACAACATGTCAAAATATTATATGTTAAAATGATCTATAAAGTATTAAAAATGTGTTTTTAGAATGCAAACTATTTAGATAAAATTATGAGTAAAAGAAAATGTAAAAAAATGACAGTTTACTGATATTGTGACACTATTTTTCATAGTTTTAATTTAGTAATTTAGTAATTTATTATAAAATTATAAGAACTATTTAAAATATTTTAATTATAGAGTCCAAAAACAGATACAAAATATAGTCAATCTTTAATATTGATTTTCTCAGAATATTAATTTTTCGAATAGAAATTAATGATCATTTTTGGCCAATAATTATTATGATTATAATCAATGAAACTTAGTCACATTTTCACAGTATGTCTGATTATGTCTTTATTATATATAATGAAAATCTTTGCAATTAGAATCAGAGATAATTATATATTTAACAAATATTAATCAGTTTTTATAAATTATATTGCCCTTTTTTAAAATATAAATAATTTCAAAACTAGAAACTAATTATTAAAATATTTATTATATATATTAAAATTGTGAATATTAATACAATACAATTTAATTTAGGTAAAAATCTTAATATTTCATGAGATTTTGAATGAATACATTGAAGACAATAACTTGTATATCGCCTTACAAACACCAGCACTAATAACACTTCTAATAATATTAATTGTATTTATTACGGAAGTGTTTCATAAATACAATCTATCTATCTATCTATTTCGGAAATTTATTAGCTCGATAACCGATAGCAATTATCCCATGTATAAACGCATTTACAAATATAAAGTAAAACACGAAAGTTATCAAGGAAGAGGCCAAAGTAAAAATATACCAAGAAAATATAAATAATTATTAAACAGATAATATATTTTAACAAATTTAACGAGTTAGCAAATTTATGATTGAAAAAAATGACAATTTATTTACATATAAATTTTATATAGAAAATATTTCAGGTTTCATAAAGCCCCTGTCACACAATAAAGTCGGCCGATACTTCACTGATTTTCTCTCTCTATGTGCGACACCCCTACAGATATCGTGACGATATCGCTATTCATCATTTGGAGATGTCTCTAAATATTTAATGATTTCTCGATTTCGTTACTGCGCATATCTGTGAAAAATAGACCCATTTTTTCGGTGTGAATGGGGCTTAAGAATAATAATAGTTTATAGTATAACATCCGTCAATTTACCAGTCTACTTATAATGGCCACAAACAAATCGTGCAAAGACAAGATTACCAAAATACAATTGTACATAAATTATTTTGCAAGTCGTCCCAGATTATTTCGTTATTAATCTAATTTAAAATAAAATATACATGTATTATATTCATATTTACTGATTTAATCAATTACAAATATTTATTAAAGTCAATATATTGATAAATTCTAATAGTATACCTATATGTATTAACATTGGGTTTACATTTAATGACAAAACACCTTGGTTTATGTACGCCGAACAATTTATGAATTTACATTATGAATCGTACATAGAAAATTATTGAACGTGGCGCGGAGTCGTGTTATCGTATATTATATAACGTCGACCGAGACGAGATCGACGATGAACGGCTCTACACCAATCAGTGGAACATTTGTAATTGTATCACAGAATATAGTTGTATAGACACGCCCCTGAAAAGATAACGGGTGTGTCGAGCCTACGATTATCGTGGCTGTTTCGATTTGGTCGCAGTAGCGTACATGTCGACCGTAAAAATACTTTACATAAAAATACATGTAACTTATGAAATCTTGTTTCATAATTTACTAAATAACGTAGAATAAAATCGGGCAAAACATAGAATAGAAAAGTCCACTACACAACATATATATATATATATATATATATATAATAATATTATAATATTATATAATATCAACATTCGAAATAGCCTATACGATATTAAAAAGGTACGTACGTAATACAGCTCTTGATTACATTACACAATATTATCTGCTATTGCAACTACTATTTTCCATGAATCATTATTTTTAAACAAACTCATTAATAAAAATGCTTTATAATTTTACCATCGAAAATTTCCTCTTAATGAATACTTTTATGCCTAGATAATATTTATAATGATACAAACTATTCAACAAACTATTATAATGAGCGATACAGATATTTATAGATAGTTTTTAAGTCCACTACTATGAAATTAGTTAACAATGGTGCGAACATTATTTCACGAAACACGGATTAGCTGGTGGAATACACGGGCACAAAAGTGTGGTGCGCAGACAGCCATATCTGTGACATACACTACATATAACAACTAATTATATGTTGGCGGTGTGTGCAAGAATGTTGGTAATCAGAATATAACATCTGCAGATATACTCTGCATTATCGCCGTTTACATGCTAGCATTTGTCAAGTCAAAGGTCACATGATTGCAGCCGTCTACTGCGTAGAAATATAATATACATATTACATATACATATACACTCCACCATATCAATGCAGACTGTAGTATATAATAGTCCTCCATATCACTTATTATTGTTGTCCGTGGTTATATTCAATGTACATTATTATTAAATTATTATCGTATTACTATTATTTTATTATTATTTTCTTCCCGCACGAGCGAATGGGTCTACATGACCATATTTTAGTGCATAATAACCCTAATATCATCATCATCATCATTAGGTTCGTATGTCACAATTCAAAGATAAAATAAAATATATTATATTACAAATATATTATATACAAGTTACATCAATTGTATCTATTTACGTTGAATACATTTTAATGTCGATTTGTTTGAAATATAGGTAGCAATGCTATCGATTTATATAATGTGAAAAGCGAATTGCATATATATATATATATATATATGTATATATGTTATATAGTGATATTACACAATATATAAGATCCAGCAAATATGTACACATGGCGGTGGCGTGCGTCAATTATATTATATCAACCAATGAGCGTCGTGCACTGATAACATTGTCATGCTTAACCTTGTAACCTTGTAACCAATTTGTTTAGACACTGCGATCAACATCAGTAATGAGTTTTCGGCGGTGTATCGTATATTAATTATTATAAGCTATATTAAATAGATGTGTTTTCAATTTGACTTTAAAGGTGTGGTCAGAAACTATAGATCTAATTGAGTGAGGTAGGGAGTTCCATAGTTTAGGTGCTATTATAGAAAAAGAAGATTCCTGTTTTTTATTAAGTGATAAAGTTATTGGTATATTTAGTTTGTATTTATGTATTGTTCGTTGTGGTCGGGATGACTTGTAGTTCGTAAGTAGTTCAGTAAGATAGTCAGGTTTATTATTATAGGTGGCATGGTGGGTCAGTAGGAGTAATTTGTATTGTATGTGGTAAGGGATGGGTAGTCAGTGAATGGATTTCATATAAGGTGTGATATGTTGTCTTGAGCATTTTTTTATCCTGAAAATGGTTCTGATGGCTCTATATTGTAATTTAGTGAGCATTAGTGCTGATATTGGATTGAGTTGTAATTCTCATCGTAATATATACATACCTGTTATACGTATCGATGTATATGTATAGTTAATATACATGCTATATTTCGAATTATAATTACACTAATTGTATACGCTTTATGTGATATATATTCGAACCCAATATACACGGTTTTGGTTAATAAAGTTGATATAGCAGTACACGTCTTCTTTCATAAGAAAACGACAAAGAGGCAATTCGGTCTATTACATATATATATATTTAATATATATATATATATTAAATACACTAATGTATGTAATATATTCATTGATATTAATATAACGATACATTTCTTCGATATACGCCTCATATTTCGATCTATTAATTTGTAACATTAATCTATATACATTTTGAATAAATGTATATACATTTTGAATAAATGTATATACATTTTAAATATAATTATATATATATATATAATTAAATATGACCTTACCTTAACTTACTAGGTCAAGCTTGCATTGCTTATCTTAACACGTGTCCTCCATTCATCTCTATGGCTCGTCGCTATCGGTATTTCCCGACTCGTAAACATCGTCTCTTAGTTGGTCTACAAATGTTTCATATATTAAATATTAAAATAAATTAAATCAGTTTATATTTAATTGGCCCAGTAAAAATTTGTAATATGTATATGTATAAATATAAATAAATATAAACTAGCTCAAAAACCTTCACAATTGGTATAGCAAAGTGTGTTGCATACTCTGCATAATAATTGTGCAGTGTAAACACCACCTAAGTGTGATTAACTATATAAGTAGCTAGGTAGCTCAACAGGCTAAAGTATCAGACACGTAAGGTGTGGGTTCAAATCCCGGCAGGACCCATAATATCTGTCTTAATATAATATTTAGAAGTGACTTTATATAATTTAATAATAATAATTGTTTTTAATAAATAATGGGCTATAATTAAAACAGGGATGCATTAAAACGAGAGACACTTCAAAGGTACATTAGGGCTATTTGGTTATAAGTAAAAACTTAAATTTCTAATTTAAAACTCTAATTTCTTGGATGGGATAATAAGGATTCCGTAACAATAACAATAACAATAACCGTTATTGAATAACTATATAAGAGACAAATCTACAACATCATAAGACATTACCAATACAATGATGATAGAGTTATCTCTGAAACCTGCAACGATCATAATAACCTGTCTATAAATGTTCGGAGATCTTAATGAATTCTGAGGTTTTCTCGATACCTGGAACATCGCGGTACCACTGCCGGTGTAACTCTATAGAGCTGGATAGGGGGACACCTTCTCCAAGCATCTCTGACATCTACACACGGATTACTCTTTACTCATTTATAATCACTATATATATAAATACAATTTGATAACTAGATATCATACTAGAGTTAGAATGTAGGTATTAATTGACTAGGTATAGTTGGATTACATCAGACAGGTGCGTCGTGTGTTCAGATAGGTGTGGACTACATGAGCGGGGCTAGCCTCTTTAGAGGGGGGCAGATGGGGCTAGCCTATTTAGTGGGGGGCAGGTCTCGAAAAATATATGGTATAAGTATAAATATTTGCTAACGTTATTATCATCTTTAAGAAGAAAGGTTATAGGTTGATGTTGTCATCTCTAATGCAACACGTTACTGAATATCATGGACGATGTTGATGAATTAAGTTTATATTTATCATAATATATAGTTGAAAATATTAATATTTTCTAACGTATTTATTATCTCGAAGGCGAAAGTACATGGACTTCTCTTATTCATCTTGAAGATGTCGTGTCAATGATAATAATGGATTGTTCTTGTCACCTAGATGGATATATAATATATACAAATAATATTATAAGTAAACTTATATATTTAATATAAATTAATAAGTTTAAAGTTTATACCGAGCTTATACGATGAAGATGCCTATCTATATTTTATAAGTTATAACATTATAACGCATCGTCGGGTTGACTGTGCACTGTAGGCTACAGTTTTTTAGAGAAGCCTTTGATTTCAAAATGCGGGTTTTATTGCTAACAACCTATATTCACATATTTTTATAAATAGAACATATTCAAGCTAGCAAATAAAATAAGATACCCAAATAAAAAATGTTATAAACTACATTATTTTATTATTAAATAAATAATGTATAAGATAATATAATCATTACCAATATACTAGCTCTAGCCATAAACATAGTCATACCAACATCATCCACACTTTGAAATCATAGACTACATTGCCCGGAAACTATCGTTGGCACCCATCTATGAAAACTGCAATACCACGATGCACTCCCTAAGTGAATTTAAAAATCATGTTACTTCAGTAATTTTGAACAAATTAATCAGTACGAGTTTGTTATGATGTGTTGTATGTATATTTATTATGTATACTATATAAATTGATATAAATACAAAATATCTATAATATATATATATATATATATTTACTATAGTATTATATATGGATTCCAATGATCTCGCACACTGTTAATTTAAATAATTATCTATAAATAGTAGAATTCTTATTGAACACTAAATCACCAAACCAAATTAAAACACTCCAAACGAGATCAGTAACGAGATCAAACCTTACATATTATATAGTATATAATATAGGTATAATTAATATTAATATTTAAAAAAAACTAATCAATTATAAATTGAATCATAGTTATTATAGTATAAATTAAAAATCTAATCGCGTGAGCGATCTAAATAACAATAGTTACGGTTTTAAATAGATCGCGAAATTTGGTATACATTTTATATTTTCATAATTATTATAATTTCAAATTAACTTTGATAGTATAAACATATATATTTATAAATATAATATAATAATTATACTAATTCATAAGTATACTATAATAAATAAAATATAATAAACAAATTACTAGAATATATATTTCTACTGTTAAATATACTATATTATTATAATAATATATGTAAGGAATAATAATTATGAACATATAAAATGTATACGTAATTTAGTGATCTATTTAGAATTGTCTCTTTCGTTATGTAAATCTCTCATGCGATTCTATTATTAAATATCTACGCCTATAACTCTGATAACACAAGTTATACATCATTTATTACATGTATAACTTAATTAAGTGTATTCTAAAGAATTAAATATACTGTATATGATTATAATATATCATAATGATATACATAAACAAATATTGACTATACTATTATCATAGACACCTAAAGCTGAGTTCACACCAAGAATCCATACAGATATTCCGCACGGATATATATTTTAAAATAAAATATATTTAAAGCATTCATAAATCTGGACAGAAAATCTGAGTATAACGCACGCCGTGTTTCTTGCGTTAAAATTCCTCATATTTCCGTTCAGTGCTCGGATTTTATAGAACATGTCGTAAATAAATCTGTAATGATTTATCCGAACATTTAAAATTGACTTCACACCTAAAATAAGTTAATATTCTCGGATTTTCAATCCGTTCGGGTTATCATGTATTATCCGTACGGATTCTTGGTGTGAACTCAGCTTAAGAGGCAAAGCCTATACATAAATATAATGTATTTGACTATTATACTTAAATTCAATTTAACATTATCGATATTGTTAACAGTATCAACATGAAACCGAACTGTTTAATAATAATTATCATAATTATTAAATAAGTATGATAAAATAAAGTATTTTTATCATAATTATTAATTTAATTAAATAATTTTGATAAAATAAAGTATTTTTATCACAATTAAATAACTCATTACATATATAATTATAATTTATAACATATTATGTTATACGTATATATTATATAATATACACTTATTTTGTTAACTATATTATGTAATATTATATTATATATATAATTATTATATCGTTATTATAAAAGGGGGTTTCACACCAACTAGAACGTAATTGTTAACTCTAATTATTAGAGGTTAAAGTTTAACTATATTATTTAAATCTACTAAAATGGGTTTTATTAAACTGTAAAACTTTTACACCTAATTATAATAATTATTATTGGAGTTCATAATTGCATAATCCCATAATTGCCTTCGAGTTGGTGTGAAACCCCTTTTACAGATAAGCATTTATTTTATTCTAAATGTTGGATTTAAATATTAGAGTTAAACTTTAAAGTTAAACCCCTTTTATAATAACGATATAATAATTATAATAATATGATATTATTAATATTAAATATTCAATATTATATTGGATATTTAATATTTTAAATAAATTTATGTTTTAAATAACTTAAATATAAACTAATAAATAGTTACAACGGTATATATATACAATTATAGTATTATATAATATAATAATATGTCTACTTACTATTTTATTGTACTTTAATGTCTTAGAAATTGAATTATATGATATAAGAAAACTTTATAAAGTATATAAAATATATATATTTCAAATTAATTTTAAATTAAATTGTTGATAAATATTAACAAAGATTATAAGCTTTGTATATTACAGAATACAGTATAATACAGAATTATTAAATGCATAGATTTATATTTTACATTGTAAACTATAAATCTATGGTGAAACACATATTTTGCTATCAATATATCCATATATTTATAGTTTATAGTCTAAAAATATATGTATACTAGACGTACCGACAAGGCGTTGCTCGGTTTTTGATTGTGTGTCTATCTATTATGTACTAATTATAGCTATTATTTATTCTGCATTATTATTTTTTTAATATTTCAAAAATTATTTGAAAAATATAACAAAATATTAAAAAAAATACAAAATATATTTCAAAATATTACAAAATATATTTTAAAAATATGTCGAAAAATATTTTAAAAAAAATATAAAAATATTAAAAAAAAATATTGTTTATTTTAATATTTAAAAAAATAATGGTAAAATATAACAACATATTTAAAAAAATACATTATGTCGAAAAATATATTTTTTTAAATATCGAAAATATTTTTTAAAAAATATAAAAATATTTCAAAAAAATGTCCAAAAATGTCAATAAAAATATCCAACAAATATTTTAAAAAGGCGTCGTGAAATATTGTACATGACAAAAAGTAACTTTTCGACGTAACTTGGTACAGCATTCAAACATTTAGCCAGCCCAAAGACAATTCAGGTGATAATGAGAACTATAAGTTTCCAATTATTACTAAATATGATTCGGAACTAAAGTGCCCAAAAGCGACGAATATATCGATTCGGTATCAAAGTGTCCAAAAATGACGAAAAAGCTCCCATAAATTCTCAAAAGCACCTAAAAGCACATATAAATTGTTTGGTGGGTGGATTCTAGAGAGTGGGTTCACATATTTCTAATATATTTTATTTCGATATATCTTATATAGCATGACCAGGTATCAAGCGTAACGGTATCATGATTAATAATATAAATGATGTTACATGTTATAATAATAAACTTAGTTTGTTATCGTTTAATAAATAATTTCTTTTATCAATTTATTTTTATAGGTGCTTTAATAAAATGTAAATGCTTTATAGGTGTCCTAAGGGTGTTTTAATATAAATTCTTAACCATGCTTAAATATGAATGCCATAATAATGCTTTATAGGTGCTTTAATACAATGTAATGCTTTATAGTTGTCTTAAATGCTTTAAATATAAATGCTTAACCATGCTTAAATATGAATGCCATAATAATGTTTTACCGGTGCTTTAATACAATATAAATGCTTTATAGGTGTCCTAAGGGTGTTTTAATATAAATGCTTAATCATGCTTAAATATAAATTCCATAATAATGTTGTATAGGTGTTTTAATACAATGTAAATGCTTTATAGTTGTCTTAAATGCTTAACCATGCTTAAATATGAATGCCATAATAATGTTTTACCGGTGCTTTAATACAATATAAATGCTTTATAGGTGTCCTAAGGGTGTTTTAATATAAATGCTTAATCATGCTTAAATATAAATTCCATAATAATGTTGTATAGGTGTTTTAATACAATGTAAATGCTTTATAGTTGTCTTAAATGCTTAACCATGCTTAAATATGAATGCCATAATAATGTTTTACCGGTGCTTTAATACAATATAAATGCTTTATAGGTGTCCTAAGGGTGTTTTAATATAAATGCTTAATCATGCTTAAATATAAATGCCATATTAATGTTTTATAGGTGCTTTAATACAATGTAAATGCTTTATAGGTGTCTTAAATGCTTTAAATATAAATGCTTAACCTTGCTTAAATATGAATGCCATAATAATGTTTTATAGGTGCTTTAATACAATATAAATGCTTTATAGGTGTCCTAAGGGTATTTTAATATAAATGCCATATTAATGTTTTATAGGTGCTTTAATACACTATAAATGCTTTATAGGTGTCATAAGGGTGTTTAATCATGCATAATTCTTTATTGGTGCTATTCCTGTTTTCTGGGGTATCATAATGGAAATTAATATCACCAATAAGGATATCATCATTACTCTTAGTACTTGTAATTATATCAGACAATTCATTTAGAAATATATTTATATCATCCATAGAAAATCTAGGTGGTCGATAAATTAAAAATAACGAGAACTTAATAGAATTATGTAAATAAAAGTCAATGGATAAACCTTCACTATAATCTAAATTAATCCTCATAAAATTAGAATATTTATAAAAAGTTTTAAATAAAATACCAATACCACCACCATTACGACTACCACCCATATTATCAAAACATATAGGACTGTGAAAAAAAGAAAATTGATCTTCCGTTATATCACTGATTACAGCAGAATCTAATTTATGTGGTATTCACATGTATACATAGGATGTGAAACATGAACCTACATGTGAAACGTGAACACTAAATAAATACCTACAAAGACGAATATATTCCTGAACACTAAGATCGTTCGTAAATTACTTAATATAACATAGAGAAATTATATAATGAATAAGGGAATACAGAAATGAATTACAAATAGAATGGGCTGTCATGATAGTTTATTAATAATAGGGAATAATCGAAACTGATTTGCACTATGTTCACATTTCGAGATGTAAGCAAATGTAAACAAATATTACTAGGAACTATAAGATGTGCTAGAATAAGAGGAATTCAGAAGAATTGCTGAGGAGATAACATAGTTGAATGAACGGGAGTGAAAATATGTTAGATTTATACAAATACTAAACACTAATTGCAATTCATTAGGAATATTATAAACCTGTAGATTAATCATGCATATATATTATATAACAATTAACAATACAAAGATAGATAGTGATATTAATCAAAGAAAATATTAATATGAGAAATAACTTCAAACAGACCAAATATAATTTACATATATAATTATTAATGTCATATGGCCCTAGAACTTGTGATCATTAATTCCCCATAAGAAAAATAATATTATTTATTCGGTACAAATATTAAAAATAATTTAATAGAAGTATAATAATATATTGTTAATATGTTTATTTTATTCAGCTTTATATACTATAACTTTAGTTTGTATATTACTTTAATTTATTTGTCTTTTATATATGATGATTACTAATTATATGCAGAGCCTTCATAAGAATAAGGTCAATTATTAGAATATTAATACTAGTAAACTTAGTCAACCAGGGAGTCATTTATAAATTTGTGTATACATTTGTACACAATATACTTATAAATATATACATATATATATATTATGCATTTTTAGGATATAGTATTGATTTATAGATAATTGTGTCAATAAGTTCAGATTCTACGAACACTCATGTGTTAAACCAAAATGTGATATAATAATATATATATATATGTATAGATTAAACTCGAGAACTGGGGTATGATTCTATTAGAGGTTATAGCTAAAGGTGTACAACGAGCCTTAGTTAATAGATCACATATACTATTTATTTAAAATAGTGCAGGATTGCATAGTTATATAGTAAATTTTAGCTAGTATTTAAAACATAGAGTTTAGTCTGATTTATTTATATTTATACATATTGTATACATTTAATATAATTATACATTGAAAATAAAATCAAAAAATAAATCGATAACAATAATCGTAGAAATAGAAATACCTCGCATAGCGTAACATTATCACGGAGGCAATCATTACACATATATATATATACATCATTGAAATGATGTACCGAACTATTTGGATGTGAGTTGTTTTAAATAATCTAGACTAGAATACGCTGCTATATTCTCTGCCATTTCCCAAGTGGTTCCTTCCCCGGTGAAAACGGACGGAGGACTAGAATCTATTCTCAGCATAACTAGGCAAGTCGGATTCGCTGAAATGTTAGATAGATAGTAAGTATAGAATTTAGAAAAAGAAATTATTACCGATATTATATCGGCGGTATATAATATATGTAAAATGTGATTAAATATTTATATATTTTTGTAATGGCATCACGAAATAAAGGCAATACTATGAATTAAAAAATATATAATTATAAGTAAGGAAAAGGCATATACTCGCTATCTCTGCAATGATAACTTGTTCTCTGAGAGATATTTTTCAGTGGTATATTTTATTATAATTCAATTATTTAATGAGATAAATATATTTATTTATTTATTAAAAATGTATTTATAATTTGGTTTTTGTATTGTTAAATTTTTTCAATATTATTGATGTCGATATTCTAGATAATTATATTACAATATTAATATAATACTCAAAAAAATATGAATATAAAAATGAGTTTTTGCATTGATTTGTAAATCAGATTCAAATGTTTTTTTTGACAATAATGAATAACGATAAAATAATTCAAGCTTAAAAAAAAAAGTTTCACAATATATTCATTAGCAGATGTTCTGTCGATGATATTAGTATAAATTTAATTAATCGAATATCACATTTACAATTAAGTTAGTACTTAAATAAAATGTAATATATTTATGCAATAATTATTATTTTTAAATTAGATTAATAAAGGGGACCGCAGTGTGAAAACTATCTAAAATTGGTAAAAATAAAAATTAATGATAATGATAATTAATGATATGTTATTCAGTATCTATCAAATCAGTTTAGAAATGGACTAAAAAGAATATTGTATAGCACCCAATTTTTTATACTTTATAATTTATATATTAAATTTTAATTGTTGATATTTCAAACGAGTATTACTCAAAATAGTTTTTTTGCTATCTATATTTATAAAAATCCTTTGACAGGTAAAACTAATTCAGCTATCAAACTAATTTCTATTTCTATACACAAATACATATGTATGTATAGTTATCTAAAGAAAAAGCGACTAATATAATTACAAATAATTACTAATTTTATTATTATCTCTTAAGATTGTATTAGATATGAATGCCCTTTTCATATAACACAACAATTTGTTGAATTTATTAAATAGTTTTTTTTAGCTCAATGACCATATACATGGCAATACATTCAATACATGGCAATACATTCACTATCTATTAATATGTGAATTCGTGAAATAGCATGCACACTACGGTATTCCTTAAATACAAAAATATATTTTTATTTGTATTCATAATAATATTTTCTAACTCTAAACACGTATTATAAGGTTAATTGGTCTACATATTAGCTGGACAATTACTATTTTGGTATGAAAAATTAAATTTTATATGGATATATAACACTTTATGAGAGCTTTTTCGTTGTTTTTTGATGCTTTGATAACGAATCGATATATTCGTCGCTTTTGGGCACTTTAGTTCCGAATCATATAGATTCGTCACTTTTCGACGCTTTTGGGCGCTACAGTTCCCAACAAATAGGGATAAATAGATTTTTATATATATCTAACATTTAACATTATATATTTATTATATATATATATATATATATATATATATATATATATATATATATATATACATATATATATATATATATATATATATATATATATATATATAACTTAACATAATAAATAACTCTATAAATACATGAACATACATTTTGACGACTCTGATTTCAGGAGAAGCTACAGAAATCAGGAATGCTGCAACCCACCTTCACATACATCGATGATCTCAGCACTACACCCAAACGCTTCATCTGCACAATTAGTACGTCCACTCATAATATCACCGCCTCCGGTAAAACAAAGAAGATAAGTAAACAGGAGGCGGCCAAGAAGTTCATAGATTCATTGAATTTCTAAGTATTATTGAATATCATTAGTAAGTATTATTAAATTAATAAATGTATTTATATTTCATTAATTGAATTAATAAGTATATATTGAGTTAATTGAATAAATGAGTCTACATTGAATTATTACCATATTTGCAACACTGTCTAGCCGATTTCTTCACGCGTATCCTCATCAATGAGTCTCCCTTCCGTCGCATCTCAACGAATCACGGAATTCTACGAGAACACCAACCTCACGATAGAGTCCGCTATCAAAGGACTGCAATCTCTAAACCTGAACTCCAATCCGCCGAAATCGATTGCCGCTAAAACAGAAATGTCATATAACACCGCTCTTTCAACTCAGGTTTATCTGAAGTTTATTAGTAGTAGTAGTAGTAGTGGTAGTAGTGGTAGTATTAGTAGTGGTAGTAGTAGTATTAGTAGTGGTAGTAGTAGTAGTAGTAGTAGTAGTAGTAGTAGTAGTAGTAGTAGTAGTAGTAGTAGTAGTAGTAGTAGTAGTAGTAGTAGTAGTAGTAGTAGTAGTAGTAGTAGTAGTAGTGGTAGTATTAGTAGTGGTAGTGGTAGTAGTAGTATTAGTAGTAGTAGTATTAGTAGTGGTAGTAGTAGACGTAGTAGTAGTAGTAGTAGTAGTAGTAGTAGTAGTAGTAGTAGTAGTAGTAGTAGTAGTAGTAGTAGTAGTAGTAGTAGTAGTAGTAGTAGTAGTAGTAGTAGTAGTAGTAGTAGTAGTAGTAGTAGTAGTAGTAGTAGTAGTAGTAGTAGTAGTAGTAGTAGTAGTAGTAGTAGTAGTAGTAGTATAGTACATTATATAAATGTCTATAACTTTAATGAGAGATTAGTAATATATATATGACCTATAGCTTTTCAATCTATGTATAAACACATGTATATATGCCTAGAAAGTACATGTTCAATATAGTACAGTAACGTTTGTTGTTCATTGTATTACATCTGATAGGAAAGAATGCTATCAGTGTTAAGTCACACCTACGACTCACTACTGTAAATAATAACGAATGATTATAGAAATTATAAATGATTTAGAGAAGGGTGTTATATCAGTAATTCACTGTTTAATATTGTGTCGGTGTGTGTATGTAGTAGTATTATAATTTATTTATTCCACTCAATTTTATTTTTAATTGATATAGTTTATTGTTACATTAATGATTAAATTTGATTATTTGATGTTTTTATCTAGTTTAACACCTAGAGTTGTTATCAGTTTTTTTTTCTATTTCCGTATTTGATAATTTTATATGAGTTAAGGGAAGTGAAATTTTGCATTTGTTATGGAAGATAATACATTAAATTTTTAGCTTATTAAATTTTAAGTAGTTTTTGAAATATATTTCTAGTTCAGTAGTTAATTTATGTGTTATTTCTGGGAGGTAATTTAAAGTAGTCGATGTATATACTTGGATATCATAGGCATACTTATGATAGTTAATATTGTATGTATTTAATATGGAGTTAATATCGGATGTGTTTATATTGAAAAGTAGAGGACCCGATACACTACCTTGGGGATCCCCTATTGCAGGACAGTTGTAGATTTTATTCCGTGTATTAGATTTTATAGAGAAAGTTCTTTTTGTTAAGTATGATCGTATTAGTGTGACAGTATTATTATCACGTGGCATATCCCGATGTATTGTTGTTTTGAGTACAGAATTTTATGATGTATGGTGTGTTAAAATGTAGCTGAGAGGTCAAGTAGTATAAGTTAAACGTAATGATTATTTTGAATATTGGCAGATATACTTTTTATTCGGTCAAGTCTCAGTAAAGTCTCAGTAATGTGATTTTGTTTATATTCACTTTATCTTAGATTATATAATTTATTATTCATGATATGTTGGGAAAGATGTTATGCGATTATTTTTTCTATTAGTTTAGTTAAAAAAGATAAATTTGATATTGGTCTGTAGTTTTTAAAGGAAACTGGCGTGGTTTTAGTGATAAGTAGATTTAGTGATAAGTTCAGCATATGAGAGGCAGAACAAGTTTAGGTTTCTTTTTAGTTGGTAAGGTGTGTATACATGTGTGTGTATTTATGTGTGTGTATGTGTGTATGTGTGTGTCTGGTGTAGTATATACTCTTTAATTATATATTTATTGTAAGATCATGTTAATAATAAAGGATATTTTTATATGTTTATATATAATATTCTGTTTATGTTTATATACACAATAATTTAAGTAAAATATATATATATATATATATAGAGATATACAAATAATATAAATTAAGTAATTACTATGATAATAGAAAACTCAATAAGTTGATGATAGTACCTAAAACATTACAGACTATAGTTTATTATATAATAATTATGAATCTAGTAATACTGAATATATTTAATTATTTTTTAATAATTTTTGAATATTCTTATGCGTATCATCGATATAAAGAAAGTTTATTTATATCGATGGTATATATATATATTACGAGTGTTCAAATAAACTTCAGATAAACCTGAGTTGAAAGAGCGGTGTTATATGACATTTCTGTTTTAGCGGCAATCGATTTCGGCGGATTGGAGTTCAGGTTTAGAGATTGCAGTCCTTTGAGAGCGGAGTCTATCGTGAGGTTGTTGTTCTCGTAGAATTCCGTGATTCGTTGAGATGCGACGGAAGGGAGACTCATTGATGAAGATACGAGTGAAGTAATCGGCTAGACAGTGTTGCAAATATGGTAATAATTCAATGTAGACTCATTCATTCAATTAACTCAATATATACTTATTAATTCAATTAATGAAATATAAATACATTTATTAATTTAATAATACTTACTAATGATATTCAATTATACTTAGCAAGTCAATATAAACTTGGTGATTTAATTAATTCAACGATATTTATTAATAAAATTAATAAAATATAAATACATTTATTAATTTAAATTAAATATATAATTATTAATTCAATAGTACTTAATAATTCAATTCAATTATTATTCACAAATAAAAAAGTATACAAACTATTAACAACATTTATAACTTTCAGAATTAGGTAGTGAGTGTTGGAATTAAACCCGATTAATATCAGGTAGTACCTTTTTCTCCACCAGGGGTTGATCTTCGAATGAATCTATGAACTTCTTGGCCGTCTGCTGTTTGCTCATCTTCTTTGTTTTACCGGAGGCGGTGATATTATGAGTGGACGTACTAATGGTGCAGATGAAGCGTTTGGGTTAAGTGCTGAGATCGTCGGTGTATGTGAAGGTGGGTTGCAGCATTCCTGATTACTGTAGCTTCTCCTGAAATCAGAGTCGTCAAAATGCATATTCATGTATTTATAGAGTTATTTATTATGTTAAATTATATATATATATATATATATATATATAATAAATATATAATGTTAAATGTTAAATATATATAAAAATCTATTTATCCCTATTTATATTTTATAAAAAATAATTTCAAATTACAGTTAATATTTAATACTATATTTATGAAAAAATCATAGATATATGAATATTATTTATTATATATTTCTATATACTAACTAAAATATTATTTATTTATTTATTTTGTTTATAGACTATTATTTATATATCATATATATATATAACATTATTTATAATTTATTCTTAATTCTTGTTTTATATTGTATATTAAATATAATTATTTGAAAATAAACTATTATTTGCAATACTAATTTTCAAATAAATATGTAATAATATAGATTAATGTTGCAAATTAAAATAATGTTAATGTAAAAATTTAGAAAATAATATTTTAATATAATTATATCTTTTATATAAGATATTATTATAGATGTGCTGGTCGAATCGAGAATGGAGGACACCTCAAACTAAAACAAATATGGATACATATTAAACATCATAAATATCAACAGTCGTGATTAAATATGTATCTATAGAGAAGTTCTTACAATTAATATGATATGATTTACTAGCCTTTCAGTGTAAGCTGTTTGCACTAAAAAACCATATCATACCGAACTTCTCGATAATAACTAGATCACGCGATGGGCGTATCTCTAATTAGATAACTAGATAAAATTAGTTAATCTAATTATAAACTACGCTCTCTTTTACATTTTACAAAACAGAAATAAAAAAAACAAATAACAAAAAATATCAAATCAACATTCATCCAAATTACATAAGATTTACATTCGTTCAAGTCATGTCAACTAATTGAAATTTACAAAACAGAAATCAAATTATATAAAAAACACAAATAACAAAATATATTTAATCAAAATTTATCTAAATTACATAACACATTCATACTTAGTACACAACACATTTATAAATACCTACAAACAGTTATACACGTAGTTACCATATTACATATATAAATATTTTCAATATCATATTATCTAGAAGGGAATTGAATAGAATAATTAGAGAATAATATATTAATATATATATATATATATATATATATATATATACATCTAGGACTATATTCTCACCATACACTTGGAGACTGTATCTCGACTAAAGGCAAAACAATACTATGCATAATTCACTATATTGACTAGTAAAATTAAAAGTAATTTTACTTTTAAATGACTGTAGTTTGAATAGTATTAATCTATGCATCTGTATTGTGTATACAACATGCATTGTTATATTATATAATCATTATAATAATGGATGAGTTTATATAAAAAGTATCAAGTAAAGATTGGTCTTTTAGTTAAAAAATAAGTTGATACAATAATACCGACTAGTGCCTCTTATAAATGAACTATAATTATGATAATAAAAGATTAAGTTAATAATAGGGAACAGTCGCTCAAAATATTTGCGAAAAGTGAGGCGAGCGTGAGTATTAGTTTGTAAATAAAGCGCATGTCTTTCTTTTCGACCCAGCCTCCTTTATAGTAAATTACTATTAGTAATATCTTCGTATAACTATAAGTATTGCTGGAAAATATCAATGGAAAATGGAATACGTTATATTTACTATAATCCGAAAAGTTGCCAGAAACTATCCAAAAGTAAGTAGCTGCATTACATCGTGAGCCTATACAAATTTATTTCGCATTTAAAATTTAACCTTTAACCCTCAACTCGTTCTTTTTGATCGTAACCCTAATATATACATACGAGTATATTAATATATTATTATAATAATTATATACATATATGTATACTCCTATAAGAGTATACCCGTATATTATAAAAACCCTCTATAACCGAGGTTATTGGAGGTCTTGATATTATATTGAACAATAATGAACCATAGGGGAAATTATCCGATTACCGACCCCATCCTAATACCGAACCCCTATCGTATCTCAGTAACTATAAGATATATCAAAAAATTATATATACATGAACTGTTAGTCATTTAATGATAAATATGAATAAGTATTTTGTTTTAAAAAATATGCAATCCTACAATTGTTATTTAATATAATGTAGGACTACTATTCTGTTTTTACTTTTTAAATATTTGAATAATAACTTTTTTTAAATCATTCTAAATACTTTATTAATTAAAAGAAAACTTAATAGGCTACTGCACATAATATTGTGGATCAATAAAATGTTTATAAATATTATAAAAATAATTTAATTTAATAACTATTAACCTATATATATTAATTATAGCAACCCATATTATTTTCTTATTACCGACCCCATGTGATTTATAATATCCAATCAAAATAGATCCGTATTTACTTTAAAATATGTCGTTTTAAGTTTTTAAGTCATTAAGTTGTTTGTGTATCATTAATATAGATTTAGGATTCGTGATTCCAGTTGATTATATACATACTGATTAATAAATAAATATTAAATAATAATATACACTATTTTAATATAATTACTATAAAGTTTAAATTTAATATTACTATTAAAACATAAATTCAATAAAAAATTAATTTCGTGCATGTTATAATTAATTATATTTATGTATATCTACAATTTTTATTGGATATTATAATACTACAATTATTAATATCGCGATTATTTTAGGGGGTCGGTAATAGGGGAAGGGTTCGTTATTAGGCTCATGTATCCGATGACAGCCCCCCTGTTTATTCTTGTAAATATAATTATATAAAAAATTTAAAATAGCCACATTATTCATTGAGAACATTTTTTAAAATCTTTATAGTGAATTTTATTTACTAATAAAGTGTATATATCTACGTAATCCATTTTTTTATTATATTAAAACTTATACAAATTATTCTCATTTATTAAGTGGTTTAGTGATGTTAATTACTGAAATTTATGAAATAATCTAACAACAATTATTTAATAAATAAAATAGACTTATTGATATATTTGAAATATACTTACTTTGATTATATCGGTTGTTTTAAACTAAGTCACTGCGATAAGGAGCACCAGTCTGCGATTACCCTCAGTTTGAGATTACCCCATCCGGTATAAATAAATGAAAATAAATACAAATATATATATATATATATATATAGTATTTAATAAATTATGTTCTAAGGAGTATATGACTGATTTACTAATATATAAATAATAATTATCTTATATAATTTTTATTATATAGCTTGTTAATTTTTAGCGATCATTGGAATCTTTTTTATCCTATATAAATTTCATATAACTTTTATAATAAACGTTTAATAAAAGGTTAAATACCTAATACCTACTAAACCATATATTTATTGTTTAATTTATAGGTAAAATACAAATCTATGTATCAAGCCTACCAGACTAACAAGTTAAAATCGTGGGCCTATCATGAGTTAAATAAGTATAGAGCCCCTAAAGCTAAAGATAAATCTCTATGGTTAAATATAGTGAATATAATATTCTGTGTGCCGTGTTTTTAATAATAACGAATTCCAGACATTTACTAATTACATATTTACGAAAACTCATACTTATATTAATAATATGTTAATGTAAATTATAATTATAAAAATAATACTATAAAATATATCTTTACAATTAATTTTAAATGAAACATAAATATTTTTAAAATTTTTAAATTAATCATTAATATTTTTTTAATAATAACGAATTACAGACATTTACTAATTACATATTTACGAAAATCAACCTTATATTAATAATATAAATATTATTATTAAAATAATACCTAATAATTAAAAATTATCATATGATATTTAATATTATCATAATGATAATGATCATTTTCAATGTTATACTTTACATTATAAATCTAGGTCAGCTAAATTTAAAATCATATAATAATTGTCTGCTGGATAATATATATTTTATTATATAACATTATTTTAATTTATTTTAATAACTTTTCAAATAATATTTGACTTTTAATAAATATATAATTTATAAATTTAATATTCATGCAGATGGCGAAATCACTGCATTATCTATGAAATAATGTTCTATTATTTTACATATCTAATATATTATAAATTAATTAATATTACCCATTTATATATAATTAATAATTGTAAATTGTGTTAACGTAACTGTCTTGATGAAACAACTTAAACGTATTTATTGGCTGAATACTGACATCGGCCCCCAATAAGTCACGTGTCAAACCGAGATTTCAATTATACATTTCGCTGTTGGCGTTATATTTCTCATCACATTATTAATCGATTAGTGAATTCGTGTTTTATATATACATACATATCATAATACCGTTTGTTTATATATTAATATAATATTATATAAGCCCTATACGCGTTATTAAATTAAATTTTCGGTTAGTCACGTGACATATTTGGGGCCGAAATCATTTATTGACAAACACACAATCTAGTGATAAACCGCGAAATCTATTACTATATTTGAATATTGTGAGATTATTTTAATATTACTTCAAGGTACTCTCATTATGGATGGAGTTAATTAAATTAGGTAACGGAATACAGCAAAGGCGACTTGTCAATTTGGTGTGGCTAACAATAGGCGGATCGTGTGTCTGCATCGAGGATACGACAGCTGACCTATTATATAGGCGAGGAGAATATAACCATAACAACGTCGGGGTATACGAACTGTATAGCTAAACCCAAACCCAACCAAAAACCCAACCCAATACGTTAGTATAACGATAAAAAAACGACTACCCCGCCCGCCCTTAAAGGATTTTTGGGCCGAGCTGCATTTCGCCATTCATCGAATTATGATTAATATTGCGTTATTTATTTATATCCTATATCGTAATCGTAATTGTAGCGTAATTTATTAAAACACGACGTGTTAATTAAAATATTTATTTGTAAAATTTTCATTTCACCTAAAATCACTAAACTAAATAAAAACACTTCGCACGAGATCATCGGTTATAGGGTTGTTACAATAATCATTATTTAATTGTATATACACCTGATCAGTACTCAGTGAGTACTATACTGAATGGTATACAGTATCTATCGTTATAAACATTTTATAATAATGATAATTTTATTATTAAAATAAACACTGGTAATCATATCTATGTAAAGCATAAGAAGAAAATGCAATGAAAAAAAGTAAAGTAATTCAACAAAAAAACGTTCCGGTGATGGTGGGCAGTTCTGGTGATGGTGATTCGGGCGACAGCATAACAAAGATATTGATCTTAATCTGAAGCCCTTTAGAGGAAATGATAACATCAATATTCATATATTTCATACGAAAAAAAATGTATAATTTAAAACTTCTAATAAATATTTATTATTATTATTATCTATTATACATATTTTGATTGAATTTAAATATATATACTAGATATTTTAGAAAAAAAACAGAACAAATAAATCAAATAACTGCATTGTAAACAAATATTTAGATTTATACTAAATATATATTTACAGCGACTAGGAACACATAATTATTATATACAATTTCATAATAAAGTTCATTATAAACACATTACTAAATTTTAAATCTTTAATTTCTTAGTTAATTATTTAGTTACTATATTATATTAATTGCAGAACGAAGAAAGGCTCGTAATAATAGGGGATGCAGCGTATCTTGCTTTACCAAGGCTCGTAAAACCATTTCAAGGATCACATGTATCAAAAGAAGAAGACAATTTCAAACGTAGACATCACGAGTACGAGAATGGAAAATTAGGCAGTCATTTGGATTTCTCAAGTCGAGATGGCTGATATTATTAAAACGATGAGATACTAAATAATATATAATATAGTACCATAATCTACACTTGCATCGCTGCTTGATTTATATTACATAATATATACATGTATACATAATCATGATGAAAATGTACCATTATGGGATGTAATTTCTAATAATGATATTATATATGATATAATCGATAGACAAGAAGTAGATTTTAATAGGAGAGATTTTATTTTAATAAATTATGATAAATTTAATATATACCTTTTTATTAGTGAAAATAAAATATAAATGTATATATAAAAAAATAACTATATATCAATATACACTAATTTAACAAAATGTCACTAATTTTGAGTAATTGTATATGCATCATATCAATTTTTTCATCTAATCTTTTTCGTTAGTTAAGATTTTCCGCAATTCTTCCAATCTGTTATACATATATAAAAAATAGAATATGGGAGAAATCAAATATAATAATTTTCCTTTATTAAATAAATATACTTTGATTACCTTTCTAATTTTGTGGGAACAGTTATAGGGATTGATAGTGAGGGGTTTGTTGTGAAAGAGTATTTTGATTTAATAATGATTTAGATATGTCAGTATGGTAAGGCAGTTTAGAAGTAGTAAGAGATGTATGAGGGAATGTTAGTATGGGGTTTTGTATAGTAGAAGTAGTGACAAAATAGTGTGATATCGTGTTAATTATAGGTGTTGGTTAATTTAAAAAAGTTAATTTGAAATATTGGGGTTATATTTATCAAGGTTTAATTTTTCTAATAAATATAATAATAATAAAATTGTGTTAATTTAAAATATTAGTATTTAATGATAATATTACCTTTAAATGAATATTTAGTGCTGATAACTTTTCAATGTTTTGCAAGTCCATAGTTCCAAGATATCCATGTATTATTTCATTATTGGGGAGGGGGCGCGTAATGGTACCGAAACCTCATCGCATCCATTTTTGTAAGAAGTGTCTTTCTCTAAATATAATTTCAATAAATTAACTCAAATGGTACAACTTCCTATCTATACGTGGACAATCATAAGTAATGTAGTAAAAATGTAAATAATCTAGCTGTAGTGAAGAATTAAATTAACAAATTTAAAGTAATTTGTCCTATTAAATTGCTGATTTATATATATTAACATATTTGATAATGTGCTTATTGATAAATTAAAGAAATAAAACTTATTAAATATAGTGATAAATGTAATTATTAGCCTTATATAATGTTATTAAACTATATTATATCATATTATGATGTTATATAAAAATGTATAACTACATATCATATTATAATATATGTATTTATTATTCTAATACATATCAAAATTGTATATAAATATTAATATATAAGTTACATAACATATCTAATTTCAATGAATTTAATATATTTATTTATGTCATATTATAATTTTAATACTCTTCATGTAGGTTGATGTCATTATCAGTATTTAATTTAGTATTAGTATAACAATTTATACTAGTATCAGTGTTAGTATCAGTATCAGTGTTAGTATCAGTATCAGTATCAGTATTAGTGTTAGTAGCAGTATCAGTAATTGTAGCAGTATTCGTAATGGGTATTTGTAAATTAAATCGCAGAGTTGGATATCATCGCTAGCTCGCAGGGTACGAACCAGATCTTTGTAATTACGAGATGCACGATGTGTCTTTATTGCCGTGACGCTTCTCTCTGGAAACTGCGCAGCTATAGCGTTGTTGATCGGGAACCGTCTGCTATCTGCTTTATGAGAGGTGATGTGGTAAAGTGGGTAGCTTGTTAGTACAATCATTGTTGTTATTGTTATAACGGCTATTACCCGGGATTATTATACAGGGTTATTACTATTACTATTATTATCATTAATATGATTTAAGGGGATATACGGGTATTCACATTAATTTTTATTTTAAATATTGTTTATCGAATATATACTCTACAACATGTCAAAATATTATATGTTAAAATGATCTATAAAGTATTAAAAATGTGTTTTTAGAATGCAAACTATTTAGATAAAATTATGAGTAAAAGAAAATGTAAAAAAATGACAGTTTACTGATATTGTGACACTATTTTTCATAGTTTTAATTTAGTAATTTAGTAATTTATTATAAAATTATAAGAACTATTTAAAATATTTTAATTATAGAGTCCAAAAACAGATACAAAATATAGTCAATCTTTAATATTGATTTTCTCAGAATATTAATTTTTCGAATAGAAATTAATGATCATTTTTGGCCAATAATTATTATGATTATAATCAATGAAACTTAGTCACATTTTCACAGTATGTCTGATTATGTCTTTATTATATATAATGAAAATCTTTGCAATTAGAATCAGAGATAATTATATATTTAACAAATATTAATCAGTTTTTATAAATTATATTGCCCTTTTTTAAAATATAAATAATTTCAAAACTAGAAACTAATTATTAAAATATTTATTATATATATTAAAATTGTGAATATTAATACAATACAATTTAATTTAGGTAAAAATCTT
This sequence comes from Osedax fenrisi, assembly GCA_964019155.1. Taxonomy (NCBI): domain Eukaryota; kingdom Metazoa; phylum Annelida; class Polychaeta; order Sabellida; family Siboglinidae; genus Osedax; species Osedax fenrisi. The sequence goes on along the minus strand of OZ025239.1, from coordinate 18,410,387 downwards.
AATATTTCATGAGATTTTGAATGAATTACATTGAAGACAATAACTTGTATATCGCCTTACAAACACCAGCACTAATAACACTTCTAATAATATTAATTGTATTTATTACGGAAGTGTTTCATAAATACAATCTATCTATCTATCTATTTCGGAAATTTATTAGCTCGATAACCGATAGCAATTATCCCATGTATAAACGCATTTACAAATATAAAGTAAAACACAAAAGTTATCAAGGAAGAGGCCAAAGTAAAAATATACCAAGAAAATATAAATAATTATTAAACAGATAATATATTTTAACAAATTTAACGAGTTAGCAAATTTATGAATGTAAAAAAATGACAATTTATTTACATATAAATTTTATATAGAAAATATTTCAGGTTTCATAAAGCCCCTGTCACACAATAAAGTCGGCCGATATTTCACTGATTTTCTCTCTCTATGTGCGACACCCCTACAGATATCGTGACGATATCGCTATTCATCATTTGGAGATGTCTCTAAATATTTAATGATTTCTCGATTTCGTTACTGCGCATATCTGTGAAAAATAGACCCATTTTTTCGGTGTGAATGGGGCTTAAGAATAATAATAGTTTATAGTATAACATCCGTCAATTTACCAGTCTACTTATAATGGCCACAAACAAATCGTGCAAAGACAAGATTACCAAAATACAATTTTACATAAATTATTTTGCAAGTCGTCCCAGATTATTTCGTTATTAATCTAATTTAAAATAAAATATACATGTATTATATTCATATTTACTGATTTAATCAATTACAAATATTTATTAAAGTCAATATATTGATAAATTCTAATAGTATACCTATATGTATTAACATTGGGTTTACATTTAATGACAAAACACCTTGGTTTATGAACGCCGAACAATTTATGAATTTATATTATGAATCGTACATAGAAAATTATTGAACGTGGCGCGGAGTCGTGTTATCGTATATTATATAACGTCGACCGAGACGAGATCGACGATGAACGGCTCTACACCAATCAGCGGAACATTTGTAATTGTATCACAGAATATAGTTGTATAGACACGCCCCTGAAAAGATTACGGGTGTGTCGAGCCTACGATTATCGTGGCTGTTTCGATTTGGTCGCGGTAGCGTACATGTCGACCGTAAATATACTTTACATAAAAATACATGTAACTTATGAAATCTTGTTTCGTAATTTACTAAATAACGTAGAATAAAATCGGGCAAAACATAGAATAGAAAAGTCCACTACACAACATATATATATATATATATATATATATATAATAATATTATAATATTATATAATATCAACATTCGAAATAGCCTATACGATATTAAAAAGGTACGTACGTAATACAGCTCTTGATTACATTACACAATATTATCTGCTATTGCAACTACTATTTTCCATGAATCATTATTTTTAAACAAACTCATTAATAAAAATGCTTTATAATTTTACCATCGAAAATTTCCTCTTAATGAATACTTTTATGCCTAGATAATATTTATAATGATACAAACTATTCAACAAACTATTATAATGAGCGATACAGATATTTATAGATAGTTTTTAAGTCCACTACTATGAAATTAGTTAACAATGGTGCGAACATTATTTCACGAAACACGGATTAGCTGGTGGAATACACGGGCACAAAAGTGTGGTGCGCAGACAGCCATATCTGTGACATACACTACATATAATAACTAATTATATGTTGGCGGTGCGTGCAAGAATGTTGGTAATCAGAATATAACATCTGCAGATATACTCTGCATTATCGCCGTTTACATGCTAGCATTTGTCAAGTCAAAGGTCACATGATTGCAGCCGTCTACTGCGTAGAAATATAATATACATATTACATATACATATACACTCCACCATATCAATGCAGACTGTAGTATATAATAGTCCTCCATATCACTTATTATTGTTGTCCGTGGTTATATTCAATGTATATTATTATTAAATTATTATCGTATTACTATTATTTTATTATTATTTTCTTCCCGCACGAGCGAATGGGTCTACATGACCATATTTTAGTGCATAATAACCCTAATATCATCATCATCATCATCATCATCATCATTAGGTTCGTATGTCACAATTCAAAGATAAAATAAAATATTTTATATTACAAATATATTATATACAAGTTACATCAATTGTATCTATTTACGTTGAATACATTTTAATGTCGATTTGTTTGAAATATAGGTAGCAATGCTATCGATTTATATAATGTGAAAAGCGAATTGCATATATATATATATATATATATATGTATATATGTTATATAGTGATATTACACAATATATAAGATCCAGCAAATATGTACACATGGCGGTGGCGTGCGTCAATTATATTATATCAACCAATGATCGTCGTGCACTGATAACATTGTCATGCTTAACCTTGTAACCTTGTAACCAATTTGTTTAGACACTGCGATCAACATCAGTAATGAGTTTTCGGCGGTGTATCGTATATTAATTATTATAAGCTATATTAAATAGATGTGTTTTCAATTTGACTTTAAAGGTGTGGTCAGAAACTATAGATCTAATTGAGTGAGGTAGGGAGTTCCATAGTTTAGGTGCTATTATAGAAAAAGAAGATTCCTGTTTTTTATTAAGTGATAAAGTTATTGGTATATTTAGTTTGTATTTATGTATTGTTCGTTGTGGTCGGGATGACTTGTAGTTCGTAAGTAGTTCAGTAAGATAGTCAGGTTTATTATTATGGGTGGCATGGTGGGTCAGTAGGAGTAATTTGTATTGTATGTGGTAAGGGATGGGTAGCCAGTGAATGGATTTCATATAAGGTGTGATATGTTGTCTTGAGTATTTTTTTATCCTGAAAATGGTTCTGATGGCTCTATATTGTAATTTAGTGAGCATTAGTGCTGATATTGGATTGAGTTGTAATTCTCATCGTAATATATACATACCTGTTATACGTATCGATGTATATGTATAGTTAATATACATGCTATATTTCGAATTATAATTACACTAATTGTATACGCTTTTACGTTTATATGATATATATTCGAACCCAATATACACGGTTTTGGTTAATAAAGTTGATATAGCAGTACACGTCTTCTTTCATAAGAAAACGACAAAGAAGCAATTCGGTCTATTACATATATATATATTTAATATATATATATATATTAAATACACTAATGTATGTAATATATTCATTGATATTAATATAACGATACATTTCTTCGATATACGCCTCATATTTCGATCTATTAATTTGTAACATTAATCTATATACATTTTGAATAAATGTATATACATTTTAAATATAATTATATATATATATATATATATAATTAAATATGACCTTACCTTAACTTACTAGGTCAAGCTTGCATTGCTTATCTTAACACGTGTCCTCCATTCATCTCTATGGCTCATCGCTATCGGTATTTCCCGACTCGTAAACATCGTCTCTTAGTTGGTCTACAAATGTTTCATATATTAAATATTAAAATAAATTAAATCAGTTTATATTTAATTGGCCCAGTAAAAATTTGTAATATGTATATGTATAAATATAAATAAATATAAACTAGCTCAAAAACCTTCACAATTGGTATAGCAAAGTGTGTTGCATACTCTGCATAATAATTGTGCAGTGTAAACACCACCTAAGTGTGATTAACTATATAAGTAGCTAGGTAGCTCAACAGGCTAAAGTATCAGACACGTAAGGTGTGGGTTCAAATCACGGCAGGACCCATAATATCTGTCTTAATATAATATTTAGAAGTGACTTTATATAATTTAATAATAATAATTGTTTTTAATAAATAATGGGCTATCATTAAAACAGGGATGCATTAAAACGAGAGTCACTTCAAAGGTACATTAGGGCTATTTGGTTATAAGTAAAAACTTAAATTTCTAATTTAAAACTCTAATTTCTTGGATGGGATAATAAGGATTCCGTAACAATAACAATAACAATAACCGTTATTGAATAACTATATAAGAGACAAATCTACAACATCATAAGACATTACCAATACAATGATGATAGAGTTATCTCTGAAACCTGCAACGATCATAATAACCTGTCTATAAATGTTCGGAGATCTTAATGAATTCTGAGGTTTTCTCGATACCTGGAACATCGCGGTACCACTGCCGGTGTAACTCTATAGAGCTGGATAGGGGGACACCTTCTCCAAGCATCTCTGACATCTACACACGGATTACTCTTTACTCATTTATAATCACTATATATATAAATACAATTTGATAACTAGATATCATACTAGAGTTAGAATGTAGGTATTAATTGACTAGGTATAGTTGGATTACATCAGACAGGTGCGTCGTGTGTTCAGATAGGTGTGGACTACATGAGCGGGGCTAGCCTCTTTAGAGGGGGGCAGATGGGGCTAGCCTATTTAGTGGGGGGCAGGTCTCGAAAAATATATGGTATAAGTATAAATATTTGCTAACGTTATTATCATCTTTAAGAAGAAAGGTTATAGGTTGATGTTGTCATCTCTAATGCAACACGTTACTGAATATCATGGACGATGTTGATGAATTAAGTTTATATTTATCATAATATATAGTTGAAAATATTAATATTTTCTAACGTATTTATTATCTCGAAGGCGAAAGTACATGGACTTCTCTTATTCATCTTGAAGATGTCGTGTCAATGATAATAATGGATTGCTCTTGTCACCTAGATGGCTATATAATATATACAAATAATATTATAAGTAAACTTATATATTTAATATAAATTAATAAGTTTAAAGTTTATACCGAGCTTATACGATGAAGATGCCTATCTATATTTTATAAGTTATAACATTATAACGCATCGTCGGGTTGACTGTGCACTGTAGGCTACAGTTTGTTAGAGAAGCCTTTGATTTCAAAATGCGGGTTTTATTGCTAACAACCTATATTCACATATTTTTATAAATAGAAAATATTCAAGCTAGCAAATAAAATAAGATACCCAAATAAAAAATGTTATAAACTACATTATTTTATTATTGAATAAGTAATGTATAAGATAATATAATCATTACCAATATACTAGCTCTAGCCATAAACATAGTCATACCAACATCATCCACACTTTGAAATCATAGACTACATTGCCCGGAAACTATCGTTGGCACCCATATATGAAAACTGCAATACCACGATGCACTCCCTAAGCGAATTTAAAAATCATGTTACTTCAGTAATTTTGAACAAATTAATCAGTACGAGTTTGTTATGATGTGTTGTATGTATATTTATTATGTATACTATATAAATTGATATAAATACAAAATATCTATAATATATATATATATATATTTACTATAGTATTATATATGGATTCCAATGATCTCGCACACTGTTAATTTAAATAATTATCTATAAATAGTAGAATTCTTATTGAACACTAAATCACCAAACCAAATTAAAACACTCCAAACGAGATCAGTAACGAGATAAAACCTTACATATTATATAGTATATAATATAGGTATAATTAATATTAATATTTAAAAAAAACTAATCAATTATAAATTGAATCCTAGTTATTATAGTATAAATTAAAAATCTAATCGCGTGAGCGATCTAAATAACAATAGTTACGGTTTTAAATAGATCGCGAAATTTGGTATACATTTTATATTTTCATAATTATTATAATTTCAAATTAACTTTGATAGTATAAAGATATATATTTATAAATATAATATAATAATTATACTAATTCATAAGTATACTATAATAAATAAAATATAATAAACAAATTACTAGAATATATATTTCTACTGTTAAATATACTATATTATTATAATAATATATGTAAGGAATAATAATTATGAACATATAAAATGTATACGTAATTTAGTGATCTATTTAGAATTGTCTCTTTCGTTATGTAAATCTCTCATACGATTCTATTTTTAAATATCTACGCCTATAACTCTGATAACACAAGTTATACATCATTTATTACATGTATAACCTAATTAAGTGTATTCTAAAGAATTAAATATACTGTATATGATTATAATATATCATAATGATATACATAAACAAATATTGACTATACTATTATCATAGACACCTAAAGCTGAGTTCACACCAAGAATCCATTAAGATATTCCGCACGGATATATATTTTAAAATAAAATATATTTAAAGCATTCATAAATCTGGACAGAAAATCTGAGTATAACGCACGCCGTGTTTCTTGCGTTAAAATTCCTCATATTTCCGTTCAGTGCTCGGATTTTATAGAACATGTCGTAAATAAATCTGTAATGATTTATCCGAACATTTAAAATTGACTTCACACCTAAAATAAGTTAATATTCTCGGATTTTCAATCCGTTAGGGTTATCATGTATTATCCGTACGGATTCTTGGTGAACTCAGCTTAAGAGGCAAAGCTTATACATAAATATAATGTATTTGACTATTATACTTAAATTCAATTTAACATTATCGATATTGTTAACAGTATCAACATGAAACCGAACTGTTTAATAATAATTATCATAATTATTAAATAAGTATGATAAAATAAAGTATTTTTATCATAATTAATTTAATTAAATAATTTTGATAAAATAAAGTATTTTTATCACAATTAAATAACTCATTACATATATAATTATAATTTATAACATATTATGTTATACGTATATATTATATAATATACACTTATTTTGTTAACTATATTATGTAATATTATATTATATATATAATTATTATATCGTTATTATAAAAGGGGGTTTCACACCAACTAGAACGTAATTGTTAACTCTAATTATTAGAGGTTAACGTTTAACTATATAATTTAAATCTACTAAAATGGGTTTTATTAAACTGTAAAACTTTTACACCTAATTATAATAATTATTATTGGAGTTCATAATAATTATGAACTCCAATAATAATTATTATAATTAGGTGTAAAAGTTTTACAGTTTAATAAAACCCATTTTAGTAGATTTAAATTATATAGTTAAACGTTATGATAATTGCATAATCCCATAATTGCATTCGAGTTGGTGTGAAACCCCTTTTACAGATAAGCATTTATTTTATTCTAAATGTTGGATTTAAATATTAGAGTTAAACTTTAAAGTTAAACCCCTTTTATAATAACCATATAATAATTATAATAATATGATATTATTAATATTAAATATTCAATATTATATTGGATATTTAATATTTTAAATAAATTTATGTTTTAAATAACTTAAATATAAACTAATAAATAGTTACAACGGTATATATATACAATTATAGTATTATATAATATAATAATATGTCTACTTACTATTTTATTGTACTTTAATGTCTTAGAAATTGAATTATATGATATAAGAAAACTTTATAAAGTATATAAAATATATATATTTCAAATTAATTTTAAATTAAATTGTTGATAAATATTAACAAAGATTATAAGCTTTGTATATTACAGAATACAGTATAATACAGAATTATTAAATGCATAGATTTATATTTTACATTGTAAACTATAAATCTATGGTGAAACACATCTTTTGCTATCAATATATCCATATATTTATAGTTTATAGTCTAAAAATATATGTATACTAGACGTACCGACAAGGCGTTGCTCGGTTTTTGATTGTGTGTCTATCTATTATGTACTAATTATAGCTATTATTTATTCTGCATTATTATTTTTTTAATATTTCAAAAATTATTTGAAAAATATAACAAAATATTAAAAAAAATACAAAATATATTTCAAAATATTACAAAATATATTTTAAAAATATGTCGAAAAATATTTTAAAAAAAATATAAAAATATTAAAAAAAAATATTGTTTATTTTAATATTTAAAAAATTAATGGTAAAATATAACAACATATTTAAAAAAATACATATATGTCAACAAATATATTTTTTTAAATATCGAAAATATTTTTTAAAAAATATAAAATATTTCAAAAAAATGTCCAAAAATGTCAATAAAAATATCCAAAAAATATTTTAAAAAGGCGTCGTGAAATATTGTACATGACAAAAAGTAATTTTTTTCGACGTAACTTGGTACAGCATTCAAAAATTTAGCCAGCCCAAAGACAATTCAGGTGATAATGAGAACTATAAGTTTCCAATTATTACTAAATATGATTCGGAACTAAAGTGCCCAAAAGCGACGAATATATCGATTCGGTATCAAAGTGTCAAAAAACGACGAAAAAGCTCCCATAAATTCTCAAAAGCACCTAAAATCACATATAAATTGTTTGGTGGGTGGATTCTAGAAAGTGGGTTCACATATTTCTAATATATTTTATTTCGATATATCTTATATAGCATGACCAGGTATCAAGCGTAACGGTATCATGATTACTAATATAAATGATGTTACATGTTATAATAATAAACTTAGTTTGTTATCGTTTAATAAATAATTTCTTTTATCAATTTATTTTTATAGGTGCTTTAATACAATGTAAATGCTTTATAGGTGTCCTAAGGGTGTTTTAATATAAATGCTTAATCATGCTTAAATATAAATTCCATAATAATGTTGTATAGGTGTTTTAATACAATGTAAATGCTTTATAGTTGTCTTAAATGCTTAACCATGCTTAAATATGAATGCCATAATAATGTTTTACCGGTGCTTTAATACAATATAAATGCTTTATAGGTGTCCTAAGGGTGTTTTAATATAAATGCTTAATCATGCTTAAATATAAATGCCATATTAATGATTTATAGGTGCTTTAATACAATGTAAATGCGTTATAGGTGTTTTAAATGCTTTAAATATAAATGCTTAACCTTGCTTAAATATGAATGCCATAATAATGTTTTATAGGTGCTTTAATACAATATAAATGCTTTATAGGTGTCCTAAGGGTATTTTAATATAAATGCCATATTAATGTTTTATAGGTGCTTTAATACACTATAAATGCTTTATAGGTGTCATAAGGGTGTTTAATCATGCATAATTCTTTATTGGTGCTATTCCTGTTTTCTGGGGTATCATAATGGAAATTAATATCACCAATAAGGATATCATCATTACTCTTAGTATTTGTAATTATATCAGACAATTCATTTAGAAATATATTTATATCATCCATAGAAAATCTAGGTGGTCGATAAATTAAAAATAACGAGAACTTAATAGAATTATGTAAATAAAAGTCAATGGATAAACCTTCACTATAATCTAAATTAATCCTCATAAAATTAGAATATTTATAAAAAGTTTTAAATAAAATACCAATACCACCACCATTACGACTACCACCCATATTATCAAAACATATAGGACTGTGAAAAAAAGAAAATTGATCTTCCGTTATATCACTGATTACAGCAGAATCTAATTTATGTGTTATTCACATGTATACATAGGATGTGAAACATGAACCTACATGTGAAACGTGAACACTAAATAAATACCTACAAAGACGAATATATTCCTGAACACTAAGATCGTTCGTAAATTACTTAATATAATATAGAGAAATTATATAATGAATAAGGGAATACGGAAATGAATTACAAATAGAATGGGCTGTCATGATAGTTTATTAATAATGGGGAATAATCGAAACTGATTTGCACTATGTTCACGTTTCGAGATGTAAGCAAATGTAAACAAATATTACTAGGAACTATAAGATGTGCTAGAATAAGAGGAATTCAGAAGAATTGCTGAGGAGATAACATAGTTGAATGAACGGGAGTGAAAATATGTTAGATTTATACAAATACTAAACACTAATTGCAATTCATTAGGAATATTATAAACCTGTAGATTATTCATGCATATATATTATATAACAATTAACAATACAAAGATAGATAGTGATATTAATCAAAGAAAATATCAATATGAGAAATAACTTCAAACAGACCAAATATAATTTACATATATAAATATTAATGTCATATGGCCCTAGAACTTGTGATCATTAATTCCCCATAAGAAAAATAATATTATTTATTCGGTAAAAATATTAAAAATAATTTTATAGAAGTATAATAATATATTGTTAATATGCTTATTTTATTCAGCTTTATATACTATAACTTTAGTTTGTATATTACTTTAATTTATTTGTCTTTTATATATGATGATTACTAATTATATGCAGAGCCTTCATAAGAATAAGGTCAATTATTAGAATATTAATACTAGTAAACTTAGTCAACCAGGGAGTCATTTATAAATTTGTGTATACATTTGTACACAATATACTTATAAATATATACATATATATATATTATGCATTTTTAGGATATAGTATTGATTTATAGATAATTGTCTCAATAAGTTCAGATTCTACGAACACTCATGTGTTAAACCAAAATGTGATATAATAATATATATATATATGTATAGATTAAACTCGAGAACTGGGGTATGATTCTATTAGAGGTTATAGCTAAAGGTGTACAACGAGCCTTAGTTAATAGATCACATATACTATTTATTTAAAATAGTGCAGGATTGCATAGTTATATAGTAAATTTTAGCTAGTATTTAAAACAGAGTTTAGTCTGATTTATTTATATTTATACATATTGTATACATTTAATATAATTATACATTGAAAATAAAATCAAAAAATAAATCGATAACAATAATCGTAGAAATAGAAATACCTCGCATAGCGTAACATTATCACGGAGGCAATCATTACACATATATATATATACATCATTGAAATGATGTACCGAACTATTTGGATGTGAGTTGTTTTAAATAATCTAGACTAGAATACGCTGCTATATTCTCTGCCATTTCCCAAGTGGTTCCTTCCCCGGTGAACACGGACGGAGGACTAGAATCTATTCTCAGCATAACTAGGCAAGTCGGATTCGCTGAAATGTTAGATAGATAGTAAGTATAGAATTTAGAAAAAGAAATTATTACCGATATTATATCGGCGGTATATAATATATGTAAAATGTGATTAGATATTTATATATTTTTGTAATGGCATCACGAAATAAAGGCAATACTATGAATTAAAAAATATATAATTATAAGTAAGGAAAAGGCATATACTCGCTATCTCTGCAATGATGACTTGTTCTCTGAGAGATATTTTTCAGTGGTATATTTTAATATAATTCAATTATTTTAATGAGATAAATATATTTATTTATTTATTAAAAATAAAAATGTATTTATAATTTGGTTTTTGTATTGTTAAATTTTTTCAATATTATTGATGTCGATATTCTAGATAATTATATTACAATATTAATATAATACTATTGAAAATATGAATATAAAAATGAGTTTTTGCATTGATTTGTAAATCAGATTCAAATGTTTTTTTTGACAATAATGAATAACGATAAAATAATTCAAGCTTAAAAAAAAAAGTTTCACAATATATTCATTAGCAGATGTTCTGTCGATGATATTAGTATAAATTTAATTAATCGAATATCACATTTACAATTAAGTTAGTATACTAAATATAAGTATACTTAAATAAAATTTAATATATTTATGAAATAATTATTATTTTTAAATTAGATTAATAAAGGGGACCAGAGTGTGAAAACTATCTAAAATTGGTAAAAAATAAAAATTAATGAAAATGATAATTAATGATATGTTATTCAGTATCTATCAAATCGGTTTAGAAATAGACTAAAAAGAATATTGTATAGCACCCAATTTTTTATACTTTATAATTTATATATTAAATTTTAATTGTTGATATTTCAAACGAGTATTACTCAAAATAGTTTTTTTGCTATCTATATTTATAAAAATCTTTTGTCAGGTAAAACTAATTCATCTATCAAACTAATTTCTATTTCTATACATAAATACATATGTATGTATAGTTATCTAAAGAAAAAGCGACTAATATAATTACAAATAATTACTAATTTTATTATTATCTCTTAAGATTGTATTAGATATTAATGCCCTTTTCATATAACACAACAATTTGTTGAATTTATTAAATAGTTTTTTTAGCTCAATGACCATATACATGGTAATACATTCACTATCTATTAATATGTGAATTCGTGAAATAGCATGCACACTAAGGTATTCCTTAAATACACAAAAATATTTTTATTTGTATTCATAATAATATTTTCTAACTCTAAACACGTATTATAAGGTTAATTGGTCTACATATTAGCTGGACAATTACTATTTTGGTATGACAAATTGAATTTTATATGGATATATAACACTTTATGAGAGCTTTTTCATTGTTTTTTGATGCTTTGATAACGAATCGATATATTCGTCGCTTTTGGTCACTTTAGTTCCGAATCATATAGATTCGTCGCTTTTCGACGTTTTTGGGCGCTACAGTTCCCAACAAATAGGGATAAATAGATTTTTATATATATTTAACATTTAACATTATATATTTATTATATATATATATATATATATATATATACATATATATATATATATATATATATATATATATATATATATATAACTTAACATAATAAATAACTCTATAAATACATGAACATACATTTTGACGACTCTGATTTCAGGAGAAGCTACAGAAATCAGGAATGCTGCAACCCACCTTCACATACATCGATGATCTCAGCACTACACCCAAACGCTTCATATGCACCATTAGTACGTCCACTCATAATATCACCGCCTCCGGTAAAACAAAGAAGATAAGTAAACAGGAGGCGGCCAAGAAGTTCATAGATTCATTGAATTGCTAAGTATTATTGAATATCATTAGTAAGTATTATTAAATTAATAAATGTATTTATATTTCATTAATTGAATTAATAAGTATATATTGAGTTAATTGAATAAATGAGTCTACATTGAATTATTACCATATTTGCAACACTGTCTAGCCGATTTCTTCACGCGTATCCTCATCAATGAGTCTTCCTTCCGTCGCATCTCAACGAATCACGGAATTCTACGAGAACAACAACCTCACGATAGAGTCCGCTCTCAAAGGACTGCAATCTCTAAACCTGAACTCCAATCCGCCGAAATCGATTGCCGCTAAAACAGAAATGTCATATAACACCGCTCTTTCAACTCAGGTTTATCTGAAGTTTATTAGTAGTAGTACTAGTAGTAGTGGTAGTGGTAGTAGTAGTAGTAGTAGTAGTAGTAGTAGTAGTAGTAGTAGTAGTATTAGTAGTGGTAGTAGTAGTAGTAGTAGTAGTAGTAGTGGTAGTAGTGGTAGTATTAGTAGTGGTAGTAGTAGTATTAGTAGTGGTAGTAGTAGAAGTAGTAGTAGTAGTAGTAGTAGTAGTAGTAGTAGTAGTAGTAGTAGTAGTAGTAGTAGTAGTAGTAGTAGTAGTAGTAGTAGTAGTAGTAGTAGTAGTAGTAGTAGTAGTAGTAGTAGTAGTAGTAGTAGTAGTAGTAGTAGTAGTAGTAGTAGTAGTAGTAGTATAGTACATTATATAAATGTCTATAACTTTAATGAGAGATTAGTAATATATATATGACCTATAGCTTTTCAATCTATGTATATCAAAACACATGTATATATGCCTAGAAAGTACATGTTCAATATAGTACAGTAACGTTTGTTGTTCATTGTATTACATCTGATAGGAAAGAATGCTATCAGTGTTAAGTCACACCTACGACTCACTACTGTAAATAATAACGAATGATTATAGAAATTATAAATGATTTAGAGAAGGGTGTTATATCAGTAATTCACTGTTTAATATTGTGTCGGTGTGTGTATGTAGTAGTATTATAATTTATTTATTCCACTCAATTTTATTTTTAATTGATATAGTTTATTGTTACATTAATGATTAAATTTGATTATTTTATGTTAAGTTTTTATCTAGTTTAACACCTAGAGTTGTTATCAGTTTTTTTTTCTATTTCCGTATTTGATATTTTTATATGAGTTAAGGGAAGTGAAATTTTGCATTTGTTATGGAAGATAATACATTAAGTTTTTAGCTTATTAAATTTTAAGTAGTTTTTGAAATATATTTCTAGTTCAGTAGTTAATTTATGTGTTATTTCTGGGAGGTAATTTAAAGTAGTCGATGTATATACTTGGATATCATAGGCATACTTATGATAGTTAATATTGTATGTATTTAATATGGAGTTAATATCGGATGTGTTTATATTGAAAAGTAGAGGACCCGATACATTACCTTGGGGATCCCCTATTGCAGGACAGTTGTAGATTTTATTCCGTGTATTAGATTTTATAGAGAAAGTTCTTTTTGTTAAGTATGATCGTATTAGTGTGACAGTATTATTATCACGTGGCATATCCCGATGTATTGTTGTTTTGAGTACAGAATTTTATGATGTATGGTGTGTTAAAATGTAGCTGAGAGGTCAAGTAGTATAAGTTAAACGTAATGATTATTTTGAATATTGGCAGATATACTTTTTATTCGGTCAAGTCTCAGTAAAGTCTCAGTAATGTGATTTTGTTTATATTCACTTTATCTTAGATTATATAATTTATTATTCATGATATGTTGGGAAAGATGTTATGCGATTATTTTTTCTATTAGTTTAGTTAAAAAAGATAAATTTGATATTGGTCTGTAGTTTTTAAAGGAAACTGGCGTGGTTTTAGTGATAAGTAGATTTAGTGATAAGTTCAGCATATGAGAGGCAGAACAAGTTTAGGTTTCTTTTTAGTTGGTAAGGTGTGTATACATGTGTGTGTATTTATGTGTGTGTATGTGTGTATGTGTGTGTCTGGTGTAGTATATACTCTTTAATTATATATTTATTGTAAGATCATGTTAATAATAAAGGATATTTTTATATGTTTATATATAATATTCTGTTTATGTTTATATACACAATAATTTAAGTAAAATATATATATATATATATATAGAGATATACAAATAATATAAATTAAGTAATTACTATGATAATAGAAAACTCAATAAGTTGATGATAGTACCTAAAACATTACAGACTATAGTTATTATATAATAATTATGAATCTAGTAATACTGAATATATTTAATTATTTTTTAATAATTTTTGAATATTCTTATGCGTATCATCGATATAAAGAAAGTTTATTTATATCGATGGTATATATATATATTACGAGTGTTCAAATAAACTTCAGATAAACCTGAGTTGAAAGAGCGGTGTTATATGACATTTCTGTTTTAGCGGCAATCGATTTCGGCGGATTGGAGTTCAGGTTTAGAGATTGCAGTCCTTTGAGAGCGGAGTCTATCGTGAGGTTGTTGTTCTCGTAGAATTCCGTGATTCGTTGAGATGCGACGGAAGGGAGACTCATTGATGAAGATACGAGTGAAGTAATCGGCTAGACAGTGTTGCAAATATGGTAATAATTCAATGTAGACTCATTCATTCAATTAACTCAATATATACTTATTAATTCAATTAATGAAATATAAATACATTTATTAATTTAATAATACTTACTAATGATATTCAATTATACTTAGCAAGTCAATATAAACTTGGTGATTTAATTAATTCAACGATATTTATTAATAAAATTAATAAAATATAAATACATTTATTAATTTAAATTAAATATATAATTATTAATTCAATAGTACTTAATAATTCAATTCAATTATTATTCACAAATAAAAAAGTATACAAACTATTAACAACATTTATAACTTTCAGAATTAGGTAGTGAGTGTTGGAATTAAACCCGATTAATATCAGGTAGTACCTTTTTCTCCACCAGGGGTTGATCTTCGAATGAATCTATGAACTTCTTGGCCGTCTGCTGTTTGCTCATCTTCTTTGTTTTACCGGAGGCGGTGATATTATGAGTGGACGTACTAATGGTGCAGATGAAGCGTTTGGGTTAAGTGCTGAGATCGTCGGTGTATGTGAAGGTGGGTTGCAGCATTCCTGATTACTGTAGCTTCTCCTGAAATCAGAGTCGTCAAAATGCATATTCATGTATTTATAGAGTTATTTATTATGTTAAATTATATATATATATATATATATATATATATAATAAATATATAATGTTAAATGTTAAATATATATAAAAATCTATTTATCCCTATTTATATTTTATAAAAAATAATTTCAAATTACAGTTAATATTTAATACTATATTTATGAAAAAATCATAGATATATGAATATTATTTATTATATATTTCTATATACTAACTAAAATATTATTTATTTATTTATTTTGTTTATAGACTATTATTTATATATCATATATATATATAACATTATTTATAATTTATTCTTAATTCTTGTTTTATATTGTATATTAAATATAATTATTTGAAAATAAACTATTATTTGCAATACTAATTTTCAAATAAATATGTAATAATATAGATTAATGTTGCAAATTAAAATAATGTTAATGTAAAAATTTAGAAAATAATATTTTAATATAATTATATCTTTTATATAAGATATTGTTATAGATGTGCTGGTCGAATCGAGAATGGAGGACACCTCAAACTAAAACAAATATGGATACATATTAAACATCATAAATATCAACAGTCGTGATTAAATATGTATCTATAGAGAAGTTCTTACAATTAATATGATATGATTTACTAGCCTTTCAGTGTAAGCTGTTTGCACTAAAAAACCATATCATACCGAACTTCTCGATAATAACTAGATCACGCGATGGGCGTATCTCTAATTAGATAACTAGATAAAATTAGTTAATCTAATTATAAACTACGCTCTCTTTTACATTTTACAAAACAGAAATAAAAAAAACAAATAACAAAAAATATCAAATCAACATTCATCCAAATTACATAAGATTTATATTCGTTCAAGTCATGTCAACTAATTGAAATTTACAAAACAGAAATCAAATTATATAAAAAACACAAATAACAAAATATATTAAATCAAAATTTATCTAAATTACATAACACATTCATACTTAGTACACAACACATTTATAAATACCTACAAACAGTTATACACGTAGTTACCATATTACATATATAAATATTTTCAATATCATATTATCTAGAAGGGAATTGAATAGAATAATTAGAGAATAATATATTAATATATATATATATATATATATATATATACATCTAGGACTATATTCTCACCATACACTTGGAGACTGTATCTCGACTAAAGGCAAAACAATACTATGCATAATTCACTATATTGACTAGTAAAATTAAAAGTAATTTTACTTTTAAATGACTGTAGTTTGAATAGTATTAATCTATGCATCTGTATTGTGTATACAACATGCATTGTTATATTATATAATCATTATAATAATGGATGAGTTTATATAAAAAGTATCAAGTAAAGATTGGTCTTTTAGTTAAAAAATAAGTTGATACAATAATACCGACTAGAGCCTCTTATAAATGAACTATAATTATGATAATAAAAGATTAAGTTAATAATAGGGAACAGTCGCTCAAAATATTTGCGAAAAGTGAGGCGAGCGTGAGTATTAGTTAAAATAAAGCGCATGTCTTTCTTTTCGACCCAGCCTCCTTTATAGTAAATTACTATTAGTAATATCTTCGTATAACTATAAGTATTGCTGGAAAATATCAATGGAAAATGGAATACGTTATATTTACTATAATCCGAAAAGTTGCCAGAAACTATCCAAAAGTAAGTAGCTGCATTACATCGTGAGCCTATACAAATTTATTTCGCATTTAAAATTTAACCTTTAACCCTCAACTCGTTCTTTTTGATCGTAACCCTAATATATACATACGAGTATATTAATATATTATTATAATAATTATATACATATATGTATACTCCTATAAGAGTATACCCGTATATTATCAAAACCCTCTATAACCGAGGTTATTGGAGGTCTTGATATTATATTGAACAATAATGAACCATAGGGGAAATTATCCGATTACCGACCCCATCCTAATACCGAACCCCTATCGTATCTCAGTAACTATAAGAGATATCAACAAATTATATATACATGAACTGTTAGTCATTTAATGATAAATATGAATAAGTATTTTGTTTTAAAAAATATGCAATCCTACAATTGTTATTTAATATAATGTAGGACTACTATTCTGTTTTTACTTTTTAAATATTTGAATAATAACTTTTTTTAAATCATTCCAAATACTTTATTAATTAAAAGAAAACTTAATAGGCTACTGCACATAATATTGTGGATCAATAAAATGTTTATAAATATTATAAAAATAATTTAATTTAATAACTATTAACCTATATATATTAATTATAGCAACCCATATTATTTTCTTATTACCGACCCCATTTGATTTATAATATCCAATCAAAATAGATCCGTATTTACTTTAAAATATGTTGTTTTAAGTTTTTAAGTCATTAAGTTGTTTGTGTATCATTAATATAGATTTAGGATTCGTGATTCCAGTTGATTATATACATACTGATTAATAAATAAATATTAAATAATAATATACACTATTTTAATATAATTACTATAAAGTTTAAATTTAATATTACTATTAAAACATAAATTCAATAAAAAATTAATTTCGTGAATGTTATAATTAATTATATTTATGTATATCTACTATTTTTATTGGATATTATAATACTACAATTATTAATATCGCGATTATTTTAGGGGGTCGGTAATAGGGGAAGGGTTCGTTATTAGGCTCATGTATCCGATGACCGACCCCCCTGTTTATTCTTGTAAATATAATTATATAAAAAATTTAAAATAGCCACATTATTCATTGAGAAAATCTTTTAAAATCTTTATAGTGAATTTTATTTACTAATAAAGTGTATATATCTACGTAATCCATTTTTTTATTATATTAAAACTTATACAAATTATTCTCATTTATTAAGTGGTTTAGTGATGTTAATTACTGAAATTTATGAAATAATCTAACAACAATTATTTAATAAATAAAATAGACTTATTGATATATTTGAAATATACTTACTTTGATTATATCGGTTGTTTTAAACTAAGTCACTGCGATAAGGAGCACCAGTCTGCGATTACCCTCAGTTTGAGATTACCCCATCCGGTATAAATAAATGAAAATAAATACAAATATATATATATATAGTATTTAATAAATTATGTTCTAAGGAGTATATGACTGATTTACTAATATATAATTAAAATTATCTTATATAATTTTTATTATATAGCTTGTTAATTTTTAGCGATCATTGGAATCTTTTTTATCCTATATAAATTTCATATAACTTTTATAATAAAAGTTTAATAAAAGGTTAAATACCTAATACCTACTAAACTATAGATTTATTGTTTAATTTATAGGTAAAATACAAATCTATGTATCAAACCTACCAGACTACCAAGTTAAAAGCGTATCATGAGTTAAATAATTATAGAGTCCCTAGAGCTAAAGAGAAAACTCTCTAACTCTATGGTTAAATATATATTGAATATAATATTCTATGTGCCGTGTTTTTAATAATAACGAATTTCAGACATTTACTAATTACATATTTACGAAAACTCATACTTATATTAATAATATGTTAATGTAAATTATAATTATAAAAATAATACTATAAAATATATCTTTACAATTAATTTTAAATGAAACATAAATATTTTTAAAATTTTTAAATTAATCATTAATATTTTTTTAATAATAACGAATTCCAGACATTTACTAATTACATATTTACGAAAATCAACCTTATATTAATAATATAAATATTATTATTAAAATAATACCTAATAATTAAAAATTATCATATGATATTTAATATTATCATAATAATAATGATCATTTTCAATGTTATACTTTACATTATAAATCTAGGTCAGCTAAATTTAAAATCATATAATAATTGTCTGCTGGATAATATATATTTTATTATATAACATTATTTTAATTTATTTTAATAAGTTTTCAAATAATATTTGACTATTAATAAATATATAATTTATAAATTTAATATTCATGCAGATGGCGAAATCACTGCATTATCTATGAAATAATGTTCTATTATTTTACATATCTAATATATTATAAATTAATTAATATTACCCATTTATATATAATTAATAATTGTAAATTGTGTTAACGTAACTGTCTTGAATAAACAACTTAAACGTATTTATTGGCTGAATACTGACATCGGCCCCCAATATGTCACGTGTCAAACCGAGAGTTCAATTATACATTTCGCTGTTGGCGTTATATTTCTCATTACATTATTAATCGATTAGTGAATTCGTGTTTTATATATACATACATATCATAATACTGTTTGTTTATATAATAATATTATATTATATAAGCCCTATACGCGTTATTAAATTAAATTTTCCGTTAGTCACGTGACATATTGGGGGCCGTTGTCAGTCTAAATCATTTATTGACAAACACACAATCTAGTGATAAATAAACCGTGAACTCTATTACTATATTTGAATATTGTGAGATAATTTTAATATTACTTCAAGGTACTCTCACTATGGATACCGGTTAATTAAAGTATTTATTTTTAAATTTGTAAAATTTACATTTCACCTAAAATCACTAAACTAAATAAAAACACTTCGCACGAGATCATCGATTACCCTGATTATGGGGTTGTTACAATAATCATTATTTTAATTGTATACACACCTGATCAGTACTCAGTGAGTACTATACTGAGTGGTATACAGTATCTATCATTATAAACATTTTATAATAATGATAATTTTATTGTTAAAATAAACAACGGTAATCATATCTATGTAAAGCATAAGAAGAAAATGCAATGAAAAAAAGTAAAGTAATTCAACATAAAAACATTCCGTTGATGGTGGGCAGTTCTGGTGATGGTGATTCGGGCGACAGCATAACAAAGATATTGATCTTAATCTGAAGCCCTTTTGAGGAAATAATAACATCAATAATCATATATTTCATACGAAACAAAATGTATAATTTAAAACTTCTAATAAATATTTATTATTATTATTATCTATTATACATATTTTGATTGAATTTTAATTATATATACTAGATATTTTAGAAAAAAAACAGAAAAAATAAATCAAATAACTGCATTGTAAACAAATATTTAGATTTATACTAAATATATATTTACAGCGGCTAGGAACACATAATTATTATATACAATTTCATAATAAAGTTCATTATAAACACATTACTAAATTTTAAATCTTTAATTTCTTAGTTAATTATTTAGTTACTATATTATATTAATTAACTTAATTTCAGAACGAAGAAAGGCTCGTAATAATAGGGGATGCAGCGTATCTTGCTTTACCAATGCTCGTAAACCATTTCAAGGATCACATGTATCAGAAGAAGAAGATAATTTCAAA
Source organism: Osedax fenrisi (assembly GCA_964019155.1). Lineage (NCBI taxonomy): Eukaryota > Metazoa > Annelida > Polychaeta > Sabellida > Siboglinidae > Osedax > Osedax fenrisi. The sequence continues at coordinate 18,389,027 of OZ025239.1, read as the reverse complement.
CGTAGACATCACGAGTACGAGAATGGAAAAGTAGGCAGTCATTTGGATTTCTCAAGTCGAGATGGCTGATATTATTAAAACGATGAGATACTAAATAATATATAATATAGTACCATAATCTACACTTGCATCGATGCTTGATTTATATTACATAATATATACATAATCAAGATGAAAATGTTCCATTATGGGATGTAATATCTAATTATGATATTATATATGATATAATCGATAGACAAGGAGTAGATTTTAATATTAGAGATTTTATTTTAATAAATTATGATAAATATGATATATACCTTTTTATTAGTGAAAATAAAATATAAATGTATATATAAAAAATAACTATATATCAATATACACTAATTTAACAAAATTTCACTAATTTTGAGTAATTGTATTGCATCATATCAATTTTTTCATATAATCTTTTTCGTTAGTTAAGATTTTCCGCAATTCTTCCAATCTGTTATACATATATAAAAAATAGAATATGGGAGAAATCAAATATAATAATTTTCCTTCTATTAAATAAATATACTTTGATTACCTTTCTAATTTTGTGGGAACAGTTATAGGGATTGATAGTGAGGGGTTTGTTGTGAAAGAGTATTTTGATTTATTAATGATTTAGATATGTCAGTATGGTAAGACAGTTTAGAAGTAGTAAAAGATGTATGAGGGATTGTTAATCTGGGGTTTTGTATAGTAGAAGTAGTGACAATAGTGTGTTCTCGTTCTATTTATGTAATTTAAATAATAATCAAAATTGAGTGTGATATCGTGTTAATTATAGGTGTTGGTTAATTTAAAAAAGTTCATTTGAAATATTGGGGTTATATTTATCAAGGTTTAGTTTTTCTAATAAATATAATAATAATAAAATTGTGATAATTTAAAATATTAGTATTTAATGATAATATTACCTTTAAATGAATATTTAGTGCTGATAGCTTTTCAATGTTTTTGCAAGTCCATAGTTCTAAGATATCCATGTATTATTTCATTATTGGGGGGGCGTAATGCTGCCGAAACCTCATCGCATCCATTTTTGTAAGAAGTGTCTTTCTCTAAATATAATGTTAATAAATTAACTCAAATGGTAAAACTTCCTATCTATACGTAGACAATCATAAGTAATTTAGTCAAAATGTAAATAATCTAGCTGTAGTGAAGAATTAAATTAATAAATTTATAAAACCTATTAAATTGCTGATTTATATATATATATATTAACATATTTTATAATGTGCTTATTGATAAATTAAAGAAACAATACTTATTAAATATAGTGATAAATGTAATTATTAGCCTTATATAAACTATATTATATCATATTATGATGTTATATAAAATATGTATAACTACATATCATATTATAATATATGTATTTATTTTTCTAATACATATCAAAATTGTATATAAATATTAATATATAAGTATATGTTACATAACATATCTAATTTCAATGAAAATTTAATATATTTATTTATGTCAGATTATAATTGTAATACTCTTCATGTATAGTATATTTATTTACTATATTATATGCAGTGATGGGCAGGATCAGGATCGGGTAAGAAAGAGAGGATCGGGATAGGCAAAGGATCGCATAAGAGAATAAATAGAGGATTGAGATCGCCGATCCAGAAAAAAGGAACGGTGCCCATCATTGCATAAACGATACTCTAATATTATTATATTTATTTATAAGAATATTAACAATATTTTGGTATTTTATTATTACATTTATATTATATTGTATTGATTATTATTTTGTTTATTTATTTTTGTTAACATTATTATATTTATATGATTATGAATCCATTGTTATGAATACATTGTAAGTAATACAATATGTAGATATTTTTATCCAATTAAATGCATTTATATAAATAAATTATATATTAATTCACGTTATCATATAATATGATACATTCAATAAATTCAATTAATTCAATGGACTCAGTATTGAAATATAATACAATATATTAACAATACATATTATTTACAATTATTAACAATTTATAATACATATATTTATATATGTATTGTTTCGAATTATGGAATAAAATCATATTCATTAAATATATAAATAATATCGGGATCAGGAATAGGATCGGGTAAGAAACTTAGGATCGGGATCGGAAAAGGATCAAGTAACGAACAGAGGATCAGGATGGGATCACAATTAGAAAAAAAGGATCAGTGCCCATCACTGATTATATGTTAATATTAATTTAATAATTATAATATAATATTTGGTGCAATAGAATATATGTGTATTTGTGTGTGTATATATATGTTGACTCCGGAAAACGGAGAATGATAGTTGTTATAATAGTTACATACAAAATTGTTGCAGCGTCCCTAAATATAACTGATTATATAAGTGTGAAATAAATTTAATAAGAAAATATATTATTAATCTATATTGTTTAAGAATGTACATACCTTTTTATATATTACTTATTATTTATATTGCTTTTAATTACAATAATATATAGTTGATATTAATTATAAATCAATATAACATAGTGTGATATTTATTTAATATATGTCCATTATGAAAATTATTCACATAAAGGTTTGTCTATTTATATGTTGTAAATTAATATCAGTGCAATGTGAATTTATATTTGTATCTATGTGTATTCGTTGTCGTGAAGTATTTAGGTCGATGTCATTATCAGTATTTAATTCAGTATTAGTATAACAATTTAGACTATTATCAGTGTTAGTATCAGTATCGGTGTTACTAATATCAATATTAGTATTAGTAGCAGTATCAGTAATTGTAGCAGTATTCGTAATGGGTATTTGTAAAGTAAATCGTGTAGTTGGATATCATCGCTAGCTTGCAGGGTACGAACCAAATCTTTGTAACTACGAGATGCACGATGTGTCTTTATTGCCGTGACGCTTCTCTCTGGAAACTGCGCAGCTATAGCGTTGTTGATCGGGAACCGTCTGCTATCTGCTTTATGAGAGGTGATGTGGTAAAGTGGGTAGCTTGTTAGTACAATCATTGTTGTTATTGTTATAACGGCTATTACCCTGGATTATTATACAGGGTTATTACTATTACTATTATTATCATTAATATGATTTAAGGGGATATACGGGTATTCACATTAATTTTTATTTTAAATATTGTTTATCGAATATATACTCTACAACATGTCAAAATATTATATGTTAAAATGATCTATAAAGTATTAAAAATGTGTTTTTAGAATGCAAACTATTTAGATAAAATTATGAGTAAAAGAAAATGTAAAAAAATGACAGTTTACTGATATTGTGACACTATTTTTCATAGTTTTAATTTAGTAATTTAATAATTTATTATAAAATTATAAGAACTATTTAAAATATTTTAATTATAGAGTCCAAAAACAGATACAAAATATAGTCAATCTTTAATATTGATTTTCTCAGAATATTAATTTTTCGAATAGAAATTAATGATCATTTTTGGCCAATAATTATTATGATTATAATCAATGAAACTTAGTCACATTTTCACAGTATGTCTGATTTTGTCTTTATTATATATAATGAAAATCTTTGCAATTAGAATCAGAGATAATTATATATTTAACAAATATTAATCAGTTTTTATAAATTATATTGCCCTTTTTTAAAATATAAATAATTTCAAAACTAGAAACTAATTATTAAAATATTTATTATATATATTAAAATTGTGAATATTAATACAATACAATTTAATTTAGGTAAAAATCTTAATATTTCATGAGATTTTGAATGAATTACATTGAAGACAATAACTTGTATATCGCCTTACAAACACCAGCACTAATAACACTTCTAATAATATTAATTGTATTTATTACGGAAGTGTTTCATAAATACAATCTATCTATCTATCTATTTCGGAAATTTATTAGCTCGATAACCGATAGCAATTATCCCATGTATAAACGCATTTACAAATATAAAGTAAAACACGAAAGTTATCAAGGAAGAGGCCAAAGTAAAAATATACCAAGAAAATATAAATAATTATTAAACAGATAATATATTTTAACAAATTTAACGAGTTAGCAAATTTATGAATGTAAAAAAATGACAATTTATTTACATATAAATTTTATATAGAAAATATTTCAGGTTTCATAAAGCCCCTGTCACACAATAAAGTCGGCTGATATTTCACTGATTTTCTCTCTCTATGTGCGACACCCCTACAGATATCGTGACGATATCGCTATTCATCATTTGGAGATGTCTCTAAATATTTAATGATTTCTCGATTTCGTTACTGCGCATATCTGTGAAAAATAGACCCATTTTTTCGGTGTGAATGGGGCTTAAGAATAATAATAGTTTATAGTATAACATCCGTCAATTTACCAGTCTACTTATAATGGCCACAAACAAATCGTGCAAAGACAAGATTACCAAAATACAATTGTACATAAATTATTTTGCAAGTCGTCCCAGATTATTTCGTTATTAATCAAATTAAAATAAAATATACATGTATTATATTCATATTTACTGATTTAATCAATTACAAATATTTATTAAAGTCAATATATTGATAAATTCTAATAGTATACCTATATGTATTAACATTGGGTTTACATTTAATGACAAAACACCTTGGTTTATGTACGCCGAACAATTTATGAATTTACATTATGAATCGTACATAGAAAATTATTGAACGTGGCGCGGAGTCGTGTTATCGTATATTATATAACGTCGACCGAGACGAGATCGACGATGAACGGCTCTACACCAATCAGCGGAACATTTGTAATTGTATCACAGAATATAGTTGTATAGACACGCCCCTGAAAAGATTACGGGTGTGTCGAGCCTACGATTATCGTGGCTGTTTCGATTTGGTCGCGGTAGCGTACATGTCGACCGTAAATATACTTTACATAAAAATACATGTAACTTATGAAATCTTGTTTCGTAATTTACTAAATAACGTAGAATAAAATCGGGCAAAACATAGAATAGAAAAGTCCACTACACAACATATATATATATATATATATATATATAATAATATTATAATATTATATAATATCAACATTCGAAATAGCCTATACGATATTAAAAAGGTACGTACGTAATACAGCTCTTGATTACATTACACAATATTATCTGCTATTGCAACTACTATTTTCCATGAATCATTATTTTTAAACAAACTCATTAATAAAAATGCTTTATAATTTTACCATCGAAAATTTCCTCTTAATGAATACTTTTATGCCTAGATAATATTTATAATGATACAAACTATTCAACAAACTATTATAATGAGCGATACAGATATTTATAGATAGTTTTTAAGTCCACTACTATGAAATTAGTTAACAATGGTGCGAACATTATTTCACGAAACACGGATTAGCTGGTGGAATACACGGGCACAAAAGTGTGGTGCGCAGACAGCCATATCTGTGACATACACTACATATAATAACTAATTATATGTTGGCGGTGCGTGCAAGAATGTTGGTAATCAGAATATAACATCTGCAGATATACTCTGCATTATCGCCGTTTACATGCTAGCATTTGTCAAGTCAAAGGTCACATGATTGCAGCCGTCTACTGCGTAGAAATATAATATACATATTACATATACATATACACTCCACCATATCAATGCAGACTGTAGTATATAATAGTCCTCCATATCACTTATTATTGTTGTCCGTGGTTATATTCAATGTATATTATTATTAAATTATTATCGTATTACTATTATTTTATTATTATTTTCTTCCCGCACGAGCGAATGGGTCTACATGACCATATTTTAGTGCATAATAACCCTAATATCATCATCATCATCATCATCATCATTAGGTTCGTATGTCACAATTCAAAGATAAAATAAAATATTTTATATTACAAATATATTATATACAAGTTACATCAATTGTATCTATTTACGTTGAATACATTTTAATGTCGATTTGTTTGAAATATAGGTAGCAATGCTATCGATTTATATAATGTGAAAAGCGAATTGCATATATATATATATATATATATATGTATATATGTTATATAGTGATATTACACAATATATAAGATCCAGCAAATATGTACACATGGCGGTGGCGTGCGTCAATTATATTATATCAACCAATGATCGTCGTGCACTGATAACATTGTCATGCTTAACCTTGTAACCTTGTAACCAATTTGTTTAGACACTGCGATCAACATCAGTAATGAGTTTTCGGCGGTGTATCGTATATTAATTATTATAAGCTATATTAAATAGATGTGTTTTCAATTTGACTTTAAAGGTGTGGTCAGAAACTATAGATCTAATTGAGTGAGGTAGGGAGTTCCATAGTTTAGGTGCTATTATAGAAAAAGAAGATTCCTGTTTTTTATTAAGTGATAAAGTTATTGGTATATTTAGTTTGTATTTATGTATTGTTCGTTGTGGTCGGGATGACTTGTAGTTCGTAAGTAGTTCAGTAAGATAGTCAGGTTTATTATTATGGGTGGCATGGTGGGTCAGTAGGAGTAATTTGTATTGTATGTGGTAAGGGATGGGTAGCCAGTGAATGGATTTCATATAAGGTGTGATATGTTGTCTTGAGTATTTTTTTATCCTGAAAATGGTTCTGATGGCTCTATATTGTAATTTAGTGAGCATTAGTGCTGATATTGGATTGAGTTGTAATTCTCATCGTAATATATACATACCTGTTATACGTATCGATGTATATGTATAGTTAATATACATGCTATATTTCGAATTATAATTACACTAATTGTATACGCTTTTACGTTTATATGATATATATTCGAACCCAATATACACGGTTTTGGTTAATAAAGTTGATATAGCAGTACACGTCTTCTTTCATAAGAAAACGACAAAGAAGCAATTCGGTCTATTACATATATATATATTTAATATATATATATATATTAAATACACTAATGTATGTAATATATTCATTGATATTAATATAACGATACATTTCTTCGATATACGCCTCATATTTCGATCTATTAATTTGTAACATTAATCTATATACATTTTGAATAAATGTATATACATTTTAAATATAATTATATATATATATATATATATAATTAAATATGACCTTACCTTAACTTACTAGGTCAAGCTTGCATTGCTTATCTTAACACGTGTCCTCCATTCATCTCTATGGCTCATCGCTATCGGTATTTCCCGACTCGTAAACATCGTCTCTTAGTTGGTCTACAAATGTTTCATATATTAAATATTAAAATAAATTAAATCAGTTTATATTTAATTGGCCCAGTAAAAATTTGTAATATGTATATGTATAAATATAAATAAATATAAACTAGCTCAAAAACCTTCACAATTGGTATAGCAAAGTGTGTTGCATACTCTGCATAATAATTGTGCAGTGTAAACACCACCTAAGTGTGATTAACTATATAAGTAGCTAGGTAGCTCAACAGGCTAAAGTATCAGACACGTAAGGTGTGGGTTCAAATCACGGCAGGACCCATAATATCTGTCTTAATATAATATTTAGAAGTGACTTTATATAATTTAATAATAATAATTGTTTTTAATAAATAATGGGCTATCATTAAAACAGGGATGCATTAAAACGAGAGTCACTTCAAAGGTACATTAGGGCTATTTGGTTATAAGTAAAAACTTAAATTTCTAATTTAAAACTCTAATTTCTTGGATGGGATAATAAGGATTCCGTAACAATAACAATAACAATAACCGTTATTGAATAACTATATAAGAGACAAATCTACAACATCATAAGACATTACCAATACAATGATGATAGAGTTATCTCTGAAACCTGCAACGATCATAATAACCTGTCTATAAATGTTCGGAGATCTTAATGAATTCTGAGGTTTTCTCGATACCTGGAACATCGCGGTACCACTGCCGGTGTAACTCTATAGAGCTGGATAGGGGGACACCTTCTCCAAGCATCTCTGACATCTACACACGGATTACTCTTTACTCATTTATAATCACTATATATATAAATACAATTTGATAACTAGATATCATACTAGAGTTAGAATGTAGGTATTAATTGACTAGGTATAGTTGGATTACATCAGACAGGTGCGTCGTGTGTTCAGATAGGTGTGGACTACATGAGCGGGGCTAGCCTCTTTAGAGGGGGGCAGATGGGGCTAGCCTATTTAGTGGGGGGCAGGTCTCGAAAAATATATGGTATAAGTATAAATATTTGCTAACGTTATTATCATCTTTAAGAAGAAAGGTTATAGGTTGATGTTGTCATCTCTAATGCAACACGTTACTGAATATCATGGACGATGTTGATGAATTAAGTTTATATTTATCATAATATATAGTTGAAAATATTAATATTTTCTAACGTATTTATTATCTCGAAGGCGAAAGTACATGGACTTCTCTTATTCATCTTGAAGATGTCGTGTCAATGATAATAATGGATTGCTCTTGTCACCTAGATGGCTATATAATATATACAAATAATATTATAAGTAAACTTATATATTTAATATAAATTAATAAGTTTAAAGTTTATACCGAGCTTATACGATGAAGATGCCTATCTATATTTTATAAGTTATAACATTATAACGCATCGTCGGGTTGACTGTGCACTGTAGGCTACAGTTTGTTAGAGAAGCCTTTGATTTCAAAATGCGGGTTTTATTGCTAACAACCTATATTCACATATTTTTATAAATAGAAAATATTCAAGCTAGCAAATAAAATAAGATACCCAAATAAAAAATGTTATAAACTACATTATTTTATTATTGAATAAGTAATGTATAAGATAATATAATCATTACCAATATACTAGCTCTAGCCATAAACATAGTCATACCAACATCATCCACACTTTGAAATCATAGACTACATTGCCCGGAAACTATCGTTGGCACCCATATATGAAAACTGCAATACCACGATGCACTCCCTAAGCGAATTTAAAAATCATGTTACTTCAGTAATTTTGAACAAATTAATCAGTACGAGTTTGTTATGATGTGTTGTATGTATATTTATTATGTATACTATATAAATTGATATAAATACAAAATATCTATAATATATATATATATATATTTACTATAGTATTATATATGGATTCCAATGATCTCGCACACTGTTAATTTAAATAATTATCTATAAATAGTAGAATTCTTATTGAACACTAAATCACCAAACCAAATTAAAACACTCCAAACGAGATCAGTAACGAGATAAAACCTTACATATTATATAGTATATAATATAGGTATAATTAATATTAATATTTAAAAAAAACTAATCAATTATAAATTGAATCCTAGTTATTATAGTATAAATTAAAAATCTAATCGCGTGAGCGATCTAAATAACAATAGTTACGGTTTTAAATAGATCGCGAAATTTGGTATACATTTTATATTTTCATAATTATTATAATTTCAAATTAACTTTGATAGTATAAAGATATATATTTATAAATATAATATAATAATTATACTAATTCATAAGTATACTATAATAAATAAAATATAATAAACAAATTACTAGAATATATATTTCTACTGTTAAATATACTATATTATTATAATAATATATGTAAGGAATAATAATTATGAACATATAAAATGTATACGTAATTTAGTGATCTATTTAGAATTGTCTCTTTCGTTATGTAAATCTCTCATACGATTCTATTTTTAAATATCTACGCCTATAACTCTGATAACACAAGTTATACATCATTTATTACATGTATAACCTAATTAAGTGTATTCTAAAGAATTAAATATACTGTATATGATTATAATATATCATAATGATATACATAAACAAATATTGACTATACTATTATCATAGACACCTAAAGCTGAGTTCACACCAAGAATCCATTAAGATATTCCGCACGGATATATATTTTAAAATAAAATATATTTAAAGCATTCATAAATCTGGACAGAAAATCTGAGTATAACGCACGCCGTGTTTCTTGCGTTAAAATTCCTCATATTTCCGTTCAGTGCTCGGATTTTATAGAACATGTCGTAAATAAATCTGTAATGATTTATCCGAACATTTAAAATTGACTTCACACCTAAAATAAGTTAATATTCTCGGATTTTCAATCCGTTAGGGTTATCATGTATTATCCGTACGGATTCTTGGTGAACTCAGCTTAAGAGGCAAAGCTTATACATAAATATAATGTATTTGACTATTATACTTAAATTCAATTTAACATTATCGATATTGTTAACAGTATCAACATGAAACCGAACTGTTTAATAATAATTATCATAATTATTAAATAAGTATGATAAAATAAAGTATTTTTATCATAATTAATTTAATTAAATAATTTTGATAAAATAAAGTATTTTTATCACAATTAAATAACTCATTACATATATAATTATAATTTATAACATATTATGTTATACGTATATATTATATAATATACACTTATTTTGTTAACTATATTATGTAATATTATATTATATATATAATTATTATATCGTTATTATAAAAGGGGGTTTCACACCAACTAGAACGTAATTGTTAACTCTAATTATTAGAGGTTAACGTTTAACTATATAATTTAAATCTACTAAAATGGGTTTTATTAAACTGTAAAACTTTTACACCTAATTATAATAATTATTATTGGAGTTCATAATAATTATGAACTCCAATAATAATTATTATAATTAGGTGTAAAAGTTTTACAGTTTAATAAAACCCATTTTAGTAGATTTAAATTATATAGTTAAACGTTATGATAATTGCATAATCCCATAATTGCATTCGAGTTGGTGTGAAACCCCTTTTACAGATAAGCATTTATTTTATTCTAAATGTTGGATTTAAATATTAGAGTTAAACTTTAAAGTTAAACCCCTTTTATAATAACCATATAATAATTATAATAATATGATATTATTAATATTAAATATTCAATATTATATTGGATATTTAATATTTTAAATAAATTTATGTTTTAAATAACTTAAATATAAACTAATAAATAGTTACAACGGTATATATATACAATTATAGTATTATATAATATAATAATATGTCTACTTACTATTTTATTGTACTTTAATGTCTTAGAAATTGAATTATATGATATAAGAAAACTTTATAAAGTATATAAAATATATATATTTCAAATTAATTTTAAATTAAATTGTTGATAAATATTAACAAAGATTATAAGCTTTGTATATTACAGAATACAGTATAATACAGAATTATTAAATGCATAGATTTATATTTTACATTGTAAACTATAAATCTATGGTGAAACACATCTTTTGCTATCAATATATCCATATATTTATAGTTTATAGTCTAAAAATATATGTATACTAGACGTACCGACAAGGCGTTGCTCGGTTTTTGATTGTGTGTCTATCTATTATGTACTAATTATAGCTATTATTTATTCTGCATTATTATTTTTTTAATATTTCAAAAATTATTTGAAAAATATAACAAAATATTAAAAAAAATACAAAATATATTTCAAAATATTACAAAATATATTTTAAAAATATGTCGAAAAATATTTTAAAAAAAATATAAAAATATTAAAAAAAAATATTGTTTATTTTAATATTTAAAAAATTAATGGTAAAATATAACAACATATTTAAAAAAATACATATATGTCAACAAATATATTTTTTTAAATATCGAAAATATTTTTTAAAAAATATAAAATATTTCAAAAAAATGTCCAAAAATGTCAATAAAAATATCCAAAAAATATTTTAAAAAGGCGTCGTGAAATATTGTACATGACAAAAAGTAATTTTTTTCGACGTAACTTGGTACAGCATTCAAAAATTTAGCCAGCCCAAAGACAATTCAGGTGATAATGAGAACTATAAGTTTCCAATTATTACTAAATATGATTCGGAACTAAAGTGCCCAAAAGCGACGAATATATCGATTCGGTATCAAAGTGTCAAAAAACGACGAAAAAGCTCCCATAAATTCTCAAAAGCACCTAAAATCACATATAAATTGTTTGGTGGGTGGATTCTAGAAAGTGGGTTCACATATTTCTAATATATTTTATTTCGATATATCTTATATAGCATGACCAGGTATCAAGCGTAACGGTATCATGATTACTAATATAAATGATGTTACATGTTATAATAATAAACTTAGTTTGTTATCGTTTAATAAATAATTTCTTTTATCAATTTATTTTTATAGGTGCTTTAATACAATGTAAATGCTTTATAGGTGTCCTAAGGGTGTTTTAATATAAATGCTTAATCATGCTTAAATATAAATTCCATAATAATGTTGTATAGGTGTTTTAATACAATGTAAATGCTTTATAGTTGTCTTAAATGCTTAACCATGCTTAAATATGAATGCCATAATAATGTTTTACCGGTGCTTTAATACAATATAAATGCTTTATAGGTGTCCTAAGGGTGTTTTAATATAAATGCTTAATCATGCTTAAATATAAATGCCATATTAATGATTTATAGGTGCTTTAATACAATGTAAATGCGTTATAGGTGTTTTAAATGCTTTAAATATAAATGCTTAACCTTGCTTAAATATGAATGCCATAATAATGTTTTATAGGTGCTTTAATACAATATAAATGCTTTATAGGTGTCCTAAGGGTATTTTAATATAAATGCCATATTAATGTTTTATAGGTGCTTTAATACACTATAAATGCTTTATAGGTGTCATAAGGGTGTTTAATCATGCATAATTCTTTATTGGTGCTATTCCTGTTTTCTGGGGTATCATAATGGAAATTAATATCACCAATAAGGATATCATCATTACTCTTAGTATTTGTAATTATATCAGACAATTCATTTAGAAATATATTTATATCATCCATAGAAAATCTAGGTGGTCGATAAATTAAAAATAACGAGAACTTAATAGAATTATGTAAATAAAAGTCAATGGATAAACCTTCACTATAATCTAAATTAATCCTCATAAAATTAGAATATTTATAAAAAGTTTTAAATAAAATACCAATACCACCACCATTACGACTACCACCCATATTATCAAAACATATAGGACTGTGAAAAAAAGAAAATTGATCTTCCGTTATATCACTGATTACAGCAGAATCTAATTTATGTGGTATTCACACATAGAGAAATTATATAATGAATAAGGGAATACGGAAATGAATTACAAATAGAATGGGCTGTCATGATAGTTTATTAATAATGGGGAATAATCGAAACTGATTTGCACTATTACTGTTCACGTTTCGAGATGTAAGCAAATGTAAACAAATATTACTAGGAACTATAAGATGTGCTAGAATAAGAGGAATTCAGAAGAATTGCTGAGGAGATAACATAGTTGAATGAACGGGAGTGAAAATATGTTAGATTTATACAAATACTAAACACTAATTGCAATTCATTAGGAATATTATAAACCTGTAGATTATTCATGCATATATATTATATAACAATTAACAATACAAAGATAGATAGTGATATTAATCAAAGAAAATATCAATATGAGAAATAACTTCAAACAGACCAAATATAATTTACATATATAAATATTAATGTCATATGGCCCTAGAACTTGTGATCATTAATTCCCCATAAGAAAAATAATATTATTTATTCGGTAAAAATATTAAAAATAATTTTATAGAAGTATAATAATATATTGTTAATATGCTTATTTTATTCAGCTTTATATACTATAACTTTAGTTTGTATATTACTTTAATTTATTTGTCTTTTATATATGATGATTACTAATTATATGCAGAGCCTTCATAAGAATAAGGTCAATTATTAGAATATTAATACTAGTAAACTTAGTCAACCAGGGAGTCATTTATAAATTTGTGTATACATTTGTACACAATATACTTATAAATATATACATATATATATATTATGCATTTTTAGGATATAGTATTGATTTATAGATAATTGTCTCAATAAGTTCAGATTCTACGAACACTCATGTGTTAAACCAAAATGTGATATAATAATATATATATATATGTATAGATTAAACTCGAGAACTGGGGTATGATTCTATTAGAGGTTATAGCTAAAGGTGTACAACGAGCCTTAGTTAATAGATCACATATACTATTTATTTAAAATAGTGCAGGATTGCATAGTTATATAGTAAATTTTAGCTAGTATTTAAAACAGAGTTTAGTCTGATTTATTTATATTTATACATATTGTATACATTTAATATAATTATACATTGAAAATAAAATCAAAAAATAAATCGATAACAATAATCGTAGAAATAGAAATACCTCGCATAGCGTAACATTATCACGGAGGCAATCATTACACATATATATATATACATCATTGAAATGATGTACCGAACTATTTGGATGTGAGTTGTTTTAAATAATCTAGACTAGAATACGCTGCTATATTCTCTGCCATTTCCCAAGTGGTTCCTTCCCCGGTGAACACGGACGGAGGACTAGAATCTATTCTCAGCATAACTAGGCAATTCGGATTCGCTGAAATGTTAGATAGATAGTAAGTATAGAATTTAGAAAAAGAAATTATTACCGATATTATATCGGCGGTATATAATATATGTAAAATGTGATTAGATATTTATATATTTTTGTAATGGCATCACGAAATAAAGGCAATACTATGAATTAAAAAATATATAATTATAAGTAAGGAAAAGGCATATACTCGCTATCTCTGCAATGATGACTTGTTCTCTGAGAGATATTTTTCAGTGGTATATTTTAATATAATTCAATTATTTTAATGAGATAAATATATTTATTTATTTATTAAAAATAAAAATGTATTTATAATTTGGTTTTTGTATTGTTAAATTTTTTCAATATTATTGATGTCGATATTCTAGATAATTATATTACAATATTAATATAATACTATTGAAAATATGAATATAAAAATGAGTTTTTGCATTGATTTGTAAATCAGATTCAAATGCTGTTTTTGACAATAATGAATAACGATAAAATAATTCAAGCTTAAAAAAAAAAGTTTCACAATATATTCATTAGCAGATGTTCTGTCGATGATATTAGTATAAATTTAATTAATCGAATATCACATTTACAATTAAGTTAGTATACTAAATATAAGTATACTTAAATAAAATTTAATATATTTATGAAATAATTATTATTTTTAAATTAGATTAATAAAGGGGACCAGAGTGTGAAAACTATCTAAAATTGGTAAAAAATAAAAATTAATGAAAATGATAATTAATGATATGTTATTCAGTATCTATCAAATCGGTTTAGAAATAGACTAAAAAGAATATTGTATAGCACCCAATTTTTTATACTTTATAATTTATATATTAAATTTTAATTGTTGATATTTCAAACGAGTATTACTCAAAATAGTTTTTTTGCTATCTATATTTATAAAAATCTTTTGTCAGGTAAAACTAATTCATCTATCAAACTAATTTCTATTTCTATACATAAATACATATGTATGTATAGTTATCTAAAGAAAAAGCGACTAATATAATTACAAATAATTACTAATTTTATTATTATCTCTTAAGATTGTATTAGATATGAATGCCCTTTTCATATAACACAACAATTTGTTGAATTTATTAAATAGTTTTTTTAGCTCAATGACCATATACATGGTAATACATTCACTATCTATTAATATGTGAATTCGTGAAATAGCATGCACACTAAGGTATTCCTTAAATACACAAAAATATTTTTATTTGTATTCATAATAATATTTTCTAACTCTAAACACGTATTATAAGGTTAATTGGTCTACATATTAGCTGGACAATTACTATTTTGGTATGACAAATTGAATTTTATATGGATATATAACACTTTATGAGAGCTTTTTCATTGTTTTTTGATGCTTTGATAACGAATCGATATATTCGTCGCTTTTGGTCACTTTAGTTCCGAATCATATAGATTCGTCGCTTTTCGACGTTTTTGGGCGCTACAGTTCCCAACAAATAGGGATAAATAGATTTTTATATATATTTAACATTTAACATTATATATTTATTATATATATATATATATATATATATACATATATATATATATATATATATATATATATATATATATAACTTAACATAATAAATAACTCTATAAATACATGAACATACATTTTGACGACTCTGATTTCAGGAGAAGCTACAGAAATCAGGAATGCTGCAACCCACCTTCACATACATCGATGATCTCAGCACTACACCCAAACGCTTCATATGCACCATTAGTACGTCCACTCATAATATCACCGCCTCCGGTAAAACAAAGAAGATAAGTAAACAGGAGGCGGCCAAGAAGTTCATAGATTCATTGAATTGCTAAGTATTATTGAATATCATTAGTAAGTATTATTAAATTAATAAATGTATTTATATTTCATTAATTGAATTAATAAGTATATATTGAGTTAATTGAATAAATGAGTCTACATTGAATTATTACCATATTTGCAACACTGTCTAGCCGATTTCTTCACGCGTATCCTCATCAATGAGTCTTCCTTCCGTCGCATCTCAACGAATCACGGAATTCTACGAGAACAACAACCTCACGATAGAGTCCGCTCTCAAAGGACTGCAATCTCTAAACCTGAACTCCAATCCGCCGAAATCGATTGCCGCTAAAACAGAAATGTCATATAACACCGCTCTTTCAACTCAGGTTTATCTGAAGTTTATTAGTAGTAGTACTAGTAGTAGTGGTAGTGGTAGTAGTAGTAGTAGTAGTAGTAGTAGTAGTAGTAGTAGTATTAGTAGTGGTAGTAGTAGTAGTAGTAGTAGTAGTAGTGGTAGTAGTGGTAGTATTAGTAGTGGTAGTAGTAGTAGTAGTAGTAGTAGTAGTAGTAGTAGTAGTAGTAGTAGTAGTAGTAGTAGTAGTAGTAGTAGTAGTAGTAGTAGTAGTAGTAGTAGTAGTAGTAGTAGTAGTAGTAGTAGTAGTAGTAGTAGTAGTAGTAGTAGTAGTAGTAGTAGTAGTAGTAGTAGTAGTAGTAGTAGTAGTAGTAGTAGTAGTAGTATAGTACATTATATAAATGTCTATAACTTTAATGAGAGATTAGTAATATATATATGACCTATAGCTTTTCAATCTATGTATAAACACATGTATATATGCCTAGAAAGTACATGTTCAATATAGTACAGTAACGTTTGTTGTTCATTGTATTACATCTGATAGGAAAGAATGCTATCAGTGTTAAGTCACACCTACGACTCACTACTGTAAATAATAACGAATGATTATAGAAATTATAAATGATTTAGAGAAGGGTGTTATATCAGTAATTCACTGTTTAATATTGTGTCGGTGTGTGTATGTAGTAGTATTATAATTTATTTATTCCACTCAATTTTATTTTTAATTGATATAGTTTATTGTTACATTAATGATTAAATTTGATTATTTGATGTTAAGTTTTTATCTAGTTTAACACCTAGAGTTGTTATCAGTTTTTTTTTCTATTTCCGTATTTGATATTTTTATATGAGTTAAGGGAAGTGAAATTTTGCATTTGTTATGGAAGATAATACATTAAGTTTTTAGCTTATTAAATTTTAAGTAGTTTTTGAAATATATTTCTAGTTCAGTAGTTAATTTATGTGTTATTTCTGGGAGGTAATTTAAAGTAGTCGATGTATATACTTGGATATCATAGGCATACTTATGATAGTTAATATTGTATGTATTTAATATGGAGTTAATATCGGATGTGTTTATATTGAAAAGTAGAGGACCCGATACACTACCTTGGGGATCCCCTATTGCAGGACAGTTGTAGATTTTATTCCGTGTATTAGATTTTATAGAGAAAGTTCTTTTTGTTAAGTATGATCGTATTAGTGTGACAGTATTATTACGTGGCATATCCCGATGTATTGTTGTTTTGAGTACAGAATTTTATGATGTATGGTGTGTTAAAATGTAGCTGAGAGGTCAAGTAGTATAAGTTAAACGTAATGATTATTTTGAATATTGGCAGATATACTTTTTATTCGGTCAAGTCTCAGTAAAGTCTCAGTAATGTGATTTTGTTTATATTCACTTTATCTTAGATTATATAATTTATTATTCATGATATGTTGGGAAAGATGTTATGCGATTATTTTTTCTATTAGTTTAGTTAAAAAAGATAAATTTGATATTGGTCTGTAGTTTTTAAAGGAAACTGGCGTGGTTTTAGTGATAAGTAGATTTAGTGATAAGTTCAGCATATGAGAGGCAGAACAAGTTTAGGTTTCTTTTTAGTTGGTAAGGTGTGTATACATGTGTGTGTATTTATGTGTGTGTATGTGTGTATGTGTGTGTCTGGTGTAGTATATACTCTTTAATTATATATTTATTGTAAGATCATGTTAATAATAAAGGATATTTTTATATGTTTATATATAATATTCTGTTTATGTTTATATACACAATAATTTAAGTAAAATATATATATATATATATATAGAGATATACAAATAATATAAATTAAGTAATTACTATGATAATAGAAAACTCAATAAGTTGATGATAGTACCTAAAACATTACAGACTATAGTTGATTATATAATAATTATGAATCTAGTAATACTGAATATATTTAATTATTTTTTAATAATTTTTGAATATTCTTATGCGTATCATCGATATAAAGAAAGTTTATTTATATCGATGGTATATATATATATTACGAGTGTTCAAATAAACTTCAGATAAACCTGAGTTGAAAGAGCGGTGTTATATGACATTTCTGTTTTAGCGGCAATCGATTTCGGCGGATTGGAGTTCAGGTTTAGAGATTGCAGTCCTTTGAGAGCGGAGTCTATCGTGAGGTTGTTGTTCTCGTAGAATTCCGTGATTCGTTGAGATGCGACGGAAGGGAGACTCATTGATGAAGATACGAGTGAAGTAATCGGCTAGACAGTGTTGCAAATATGGTAATAATTCAATGTAGACTCATTCATTCAATTAACTCAATATATACTTATTAATTCAATTAATGAAATATAAATACATTTATTAATTTAATAATACTTACTAATGATATTCAATTATACTTAGCAAGTCAATATAAACTTGGTGATTTAATTAATTAACGATATTTATTAATAAAATTAATAAAATATAAATACATTTATTAATTTAAATTAAATATATAATTATTAATTCAATAGTACTTAATAATTCAATTCAATTATTATTCACAAATAAAAAAGTATACAAACTATTAACAACATTTATAACTTTCAGAATTAGGTAGTGAGTGTAGGAATTAAACCCGATTAATATCAGGTAGTACCTTTTTCTCCACCAGGGGTTGATCTTCGAATGAATCTATGAACTTCTTGGCCGTCTGCTGTTTGCTCATCTTCTTTGTTTTACCGGAGGCGGTGATATTATGAGTGGACGTACTAATGGTGCAGATGAAGCGTTTGGGTTAAGTGCTGAGATCGTCGGTGTATGTGAAGGTGGGTTGCAGCATTCCTGATTACTGTAGCTTCTCCTGAAATCAGAGTCGTCAAAATGCATGTTCATGTATTTATAGAGTTATTTATTATGTTAAGTTATATATATATATATATATATATATATATATATATATATAATAAATATATAATGTTAAATGTTAAATATATATAAAAATCTATTTATCCCTATTTATATTTTATAAAAAATAATTTCAAATTACAGTTAATATTTAATACTATATTTATGAAAAAATCATAGATATATGAATATTATTTATTATATATTTCTATATACTAACTAAAATATTATTTATTTATTTATTTTGATTATAGACTATTATTTATATATCATATATATATATATAACATTATTTATAATTTATTCTTAATTCTTGTTTTATATTTTATATTAAATATAATTATTTGAAAATAAACTATTATTTGCAATACTAATTTTCAAATAAATATGTAATAATATAGATTAATGTTGCAAATTAAAATAATGTTAATGTAAAAATTTAGAAAATAATATTTTAATATAATTATATCTTTTATATAAGATATTGTTATAGATGTGCTGGTCGAATCGAGAATGGAGGACACCTCAAACTAAAACAAATATGGATACATATTAAACATCATAAATATCAACAGTCGTGATTAAATATGTATCTATAGAGAAGTTCTTACAATTAATATGATATGATTTACTAGCCTTTCAGTGTACGCTGTTTGCACTAAAAAACCATATCATACCGAACTTCTCGATAATAACTAGATCACGCGATGGGCGTATCTCTAATTAGATAACTAGATAAAATTAGTTAATCTAATTATAAACTACGCTCTCTTTTACATTTTACAAAACAGAAATAAAAAAAACAAATAACAAAAAATATCAAATCAACATTCATCCAAATTACATAAGATTTACATTCGTTCAAGTCATGTCAACTAATTGAAATTTACAAAACAGAAATCAAATTATATAAAAAACACAAATAACAAAATATATTAAATCAAAATTTATCTAAATTACATAACACATTCATACTTAGTACACAACACATTTATAAATACCAACATACAGTTATATACGTAGTTACCATATTACATATATAAATATTTTCAATATCATATTATCTAGAAGGGAATTGAATAGAATAATTAGAGAATAATATATTAATATATATACATCTAGGACTATATTCTCACCATACACTTGGAGACTGTATCTCGACTAAAGGCAAAACAATACTATGCATAATTCAACTATATTTACTAGTAAAATTAAAAGTAATTTTACTTTTAAATGACAGTAGTTTGAATAGTATTAATCTATGCATCTGTATCGTGTATAAATAAACAATATACATTGTTATATTATATAATCATTATAATAATGGATGAGTTTATATAAAAAGTATCAAGTAAAGATTGGTCTTTTAGTTAAAAAATAAGTTGATACAATAATACCGACTAGTGCCTCTTATAAATGAACTATAATTATGATAATAAAAGATTAAGTTAATAATAGGGAACAGTCGCTCAAAATATTTGCGAAAAGTGAGGCGAGCGTGAGTATTAGTTTGTAAATAAAGCGCATGTCTTTCTTTTCGACCCAGCCTCCTTTATAGTAAATTACTATTAGTAATATCTTCGTATAACTATAAGTATTGCTGGAAAATATCAATGGAAAATGGAATACGTTATATTTACTATAATCCGAAAAGTTGCCAGAAACTATCCAAAAGTAAGTAGCTGCATTACATCGTGAGCCTATACAAATTTATTTCGCATTTAAAATTTAACCTTTAACCCTCAACTCGTTCTTTTTGATCGTAACCCTAATATATACATACGAGTATATTAATATATTATTATAATAATTATATACATATATGTATACTCCTATAAGAGTATACCCGTATATTATCAAAACCCTCTATAACCGAGGTTATTGGAGGTCTTGATATTATATTGAACAATAATGAACCATAGGGGAAATTATCCGATTACCGACCCCATCCTAATACCGAACCCCTATCGTATCTCAGTAACTATAAGAGATATCAAAAAATTATATATACATGAACTGTTAGTCATTTAATGATAAATATGAATAAGTATTTTGTTTTAAAAAATATGCAATCCTACAATTGTTATTTAATATAATGTAGGACTACTATTCTGTTTTTACTTTTTAAATATTTGAATAATAACTTTTTTTAAATCATTCTAAATACTTTATTAATTAAAAGAAAACTTAATAGGCTACTGCACATAATATTGTGGATCAATAAAATGTTTATAAATATTATAAAAATAATTTAATTTAATAACTATTAACCTATATATATTAATTATAGCAACCCATATTATTTTCTTATTACCGACCCCATGTGATTTATAATATCCAATCAAAATAGATCCGTATTTACTTTAAAATATGTCGTTTTAAGTTTTTAAGTCATTAAGTTGTTTGTGTATCATTAATATAGATTTAGGATTCGTGATTCCAGTTGATTATATACATACTGATTAATAAATAAATATTAAATAATAATATACACTATTTTAATATAATTACTATAAAGTTTAAATTTAATATTACTATTAAAACATAAATTCAATAAAAAATTAATTTCGTGCATGTTATAATTAATTATATTTATGTATATCTACTATTTTTATTGGATATTGTAATACTACAATTATTAATATCGCGATTATTTTAGGGGGTCGGTAATAGGGGAAGGGTCGTTATTAGGCTCATGTATCCGATGACCGACCCCCCTGTTTATTCTTGTAAATATAATTATATAAAATATTTAAAATAGCCACATTATTCATTGAGAAAATTTTTTTAAATCTTTATAGTGAATTTTATTTACTAATAAAGTGTATATATCTACGTAATCCATTTTTTTATTATATTAAAACTTATACAAATTATTCTCATTTATTAAGTGGTTTAGTGATGTTAATTACTGAAATTTATGAAATAATCTAACAACAATTATTTAATAAATAAAATAGACTTATTGATATATTTGAAATATACTTACTTTGATTATATCGGTTGTTTTAAACTAAGTCACTGCGATAAGGAGCACCAGTCTGCGATTACCCTCAGTTTGAGATTACCCCATCCGGTATAAATAAATGAAAATAAATACAAATATATATATATATAGTATTTAATAAATTATGTTCTAAGGAGTATATGACTGATTTACTAATATATAATTAAAATTATCTTATATAATTTTTATTATATAGCTTGTTAATTTTTAGCGATCATTGGAATCTTTTTTATCCTATATAAATTTCATATAACTTTTATAATAAAAGTTTAATAAAAGGTTAAATACCTAATACCTACTAAACTATAGATTTATTGTTTAATTTATAGGTAAAATACAAATCTATGTATCAAACCTACCAGACTACCAAGTTAAAAGCGTATCATGAGTTAAATAATTATAGAGCCCCTAGAGCTAAAGAGAAAACTCTCTAACTCTATGGTTAAATATATATTGAATATAATATTCTATGTGCCGTGTTTTTAATAATAACGAATTTCAGACATTTACTAATTACATATTTACGAAAACTCATACTTATATTAATAATATGTTAATGTAAATTATAATTATAAAAATAATACTATAAAATATATCTTTACAATTAATTTTAAATGAAACATAAATATTTTTAAAATTTTTAAATTAATCATTAATATTTTTTTAATAATAACGAATTCCAGACATTTACTAATTACATATTTACGAAAATCAACCTTATATTAATAATATAAATATTATTATTAAAATAATACCTAATAATTAAAAATTATCATATGATATTTAATATTATCATAATAATAATGATCATTTTCAATGTTATACTTTACATTATAAATCTAGGTCAGCTAAATTTAAAATCATATAATAATTGTCTGCTGGATAATATATATTTTATTATATAACATTATTTTAATTTATTCTAATAAGTTTTCAAATAATATTTGACTATTAATAAATATATAATTTATAAATTTAATATTCATGCAGATGGCGAAATCACTGCATTATCTATGAAATAATGTTCTATTATTTTACATATCTAATATATTATAAATTAATTAATATTACCCATTTATATATAATTAATAATTGTAAATTGTGTTAACGTAACTGTCTTGAATAAACAACTTAAACGTATTCATTGGCTGAATACTGACATCGGCCCCCAATAAGTCACGTGTCAAACCGAGAGTTCAATTATACATTTCGCTGTTGGCGTTATATTTCTCATTACATTATTAATCGATTAGTGAATTCGTGTTTTATATATACATACATATCATAATACTGTTTGTTTATATAATAATATTATATTATATAAGCCCTATACGCGTTATTAAATTAAATTTTCCGTTAGTCACGTGACATATTGGGGGCCGTTGTCAGTCTAAATCATTTATTGACAAACACACAATCTAGTGATAAATAAACCGTGAACTCTATTACTATATTTGAATATTGTGAGATTATTTTAATATTACTTCAAGGTACTCTCACTATGGATACCGGTGTTAATTAAAGTATTTATTTTTAAATTTGTAAAATTTACATTTCACCTAAAATCACTAAACTAAATAAAAACACTTCGCACGAGATCATCGATTACCCTGATTATGGGGTTGTTACAATAATCATTATTTTAATTGTATACACACCTGATAAGTACTCAGTGAGTACTATACTGAGTGGTATACAGTATCTATCATTATAAACATTTTATAATAATGATAATTTTATTGTTAAAATAAACAACGGTAATCATATCTATGTAAAGCATAAGAAGAAAATGCAATGAAAAAAAGTAAAGTAATTCAACAAAAAAACATTCCGTTGATGGTGGGCAGTTCTGGTGATGGTGATTCGGGCGACAGCATAACAAAGATATTGATCTTAATCTGAAGCCCTTTAGAGGAAATAATAACATCAATAATCATATATTTCATACGAAACAAAATGTATAATTTAAAACTTCTAATAAATATTTATTATTATTATTATCTATTATACATATTTTGATTGAATTTTAATTATATATACTAGATATTTTAGAAAAAAAACAGAAAAAATAAATCAAATAACTGCATTGTAAACAAATATTTAGATTTATACTAAATATATATTTACAGCGGCTAGGAACACATAATTATTATATACAATTTCATAATAAAGTTCATTATAAACACATTACTAAATTTTAAATCTTTAATTTCTTAGTTAATTATTTAGTTACTATATTATATTAATCAACTTAATTTCAGAACGAAGAAAGGCTCGTAATAATAGGGGATGCAGCGTATCTTGCTTTACCAATGCTCGTAAACCATTTCAAGGATCACATGTATCAGAAGAAGAAGATAATTTCAAACGTAGACATCACGAGTACGAGAATGGAAAAGTAGGCAGTCATTTGGATTTCTCAAGTCGAGATGGCTGATATTATTAAAACGATGAGATACTAAATAATATATAATATAGTACCATAATCTACACTTGCATCGATGCTTGATTTATATTACATAATATATACATAATCAAGATGAAAATGTTCCATTATGGGATGTAATATCTAATTATGATATTATATATGATATAATCGATAGACAAGGAGTAGATTTTAATATTAGAGATTTTATTTTAATAAATTATGATAAATATGATATATACCTTTTTATTAGTGAAAATAAAATATAAATGTATATATAAAAAATAACTATATATCAATATACACTAATTTAACAAAATTTCACTAATTTTGAGTAATTGTATTGCATCATATCAATTTTTTTCATCTAATCTTTTTCGTTAGTTAAGATTTTCCGCAATTCTTCCAATCTGTTATACATATATAAAAAATAGAATATGGGAGAAATCAAATATAATAATTGTCCTTCTATTAAATAAATATACTTTGATTACCTTTCTAATTTTGTGGGAACAGTTATAGGGATTGATAGTGAGGGGTTTGTTGTGAAAGAGTATTTTGATTTATTAATGATTTAGATATGTCAGTATGGTAAGACAGTTTAGAAGTAGTAAAAGATGTATGAGGGATTGTTAATCTGGGGTTTTGTATAGTAGAAGTAGTGACAATAGTGTGTTCTCGTTCTATTTATGTAATTTAAATAATAATCAAAATTGAGTGTGATATCGTGTTAATTATAGGTGTTGGTTAATTTAAAAAAGTTCATTTGAAATATTGGGGTTATATTTATCAAGGTTTAGTTTTTCTAATAAATATAATAATAATAAAATTGTGATAATTTAAAATATTAGTATTTAATGATAATATTACCTTTAAATGAATATTTAGTGCTGATAGCTTTTCAATGTTTTTGCAAGTCCATAGTTCTAAGATATCCATGTATTATTTCATTATTGGGGGGGCGTAATGCTGCCGAAACCTCATCGCATCCATTTTTGTAAGAAGTGTCTTTCTCTAAATATAATGTTAATAAATTAACTCAAATGGTAAAACTTCCTATCTATACGTAGACAATCATAAGTAATTTAGTCAAAATGTAAATAATCTAGCTGTAGTGAAGAATTAAATTAATAAATTTATAAAACCTATTAAATTGCTGATTTATATATATATATATTAACATATTTTATAATGTGCTTATTGATAAATTAAAGAAACAATACTTATTAAATATAGTGATAAATGTAATTATTAGCCTTATATAAACTATATTATATCATATTATGATGTTATATAAAACATGTATAACTACATATCATATTATAATATATGTATTTATTTTTCTAATACATATCAAAATTGTATATAAATATTAATATATAAGTATATGTTACATAACATATCTAATTTCAATGAAAATTTAATATATTTATTTATGTCAGATTATAATTGTAATACTCTTCATGTATAGTATATTTATTTACTATATTATATGCAGTGATGGGCAGGATCAGGATCGGGTAAGAAAGAGAGGATCGGGATAGGCAAAGGATCGCATAAGAGAATAAATAGAGGATAACAAATATTAATCAGTTTTTATAAATTATATTGCCCTTTTTTAAAATATAAATAATTTCAAAACTAGAAACTAATTATTAAAATATTTATTATATATATTAAAATTGTGAATATTTATACAATACAATTTTATTTAGGTAAAAATCTTAATATTTCATGAGATTTTGAATGAATTACATTGAAGACAATAACTTGTATATCGCCTTACAAACACCAGCACTAATAACACTTCTAATAATATTAATTGTATTTATTACGGAAGTGTTTCATAAATACAATCTATCTATCTATCTATTTCGGAAATTTATTAGCTCGATAACCGATAGCAATTATCCCATGTATAAACGCATTTACAAATATAAAGTAAAACACGAAAGTTATCAAGGAAGAGGCCAAAGTAAAAATATACCAAGAAAATATAAATAATTATTAAACAGATAATATATTTTAACAAATTTAACGAGTTAGCAAATTTATGAATGTAAAAAAATGACAATTTATTTACATATAAATTTTATATAGAAAATATTTCAGGTTTCATAAAGCCCCTGTCACACAATAAAGTCGGCCGATATTTCACTGATTTTCTCTCTCTATGTGCGACACCCCTACAGATATCGTGACGATATCGCTATTCATCATTTGGAGATGTCTCTAAATATTTAATGATTTCTCGATTTCGTTACTGCGCATATCTGTGAAAAATAGACCCATTTTTTCGGTGTGAATGGGGCTTAAGAATAATAATAGTTTATAGTATAACATCCGTCAATTTACCAGTCTACTTATAATGGCCACAAACAAATCGTGCAAAGACAAGATTACCAAAATACAATTTTACATAAATTATTTTGCAAGTCGTCCCAGATTATTTCGTTATTAATCTAATTTAAAATAAAATATACATGTATTATATTCATATTTACTGATTTAATCAATTACAAATATTTATTAAAGTCAATATATTGATAAATTCTAATAGTATACCTATATGTATTAACATTGGGTTTACATTTAATGACAAAACACCTTGGTTTATGAACGCCGAACAATTTATGAACGCCGAACAATTTATGAATTTATATTATGAATCGTACATAGAAAATTATTGAACGTGGCGCGGAGTCGTGTTATCGTATATTATATAACGTCGACCGAGACGAGATCGACGATGAACGGCTCTACACCAATCAGCGGAACATTTGTAATTGTATCACAGAATATAGTTGTATAGACACGCCCCTGAAAAGATTACGGGTGTGTCGAGCCTACGATTATCGTGGCTGTTTCGATTTGGTCGCGGTAGCGTACATGTCGACCGTAAATATACTTTACATAAAAATACATGTAACTTATGAAATCTTGTTTCGTAATTTACTAAATAACGTAGAATAAAATCGGGCAAAACATAGAATAGAAAAGTCCACTACACAACATATATATATATATATATATATATATATAATAATATTATAATATTATATAATATCAACATTCGAAATAGCCTATACGATATTAAAAAGGTACGTACGTAATACAGCTCTTGATTACATTACACAATATTATCTGCTATTGCAACTACTATTTTCCATGAATCATTATTTTTAAACAAACTCATTAATAAAAATGCTTTATAATTTTACCATCGAAAATTTCCTCTTAATGAATACTTTTATGCCTAGATAATATTTATAATGATACAAACTATTCAACAAACTATTATAATGAGCGATACAGATATTTATAGATAGTTTTTAAGTCCACTACTATGAAATTAGTTAACAATGGTGCGAACATTATTTCACGAAACACGGATTAGCTGGTGGAATACACGGGCACAAAAGTGTGGTGCGCAGACAGCCATATCTGTGACATACACTACATATAATAACTAATTATATGTTGGCGGTGCGTGCAAGAATGTTGGTAATCAGAATATAACATCTGCAGATATACTCTGCATTATCGCCGTTTACATGCTAGCATTTGTCAAGTCAAAGGTCACATGATTGCAGCCGTCTACTGCGTAGAAATATAATATACATATTACATATACATATACACTCCACCATATCAATGCAGACTGTAGTATATAATAGTCCTCCATATCACTTATTATTGTTGTCCGTGGTTATATTCAATGTATATTATTATTAAATTATTATCGTATTACTATTATTTTATTATTATTTTCTTCCCGCACGAGCGAATGGGTCTACATGACCATATTTTAGTGCATAATAACCCTAATATCATCATCATCATCATCATTAGGTTCGTATGTCACAATTCAAAGATAAAATAAAATATTTTATATTACAAATATATTATATACAAGTTACATCAATTGTATCTATTTACGTTGAATACATTTTAATGTCGATTTGTTTGAAATATAGGTAGCAATGCTATCGATTTATATAATGTGAAAAGCGAATTGCATATATATATATATATATATATATGTATATATGTTATATAGTGATATTACACAATATATAAGATCCAGCAAATATGTACACATGGCGGTGGTGTGCGTCAATTATATTATATCAACCAATGAGCGTCGTGCACTGATAACATTGTCATGCTTAACCTTGTAACCTTTTAACCAATTTGTTTAGATACTGCGATCAACATCAGTAATGAGTTTTCGGCGGTGTATCGTATATTAATTATTATAAGCTATATTAAATAGATGTGTTTTCAATTTGACTTTAAAGGTGTGGTCAGAAACTATAGATCTAATTGAGTGAGGTAGGGAGTTCCATAGTTTAGGTGCTATTATAGAAAAAGAAGATTCATGTTTTTTATTAAGTGATAAAGTTATTGGTATATTTAGTTTGTATTTATGTATTGTTCGCTGTGGTCGGGATGACTTGTAGTTCGTAAGTAGTTCAGTAAGATAGTCAGGTTTATTATTATGGGTGGCATGGTGGGTCAGTAGGAATAATTTGTATTGTATGCGGTAAGGGATGGGTAGCCAGTGAATGGATTTCATATAAGGTGTGATATGTTGTCTTGAGTATTTTTTTATCTTTATCTCATTGAATATAATTATATATATATATATAATTAAATATGACCTTACCTTAACTTACTAGGTCAAGCTTGCATTGCTTATCTTAACACGTGTCCTCCATTCATCTCTATGGCTCGTCGCTATCGGTATTTCCCGACTCGTAAACATCATCTCTTAGTTGGTCTACAAATGTTTCATATATTAAATATTAAAATAAATTAAATCAGTTTATATTTAATTGGCCCAGTAAAAATTTGTAATATGTATATGTATAAATATAAATAAATATAAACTAGCTCACAAACCTTCACAATTGGTATAGCAAAGTGTGTTGCATACTCTGCATAATAATTGTGCAGTGTAAACACCACCTAAGTGTGATTAACTATATAAGTAGCTAGGTAGCTCAACAGGCTAAAGTATCAGACACGTAAGGTGTGGGTTCAAATCCCGGCAGGACCCATAATATCTGTCTTAATATAATATTTAGAAGTGACTTTATATAATTTAATAATAATAATTGTTTTTAATAAATAATGGGCTATAATTAAAACAGGGATGCATTAAAACGAGAGACACTTCAAAGGTACATTAGGGCTATTTGGTTATAAGTAAAAACTTAAATTTCTAATTTAAAACTCTAATTTCTTGGATGGGATAATAAGGATTCCGTAACAATAACAATAACAATAACCGTTATTGAATAACTATATAAGAGACAAATCTACAACATCATAAGACATTACCAATACAATGATGATAGAGTTATCTCTGAAACCTGCAACGATCATAATAACCTGTCTATAAATGTTCGGAGATCTTAATGAATTCTGGGGTTTTCTCGATACCTGGAACATCGCGGTACCACTGCCGGTGTAACTCTATAGAGCTGGATAGGGGGACACCTTCTCCAAGCATCTCTGACATCTACACACGGATTACTCTTTACTCATTTATAATCACTATATATATAAATACAATTTGATAACTAGATATCATACTAGAGTTAGAATGTAGGTATTAATTGACTAGGTATAGTTGGATTACATCAGACAGGTGCGTCGTGTGTTCAGATAGGTGTGGACTACATGAGCGGGGCTAGCCTCTTTAGAGGGGGGCAGATGGGGCTAGCCTATTTAGTGGGGGGCAGGTCTCGAAAAATATATGGTATAAGTATAAATATTTGCTAACGTTATTATCATCTTTAAGAAGAAAGGTTATAGGTTGATGTTGTCATCTCTAATGCAACACGTTACTGAATATCATGGACGATGTTGATGAATTAAGTTTATATTTATCATAATATATAGTTGAAAATATTAATATTTTCTAACGTATTTATTATCTCGAAGGCGAAAGTACATGGACTTCTCTTATTCATCTTGAAGATGTCGTGTCAATGATAATAATGGATTGTTCTTGTCACCTAGATGGATATATAATATATACAAATAATATTATAAGTAAACTTATATATTTAATATAAATTAATAAGTTTAAAGTTTATACCGAGCTTATACGATGAAGATGCCTATCTATATTTTATAAGTTATAACATTATAACGCATCGTCGGGTTGACTGTGCACTGTAGGCTACAGTTTGTTAGAGAAGCCTTTGATTTCAAAATGCGGGTTTTATTGCTAACAACCTATATTCACATATTTTTATAAATAGAACATATTCAAGCTAGCAAATAAAATAAGATACCCAAATAAAAAATGTTATAAACTACATTATTTTATTATTGAATAAGTAATGTATAAGATAATATAATCATTACCAATATACTAGCTCTAGCCATAAACATAGTCATACCAACATCATCCACACTTTGAAATCATAGACTACATTGCTCAGAAACTATCGTTGGCACCCATCTATGAAAACTGCAATACCACGATGCACTCCCTAAGTGAATTTAAAAATCATGTTACTTCAGTAATTTTGAACAAATTAATCAGTACGAGTTTGTTATGATGTGTTGTATGTATATTTATTATGTATACTATATAAATTGATATAAATACAAAATATCTATAATATATATATATATATATATATTTACTATAGTATTATATATGGATTCCAATGATCTCGCACACTGTTAATTTAAATAATTATATAAATAGTAGAATTCTTATTGAACACTAAATCACCAAACCAAATTAAAACACTCCAAACGAGATCAGTAACGAGATCAAACCTTACATATTATATAGTATATAATATAGGTATAATTAATATTAATATTTAAAAAAAACTAATCAATTATAAATTGAATCCTAGTTATTATAGTATAAATTAAAAATCTAATCGCTTGAGCGATCTAAATAACAATAGTTACGGTTTTAAATAGATCGCGAAATTTGGTATACATTTTATATTTTCATAATTATTATAATTTCAAATTAACTTTGATAGTATAAACATATATATTTATAAATATAATATAATAATTATACTAATTCATAAGTATACTATAATAAATAAAATATAATAAACAAATTACTAGAATATATATTTCTACTGTTAAATATACTATATTATTATAATAATATATGTAAGGAATAATAATTATGAACATATAAAATGTATACGTAATTTAGTGATCTATTTAGAATTGTCTCTTTCGTTATGTAAATCTCTCATACGATTCTATTTTTAAATATCTACGCCTATAACTCTGATAACACAAGTTATACATCATTTATTACATGTATAACCTAATTAAGTGTATTCTAAAGAATTAAATATACTGTATATGATTATAATATATCATAATGATATACATAAACAAATATTGACTATACTATTATCATAGACACCTAAAGCTGAGTTCACACCAAGAATCCATTAAGATATTCCGCACGGATATATATTTTAAAATAAAATATATTTAAAGCATTCATAAATCTGGACAGAAAATCTGAGTATAACGCACGCCGTGTTTCTTGCGTTAAAATTCCTCATATTTCCGTTCAGTGCTCGGATTTTATAGAACATGTCGTAAATAAATCCGTAATGATTTATCCGAACATTTAAAATTGACTTCACACCTAAAGTAAGTTAATATTCTCAGATTTTCAATCCGTTCGGATTATCATGGATTATCCGTACGGATTCTTGGTGTGAACTCAGCTTAAGAGGCAAAGCCTATACATAAATATAACATATTTGACTATTATACTTAAATTCAATTTAACATTATCGATATTGTTAACAGTATCAACATGAAACCGAACTGTTTAATAATAATTATCATAATTATTAAATAAGTATGATAAAATAAAGTATTTTTATCATAATTATTAATTTAATTAAATAATTTTGATAAAATAAAGTATTTTTATCACAATTAAATAACTCATTACATATATAATTATAATATATAACATATTATGTTATACGTATATATTATATAATATACAATTATTTTGTTAACTATATTATGTAATATTATATTATATATATAATTATTATATCGTTATTATAAAAGGGCTTTCACACCAACTCGAACGCAATTGTTAACTCTAATTATTAGAGGTTGAAGTTTAACTATATTATTTAAATCTACTAAAATGGGTTACTAAAATCTGTAATTATTATAAACTATTAATTATTAATTCTTAACCATAGGCATCTAAGGGGCCCCTTATGTATTAATATATAACCTCTTTGTTCTTAACTATGATCATTATATTTAACTGAACATTAAACATAAAAATAATATTTGATTAAATATAAGTATAATACAATTTAAATATAGATATAAACCTACTATAAATTTATATTTCTATAAAATATGTACATATTAAATATATTCATATTTAATACATGTATACATATTTTAGGTATAAAGGGAGCATATATGCTCCCTATATATTGTAGTCTATGCCCTTGTGGGTCTATGCATATATATATTGAACACAGCAGGCATTACACCGTGACATCCCAAAGATTACATAACACACATTAATTCAGCGTAATCTATATGTATTTATAGAAGAGCGGCAAAATAGCTTCATTCATTATTCTACTTTTGACCAACGATTTGCATATACGTGGTGTAATACAAATATAAAACAATATTATACTGTGTCTAATAAAGTTTTATATATATATATATATATATGTGTATGTGTGTGTGTGTGTGTGTAGGTGTAGGTGTGTGTATGTGTGTGTGTGTGTGTGTGTGTGTGTGTGTGTGTGTGTAGATGTATGTGTGTGTATATGTGTATGTATATTTCATATACTATTGTATTACACTTTACAATATAAAATATACATCTTATATCAAATACATGGCAGGTTGAACTATAATAATCACGCATTGAATCGTTGCAGTGGGAAAGCTTTGCCTATTTATAATATCTTGGTGACCTAGATATATTTACTATACAATTCAACATATGTATATATAATTGGTAATATTTCATAAATAAAACTATATATATATAGTTTTATATATTATAATATATATATATATATATATATGTAAATAACTATATTTATATATATATATATATAAATGTATGTGTGTATGTGTGTAAGTATGTATGTGTATGTGTGTGTGTGTGTGTGTTTGTGTGTGTGTATGAATATACATATGCTTACGATTCACATATGATGAGTCATTATTTATGTTAAATATTTGAATCCGCGAGCTTAATTCAGTGACCAATCAGGCTACGCCGCCGGCCACACGCGGCGTTGGATACTGAATAACAAATACTGTGTGCCGTATTTAATGCATAGCCAATATCGTTATTATAAAAGGGGTTTCACACCAACTAGAACGTAATTGTTAACTCTAATTATTAGAGGTTAAAGTTTAACTATATTATTTAAATCTACTAAAATGGATTTGACACTGTAAATTTTTACACCTAATTATAATAATTAGGTGTACAAATTTACATAATTATTATTGGAGTTCATAATTGCATTCGAGAGGTGTGAAACCACTTTTACAGATAAGCATTTCTTTTATTTTAAATGTTGGATTTAAATATTAGAGTTAAACTTTAAAGTTAAACCCTTTTATAATAACGATATAATAATTATAATAATATCATATTTAATATGATATTATTAATATTAAATATTCAATATTATATTCAATATAATATAATAATAATAATAATATAATTGTATATATATACCGTTGTAACTATTTATTAGTTTATATATATACTATAGTTTATATTTAAGTTATTTAAAACATAAATTTATTTAAAATATTAAATATCCAATATAATATTGGATATTTAATATTTTAAATAAATTTATGTTTTAAATAATTTAAATATAAACTAATAAATAGTTACAACGGTATATATATATACAATTATATTATTATATAATATAATAATATGTCTACTTACTATTTTATTGTACTTTAATATCTTAGAAATTGAATTATATGATATAAGAAAACTTTATATTTCAAATAAATTTTAAATTAAATTGTTGATAAATATTAACAAAGATTATAAGCTTTGTATATTACAGAATACAGTATAATACAGAATTATTAAATGCATAGATTTATATTTTACATTGTAAACTATAAATCTATGGGTGAAACATATCTTTTGCTACCAATATATCCATATATTTATAGTTTAAAAATATATGTATACTAGCCGTACCCGACCAGGCGTTGCTCGGTTTTTGATTGTTTATCTATCTATTATGTACTAATTATAGCTATTCTTTATTCTGCATTATTATTTTTTTAATATTTCAAAAATTATTTGAAAAATATCACAAAATATTAAAAAAAATACAAAATATATTTCAAAATATTACAAAATATATTTTAAAAATATGTCGAAAATATTTTTTAAAATATACACAAATATTTCCAAAAATTATCAATGAAATATACAAAAAATATTTTAAAAAGCGCCATGAAATATTTTACATGACAAAAATTAATTTTTGTAGACGTAACTTGGTACAACATTCAAAAATGTACCCAGCCCAAAGACCATTCAGGTGATAATGAGAACCATAAGTTTCCAATTATTATTAAATATGATTGGGAACTAAAGCGCCCAAAAGCGACGAATCTATATGATTCGGAACTAAAGTGCCCAAAAGCGACGAATATATCGATTCATAATCAAAGAGTTAAAAATCGACGAAAAAGCTCCCATAAATTCTCAAAAGCACCTAAAAATGCTGATAAATTGTTTGGTGGGTGGATTCTAGAAAGTGGCTTCACATATTTTTATATATTTGATTTCGATATATCTTATATAGCACGACCAGATATCAAGCGTAACGGTATCATGATTACTAATATAAATGATGTTACATGTTATAATAATAAACTTAGTTTGTTATCGTTTAATAATTAATTTCTTTTATCAATTTATTTTTATATATTGTGTATAATTTTTTTTTTCTGTAGCATTTATTTATTATTTGTAAAAATGATGATATTATATATTTAACTTATATATTATATGTAAATGTATATAATAATAAATACAATATATTAATATTTGTTATTCTTAGAATGATATCAATAGTATATTTCCATACTCATTGCGGTAAACCATACTTTGCTTTGCCATGCTTAAATATGAATTCCATACTAATGCTTTACCGGTGCTTTAATACAATGTAAATGCTTTATAGGTGTCCTAAGGGTGTTTTAATATAAATGCTTAGCCATGCTTAAATATGAATGCCATACTAATGTTTTATAGGTGCTTTAATACAATGTAATTGCTTTATAGGTGTCCTAAGGGTGTTTTAATATAAATTCTTAACCATGCTTAAATATAAATGCCATATTAATGTTTTATAGGTGCTTTAATACACTATAAATGCTTTATAGGTGTC
Organism: Osedax fenrisi; assembly: GCA_964019155.1. Lineage (NCBI taxonomy): Eukaryota > Metazoa > Annelida > Polychaeta > Sabellida > Siboglinidae > Osedax > Osedax fenrisi. The sequence continues at coordinate 18,352,535 of OZ025239.1, read as the reverse complement.
ATAAGGGTGTTTTAATCATGCATAATGCTTTAAGGGTGCTATTCCTGTTTGCTGGGGTATCATAATGGAAATTCATATCACCAATAAGGATATCATCATTACTCTTAGTACTTGTAATTATATCAGACAATTCATTTAGAAATATATTTATATCATCCATAGAAAATCTAGGTGGTTGATAAATTAAAAATTACGAGAACTTAATAGAATTATGTAAATAAAAATGGATAAACCTTCACTATAATCTAAATTAATCTTCTTAAAATTAGAATATTTATAAAAAGTTTTAAATAAAATACGAACACCACCACCATTACTACCACCCATATTATCAAAACATCTAGGACTGTGAAAAAAAGAAAATTGATCTTCCGTTATATCACTGATTACAGCAGAATCTAATTTATGTGGTATTCACATGTATACATAGGATGTGAAACATGAACCTACATGTGAAACGTGAACACTAAATAAATACCTACAAAGATGAATATATTCCTGAACACTAAGATCCTTCGTAAATTACTTAATATAACATACACTAATTATATAATGAATAAGGGAATACGGATATGAATTACAAATAGAACGGGCTGTCATGATAGTTTATTAATAATGGGGAATAAACGAAACTGATTTGCTATATTCACGTTTCGAGATGTAAGCAAATGTAAACAAATATTACCAGAAACTATAAGATGTGCTAGAATAAGAGGAATTCAGAAGAATTGCTGAGGAGATAACATAGTTGAATGAACGGGAGTGAAAATATGTTAGATTTATACAAATACTAAACACTAATTGCAATTCATTAGGAATATTATAAACCTGTAGATTATTCATGCATATATATTATATAACAATTAACAATACAAAGATAGATAGTGATATTAATCAAAGAAAATATTAATATGAGAAATAACTTCAAACAGACCAAATATAATTTACATATATAATTATTAATGTCATATGGCCCTAGAACTTGTGATCATTAATTCCCCATAAGAAAAATAATATTATTTATTCGGTACAAATATTAAAAATAATTTAATAGAAGTATAATAATATATTGTTAATATGCTTATTTTATTCAGCTTTATATACTATAACTTTAGTTTGTATATTACTTTAATTTATTTGTCTTTTATATATGATGATTACTAATTATATGCAGAGCCTTCATAAGAATAAGGTCAATTATTAGAATATTAATACTAGTAAACTTAGTCAACCAGGGAGTCATTTATAAATTTGTGTATACATTTGTACACAATATACTTATAAATATATACATATATATATATATTATGCATTTTTAGGATATAGTATTGATTTATAGATAATTGTCTCAATAAGTTCAGATTCTACGAACACTCATGTGTTAAACCAAAATGTGATATAATAATATATATATATATGTATAGATTAAACTCGAGAACTGGGGTATGATTCTATTAGAGGTTATAGCTAAAGGTGTACAACGAGCCTTAGTTAATAGATCACATATACTATTTATTTAAAATAGTGCAGGATTACATAGTTATATAGTAAATTTTAGCTAGTATTTAAAACATAGAGTTTAGTCTGATTTATGTATATTTATACATATTGTATACATTTAATATAATTATACATTGAAAATAAAATCAAAAAATAAATCGATAACAATAATCGTAGAAATAGAAATACCTCGCATAGCGTAACATTATCACGGAGGCAATCATTACACATATATATATATACATCATTGAAATGATGTACCAAACTATTTGGATGTGAGTTGTTTTAAATAATCTAGACTAGAATACGCTGCCATATTCTCTGCCATTTCCCAAGTGGTTCCTTCCCCGGTGAACACGGACGGAGGACTAGAATCTATTCTCAGCATAACTAGGCAAGTCGGATTCGCTGAAATGTTAGATAGATAGTAAGTATAGAATTTAGAAAAAGAAATTATTACCGATATTATATCGGCGGTATATAATATATGTAAAATGTGATTAGATATTTATATATTTTTGTAATGGCATCACGAAATAAAGGCAATACTATGAATTAAAAAATATATAATTATAAGTAAGGAAAAGGCATATACTCGCTATCTCTGCAATGATGACTTGTTCTCTGAGAGATATTTTTCAGTGGTATATTTTAATATAATTAAATTATTTTAATGAGATAAATATATTTATTTATTTATTAAAAATGTATTTATAATTTGGTTTTTGTATTGTTAAATTTTTTCAATATTATTGATGTAGATATTCTAGATAATTATATTACAATATTAATATAATACTATTGAAAATATGAATATAAAAATGAGTTTTTGCATTGATTTGTAAATCAGATTCAAATGTTTTTTTTGACAATAATGAATAACGATAAAATAATTCAAGCTTAAAAAAAAAAGTTTCACAATATATTCATTAGCAGATGTTCTGTCGATGATATTAGTATAAATTTAATTAATCGAATATCACATTTACAATTAAGTTAGTATACTAAATATAAGTATACTTAAATAAAATTTAATATATTTATGAAATAATTATTATTTTTAAATTAGATTAATAAAGGGGACCAGAGTGTGAAAACTATCTAAAATTGGTAAAAAATAAAAATTAATGAAAATGATAATTAATGATATGTTATTCAGTATCTATCAAATCGGTTTAGAAATAGACTAAAAAGAATATTGTATAGCACCCAATTTTATACTTTATAATTTATATATTAAATTTTAATTGTTGATATTTCAAACGAGTATTACTCAAAATAGTTTTTTTGCTATCTATATTTATAAAAATCTTTTGTCAGGTAAAACTAATTCAGCTATCAAACTAATTTCTATTTCTATACATAAATACATATGTATGTATAGTTATCTAAAGAAAAAGCGACTAATATAATTACAAATAATTACTAATTTTATTATTATCTCTTAAGATTGTATTAGATATGAATGCCCTTTTCATATAACACAACAATTTGTTGAATTTATTAAATAGTTTTTTTTAGCTCAATGACCATATACATGGTAATACATTCACTATCTATTAATATATGAATTCGTGAAATAGCATGCACACTAAGGTATTCCTTAAATACACAAAAATATTTTTATTTGTATTCATAATAATATTTTCTAACTCTAAACACGTATTATAAGGTTAATTGGTCTACATATTAGCTGGATAATTACTATTTTGGTATGACAAATTGAATTTTATATGGATATATAACACTTTATGAGAGCTTTTTCATTGTTTTTTGATGCTTTGATAACGAATCGATATATTCGTCGCTTTTGGTCACTTTAGTTCCGAATCATATAGATTCGTCGCTTTTCGACGCTTTTGGGCGCTACAGTTCCCAACAAATAGGGATAAATAGATTTTTATATATATTTAACATTTAACATTATATATTTATTATATATATATATATATATATATATACATATATATATATATATATATATATATATATATATATATATATATATATATATACATATATATATATATATATATATATATATATATATATATATAACTTAACATAATAAATAACTCTATAAATACATGAACATTTTGACGACTCTGATTTCAGGAGAAGCTACAGAAATCAGGAATGCTGCAACCCACCTTCACATACATCGATGATCTCAGCACTACACCCAAACGCTTCATATGCACCATTAGTACGCCCACTCATAATATCACCGCCTCCGGTAAAACAAAGAAGATAAGTAAACAGGAGGCGGCCAAGAAGTTCATAGATTCATTGAATTGCTAAGTATTATTGAATATCATTAGTAAGTATTATTAAATTAATAAATGTATTTATATTTCATTAATTGAATTAATAAGTATATATTGAGTTAATTGAATAAATGAGTCTACATTGAATTATTACCATATTTGCAACACTGTCTAGCCGATTTCTTCACGCGTATCCTCATCAATGAGTCTCCCTTCCGTCGCATCTCAACGAATCACGGAATTCTACGAGAACAACAACCTCACGATAGAGTCCGCTCTCAAAGGACTGCAATCTCTAAACCTGAACTCCAATCCGCCGAAATCGATTGCCGCTAAAACAGAAATGTCATATAACACCGCTCTTTCAACTCAGGTTTATCTGAAGTTTATTAGTAGTAGTAGTAGTAGTAGTGGTAGTGGTAGTAGTAGTGGTAGTATTAGTAGTGGTTGTAGTAGTATTAGTAGTGGTAGTAGTAGTAGTAGTAGTAGTAGTAGTAGTAGTAGTAGTGGTAGTAGTGGTAGTATTAGTAGTGGTAGTAGTAGTATTAGTAGTGGTAGTAGTAGACGTAGTAGTAGTAGTAGTAGTAGTAGTAGTAGTAGTAGTAGTAGTAGTAGTAGTAGTAGTAGTAGTAGTAGTAGTAGTAGTAGTAGTAGTAGTAGTAGTAGTAGTAGTAGTAGTAGTAGTAGTAGTAGTAGTAGTAGTAGTAGTAGTAGTAGTAGTATAGTACATTATATAAATGTCTATAACTTTAATAATGAGAGATTAGTAATATATATATGACCTATAGCTTTTCAATCTATGTATAAACACATGTATATATGCCTAGAAAGTACATGTTCAATATAGTACAGTAACGTTTGTTGTTCATTGTATTACATCTGATAGGAAAGAATGCTATCAGTGTTAAGTCACACCTACGACTCACTACTGTAAATAATAACGAATGATTATAGAAATTATAAATGATTTAGAGAAGGGTGTTATATCAGTAATTCACTGTTTAATATTGTGTCGGTGTGTGTATGTAGTAGTATTATAATTTATTTATTCCACTCAATTTTATTTTTAATTGATATAGTTTATTGTTATATTAATGATGAAATTTGATTATTTGATGTTAAGTTTTTATTTAGTTTCACACCTAGAGTTTTTATCAGTTTTTTTTTCTATTTCCGTATTTGATATTTTTATATGAGTTAAGGGAAGTGAAATTTTGCATTTGTTATGGAAGATAATACATTAAGTTTTTAGCTTATTAAATTTTAAGTAGTTTTTGAAATATATTTCTAGTTCAGTAGTTAATTTATGTGTTATTTCTGGGAGGTAATTTAAAGTAGTCGATGTATATACTTGGATATCATAGGCATACTTATGATAGTTAATATTGTATGTATTTAATATGGAGTTAATATCGGATGTGTTTATATTGAAAAGTAGAGGACCCGATACACTACCTTGGAGATCCCCTATTGCAGGACAGTTGTAGATTTTATTCCGTGTATTAGATTTTATAGAGAAAGTTCTTTTTGTTAAGTATGATCGTATTAGTGTGACAGTATTATTATCACGTGGCATATCCCGATGTATTGTTGTTTTGAGTACAGAATTTTATGATGTATGGTGTGTTAAAATGCAGCTGAGAGGTCAAGTAGTATAAGTTAAACGTAATGATTATTTTGAATATTGGCAGATATACTTTTTATTCGGTTAAGTCTCAGTAAAGTGATTTTGTTTATATTCACTTTATCTTAGATTATATAATTTATTATTCATGATATGTTGGGAAAGATGTTATGTGATTATTTTTTCTATTAGTTTAGATAAAAAAGATAAATTTGATATTGCTCTGTAGTTTTCGGGAAGTTATTTGTCTAGTGATGATTTTTCGGTATCGGAGTAATTATTGAGTGCTTTAATGTTTGAGGGAAACTGGCGTGGTTTTATTGATAAGTAGATTTAGTGATAAGTTCAGCATATGAGAGGCAGAACAAGTTTAGGTTTCTTTTTAGTTGGTAAGGTGTGTATACATGTGTGTGTATTTATGTGTGTGTATGTGTGTGTCTGGTGTAGTATATACTCTTTAATTATATATTTATTGTAAGATCATGTTAATAATAAAGGATATTTTTATATGTTTATATATAATAATCTGTTTATGTTTATATACATAATAATTTAAGTAAAATATATATATATATAGAGATATACAAATAATATAAATTAAGTAATTACTATGATAATAGAAAACTCAATAAGTTGATGATAGTACCTAAAACATTACAGACTATAGGTTATTATATAATAATTATGAATCTAGTAATACTGAATATATTCAATTATTTTTTAATAATTTTTGAATATTCTTATGCGTATCATCAATATAAAGAAAGTTTATTTATATCGATGGTATATATATATATTACGAGTGTTCAAATAAACTTCAGATAAACCTGAGTTGAAAGAGCGGTGTTATATGACATTTCTGTTTTAGCGGCAATCGATTTCGGCGGATTGGAGTTCAGGTTTAGAGATTGCAGTCCTTTGAGAGCGGACTCTATCGTGAGGTTGTTGTTCTCGTAGAATTCCGTTATTCGTTGAGATGCGACGGAAGGGAGACTCATTGATGAAGATACGAGTGAAGAAATCGGCTAGACAGTGTTGCAAATATGGTAATAATTCAATGTAGACTCATTCATTCAATTAACTCAATATATACTTATTAATTCAATTAATGAAATATAAATACATTTATTAATTTAATAATACTTACTAATGATATTCAATTATACTTAGCAAGTCAATATAAACTTGGTGATTTAATTAATTCAACGATATTTATTAATAAAATTAATAAAATATAAATACATTTATTAATTTAAATTAAATATATAATTATTAATTCAATAGTACTTAATAATTCAATTCAATTATTATTCAAAAATAAAAAAGTATACAAACTATTAACAACATTTATAACTTTCAGAATTAGGTAGTGAGTGTAGGAATTAAACCCGATTAATATCAGGTAGTACCTTTTTCTCCACCAGGGGTTGATCTTCGAATGAATCTATGAACTTCTTGGCCGTCTGCTGTTTGCTCATCTTCTTTGTTTTACCGGAGACGGTGATATTATGAGTGGACGTACTAATGGTGCAGATGAAGCGTTTGGGTTAAGTGCTGAGATCGTCAGTGTATGTGAAGGTGGGTTGCAGCATTCCTGATTACTGTAGCTTCTCCTGAAATCAGAGTCGTCAAAATGCATGTTCATGTATTTATAGAGTTATTTATTATGTTAAGTTATATATATATATATATATATAATAAATATATAATGTTAAATGTTAAATATATATAAAAATCTATTTATCCCTATTTATATTTTATAAAAAATAATTTCAAATTACAGTTAATATTTAATACTATATTTATGAAAAAATCATAGATATATGAATATTATTTATTATATATTTCTATATACTAACTAAAATATTATTTATTTATTTATTTTGTTTATAGACTATTATTTATATATCATACATATATATATATATAACATTATTTATAATTTATTCTTAATTCTTGTTTTATATTTTATATTAAATATAATTATTTGAAAATAAACTATTATTTGCAATACTAATTTTCAAATAAATATGTAATAATATAGATTAATGTTGCAAATTAAAATAATGTTAATGTAAAAATTTAGAAAATAATATTTTAATATAATTATATCTTTTATATAAGATATTATTATAGATGTGCTGGTCGAATCGAGAATGGAGGACACCTCAAACTAAAACAAATATGGATACATATTAAACATAATAAATATCAACAGTCGTGATTAAATATGTATCTATAGAGAAGTTCTTACAATTAATATGATATGATTTACTAGCCTTTCAGTGTACGCTGTTTGCACTAAAAAACCATATCATACCGAACTTCTCGATAATAACTAGATCACGCGATGGGCGTATCTCTAATTAGATAACTAGATCAAATTAGTTAATCTAATTATAAACTACGCTCTCTTTTACATTTTACAAAACAGAAATCAAAAAAACAAATAACAAAAAATATCAAATCAACATTCATCCAAATTACATAAGATTTACATTCGTTCAAGTCATGTCAACTAATTGAAATTTACAAAACAGAAATCAAATTATATAAAAAACACAAATAACAAAATATATTATATCAAAATTTATCTAAATTACATAACACATTCATACTTAGTACACAACACATTTATAAATACCTACATATAGTTATATACGTAGTTACCATATTACATATATAAATATTTTCAATATCATATTATCTAGAAGGGAATTGAATAGAATAATTAGAGAATAATATATTAATATATATACATCTAGGACTATATTCTCACCATACACTTGGAGACTGTATCTCGACTAAAGGCAAAACAATACTATGCATAATTCAACTATATTTACTAGTAAAATTAAAAGTAATTTTACTTTTAAATGACTGTAGTTTGAATAGTATTAATCTATGCATCTGTATCGTGTATACAATATACATTGTTATATTATATAATCATTATAATAATGGATGAGTTTATATAAAAAGTATCAAGTAAAGATTGGTCTTTTAGTTACAAAATAAGTTGATACAATAATACCGACTAGTGCCTCTTATAAATGAACTATAATTATGATAATAAAAGATTAAGTTAATAATAGGGAACAGTCGCTCAAAATATTTGCGAAAAGTGAGGCGAGCGTGAGTATTAGTTTGTAAATAAAGCGCATGTCTTTCTTTTCGACCCAGCCTTTTTATAGTAAATTACTATTAGTAATATCTTCGTATAACTATAAGTATTGCTGGAAAATATTAATGGAAAATGGAATACGTTATATTTACTATAATCCGAAAAGTTGCCAGAAACTATCCAAAAGTAAGTAGCTGCATTACATCCCAAAGTGAGCCAATACGAATTTATTTCGCATTTAAAATTTAACCTTTAACCTTCAACTCGTTCATTTTGATCGTAACCCTAATATATACACACGAGTATATTAATATATTATTATAATAATTATATACATATATGTATACTCCTATAAGAGTATACCCGTATATTATCAAAACCCTCTATAACCGAGGTTATAGGAGGTCTTGATATTATATTGAACAATAATGAACTATAGGGGAAATTATCCGATTACCGACCCCATCCTAATACCGAACCCCTATCGTATCTCAGTAACTATAAGAGATATCAAAAAATTATATATACATGAACTGTTAGTCATTTAATGATAAATATGAATAAGTATTTTGTTTTAAAAAATATGCAATCCTACAATTGTTATTTAATATAATGTAGGATTACTATTCTGTTTTTACTTTTTAAATATTTGAATAATAACTTTTTTTAAATCATTCTAAATACTTTATTAATTAAAAGAAAACTTAATAGGCTACTTAATAGGCTACTTGCACATAATATTGTGGATCAATAAAATGTTTATAAATATTATAAAAATGATTTAATTTAATAACTATTAACCTATATATATTAATTATAGCAACCCATATTATTTTCTTATTACCGACCCCATGTGATTTATAATATCCAATCAAAATAGATCCGTATTTACTTTAAAATATGTCGTTTTAAGTTTTTAAGTCATTAAGTTGTTTGTGTATCATTATTATAGATTTAGGATTCATGATTCCAGTTGATTATATACATACTGATTAATAAATAAATATTAAATAATAATATACACTATTTTAATATAATTACTATAAAGTTTAAATTTAATACTACTATTAAAACATAAATTCAATAAAAAATTAATTTCTTGCATGTTATAATTAATTATATTTATGTATATCTACTATTTTTATTGGATATTATAATACTACAATTATTAATATCGCGATTATTTTAGGGGGTCGGTGATAGGGGAAGGGGTCGTTATTAGGCTCATGTATCCGATTACCGACCCCCCTGTTTATTCTTGTAAATATAATTATATACAAAATTTAAAATAGCCACATTATTCATTGAGAAAATCTTTTAAAATCTTTATAGTGAATTTTATTTACTAATAAAGTGTATGTATCTACGTAATCCATTTTTTTATTATATTAAAACTTATACAAATTATTCTCATTTAGTAAGTGGTTTAGTGATGTTAATTACTGAAATTTATGAAATAATCTAACAACAATTATTTAATAAATAAAATAGACGTATTGATATATTTGAAATATACTTACTTTGATTATATCGGTTGTTTTGAACTAAGTCACTGCGATAAGGAGCACCAGTCTGCGATTACCCTCAGTTTGAGATTACCCATTCCGGTATAAATAAATGAAAATAAATACAAATATATATATATATATATAGTATTTAATAAATTATGTTCTAAGGAGTATATGACTGATTTACTAATATATAATTAAAATTATCTTGTATAATTTTTATTATATAGCTTGTTAATTTTTAGCGATCATTGACATCTTTTTTATCCTATATAAATTTCATATAACTTTTATAATAAAAGTTTAATAAAAGGTTAAATACCTAATACCTACTAAACTATAGATTTATTGTTTAATTTATAGGTAAAATACAAATCTATGTATCAAACCTACCAGACTACCAAGTTAAAAGCGTATCATGAGTTAAATAATTATAGAGCCCCTAGAGCTAAAGAGAAAACTCTCTAACTCTATGGTTAAATATATATTGAATATAATATTCTATGTGCCGTGTTTTTAATAATAACGAATTTCAGACATTTACTAATTACATATTTACGAAAACTCATACTTATATTAATAATATGTTAATGTAAATTATAATTATAAAAATAATACTATAAAATATATCTTTACAATTAATTTTAAATGAAACATAATTATTTTTAAAATTTTTAAATTAATCATTAATATTTTTTTAATAATAACGAATTCCAGACATTTACTAATTACATATTTACGAAAATCAACCTTATATTAATAATATAAATATTATTATTAAAATAATACCTAATAATTAAAAATTATCATATGATATTTAATATTATCATAATAATAATGATCATTTTCAATGTTATACTTTACATTATAAATATAGGTCAGCTAAATTTAAAATCATATAATAATTGTCTGCTGGATAATATATATTTTATTATATAACATTATTTTAATTTATTTTAATAAGTTTTCAAATAATATTTGACTATTAATAAATATATAATTTATAAATTTAATATTCATGCAGATGGCGAAATCACTGCATTATCTATGACATAATGTTCTATTATTTTACATATCTAATATATTATAAATTAATTAATATTACCCATTTATATATAATTAATAATTGTAAATTGTGTTAACGTAACTGTCTTGATGAAACAACTTAAACGTATTTATTGGCTGAATACTGACATCGGCCCCCAATAAGTCACGTGTCAAACCAAGAGTTCAATTATACATTTCGCTGTTGGCGTTATATTTCTCATTACATTATTAATCGATTAGTGAATTCGTGTTTTATATATACATACATATCATAATACTGTTTGTTTATATAATAATATTATATTATATAAGCCCTATACGCGTTATTAAATTAAATTTTCCGTTAGTCACGTGACATATTGGGGGCCGTTGTCAGTCTAAATCATTTATTGACAAACACACAATCTAGTGATAAATAAACCGTGAACTCTATTACTATATTTGAATATTGTGAGATTATTTTAATATTACTTCAAGGTACTCTCACTATGGATACCGGTGTTAATTAAAGTATTTATTTTTAAATTTGTAAAATATACATTTCACCTAAAATCACTAAACTAAATAAAAACACTTCGCACGATATCATCGATTACCCTGATTATGGGGTTGTTACAATAATCATTATTTTAATTGTATACACACCTGATCAGTAATCAGTGAGTACTATACTGAGTGGTATACATTATCATTATAAACATTTTATAATAATGATAATGTTATTGTTAAAATAAACAACGGTAATCATATCTATGTAAAGCATAAGAAGAAAATGCAATGAAAAAAAGTAAAGTAATTCAACAAAAAAACATTCCGTTGATGGTGGGCAGTTCTGGTGATGGTGATTCGGTCGACAGCATAACAAAGATATTGATCTTAATCTGAAGCCCTTTAGAGGAAATAATAATATCAATAATCATATATTTCATACGAAACAAAATGTATAATTTAAAACTTCTAATAAATATTTATTATTATTATCTATTATAAATATTTTGATTGAATTTTAATTATATATACTAGATATTTTAGAAAAAAAACAGAAAAAATAAATCAAATAACTGCATTGTAAACAAATATTTAGATTTATACTAAATATATATTTACAGCGGCTAGGAACACATAATTATTATATACAATTTCATAATAAAGTTCATTATAAACACATTACTAAATTTTAAATCTTTAATTTCTTAGTTAATTATTTAGTTACTATATTATATTAATCAACTTAATTTCAGAACGAAGAAAGGCTCGTAATAATAGGGGATGCAGCGTATCTTGCTTTACCAATGCTCGTAAACCATTTCAAGGATCACATGTATCAGAAGAAGAAGATAATTTCAAACGTAGACATCACGAGTACGAGAATGGAAAAGTAGGCAGTCATTTGGATTTCTCAAGTCGAGATAGCTGATATTATTAAAACGATGAGATACTAAATAATATATAATATAGTACCATAATCTACACTTGCATCGATGCTTGATTTATATTACATAATATATACATAATCAAGATTAAAATGTTCCATTATGGGATGTAATATCTAATTATGATATTATATATGATATAATCGATAGACAATGAGTAGATTTTAATATTAGAGATTTTATTTTAATAAATTATGATAAATATGATATATACCTTTTTATTAGTGAAAATAAAATATAAATGTATATATAAAAAATAACTATATATCAATATACACTAATTTAACAAAATTTCACTAATTTTGAGTAATTGTATTGCATCATATCAATTTTTTCATCTAATCTTTTTCGTTAGTTAAGATTTTCCGCAATTCTTCCAATCTGTTATACATATATAAAAAATAGAATATGGGAGAAATCAAATATAATAATTTTCCTTCTATTAAATAAATATACTTTGATTACCTTTCTAATTTTGTGGGAACAGTTATAGGGATTGATAGTGAGGGGTTTGTTGTGAAAGAGTATTTTGATTTATTAATGATTTAGATATGTCAGTATGGTAAGACAGTTTAGAAGTAGTAAAAGATGTACGAGGGATTGTTAATCTGGGGTTTTGTATAGTAGAAGTAGTGACAATAGTGTGTTCTCGTTCTATTTATGTAATTTAAATAATAATCAAAATTGAGTGTGATATCGTGTTAATTATAGGTGTTGGTTAATTTAAAAAAGTTCATTTGAAATATTGGGGTTATATTTATCAAGGTTTAGTTTTTCTAATAAATATAATAATAATAAAATTGTGATAATTTAAAATATTAGTATTTAATGATAATATTACCTTTAAATGAATATTTAGTGCTGATAGCTTTTCAATGTTTTTGCAAGTCCATAGTTCTAAGATATCTATGTATTATTTCATTATTGGGGGGGCGTAATGCTGCCGAAACCTCATCGCATCCATTTTTGTAAGAAGTGTCTTTCTCTAAATATAATGTTAATAAATTAACTCAAATGGTAAAACTTCCTATCTATACGTAGACAATCATAAGTAATTTAGTCAAAATGTAAATAATCTAGCTGTAGTGAAGAATTAAATTAATAAATTTATAAAACCTATTAAATTGCTGATTTATATATATATATATTAACATATTTTATAATGTGCTTATTGATAAATTAAAGAAACAATACTTATTAAATATAGTGATAAATGTAATTATTAGCCTTATATAAACTATATTATATCATATTATGATGTTATATAAAACATGTATAACTACATATCATATTATAATATATGTATTTATTTTTCTAATACATATCAAAATTGTATATACATATTAATATATAAGTATATGTTACATAACATATCTAATTTCAATGAAAATTTAATATATTTATTTATGTCAGATTATAATTGTAATACTCTTCATGTATAGTATATTTATTTACTATATTATATGCAGTGATGGGCAGGATCAGGATCGGGTAAGAAAGAGAGGATCGGGATAGGCAAAGGATCGCATAAGAGAATAAATAGAGGATTGAGATCGCCGATCCAGAAAAAAGGAACGGTGCCCATCATTGCATAAACGATACTCTAATATTATTATATTTATTTATAAGAATATTAACAATATTTTGGTATTTTATTATTACATTTATATTATATTGTATTGATTATTATTTTGTTTATTTATTTTTGTTAACATTATTATATTTATATGATTATGAATCCATTGTTATGAATACATTGTAAGTAATAAAATATGTAGATATTTTTATCCAATTAAATGCATTTATATAAATAAATTATATATTAATTCACGTTATCATATAATATGATACATTCAATAAATTCAATTAATTCAATGGACTCAGTATTGAAATATAATACAATATATTAACAATACATATTATTTACAATTATTAACAATTTATAATACATATATTTATATATGTATTGTTTCGAATTATGGAATAAAATCATATTCATTAAATATATAAATAATATCGGGATCAGGAATAGGATCGGGTAAGAAACTTAGGATCGGGATCGGAAAAGGATCAAGTAACGAACAGAGGATCAGGATGGGATCACAATTAGAAAAAAAGGATCAGTGCCCATCACTGATTATATGTTAATATTAATTTAATAATTATAATATAATATTTGGTGCAATAGAATATATGTGTATTTGTGTGTGTATATATATGTTGACTCCGGAAAACGGAGAATGATAGTTGTTATAATAGTTACATACAAAATTGTTGCAGCGTCCCTAAATATAACTGATTATATAAGTGTGAAATAAATTTAATAAGAAAATATATTATTAATCTATATTGTTTAAGAATGTACATACCTTTTTATATATTACTTATTATTTATATTGCTTTTAATTACAATAATATATAGTTGATATTAATTATAAATCAATATCAATATAACATAGTGTGATATTTATTTAATATATGTCCATTATGAAAATTATTCACATAAAGGTTTGTCTATTTATATGTTGTAAATTAATATCAGTGCAATGTGAATTTATATTTGTATCTATGTGTATTCGTTGTCGTGAAGTATTTAGGTCGATGTCATTATCAGTATTTAATTCAGTATTAGTATAACAATTTAGACTATTATCAGTGTTAGTATCAGTATCGGTGTTACTAATATCAATATTAGTATTAGTAGCAGTATCAGTAATTGTAGCAGTATTCGTAATGGGTATTTGTAAAGTAAATCGTGTAGTTGGATATCATCGCTAGCTTGCAGGGTACGAACCAAATCTTTGTAACTACGAGATGCACGATGTGTCTTTATTGCCGTGACGCTTCTCTCTGGAAACTGCGCAGCTATAGCGTTGTTGATCGGGAACCGTCTGCTATCTGCTTTATGAGAGGTGATGTGGTAAAGTGGGTAGCTTGTTAGTACAATCATTGTTGTTATTGTTATAACGGCTATTACCCGGGATTATTATACAGGGTTATTACTATTACTATTATTATCATTAATATGATTTAAGGGGATATACGGGTATTCACATTAATTTTTATTTTAAATATTGTTTATCGAATATATACTCTACAACATGTCAAAATATTATATGTTAAAATGATCTATAAAGTATTAAAAATGTGTTTTTAGAATGCAAACTATTTAGATAAAATTATGAGTAAAAGAAAATGTAAAAAAATGACAGTTTACTGATATTGTGACACTATTTTTCATAGTTTTAATTTAGTAATTTAGTAATTTATTATAAAATTATAAGAACTATTTAAAATATTTTAATTATAGAGTCCAAAAACAGATACAAAATATAGTCAATCTTTAATATTGATTTTCTCAGAATATTAATTTTTCGAATAGAAATTAATGATCATTTTTGGCCAATAATTATTATGATTATAATCAATGAAACTTAGTCACATTTTCACAGTATGTCTGATTATGTCTTTATTATATATAATGAAAATCTTTGCAATTAGAATCAGAGATAATTATATATTTAACAAATATTAATCAGTTTTTATAAATTATATTGCCCTTTTTTAAAATATAAATAATTTCAAAACTAGAAACTAATTATTAAAATATTTATTATATATATTAAAATTGTGAATATTAATACAATACAATTTAATTTAGGTAAAAATCTTAATATTTCATGAGATTTTGAATGAATTACATTGAAGACAATAACTTGTATATCGCCTTACAAACACCAGCACTAATAACACTTCTAATAATATTAATTGTATTTATTACGGAAGTGTTTCATAAATACAATCTATCTATCTATCTATTTCGGAAATTTATTAGCTCGATAACCGATAGCAATTATCCCATGTATAAACGCATTTACAAATATAAAGTAAAACACGAAAGTTATCAAGGAAGAGGCCAAAGTAAAAATATACCAAGAAAATATAAATAATTATTAAACAGATAATATATTTTAACAAATTTAACGAGTTAGCAAATTTATGAATGTAAAAAAATGACAATTTATTTACATATAAATTTTATATAGAAAATATTTCAGGTTTCATAAAGCCCCTGTCACACAATAAAGTCGGCCGATATTTCACTGATTTTCTCTCTCTATGTGCGACACCCCTACAGATATCGTGACGATATCGCTATTCATCATTTGGAGATGTCTCTAAATATTTAATGATTTCTCGATTTCGTTACTGCGCATATCTGTGAAAAATAGACCCATTTTTTCGGTGTGAATGGGGCTTAAGAATAATAATAGTTTATAGTATAACATCCGTCAATTTACCAGTCTACTTATAATGGCCACAAACAAATCGTGCAAAGACAAGATTACCAAAATACAATTGTACATAAATTATTTTGCAAGTCGTCCCAGATTATTTCGTTATTAATCTAATTTAAAATAAAATATACATGTATTATATTCATATTTACTGATTTAATCAATTACAAATATTTATTAAAGTCAATATATTGATAAATTCTAATAGTATACCTATATGTATTAACATTGGGTTTACATTTAATGACAAAACACCTTGGTTTATGTACGCCGAACAATTTATGAATTTACATTATGAATCGTACATAGAAAATTATTGAACGTGGCGCGGAGTCGTGTTATCGTATATTATATAACGTCGACCGAGACGAGATCGACGATGAACGGCTCTACACCAATCAGCGGAACATTTGTAATTGTATCACAGAATATAGTTGTATAGACACGCCCCTGAAAAGATTACGGGTGTGTCGAGCCTACGATTATCGTGGCTGTTTCGATTTGGTCGCGGTAGCGTACATGTCGACCGTAAATATACTTTACATAAAAATACATGTAACTTATGAAATCTTGTTTCGTAATTTACTAAATAACGTAGAATAAAATCGGGCAAAACATAGAATAGAAAAGTCCACTACACAACATATATATATATATATATATATATACATATAACAACTAATTATATGTTGGCGGTGTGTGCAAGAATGTTGGTAATCAGAATATAACATCTGCAGATATACTCTGCATTATCGCCGTTTACATGCTAGCATTTGTCAAGTCAAAGGTCACATGATTGCAGCCGTCTACTGCGTAGAAATATAATATACATATTACATATACATATACACTCCACCATATCAATGCAGACTGTAGTATATAATAGTCCTCCATATCACTTATTATTGTTGTCCGTGGTTATATTCAATGTACATTATTATTAAATTATTATCGTATTACTATTATTTTATTATTATTTTCTTCCCGCACGAGCGAATGGGTCTACATGACCATATTTTAGTGCATAATAACCCTAATATCATCATCATCATCATTAGGTTCGTATGTCACAATTCAAAGATAAAATAAAATATTTTATATTACAAATATATTATATACAAGTTACATCAATTGTATCTATTTACGTTGAATACATTTTAATGTCGATTTGTTTGAAATATAGGTAGCAATGCTATCGATTTATATAATGTGAAAAGCGAATTGCATATATATATATATATATATATATATGTATATATATGTTATATAGTGATATTACACAATATATAAGATCCAGCAAATATGTACACATGGCGGTGGCGTGCGTCAATTATATTATATCAACCAATGAGCGTCGTGCACTGATAACATTGTCATGCTTAACCTTGTAACCTTTTAACCAATTTGTTTAGATACTGCGATCAACATCAGTAATGAGTTTTCGGCGGTGTATCGTATATTAATTATTATAAGCTATATTAAATAGATGTGTTTTCAATTTGACTTTAAAGGTGTGGTCAGAAACTATAGATCTAATTGAGTGAGGTAGGGAGTTCCATAGTTTAGGTGCTATTATAGAAAAAGAAGATTCATGTTTTTTATTAAGTGATAAAGTTATTGGTATATTTAGTTTGTATTTATGTATTGTTCGCTGTGGTCGGGATGACTTGTAGTTCGTAAGTAGTTCAGTAAGATAGTCAGGTTTATTATTATGGGTGGCATGGTGGGTCAGTAGGAGTAATTTGTATTGTATGCGGTAAGGGATGGGTAGCCAGTGAATGGATTTCATATAAGGTGTGATATGTTGTCTTGAGTATTTTTTTATCTTTATCTCATTGAATATAATTATATATATATATATAATTAAATATGACCTTACCTTAACTTACTAGGTCAAGCTTGCATTGCTTATCTTAACACGTGTCCTCCATTCATCTCTATGGCTCGTCGCTATCGGTATTTCCCGACTCGTAAACATCATCTCTTAGTTGGTCTACAAATGTTTCATATATTAAATATTAAAATAAATTAAATCAGTTTATATTTAATTGGCCCAGTAAAAATTTGTAATATGTATATGTATAAATATAAATAAATATAAACTAGCTCAAAAACCTTCACAATTGGTATAGCAAAGTGTGTGCATACTCTGCATAATAATTGTGCAGTGTAAACACCACCTAAGTGTGATTAACTATATAAGTAGCTAGGTAGCTCAACAGGCTAAAGTATCAGACACGTAAGGTGTGGGTTCAAATCCCGGCAGGACCCATAATATCTGTCTTAATATAATATTTAGAAGTGACTTTATATAATTTAATAATAATAATTGTTTTTAATAAATAATGGGCTATAATTAAAACAGGGATGCATTAAAACGAGAGACACTTCAAAGGTACATTAGGGCTATTTGGTTATAAGTAAAAACTTAAATTTCTAATTTAAAACTCTAATTTCTTGGATGGGATAATAAGGATTCCGTAACAATAACAATAACAATAACCGTTATTGAATAACTATATAAGAGACAAATCTACAACATCATAAGACATTACCAATACAATGATGATAGAGTTATCTCTGAAACCTGCAACGATCATAATAACCTGTCTATAAATGTTCGGAGATCTTAATGAATTCTGGGGTTTTCTCGATACCTGGAACATCGCGGTACCACTGCCGGTGTAACTCTATAGAGCTGGATAGGGGGACACCTTCTCCAAGCATCTCTGACATCTACACACGGATTACTCTTTACTCATTTATAATCACTATATATATAAATACAATTTGATAACTAGATATCATACTAGAGTTAGAATGTAGGTATTAATTGACTAGGTATAGTTGGATTACATCAGACAGGTGCGTCGTGTGTTCAGATAGGTGTGGACTACATGAGCGGGGCTAGCCTCTTTAGAGGGGGGCAGATGGGACTAGCCTATTTAGTGGGGGGCAGGTCTCGAAAAATATATGGTATAAGTATAAATATTTGCTAACGTTATTATCATCTTTAAGAAGAAAGGTTATAGGTTGATGTTGTCATCTCTAATGCAACACGTTACTGAATATCATGGACGATGTTGATGAATTAAGTTTATATTTATCATAATATATAGTTGAAAATATTAATATTTTCTAACGTATTTATTATCTCGAAGGCGAAAGTACATGGACTTCTCTTATTCATCTTGAAGATGTCGTGTCAATGATAATAATGGATTGCTCTTGTCACCTAGATGGATATATAATATATACAAATAATATTATAAGTAAACTTATATATTTAATATAAATTAATAAGTTTAAAGTTTATACCGAGCTTATACGATGAAGATGCCTATCTATATTTTATAAGTTATAACATTATAACGCATCGTCGGGTTGACTGTGCACTGTAGGCTACAGTTTGTTAGAGAAGCCTTTTATTTCAAAATGCGGGTTTTATTGCTAACAACCTATATTCACATATTTTTATAAATAGAACATATTCAAGCTAGCAAATAAAATAAGATACCCAAATAAAAAATGTTATAAACTACATTATTTTATTATTGAATAAGTAATGTATAAGATAATATAATCATTACCAATATACTAGCTCTAGCCATAAACATAGTCATACCAACATCATCCACACTTTGAAATCATAGACTACATTGCTCAGAAACTATCGTTGGCACCCATCTATGAAAACTGCAATACCACGATGCACTCCCTAAGTGAATTTAAAAATCATGTTACTTCAGTAATTTTGAACAAATTAATGAGTACGAGTTTGTTATGATGTGTTGTATGTATATTTATTATGTATACTATATAAATTGATATAAATACAAAATATCTATAATATATATATATATATATATATTTACTATAGTATTATATATGGATTCCAATGATCTCGCACACTGTTAATTTAAATAATTATATAAATAGTAGAATTCTTATTGAACACTAAATCACCAAACCAAATTAAAACACTCCAAACGAGATCAGTAACGAGATCAAACCTTACATATTATATAGTATATAATATAGGTATAATTAATATTAATATTTAAAAAAAACTAATCAATTATAAATTGAATCCTAGTTATTATAGTATAAATTAAAAATCTAATCGCTTGAGCGATCTAAATAACAATAGTTACGGTTTTAAATAGATCGCGAAATTTGGTATACATTTTATATTTTCATAATTATTATAATTTCAAATTAACTTTGATAGTATAAACATATATATTTATAAATATAATATAATAATTATACTAATTCATAAGTATACTATAATAAATAAAATATAATAAACAAATTACTAGAATATATATTTCTACTGTTAAATATACTATATTATTATAATAATATATGTAAGGAATAATAAGTATGAACATATAAAATGTATACGTAATTTAGTGATCTATTTAGAATTGTCTCTTTCGTTATGTAAATCTCTCATACGATTCTATTTTTAAATATCTACGCCTATAACTCTGATAACACAAGTTATACATCATTTATTACATGTATAACCTAATTAAGTGTATTCTAAAGAATTAAATATACTGTATATGATTATAATATATCATAATGATATACATAAACAAATATTGACTATACTATTATCATAGACACCTAAAGCTGAGTTCACACCAAGAATCCATACAGATATTCCGCACGGATATATATTTTAAAATAAAATATATTTAAAGCATTCATAAATCTGGACAGAAAATCTGAGTATAACGCACGCCGTGTTTCTTGCGTTAAAATTCCTCATATTTCCGTTCAGTGCTCGGATTTTATAGAACATGTCGTAAATAAATCCGTAATGATTTATCCGAATATTTAAAATTGACTTCACACCTAAAGTAAGTTAATATTCTCGGATTTTCAATCCGTTCGGATTATCATGGATTATCCGTACGGATTCTTGGTGTGAACTCAGCTTAAGAGGCAAAGCCTATACATAAATATAACGTATTTGACTATTATACTTAAATTCAATTTAACATTATCGATATTGTTAACAGTATCAACATGAAACCGAACTGTTTAATAATAATTATCATAATTATTAAATAAGTATGATAAAATAAAGTATTTTTATCATAATTATTAATTTAATTAAATAATTTTGATAAAATAAAGTATTTTTATCACAATTAAATAACTCATTACATATATAATTATAATATATAACATATTATGTTATACGTATATATTATATAATATACAATTATTTTGTTAACTATATTATGTAATATTATATTATATATATAATTATTATATCGTTATTATAAAAGGGCTTTCACACCAACTCGAACGCAATTGTTAACTCTAATTATTAGAGGTTGAAGTTTAACTATATTATTTAAATCTACTAAAATGGGTTACTAAAATCTGTAATTATTATAAACTATTAATTATTAATTCTTAACCATAGGCATCTAAGGGGCCCCTTATGTATTACTATATAACCTCTTTGTTCTTAACTATGATCATTATATTTAACTGAATAATAAACATAAAAATAATATTTGATTAAATATAAGTATAATACAATTTAAATATAGATATAAACCTTAAAATGATGATATTATATATTTAACTTATATATTATATGTAAATGTATATAATAATAAATACAATATATTAATATTTGTTATTCTTAGAATGATATCAATAGTATATTTCCATACTCATTGCGGTAAACCATACTTTGCTTTGCCATGCTTAAATATGAATTCCATACTAATGCTTTACCGGTGCTTTAATACAATGTAATTGCTTTATAGGTGTCCTAAGGGTGTTTTAATATAAATTCTTAACCATGCTTAAATATAAATGCCATATTAATGTTTTATAGGTGCTTTAATACACTATAAATGCTTTATAGGTGTCATAAGGGTATTTTAATCATGCATAATGCTTTAAGGGTGCTATTCCTGTTTGCTGGGGTATCATAATAGAAATTCATATCACCAATAAGGATATCATCATTACTCTTAGTACTTGTAATTATATCAGACAATTCATTTAGAAATATATTTATATCATCCATAGAAAATCTAGGTGGTCGATAAATTAAAAATTACGAGAACTTAATAGAATTATGTAAATAAAAATGGATAAACCTTCACTATAATCTAAATTAATCTTCTTAAAATTAGAATATTTATAACAAATTTTAAATAAAATACGAACACCACCACCATTACTACCACCCATATTATCAAAACATCTAGGACTGTGAAAAAAAGAAAATTGATCTTCCGTTATATCACTGATTACAGCAGAATCTAATTTATGTGGTATTCACATGTATACATAGGATGTGAAACGTGAACACTAAATAAATACCTACAAAGACGAATATATTCCTGAACACTAAGATCTTTCGTAAATTACTTAATATAACATAGACTAATTATATAATGAATAAGGGAATACGGATATGAATTACAAATAGAACAGGCTGTCATGATAGTTTATTAATAATGGGGAATAAACGAAACTGATTTGCTATGTTCACGTTTCGAGATGTAAGCAAATGTAAACAAATATTACCAGAAACTATAAGATGTGCTAGAATAAGAGGAATTCAGAAGAATTGCTGAGGAGATAACATAGTTGAATGAACGTGAGTGAAAATATGTTAGATTTATACAAATACTAAATACTAATTGAACTTCATTAGGAATATTATAAACCTGTCGATTATGCATGCATATATATTATATAACAATTAACAATACAAAGATAGATAGTGATATTAGTCAAAGAAAATATTAATATGAGAAATAACTTCAAACAGACCAAATATAATTTACATATATAATTATTAATGTCATATGGCCCTAGAATTTGTGATTATTAATTCCCCATACGAAAAATAATATTATTTATTCGGTACAAATATTAAAAATAATTTAATAGAAATATAATGATATATTGTTAATATGCTTATTTTATTCAGCTTTATTTATACTATAACTTTAGTTTGTATATTACTTTAATTTATTTGTCTTTTATATATGATGATTACTAATTATATGCAGAGCCTTCATAAGTATAAGTTCAATTATTAGAATATTAATACCAGTAAACTTAGTCAATCAGGGAGTCATTTATAAATTTGTGTATACATTTGTACACAATATACTTATAAATATATACATATATATATATTATGCATTTTTAGGATTTAGTATTGATTTATAGATAATGATCTCAATAAGTTCAGATTCTACGAACACTCATGTGTTAAAACCAAAATGCGATATAATAATATATATATATATGTGTAGATTAAACTCGAGAACTGGGGTATGATTCTATTAGAGGTTATAGTTAAAGGTGTACAGCGCCCCTTGGTTAATATATCACATATACTATTTATTTAAAATAGTGCATGATTGCATAGTTATATGGTAAATGTTAGCTAGTAGTTAAAACATAGGGTTTAGTCTGATTTATTTATATTTATACATATTGCATACATTTAATATAATTATACATTGAAAATAAAATCCAAAAATAAATCGATAACAATAATCGTAGAAATAGAAATACCTCGCATAGCGTAACATTATCACGGAGGCAATCATTACACATATATATATATACATCATTGAAATGATGTACCAAACTATTTGGATGTGAGTTGTTTTAAATAATCTAGACTAGAATACGCTGCCATATTCTCTGCCATTTCCCAAGTGGTTCCTTCCCCGGTGAATACGGACAGAGGACTAGAATCTATTCTCAGCATAACTAGGCAAGTCGGATTCGCTGAAATGTTAGATAGATAGTAAGTATAGAATTTAGAAAGAGAAATTATTACCGATATTATATCGGCAGTATATAATATATGTAAAATGTGATTAGATATTTATATATTTTTGTAATGGCATCACGAAATAAAGGCAATACTATGAATTAAAAAATATATAATTATAAGTAAGGAAAAGGCATATACTCGCTATCTCTGCAATGATAACTTGTTCTCTGAGAGATATTTTTCAGTGGTATATTTTATTATAATTCAATTATTTAATGAGATAAATATATTTATTTATTTATTAAAAATATAAATGTATTTATAATTTGGTTTTTGTATTGTTAAATTTTTTCAATATTATTGATGTCGATATTCTAGATAATTATATTACAATATTAATATAATACTATTGAAAATATGAATATAAAAATGAGTTTTTGCATTGATTTGTAAATCAGATTCAAATGTTTTTTTGACAATAATGAATAACGATAAAATAATTCAAGCTTAAAAAAAAAAGTTTCACAATATATTCATTAGCAGATGTTCTGTCGATGATATTAGTATAAATTTAATTAATCGAATATCAAACTTACAATTAAGTTAGTACTTAAATAAAATGTAATATATTTATGAAATAATTATTATTTTTAAATTAGATTAATAAAGGGGACCGCAGTGTGAAAACTATCTAAAATTGGTAAAAATAAAAATTAATGATAATGATAATTAATGATATGTTATTCAGTATATATCAAATCAGTTTAGAAATGGACTAAAAAGAATATTGTATAGCACCCAATTTTTTATACTTTATAATTTATATATTAAATTTTAATTGTTGATATTTCAAACGAGTATTACTCAAAATAGTTTTTTTGCTATCTATATTTATAAAAATCTTTTGTCAGGTAAAACTAATTCAGCTATCAAACTAATTTCTATTTCTATACATAAATACATATGTATGTATAGTTATCTAAAGAAAAAGCGACTAATATAATTACAAATAATTACTAATTTTATTATTATCTCTTAAGATTGTATTAGATATGAATGCCCTTTTCATATAACACAACAATTTGTTGAATTTATTAAATAGTTTTTTTTAGCTCAATGACCATATACATGGTAATACATTCACTATCTATTAATATGTGAATTCGTGAAATAGCATGCACACTAAGGTATTCCTTAAATACAAAAAAAAAAATTTATTTGTATTCATAATAATATTTTCTAACTCTAAACACGTATTATAAGGTTAATTGGTCTACATATTAGCTGGAAAATTACTATTTTGGTATGAAAAATTGAATTTTATATGGATATATAACACTTTATGAGAGCTTTTTCGTTGTTTTTTGATGCTTAGATAACGAATCGATATATTCGTCGCTTTTGGGCACTTTAGTTCCGAATCATATAGATTCGTCGCTTTTCGACGCTTTTGGGCGCTACAGTTCCCAACAAATAGGGATAAATAGATTTTTATATATATTTAACATTTAACATTATATATTTATTATATATATATATATATATATATGTATATATATACATATATATATATATATATATATATATATATATATATATATATAAATAACTTAACATAATAAATAACTCTATAAATACATGAACATACATTTTGACGACTCTGATTTCAGGAGAAGCTACAGAAATCAGGAATGCTGCAACCCACCTTCACATACATCGATGATCTCAGCACTACACCCAAACGCTTCATCTGCACCATTAGTACGTCAACTCATAATATCACCGCCTCCGGTAAAACAAAGAAGATAAGTAAACAGGAGGCGGCCAAGAAATTCATAGATTCATTGAATTGCTAAGTAGTATTGAATATCATTAATAAGTATTATTAAATTAATAAATGTATTTATATTTCATTAATTGAATTAATAAGTATATATTGAGTTAATTGAATAAATGAGTCTACATTAAATTATTACCATATTTGCAAACTGTCTAGCCGATTACTTCACTCGTATGTTCATCAATGAGTCTCCCTTCCGTCGCATCTCAACGAATCACGGAATTCTACGAGAACAACAACCTCACGATAGAGTCCGCTCTCAAAGGACTGCAATCTCTAAACCTGAACTCCAATCCGCCGAAATCGATTGCCGCTAAAACAGAAATGTCATATAACACTACTCTTTCAACTCAGGTTTATCTGAAGTTTATTAGTAGTAGTAGTAGTAGTGGTAGTAGTAGTGGTAGTATTAGTAGTGGTTGTAGTAGTATTAGTAGTGGTAGTAGTAGTAGTAGTAGTAGTAGTAGTAGTAGTAGTAGTAGTAGTAGTAGTAGTAGTAGTAGTAGTAGTAGTAGTAGTAGTAGTAGTAGTAGTAGTAGTAGTAGTAGTAGTAGTAGTAGTTGTAGTAGTAGTAGTAGTAGTAGTAGTAGTAGTAGTAGTAGTAGTAGTAGTAGTAGTAGTAGTAGTAGTAGTAGTAGCATAGTACATTATATAAATGTCTATAACTTTAATAATGAGAGATTAGTAATATATATATGACCTATAGCTTTTCAATCTATGTATAAACACATGTATATATGCATACAAAGTACATGTTCAATATAGTAAGGTCACGTTTGTTGTTCATTGTATTGTATCTGATATGAAAGAATGCTATCAGTGTTAAGTCACACTTACGACTCACTACTGTAAATAATAACGAATGATTATAGAAATTATAAGTGATTTAGAGAAGGGTGTTATATCAGTAATTCACTGTTTAATATTGTGTGTGTGTATGTAGTAGTAGTGTAATTTATATATTCCACTCAATTTTATTTTTAATTGATATAGTTTATTGTTATATTAATGATGAAATTTGATTATTTGATGTTAAGTTTTTATTTAGTTTCACACCTAGAGTTTTTATCAGTTTTTTTTTCTATTTCCGTATTTGATATTTTTATATGAGTTAAGGGAAGTGAAATTTTGCATTTGTTATGGAAGATAATACATTAAGTTTTTAGCTTATTAAATTTTAAGTGGTTTTTGAAATATATTTCTAGTTCAGTAGTTAATTTATGTGTTGTTTCTGGGAGGTAATTTAAAGTAGTCGATGTATATACTTGGATATCATGGGCATACTTATGATAGTTAATATTGTATGTATTTAATATGGAGTTAATATCGGATGTGTATATATTGAAAAGTAGAGGACCCGATACACTACCTCGGGGATCCCCTATTGCAGGACAGTTGTAGATTTTATTCCGTGTATTAGATTTTATAGAGAAAGTTCTTTTTGTTTAAGTATGATCGTATTAGTGTGACAGTATTATTATCATGCGGCATATCCCGATGTATTGTTATTTTGAGTAAAGAATTGTATGATGTATGGTGTAGTCAAATGCAGCTAAGAGGTCAAGTAGTATAAGTTAAACGTAATGATTATTTTGAATATTGGCAGATATACTTTTTATTCGGTCAAGTCTCAGTAATGTGATTTTGTTTATATTCACTTTATCTTAGATTATATAATTTATTATTCATGATATGTTGGGAAAGATGTTATGTGATTATTTTTTCTATTAGTTTAGATAAAAAAGATAAATTTGATATTGCTCTGTAGTTTTCGGGAAGTTATTTGTCTAGTGATGATTTTTCGGTATCGGAGTAATTATTGAGTGCTTTAATGTTTGAGGGAAACTGGCGTGGTTTTATTGATAAGTAGATTTAGTGATAAGTTCAGCATATGAGAGGCAGAACAAGTTTAGGTTTCTTTTTAGTTGGTAAGGTGTGTATACATGTGTGTGTATTTATGTGTGTGTATGTGTGTGTCTGGTGTAGTATATACTCTTTAATTATATATTTATTGTAAGATCATGTTAATAATAAAGGATATTTTTATATGTTTATATATAATAATCTGTTTATGTTTATATACATAATAATTTAAGTAAAATATATATATATATATATATATATAGAGATATACAAATAATATAAATTAAGTAATTACTATGATAATAGAAAACTCAATAAGTTGATGATAGTACCTAAAACATTACAGACTATAGGTTATTATATAATAATTATGAATCTAGTAATACTGAATATATTTAATTATTTTTTAATAATTTTTGAATATTCTTATGCGTATCATCGATATAAAGAAAGTTTATTTATATCGATGGTATATATATATATTACGAGTGTTCAAATAAACTTCAGATAAACCTGAGTTGAAAGAGCGGTGTTATATGACATTTCTGTTTTAGCGGCAATCGATTTCGGCGGATTGGAGTTCAGGTTTAGAGATTGCAGTCCTTTGAGAGCGGACTCTATCGTGAGGTTGTTGTTCTCGTAGAATTCCGTGATTCGTTGAGATGCGACGGAAGGGAGACTCATTGATGAAGATACGAGTGAAGAAATCGGCTAGACAGTGTTGCAAATATGGTAATAATTCAATGTAGACTCATTCATTCAATTAACTCAATATATACTTATTAATTCAATTAATGAAATATAAATACATTTATTAATTTAATAATACTTACTAATGATATTCAATTATACTTAGCAAGTCAATATAAACTTGGTGATTTAATTAATTCAACGATATTTATTAATAAAATTAATAAAATATAAATACATTTATTAATTTAAATTAAATATATAATTATTAATTCAATAGTACTTAATAATTCAATTCAATTATTATTCACAAATAAAAAAGTATACAAACTATTAACAACATTTATAACTTTCAGAATTAGGTAGTGAGTGTAGGAATTAAACCCGATTAATATCAGGTAGTACCTTTTTCTCCACCAGGGGTTGATCTTCGAATGAATCTATGAACTTCTTGGCCGTCTGCTGTTTGCTCATCTTCTTTGTTTTACCGGAGGCGGTGATATTATGAGTGGACGTACTAATGGTGCAGATGAAGCGTTTGGGTTAAGTGCTGAGATCGTCGGTGTATGTGAAGGTGGGTTGCAGCATTCCTGATTACTGTAGCTTCTCCTGAAATCAGAGTCGTCAAAATGCATGTTCATGTATTTATAGAGTTATTTATTATGTTAAATTATATATATAATAAATATATAATGTTAAATGTTAAATATATATAAAAATCTATTTATCCCTATTTATATTTTATAAAAAATAATTTCAAATTACAGTTAATATTTAATACTATATTTATGAAAAAATCATAGATATATGAATATTATTTATTATATATTTCTATATACTAACTAAAATATTATTTATTTATTTATTTTGTTTATAGACTATTATTTATATATCATATATATATATATATAACATTATTTATAATTTATTCTTAATTCTTGTTTTATATTTTATATTAAATATAATTATTTGAAAATAAACTATTATTTGCAATACTAATTTTCAAATAAATATTTAATAATATAGATTAATGTTGCAAATTAAAATAATGTTAATGTAAAAATTTAGAAAATAATATTTTAATATAATTATATCTTTTATATAAGATATTGTTATAGATGTGCTGGTCGAATCGAGAATGTAGGACACCTCAAACTAAAACAAATATGGATACATATTAAACATCATAAATATCAACACTCGTGATTAAATATGTATCTATCTAGAAGTTCTTACAATTAATATGATATGATTTACTAGCCTTTCAGTGTACGCTGTTTGCACTAATAAACCATATCATACCGAACTTCTCGATAATAACGAAATCACGCGATGGGCGTAGTGGGCGTATCTCTAATTAGATAACAAGATAAAATTAGTTAATCTAATTATAAACTACGCTCTCTTTTACAATTTACAAAACAGAAATCAAAAAAATAAATAACCAAAAATATCAAATCAACATTCATCCAACTTACATAACATTTACATTCGTTCAAGTCATGTCAACTAATTGAAATTTACAAAACAGAAATCAAATTATATAAAAAACACAAATAACAAAATATATTAAATCAAAATTTATCTAAATTACATAACACATTCATACTTAGTACACAAAACATTTATAAATACCTACATATAGTTATACACGTAGTTACCATATTACATATATAAATATTTTCAATATCATATTATCTAGAAGGGAATTGAATAGAATAATTAGAGAATAATATATTAATATATACATCTAGGACTATATTCTCACCATACACTTGGAGACTGTATCTCGACTAAAGGCAAAACAATACTATGCATAATTCAACTATATTGACTAGTAAAATTAAAAGTAATTTTACTTTTAAATGACTGTAGTTTGAATAGTATTAATCTATGCATCTGTATCGTATATACAACATGCATTGTTATATTATATAATCATTATAATAATGGATGAGTTTATATAAAAAGTATCAAGTAAAGATTGGTCTTTTAGTTACAAAATAAGTTGATACAATAATACCGACTAGTGCCTCTTATAAATGAACTATAATTATGATAATAAAAGATTAAGTTAATAATAGGGAACAGTCGCTCAAAATATTTGCGAAAAGTGAGGCGAGCGTGAGTATTAGTTTGTAAATAAAGCGCATGTCTTTCTTTTCGACCCAGCCTTTTTATAGTAAATTACTATTAGTAATATCTTCGTATAACTATAAGTATTGCTGGAAAATATTAATGGAAAATGGAATACGTTATATTTACTATAATCCGAAAAGTTGCCAGAAACTATCCAAAAGTAAGTAGCTGCATTACATCCCAAAGTGAGCCTATACGAATTTATTTCGCATTTAAAATTTAACCTTTAACCCTCAACTCGTTCATTTTGATCGTAACCCTAATATATACACACGAGTATATTAATATATTATTATAATAATTATATACATATATGTATACTCCTATAAGAGTATACCCGTATATTATCAAAACCCTCTATAACCGAGGTTATAGGAGGTCTTGATATTATATTGAACAATAATGAACTATAGGGGAAATTATCCGATTACCGACCCCATCCTAATACCGAACCCCTATCGTATCTCAGTAACTATAAGAGATATCAAAAAATTATATATACATGAACTGTTAGTCATTTAATGATAAATATGAATAAGTATTTTGTTTTAAAAAATATGCAATCCTACAATTGTTATTTAATATAATGTAGGACTACTATTCTGTTTTTACTTTTTAAATATTTGAATAATAACTTTTTTTAAATCATTCTAAATACTTTATTAATTAAAAGAAAACTTAATAGGCTACTTAATAGGCTACTTGCACATAATATTGTGGATCAATAAAATGTTTATAAATATTATAAAAATGATTTAATTTAATAACTATTAACCTATATATATTAATTATAGCAACCCATATTATTTTCTTATTACCGACCCCATGCGATTTATAATATCCAATCAAAATAGATCCGTATTTACTTTAAAATATGTCGTTTTAAGTTTTTAAGTCATTAAGTTGTTTGTGTTACATTAATATAGATTTAGGATTCATGATTCCAGTTGATTATATACATACTGATTAATAAATAAATATTAAATAATAATATACACTATTTTAATATAATTACTATAAAGTTTAAATTTAATATTACTATTAAAACTTAAATTCAATAAAAAATTAATTTCGTGCATGTTATAATTAATCATATGTATGTATATCTACTATTTTTATTGGATATTATAATACTACAATTATTAATATCGCGATTATTTTAGGGGGTCGGTAATAGGGGAAGGGGTCGTTATTAGGCTCATGTATCCGATTACCGACCCCCCTGTTTATTCTTGTAAATATAATTATATAAAAAATTTAAAATAGCCACATTATTCATTGAGAAAATCTTTTAAAATCTTTATAGTGAATTTTATTTACTAATAAAGTGTATATATCTACGTAATCCATTTTTTTATTATATTAAAACTTATACAAATTATTCTCATTTATTAAGTGGTTTAGTGATGTTAATTACTGAAATTTATGAAATAATCTATCAACAATTATTTAATAAATAAAATAGACTTATTGATATATTTGAAATATACTTACTTTGATTATATCGGTTGTTTTAAACTAAGTCACTGCGATAAGGAGCACCAGTCTGCGAATACCCTCAGTTTGAGATTACCCCTTCCGGTATAAATAAATGAAAATAAATACAAATATATATATATTTAGTATTTAATAAATTATGTTCTAAGGAGTATATGACTGATTTACTAATATATAATTAAAATTATCTTATATAATTTGTATTATATAGCTTGTTAATTTTTAGCGATCATTGGAATCTTTTTTATCCTATATAAATTTCATATAAATTTTATAATAAAAGTTTAATAAAAGGTTAAATACCTAATACCTACTAAACTATAGATTTATTGTTTAATTTATAGGTAAAATACAAATCTATGTATCAAACCTACCAGACTACCAAGTTAAAAGCGTATCATGAGTTAAATAATTATAGAGCCCCTAGAGCTAAAGAGAAAACTCTCTAACTCTATGGTTTATCCCTAAATATATATTGAATATAATATTCTATGTGCCGTGTTTTTAATAATAACGAATTTCAGACATTTACTAATTACATATTTACGAAAACTCATACTTATATTAATAATATGTTAATGTAAATTATAATTATAAAAATAATACTATAAAATATATCTTTACAATTAATTTTAAATGAAACATAAATATTTTTAAAATTTTTAAATTAATCATTAATATTTTTTTAATAATAACGAATTCCAGACATTTACTAATTACATATTTACGAAAATCAACCTTATATTAATAATATAAATATTATTATTAAAATAATACCTAATAATTAAAAATTATCATATGATATTTAATATTATCATAATAATAATGATCATTTTCAATGTTATACTTTACATTATAAATCTAGGTCAGCTAAATTTAAAATCATATAATAATTGTCTGCTGGATAATATATATTTTATTATATAACATTATTTTAATTTATTTTAATAAGTTTTCAAATAATATTTGACTATTAATAAATATATAATTTATAAATTTAATATTCATGCAGATGGCGAAATCACTGCATTATCTATGACATAATGTTCTATTATTTTACATATCCAATATATTATAAATTAATTAATATTACCCATTTATATATAATTAATAATTGTAAATTGTGTTAACGTAACTGTCTTGATGAAACAACTTAAACGTATTTATTGGCTGAATACTGACATCGGCCCCCAATAAGTCACGTGTCAAACCGAGAGTTCAATTATACATTTCGCTGTTGGCGTTATATTTCTCATTACATTATTAATCGATTAGTGAATTCGTGTTTTATATATACATACATATCATAATACTGTTTGTTTATATAATAATATTATATTATATAAGCCCTATACGCGTTATTAAATTAAATTTTCCGTTAGTCACGTGACATATTGGGGGCCGTTGTCAGTCTAAATCATTTATTGACAAACACACAATCTAGTGATAAATAAACCGTGAACTCTATTACTATATTTGAATATTGTGAGATTATTTTAATATTACTTCAAGGTACTCTCACTATGGATACCGGTGTTAATTAAAGTATTTATTTTTAAATTTGTAAAATATACATTTCACCTAAAATCACTAAACTAAATAAAAACACTTCGCATGATATCATCGATTACCCTGATTATGGGGTTGTTACAATAATCATTATTTTAATTGTATACACACCTGATCAGTACTCAGTGAGTCCTATACTGAGTGGTATACAGTATCTATCATTATAAACATTTTATAATAATGATAATTTTATTGTTAAAATAAACAACGGTAATCATATCTATGTAAAGCATAAGAAGAAAATGCAATGAAAAAAAGTAAAGTAATTCAACAAAAAAACATTTCGTTGATGGTGGGCAGTTCTGGCAGTTCAAATTTTAAATCTTTAATTTCTTAGTTAATTATTTAGTTACTATATTATATTAATCAACTTAATTTCAGAACGAAGAAAGGCTCGTAATAATAGGGGATGCAGCGTATCTTGCTTTACCAATGCTCGTAAACCATTTCAAGGATCACATGTATCAGAAGAAGAAGATAATTTCAAACGTAGACATCACGAGTACGAGAATGGAAAAGTAGGCAGTCATTTGGATTTCTCAAGTCGAGATGGCTGATATTATTAAAACGATGAGATACTAAATAATATATAATATAGTACCATAATCTACACTTGCATCGATGCTTGATTTATATTACATAATATATACATAATCAAGATGAAAATGTTCCATTATGGGATGTAATATCTAATTATGATATTATATATGATATAATCGATAGACAAGGAGTAGATTTTAATATTAGAGATTTTATTTTAATAAATTATGATAAATATGATATATACCTTTTTATTAGTGAAAATAAAATATAAATGTATATATAAAAAATAACTATATATCAATATACACTAATTTAACAAAATTTCACTAATTTTGAGTAATTGTATTGCATCATATCAATTTTTTTCATCTAATCTTTTTCGTTAGTTAAGATTTTCCGCAATTCTTCCAATCTGTTATACATATATAAAAAATAGAATATGGGAGAAATCAAATATAATAATTGTCCTTCTATTAAATAAATATACTTTGATTACCTTTCTAATTTTGTGGGAACAGTTATAGGGATTGATAGTGAGGGGTTTGTTGTGAAAGAGTATTTTGATTTATTAATGATTTAGATATGTCAGTATGGTAAGACAGTTTAGAAGTAGTAAAAGATGTATGAGGGATTGTTAATCTGGGGTTTTGTATAGTAGAAGTAGTGACAATAGTGTGTTCTCGTTCTATTTATGTAATTTAAATAATAATCAAAATTGAGTGTGATATCGTGTTAATTATAGGTGTTGGTTAATTTAAAAAAGTTCATTTGAAATATTGGGGTTATATTTATCAAGGTTTAGTTTTTCTAATAAATATAATAATAATAAAATTGTGATAATTTAAAATATTAGTATTTAATGATAATATTACCTTTAAATGAATATTTAGTGCTGATAGCTTTTCAATGTTTTTGCAAGTCCATAGTTCTAAGATATCCATGTATTATTTCATTATTGGGGGGGCGTAATGCTGCCGAAACCTCATCGCATCCATTTTTGTA
Source organism: Osedax fenrisi (assembly GCA_964019155.1). Classification (NCBI taxonomy): domain Eukaryota; kingdom Metazoa; phylum Annelida; class Polychaeta; order Sabellida; family Siboglinidae; genus Osedax; species Osedax fenrisi. The sequence continues at coordinate 18,316,808 of OZ025239.1, read as the reverse complement.
AGAAGTGTCTTTCTCTAAATATAATGTTAATAAATTAACTCAAATGGTAAAACTTCCTATCTATACGTAGACAATCATAAGTAATTTAGTCAAAATGTAAATAATCTAGCTGTAGTGAAGAATTAAATTAATAAATTTATAAAACCTATTAAATTGCTGATTTATATATATATATATTAACATATTTTATAATGTGCTTATTGATAAATTAAAGAAACAATACTTATTAAATATAGTGATAAATGTAATTATTAGCCTTATATAAACTATATTATATCATATTATGATGTTATATAAAACATGTATAACTACATATCATATTATAATATATGTATTTATTTTTCTAATACATATCAAAATTGTATATAAATATTAATATATAAGTATATGTTACATAACATATCTAATTTCAATGAAAATTTAATATATTTATTTATGTCAGATTATAATTGTAATACTCTTCATGTATAGTATATTTATTTACTATATTATATGCAGTGATGGGCAGGATCAGGATCGGGTAAGAAAGAGAGGATCGGGATAGGCAAAGGATCGCATAAGAGAATAAATAGAGGATTGAGATCGCCGATCCAGAAAAAAGGAACGGTGCCCATCATTGCATAAACGATACTCTAATATTATTATATTTATTTATAAGAATATTAACAATATTTTGGTATTTTATTATTACATTTATATTATATTGTATTGATTATTATTTTGTTTATTTATTTTTGTTAACATTATTATATTTATATGATTATGAATCCATTGTTATGAATACATTGTAAGTAATAAAATATGTAGATATTTTTATCCAATTAAATGCATTTATATAAATAAATTATATATTAATTCACGTTATCATATAATATGATACATTCAATAAATTCAATTAATTCAATGGACTCAGTATTGAAATATAATACAATATATTAACAATACATATTATTTACAATTATTAACAATTTATAATACATATATTTATATATGTATTGTTTCGAATTATGGAATAAAATCATATTCATTAAATATATAAATAATATCGGGATCAGGAATAGGATCGGGTAAGAAACTTAGGATCGGGATCGGAAAAGGATCAAGTAACGAACAGAGGATCAGGATGGGATCACAATTAGAAAAAAAGGATCAGTGCCCATCACTGATTATATGTTAATATTAATTTAATAATTATAATATAATATTTGGTGTAATAGAATATATGTGTATTTGTGTGTGTATATATATGTTGACTCCGGAAAACGGAGAATGATAGTTGTTATAATAGTTACATACAAAATTGTTGCAGCGTCCCTAAATATAACTGATTATATAAGTGTGAAATAAATTTAATAAGAAAATATATTATTAATCTATATTGTTTAAGAATGTACATACCTTTTTATATATTACTTATTATTTATATTGCTTTTAATTACAATAATATATAGTTGATATTAATTATAAATCAATATCAATATAACATAGTGTGATATTTATTTAATATATGTCCATTATGAAAATTATTCACATAAAGGTTTGTCTATTTATATGTTGTAAATTAATATCAGTGCAATGTGAATTTATATTTGTATCTATGTGTATTCGTTGTCGTGAAGTATTTAGGTCGATGTCATTATCAGTATTTAATTCAGTATTAGTATAACAATTTAGACTATTATCAGTGTTAGTATCAGTATCGGTGTTACTAATATCAATATTAGTATTAGTAGCAGTATCAGTAATTGTAGCAGTATTCGTAATGGGTATTTGTAAAGTAAATCGTGTAGTTGGATATCATCGCTAGCTTGCAGGGTACGAACCAAATCTTTGTAACTACGAGATGCACGATGTGTCTTTATTGCCGTGACGCTTCTCTCTGGAAACTGCGCAGCTATAGCGTTTTTGATCGGGAACCGTCTGCTATCTGCTTTATGAGAGGTGATGTGGTAAAGTGGGTAGCTTGTTAGTACAATCATTGTTGTTATTGTTATAACGGCTATTACCCGGGATTATTATACAGGGTTATTACTATTACTATTATTATCATTAATATGATTTAAGGGGATATACGGGTATTCACATTAATTTTTATTTTAAATATTGTTTATCGAATATATACTCTACAACATGTCAACATATTATATGTTAAAATGATCTATAAAGTATTAAAAATGTGTTTTTAGAATGCAAACTATTTAGATAAAATTATGAGTAAAAGAAAATGTAAAAAAATGACAGTTTACTGATATTGTGACACTATTTTTCATAGTTTTAATTTAGTAATTTAGTAATTTATTATAAAATTATAAGAACTATTTAAAATATTTTAATTATAGAGTCCAAAAACAGATACAAAATATAGTCAATCTTTAATATTGATTTTCTCAGAATATTAATTTTTCGAATAGAAATTAATGATCATTTTTGGCCAATAATTATTATGATTATAATCAATGAAACTTAGTCACATTTTCACAGTATGTCTGATTATGTCTTTATTATATATAATGAAAATCTTTGCAATTAGAATCAGAGATAATTATATATTTAACAAATATTAATCAGTTTTTATAAATTATATTGCCCTTTTTTAAAATATAAATAATTTCAAAACTAGAAACTAATTATTAAAATATTTATTATATATATTAAAATTGTGAATATTAATACAATACAATTTAATTTAGGTAAAAATCTTAATATTTCATGAGATTTTGAATGAATTACATTGAAGACAATAACTTGTATATCGCCTTACAAACACCAGCACTAATAACACTTCTAATAATATTAATTGTATTTATTACGGAAGTGTTTCATAAATACAATCTATCTATCTATCTATTTCGGAAATTTATTAGCTCGATAACCGATAGCAATTATCCCATGTATAAACGCATTTACAAATATAAAGTAAAACACGAAAGTTATCAAGGAAGAGGCCAAAGTAAAAATATACCAAGAAAATATAAATAATTATTAAACAGATAATATATTTTAACAAATTTAACGAGTTAGCAAATTTATGAATGTAAAAAAATGACAATTTATTTACATATAAATTTTATATAGAAAATATTTCAGGTTTCATAAAGCCCCTGTCACACAATAAAGTCGGCCGATATTTCACTGATTTTCTCTCTCTATGTGCGACACCCCTACAGATATCGTGACGATATCGCTATTCATCATTTGGAGATGTCTCTAAATATTTAATGATTTCTCGATTTCGTTACTGCGCATATCTGTGAAAAATAGACCCATTTTTTCGGTGTGAATGGGGCTTAAGAATAATAATAGTTTATAGTATAACATCCGTCAATTTACCAGTCTACTTATAATGGCCACAAACAAATCGTGCAAAGACAAGATTACCAAAATACAATTGTACATAAATTATTTTGCAAGTCGTCCCAGATTATTTCGTTATTAATCTAATTTAAAATAAAATATACATGTATTATATTCATATTTACTGATTTAATCAATTACAAATATTTATTAAAGTCAATATATTGATAAATTCTAATAGTATACCTATATGTATTAACATTGGGTTTACATTTAATGACAAAACACCTTGGTTTATGTACGCCGAACAATTTATGAATTTACATTATGAATCGTACATAGAAAATTATTGAACGTGGCGCGGAGTCGTGTTATCGTATATTATATAACGTCGACCGAGACGAGATCGACGATGAACGGCTCTACACCAATCAGCGGAACATTTGTAATTGTATCACAGAATATAGTTGTATAGACACGCCCCTGAAAAGATTACGGGTGTGTCGAGCCTACGATTATCGTGGCTGTTTCGATTTGGTCGCGGTAGCGTACATGTCGACCGTAAATATACTTTACATAAAAATACATGTAACTTATGAAATCTTGTTTCGTAATTTACTAAATAACGTAGAATAAAATCGGGCAAAACATAGAATAGAAAAGTCCACTACACAACATATATATATATATATATATATATATATATAATAATATTATAATATTATATAATATCAACATTCGAAATAGCCTATACGATATTAAAAAGGTACGTACGTAATACAGCTCTTGATTACATTACACAATATTATCTGCTATTGCAACTACTATTTTCCATGAATCATTATTTTTAAACAAACTCATTAATAAAAATGCTTTATAATTTTACCATCGAAAATTTCCTCTTAATGAATACTTTTATGCCTAGATAATATTTATAATGATACAAACTATTCAACAAACTATTATAATGAGCGATACAGATATTTATAGATAGTTTTTAAGTCCACTACTATGAAATTAGTTAACAATGGTGCGAACATTATTTCACGAAACACGGATTAGCTGGTTGAATACACGGGCACAAAAGTGTGGTGCGCAGACAGCCATATCTGTGACATACACTACATATAACAACTAATTATATGTTGGCGGTGTGTGCAAGAATGTTGGTAATCAGAATATAACATCTGCAGATATACTCTGCATTATCGCCGTTTACATGCTAGCATTTGTCAAGTCAAAGGTCACATGATTGCAGCCGTCTACTGCGTAGAAATATAATATACATATTACATATACATATACACTCCACCATATCAATGCAGACTGTAGTATATAATAGTCCTCCATATCACTTATTATTGTTGTCCGTGGTTATATTCAATGTACATTATTATTAAATTATTATCGTATTACTATTATTTTATTATTATTTTCTTCCTGCACGAGTGAATGGGTCTACATGACCATATTTTAGTGCATAATAACCCTAATATCATCATCATCATCATCATTAGGTTCGTATGTCACAATTCAAAGATAAAATAAAATATTTTATATTACAAATATATTATATACAAGTTACATCAATTGTATCTATTTACGTTGAATACATTTTAATGTCGATTTGTTTGAAATATAGGTAGCAATGCTATCGATTTATATAATGTGAAAAGCGATTTGCATATATATATATATATATATATATATATATGTATATATGTTATATAGTGATATTACACAATATATAAGATCCAGCAAATATGTACACATGGCGGTGGCGTGCGTCAATTATATTATATCAACCAATGAGCGTCGTGCACTGATAACATTGTCATGCTTAACCTTGTAACCTTTTAACCAATTTGTTTAGATACTGCGATCAACATCAGTAATGAGTTTTCGGCGGTGTATCGTATATTAATTATTATAAGCTATATTAAATAGATGTGTTTTCAATTTGACTTTAAAGGTGTGGTCAGAAACTATAGATCTAATTGAGTGAGGTAGGGAGTTCCATAGTTTAGGTGCTATTATAGAAAAAGAAGATTCATGTTTTTTATTAAGTGATAAAGTTATTGGTATATTTAGTTTGTATTTATGTATTGTTCGCTGTGGTCGGGATGACTTGTAGTTCGTAAGTAGTTCAGTAAGATAGTCAGGTTTATTATTATGGGTGGCATGGTGGGTCAGTAGGAGTAATTTGTATTGTATGCGGTAAGGGATGGGTAGCCAGTGAATGGATTTCATATAAGGTGTGATATGTTGTCTTGAGTATTTTTTTATCTTTATCTCATTGAATATAATTATATATATATATATAATTAAATATGACCTTACCTTAACTTACTAGGTCAAGCTTGCATTGCTTATCTTAACACGTGTCCTCCATTCATCTCTATGGCTCGTCGCTATCGGTATTTCCCGACTCGTAAACATCATCTCTTAGTTGGTCTACAAATGTTTCATATATTAAATATTAAAATAAATTAAATCAGTTTATATTTAATTGGCCCAGTAAAAATTTGTAATATGTATATGTATAAATATAAATAAATATAAACTAGCTCAAAAACCTTCACAATTGGTATAGCAAAGTGTGTTGCATACTCTGCATAATAATTGTGCAGTGTAAACACCACCTACGTGTGATTAACTATATAAGTAGCTAGGTAGCTCAACAGGCTAAAGTATCAGACACGTAAGGTGTGGGTTCAAATCCTGGCAGGACCCATAATATCTGTCTTAATATAATATTTAGAAGTGACTTTATATAATTTAATAATAATAATTGTTTTTAATAAATAATGGGCTATAATTAAAACAGGGATGCATTAAAACGAGAGACACTTCAAAGTTACATTAGGGCTATTTGGTTATAAGTAAAAACTTAAATTTCTAATTTAAAACTCTAATTTCTTGGATGGGATAATAAGGATTCCGTAACAATAACAATAACAATAACCGTTATTGAATAACTATATAAGAGACAAATCTACAACATCATAAGACATTACCAATACAATGATGATAGAGTTATCTCTGAAACCTGCAACGATCATAATAACCTGTCTATAAATGTTCGGAGATCTTAATGAATTCTGGGGTTTTCTCGATACCTGGAACATCGCGGTACCACTGCCGGTGTAACTCTATAGAGCTGGATAGGGGGACACCTTCTCCAAGCATCTCTGACATCTACACACGGATTACTCTTTACTCATTTATAATCACTATATATATAAATACAATTTGATAACTAGATATCATACTAGAGTTAGAATGTAGGTATTAATTGACTAGGTATAGTTGGATTACATCAGACAGGTGCGTCGTGTGTTCAGATAGGTGTGGACTACATGAGCGGGGCTAGCCTCTTTAGAGGGGGGCAGATGGGGCTAGCCTATTTAGTGGGGGGCAGGTCTCGAAAAATATATGGTATAAGTATAAATATTTGCTAACGTTATTATCATCTTTAAGAAGAAAGGTTATAGGTTGATGTTGTCATCTCTAATGCAACACGTTACTGAATATCATGGACGATGTTGATGAATTAAGTTTATATTTATCATAATATATAGTTGAAAATATTAATATTTTCTAACGTATTTATTATCTCGAAGGCGAAAGTACATGGACTTCTCTTATTCATCTTGAAGATGTCGTGTCAATGATAATAATGGATTGCTCTTGTCACCTAGATGGATATATAATATATATAAATAATATTATAAGTAAACTTATATATTTAATATAAATTAATAAGTTTAAAGTTTATACCGAGCTTATACGATGAAGATGCCTATCTATATTTTATAAGTTATAACATTATAACGCATCGTCGGGTTTACTGTGCACTGTAGGCTACAGTTTGTTAGAGAAGCCTTTGATTTCAAAATGCGGGTTTTATTGCTAACAACCTATATTCACATATTTTTATAAATAGAACATATTCAAGCTAGCAAATAAAATAAGATACCCAAATAAAAAATGTTATAAACTACATTATTTTATTATTGAATAAGTAATGTATAAGATAATATAATCATTACCAATATACTAGCTCTAGCCATAAACATAGTCATACCAACATCATCCACACTTTGAAATCATAGACTACATTGCTCAGAAACTATCGTTGGCACCCATCTATGAAAACTGCAATACCACGATGCACTCCCTAAGTGAATTTAAAAATCATGTTACTTCAGTAATTTTGAACAAATTAATCAGTACGAGTTTGTTATGATGTGTTGTATGTATATTTATTATGTATACTATATAAATTGATATAAATACAAAATATCTATAATATATATATATATATATATTTACTATAGTATTATATATGGATTCCAATGATCTCGCACACTGTTAATTTAAATAATTATCTATAAATAGTAGAATTCTTATTGAACACTAAATCACCAAACCAAATTAAAACACTCCAAACGAGATCAGTAACGAGATCAAACCTTACATATTATATAGTATATAATATAGGTATAATTAATATTAATATTTAAAAAAAACTAATCAATTATAAATTGAATCCTAGTTATTATAGTATAAATTAAAAATCTAATCGCGTGAGCGATCTAAATAACAATAGTTACGGTTTTAAATAGATCGCGAAATTTGGTATACATTTTATATTTTCATAATTATTATAATTTCAAATTAACTTTGATAGTATAAACATATATATTTATAAATATAATATAATAATTATACTAATTCATAAGTATACTATAATAAATAAAATATAATAAACAAATTACTAGAATATATATTTCTACTGTTAAATATACTATATTATTATAATAATATATGTAAGGAATAATAAGTATGAACATATAAAATGTATACGTAATTTAGTGATCTATTTAGAATTGTCTCTTTCGTTATGTAAATCTCTCATACGATTCTATTTTTAAATATCTACGCCTATAACTCTGATAACACAAGTTATACATCATTTATTACATGTATAACCTAATTAAGTGTATTCTAAAGAATTAAATATACTGTATATGATTATAATATATCATAATGATATACATAAACAAATATTGACTATACTATTATCATAGACACCTAAAGCTGAGTTCACACCAAGAATCCATACAGATATTCCGCACGGATATATATTTTAAAATAAAATATATTTAAAGCATTCATAAATCTGGACAGAAAATCTGAGTATAACGCACGCCGTGTTTCTTGCGTTAAAATTCCTCATATTTCCGTTCAGTGCTCGGATTTTATAGAACATGTCGTAAATAAATCCGTAATGATTTATCCGAATATTTAAAATTGACTTCACACCTAAAGTAAGTTAATATTCTCGGATTTTCAATCCGTTCGGATTATCATGGATTATCCGTACGGATTCTTGGTGTGAACTCAGCTTAAGAGGCAAAGCCTATACATAAATATAACGTATTTGACTATTATACTTAAATTCAATTTAACATTATCGATATTGTTAACAGTATCAACATGAAACCGAACTGTTTAATAATAATTATCATAATTATTAAATAAGTATGATAAAATAAAGTATTTTTATCATAATTATTAATTTAATTAAATAATTTTGATAAAATAAAGTATTTTTATCACAATTAAATAACTCATTACATATATAATTATAATATATAACATATTATGTTATACGTATATATTATATAATATACAATTATTTTGTTAACTATATTATGTAATATTATATTATATATATAATTATTATATCGTTATTATAAAAGGGCTTTCACACCAACTCGAACGCAATTGTTAACTCTAATTATTAGAGGTTGAAGTTTAACTATATTATTTAAATCTACTAAAATGGGTTACTAAAATCTGTAATTATTATAAACTATTAATTATTAATTCTTAACCATAGGCATCTAAGGGGCCCCTTATGTATTAATATATAACCTCTTTGTTCTTAACTATGATCATTATATTTAACTGAATAATAAACATAAAAATAATATTTGATTAAATATAAGTATAATACAATTTAAATATAGATATAAACCTACTATAAATTTATATTTCTATAAAATATGTACATATTAAATATATTCATATTTAATACATGTATACATATTTTAGGGATAAAGGGAGCATATATGCTCCCTATATATTGTAGTCTATGCCCTTGTGGGTCTATGCATGTATATATTGAACACAGCAGGCATTACACCGTGACATCCCAAAGATTACATAACACACATTAATTCAGCGTAATCTATATGTATTTATAGAAGAGCGGCAAAATAGCTTCATTCATTATTCTACTTTTGACCAACGATTTGCATATACGTGGTGTAATACAAATATAAAACAATATTATACTGTGTCTAATAAAGTTTTATATATATATATTATATATATATATATATATATATGTGTATGTGTGTGTGTGTGTGTAGGTGTAGGTGTGTATGTGTGTGTGTGTGTGTGTGTGTGTGTGTGTGTGTGTGTAGATGTATGTGTGTATATATGTGTATGTATATTTCATATACTATTGTATTACACTTTACAATATAAAATATACATCTTATATCAAATACATGGCAGGTTGAACTATAATAATCACGCATTGAATCGTTGCAGTGGGAAAGCTTTGCCTATTTATAATATCTTGGTGACCTAGATATATTTACTATACAATTCAACATATGTATATATAATTGGTAATATTTCATAAATAAAACTATATATATATAGTTTTATATATTATAATATATATATATATATGTAAATAACTATATTTATATATATATATAAAAATGTATGTGTGTATGTGTGTATGTATGTATGTGTATGTATGTGTGTGTGTGTTTGTGTGTGTATGAATATACATATGCTTACGATTCACATATGATGAGTCATTATTTATGTTAAATATTTGAATCCGCGAGCTTAATTCAGTGACCAATCAGGCTACGCCGCCCGCCACACGCGGCGTTGGATACTGAATAACAAATACTGTGTGCCGTATTTAATGCATAGCCAATATCGTTATTATAAAAGGGTTTCACACCAACTAGAACGTAATTGTTAACTCTAATTATTAGAGGTTAAAGTTTAACTATATTATTTAAATCTACTAAAATGGATTTTACACTGTAAATTTTTACACCTAATTATAATAATTAGGTGTACAAATTTACATAATTATTATTGGAGTTCATAATTGCATTCGAGAGGTCTGAAACCACTTTTATAGATAAGCATTTCTTTTATTTTAAATGTTGGATTTAAATATTAGAGTTAAACTTTAAAGTTAAACCCTTTTATAATAACGATATAATAATTATAATAATATCATATTATTAATATTAAATATTCAATATTATATTCAATATAATATAATAATAATATAATTGTATATATATACCGTTGTAACTATTTATTAGTTTATATATATATATACTATAGTTTATATTTAAGTTATTTAAAACATAAATTTAAATATAAACTAATAAATAGTTACAACGGTATATATATACAATTATATTATTATATAATATAATAATATGTCTACTTACTATTTTATTGTACTTTAATATCTTAGAAATTGAATTATATGATATAAGAAAACTTTATATTTCAAATAAATTTTAAATTAAATTGTTGATAAATATTAACAAAGATTATAAGCTTTATATATTACAGAATACAGTATAATACAGAATTTTTAAATGCATAGATTTATATTTTACATTGTAAACTATAAATCTATGGGTGAAACACATCTTTTGCTACCAATATATCCATATATTTATAGTTTAAAAATATATGTATACTAGCCGTACCCGACCAGGCGTTGCTCGGTTTTTGATTGTTTATCTATCTATTATGTACTAATTATAGCTATTCTTTATTCTGCATTATTATTTTTTTAATATTTCAAAAATTATTTGAAAAATATAACAAAATATTAAAAAAAATACAAAATATATTTCAAAATATTACAAAATATATTTTAAAAATATGTCGAAAATATTTTTTAAAATATACAAAAATATTTCCAAAAATTGTCAATAAAAATTTACAAAAAATATTTTAAAAAGCGCCATGAAATATTTTACATGACAAAAATTAATTTTTGTAGACGTAACTTGGTATAACATTCAAAAATTTACCCAGCCCAAAGACCATTCAGGTGATAATGAGAACCATAAGTTTCCAATTATTATTAAATATGATTGGGAACTAAAGCGCCCAAAAGCGACGAATCTATATGATTGGGAACTAAAGTGCCCAAAAGCGACGTATATATATATTCATTCATCAAAGCGTTAAAAATCGACGAAAAAGCTCCCATAAATTCTCAAAAGCACCTAAAAATGCTGATAAATTGTTTGGTGGGTGGATTCTAGAAAGTGGCTTCACATATTTTAATATATTTGATTTTGATATATCTTATATAGCACGACCAGATATCAAGCGTAACGGTATCATGATTACTAATATAAATGATGTTACATGTTATAATAATAAACTTAGTTTGTTATCGTTTAATAATTAATTTCTTTTATCAATTTATTTTTATATATTGTGTATAATTTTTTTTTTCTGTAGCATTTATTTGTTATTTGTAAAAATGATGATATTATATATTTAACTTATATATTATATGTAAATGTATATAATAATAAATACAATATATTAATATTTGTTATTCTTAGAATGATATCAATAGTATATTTCCATACTCATTGCGGTAAACCATACTTTGCTTTGCCATGCTTAAATATGAATTCCATACTAATGCTTTACCGGTGCTTTAATACAATGTAATTGCTTTATAGGTGTCCTAAGGGTGTTTTAATATAAATTCTTAACCATGCTTAAATATAAATGCCATATTAATGTTTTATAGGTGCTTTAATACACTATAAATGCTTTATAGGTGTCATAAGGGTGTTTTAATCATGCATAATGCTTTAAGGGTGCTATTCCTGTTTGCTGGGGTATCATAATAGAAATTCATATCACCAATAAGGATATCATCATTACTCTTAGTACTTGTAATTATATCAGACAATTCATTTAGAAATATATTTATATCATCCATAGAAAATCTAGGTGGTCGATAAATTAAAAATTACGAGAACTTAATAGAATTATGTAAATAAAAATGGATAAACCTTCACTATAATCTAAATTAATCTTCTTAAAATTAGAATATTTATAACAAATTTTAAATAAAATACGAACACCACCACCATTACTACCACCCATATTATCAAAACATCTAGGACTGTGAAAAAAAGAAAATTGATCTTCCGTTATATCACTGATTACAGCAGAATCTAATTTATGTGGTATTCACATGTATACATAGGATGTGAAACGTGAACACTAAATAAATACCTACAAAGACGAATATATTCCTGAACACTAAGATCTTTCGTAAATTACTTAATATAACATAGACTAATTATATAATGAATAAGGGAATACGGATATGAATTACAAATAGAACAGGCTGTCATGATAGTTTATTAATAATGGGGAATAAACGAAACTGATTTGCTATGTTCACGTTTCGAGATGTAAGCAAATGTAAACAAATATTATCAGAAACTATAAGATGTGCTAGAATAAGAGGAATTCAGAAGAATTGCTGAGGAGATAACATAGTTGAATGAACGTGAGTGAAAATATGTTAGATTTATACAAATACTAAATACTAATTGAACTTCATTAGGAATATTATAAACCTGTCGATTATGCATGCATATATATTATATAACAATTAACAATACAAAGATAGATAGTGATATTAGTCAAAGAAAATATTAATATGAGAAATAACTTCAAACAGACCAAATATAATTTACATATATAATTATTAATGTCATATGGCCCTAGAATTTGTGATTATTAATTCCCCATACGAAAAATAATATTATTTATTCGGTACAAATATTAAAAATAATTTAATAGAAATATAATGATATATTGTTAATATGCTTATTTTATTCAGCTTTATTTATACTATAACTTTAGTTTGTATATTACTTTAATTTATTTGTCTTTTATATATGATGATTACTAATTATATGCAGAGCCTTCATAAGTATAAGTTCAATTATTAGAATATTAATACCAGTAAACTTAGTCAATCAGGGAGTCATTTATAAATTTGTGTATACATTTGTACACAATATACTTATAAATATATACATATATATATATTATGCATTTTTAGGATTTAGTATTGATTTATAGATAATGATCTCAATAAGTTCAGATTCTACGAACACTCATGTGTTAAAACCAAAATGCGATATAATAATATATATATATATGTGTAGATTAAACTCGAGAACTGGGGTATGATTCTATTAGAGGTTATAGTTAAAGGTGTACAGCGCCCCTTGGTTAATATATCACATATACTATTTATTTAAAATAGTGCATGATTGCATAGATATATGGTAAATGTTAGCTAGTAGTTAAAACATAGGGTTTAGTCTGATTTATTTATATTTATACATATTGCATACATTTAATATAATTATACATTGAAAATAAAATCCAAAAATAAATCGATAACAATAATCGTAGAAATAGAAATACCTCGCATAGCGTAACATTATCACGGAGGCAATCATTACACATATATATATATACATCATTGAAATGATGTACCAAACTATTTGGATGTGAGTTGTTTTAAATAATCTAGACTAGAATACGCTGCCATATTCTCTGCCATTTCCCAAGTGGTTCCTTCCCCGGTGAATACGGACAGAGGACTAGAATCTATTCTCAGCATAACTAGGCAAGTCGGATTCGCTGAAATGTTAGATAGATAGTAAGTATAGAATTTAGAAAGAGAAATTATTACCGATATTATATCGGCAGTATATAATATATGTAAAATGTGATTAGATATTTATATATTTTTGTAATGGCATCACGAAATAAAGGCAATACTATGAATTAAAAAATATATAATTATAAGTAAGGAAAAGGCATATACTCGCTATCTCTGCAATGATAACTTGTTCTCTGAGAGATATTTTTCAGTGGTATATTTTATTATAATTCAATTATTTAATGAGATAAATATATTTATTTATTTATTAAAAATATAAATGTATTTATAATTTGGTTTTTGTATTGTTAAATTTTTTCAATATTATTGATGTCGATATTCTAGATAATTATATTACAATATTAATATAATACTATTGAAAATATGAATATAAAAATGAGTTTTTGCATTGATTTGTAAATCAGATTCAAATGTTTTTTTGACAATAATGAATAACGATAAAATAATTCAAGCTTAAAAAAAAAAGTTTCACAATATATTCATTAGCAGATGTTCTGTCGATGATATTAGTATAAATTTAATTAATCGAATATCAAACTTACAATTAAGTTAGTACTTAAATAAAATGTAATATATTTATGAAATAATTATTATTTTTAAATTAGATTAATAAAGGGGACCGCAGTGTGAAAACTATCTAAAATTGGTAAAAATAAAAATTAATGATAATGATAATTAATGATATGTTATTCAGTATATATCAAATCAGTTTAGAAATGGACTAAAAAGAATATTGTATAGCACCCAATTTTTTATACTTTATAATTTATATATTAAATTTTAATTGTTGATATTTCAAACGAGTATTACTCAAAATAGTTTTTTTGCTATCTATATTTATAAAAATCTTTTGTCAGGTAAAACTAATTCAGCTATCAAACTAATTTCTATTTCTATACATAAATACATATGTATGTATAGTTATCTAAAGAAAAAGCGACTAATATAATTACAAATAATTACTAATTTTATTATTATCTCTTAAGATTGTATTAGATATGAATGCCCTTTTCATATAACACAACAATTTGTTGAATTTATTAAATAGTTTTTTTTAGCTCAATGACCATATACATGGTAATACATTCACTATCTATTAATATGTGAATTCGTGAAATAGCATGCACACTAAGGTATTCCTTAAATACAAAAAAAAAAATTTATTTGTATTCATAATAATATTTTCTAACTCTAAACACGTATTATAAGGTTAATTGGTCTACATATTAGCTGGAAAATTACTATTTTGGTATGAAAAATTGAATTTTATATGGATATATAACACTTTATGAGAGCTTTTTCGTTGTTTTTTGATGCTTAGATAACGAATCGATATATTCGTCGCTTTTGGGCACTTTAGTTCCGAATCATATAGATTCGTCGCTTTTCGACGCTTTTGGGCGCTACAGTTCCCAACAAATAGGGATAAATAGATTTTTATATATATTTAACATTTAACATTATATATTTATTATATATATATATATATATATACATATATATATATATATATATATATAAATAACTTAACATAATAAATAACTCTATAAATACATGAACATACATTTTGACGACTCTGATTTCAGGAGAAGCTACAGAAATCAGGAATGCTGCAACCCACCTTCACATACATCGATGATCTCAGCACTACACCCAAACGCTTCATCTGCACCATTAGTACGTCAACTCATAATATCACCGCCTCCGGTAAAACAAAGAAGATAAGTAAACAGGAGGCGGCCAAGAAATTCATAGATTCATTGAATTGCTAAGTAGTATTGAATATCATTAATAAGTATTATTAAATTAATAAATGTATTTATATTTCATTAATTGAATTAATAAGTATATATTGAGTTAATTGAATAAATGAGTCTACATTAAATTATTACCATATTTGCAAACTGTCTAGCCGATTACTTCACTCGTATGTTCATCAATGAGTCTCCCTTCCGTCGCATCTCAACGAATCACGGAATTCTACGAGAACAACAACCTCACGATAGAGTCCGCTCTCAAAGGACTGCAATCTCTAAACCTGAACTCCAATCCGCCGAAATCGATTGCCGCTAAAACAGAAATGTCATATAACACCGCTCTTTCAACTCAGGTTTATCTGAAGTTTATTAGTAGTAGTAGTAGTAGTGGTAGTAGTAGTGGTAGTATTAGTAGTGGTTGTAGTAGTATTAGTAGTGGTAGTAGTAGTAGTAGTAGTAGTAGTAGTAGTAGTAGTAGTAGTAGTAGTAGTAGTAGTAGTAGTAGTAGTAGTAGTAGTAGTAGTAGTAGTAGTAGTAGTAGTAGTAGTAGTAGTAGTAGTAGTAGTAGTAGTAGTAGTAGTAGTAGTAGTAGTAGTAGTAGTAGTAGTAGTAGTAGTAGTAGTAGTAGTAGTAGTAGTAGTAGTAGTAGTAGTAGTAGTAGTAGCATAGTACATTATATAAATGTCTATAACTTTAATAATGAGAGATTAGTAATATATATATGACCTATAGCTTTTCAATCTATGTATAAACACATGTATATATGCATACAAAGTACATGTTCAATATAGTAAGGTCACGTTTGTTGTTCATTGTATTGCATCTGATAGGAAAGAATGCTATCAGTGTTAAGTCACACTTACGACTCACTACTGTAAATAATAACGAATGATTATAGAAATTATAAGTGATTTAGAGAAGGGTGTTATATCAGTAATTCACTGTTTAATATTGTGTGTGTGTATGTAGTAGTAGTGTAATTTATATATTCCACTCAATTTTATTTTTAATTGATATAGTTTATTGTTACATTAATGATGAAATTTGATTATTTGATGTTAAGTTTATATCTAGTTTTACACCTAGAGTTTTTATCAGTTTTTTTTTTCTATTTCCGTATTTGATATTTTTATATGAGTTAAGGGAAGTGAAATTATGCATTTGTTATGGAAGATAATACATTAAGTTTTTAGCTTATTAAATTTTAAGTGGTTTTTGAAATATATTTCTAGTTCAGTAGTTAATTTATGTGTTGTTTCTGGGAGGTAATTTAAAGTAGTCGATGTATATACTTGGATATCATGGGCATACTTATGATAGTTAATATTGTATGTATTTAATATGGAGTTAATATCGGATGTGTATATATTGAAAAGTAGAGGACCCGATACACTACCTCGGGGATCCCCTATTGCAGGACAGTTGTAGATTTTATTCCGTGTATTAGATTTTATAGAGAAAGTTCTTTTTGTTTAAGTATGATCGTATTAGTGTGACAGTATTATTATCATGCGGCATATCCCGATGTATTGTTATTTTGAGTAAAGAATTGTATGATGTATGGTGTAGTCAAATGCAGCTGAGAGGTCAAGTAGTATAAGTTAAACGTAATGATTATTTTGAATATTGGCAGATATACTTTTTATTCGGTCAAGTCTCAGTAATGTGATTTTGTTTATATTCACTTTATCTTAGATTATATAATTTATTATTCATGATATGTTGGGAAAGATGTTATGTGATTATTTTTTCTATTAGTTTAGATAAAAAAGATAAATTTGATATTGCTCTGTAGTTTTCGGGAAGTTATTTGTCTAGTGATGATTTTTCGGTATCGGAGTAATTATTGAGTGCTTTAATGTTTGAGGGAAACTGGCGTGGTTTTATTGATAAGTAGATTTAGTGATAAGTTCAGCATATGAGAGGCAGAACAAGTTTAGGTTTCTTTTTAGTTGGTAAGGTGTGTATACATGTGTGTGTATTTATGTGTGTGTATGTGTGTGTCTGGTGTAGTATATACTCTTTAATTATATATTTATTGTAAGATCATGTTAATAATAAAGGATATTTTTATATGTTTATATATAATAATCTGTTTATGTTTATATACATAATAATTTAAGTAAAATATATATATATATATATATATATAGAGATATACAAATAATATAAATTAAGTAATTACTATGATAATAGAAAACTCAATAAGTTGATGATAGTACCTAAAACATTACAGACTATAGGTTATTATATAATAATTATGAATCTAGTAATACTGAATATATTTAATTATTTTTTAATAATTTTTGAATATTCTTATGCGTATCATCGATATAAAGAAAGTTTATTTATATCGATGGTATATATATATATTACGAGTGTTCAAATAAACTTCAGATAAACCTGAGTTGAAAGAGCGGTGTTATATGACATTTCTGTTTTAGCGGCAATCGATTTCGGCGGATTGGAGTTCAGGTTTAGAGATTGCAGTCCTTTGAGAGCGGACTCTATCGTGAGGTTGTTGTTCTCGTAGAATTCCGTGATTCGTTGAGATGCGACGGAAGGGAGACTCATTGATGAAGATACGAGTGAAGAAATCGGCTAGACAGTGTTGCAAATATGGTAATAATTCAATGTAGACTCATTCATTCAATTAACTCAATATATACTTATTAATTCAATTAATGAAATATAAATACATTTATTAATTTAATAATACTTACTAATGATATTCAATTATACTTAGCAAGTCAATATAAACTTGGTGATTTAATTAATTCAACGATATTTATTAATAAAATTAATAAAATATAAATACATTTATTAATTTAAATTAAATATATAATTATTAATTCAATAGTACTTAATAATTCAATTCAATTATTATTCACAAATAAAAAAGTATACAAACTATTAACAACATTTATAACTTTCAGAATTAGGTAGTGAGTGTAGGAATTAAACCCGATTAATATCAGGTAGTACCTTTTTCTCCACCAGGGGTTGATCTTCGAATGAATCTATGAACTTCTTGGCCGTCTGCTGTTTGCTCATCTTCTTTGTTTTACCGGAGGCGGTGATATTATGAGTGGACGTACTAATGGTGCAGATGAAGCGTTTGGGTTAAGTGCTGAGATCGTCGGTGTATGTGAAGGTGGGTTGCAGCATTCCTGATTACTGTAGCTTCTCCTGAAATCAGAGTCGTCAAAATGCATGTTCATGTATTTATAGAGTTATTTATTATGTTAAATTATATATATAATAAATATATAATGTTAAATGTTAAATATATATAAAAATCTATTTATCCCTATTTATATTTTATAAAAAATAATTTCAAATTACAGTTAATATTTAATACTATATTTATGAAAAAATCATAGATATATGAATATTATTTATTATATATTTCTATATACTAACTAAAATATTATTTATTTATTTATTTTGTTTATAGACTATTATTTATATATCATATATATATATATATAACATTATTTATAATTTATTCTTAATTCTTGTTTTATATTTTATATTAAATATAATTATTTGAAAATAAACTATTATTTGCAATACTAATTTTCAAATAAATATTTAATAATATAGATTAATGTTGCAAATTAAAATAATGTTAATGTAAAAATTTAGAAAATAATATTTTAATATAATTATATCTTTTATATAAGATATTGTTATAGATGTGCTGGTCGAATCGAGAATGTAGGACACCTCAAACTAAAACAAATATGGATACATATTAAACATCATAAATATCAACACTCGTGATTAAATATGTATCTATCTAGAAGTTCTTACAATTAATATGATATGATTTACTAGCCTTTCAGTGTACGCTGTTTGCACTAATAAACCATATCATACCGAACTTCTCGATAATAACGAAATCACGCGATGGGCGTAGTGGGCGTATCTCTAATTAGATAACAAGATAAAATTAGTTAATCTAATTATAAACTACGCTCTCTTTTACAATTTACAAAACAGAAATCAAAAAAATAAATAACCAAAAATATCAAATCAACATTCATCCAACTTACATAACATTTACATTCGTTCAAGTCATGTCAACTAATTGAAATTTACAAAACAGAAATCAAATTATATAAAAAACACAAATAACTAAATATATTAAATCAAAATTTATCTAAATTACATAACACATTCATACTTAGTACACAAAACATTTATAAATACCTACATATAGTTATACACGTAGTTACCATATTACATATATAAATATTTTCAATATCATATTATCTAGAAGGGAATTGAATAGAATAATTAGAGAATAATATATTAATATATACATCTAGGACTATATTCTCACCATACACTTGGAGACTGTATCTCGACTAAAGGCAAAACAATACTATGCATAATTCAACTATATTGACTAGTAAAATTAAAAGTAATTTTACTTTTAAATGACTGTAGTTTGAATAGTATTAATCTATGCATCTGTATCATATATACAACATGCATTGTTATATTATATAATCATTATAATAATGGATGAGTTTATATAAAAAGTATCAAGTAAAGATTGGTCTTTTAGTTACAAAATAAGTTGATACAATAATACCGACTAGTGCCTCTTATAAATGAACTATAATTATGATAATAAAAGATTAAGTTAATAATAGGGAACAGTCGCTCAAAATATTTGCGAAAAGTGAGGCGAGCGTGAGTATTAGTTTGTAAATAAAGCGCATGTCTTTCTTTTCGACCCAGCCTTTTTATAGTAAATTACTATTAGTAATATCTTCGTATAACTATAAGTATTGCTGGAAAATATTAATGGAAAATGGAATACGTTATATTTACTATAATCCGAAAAGTTGCCAGAAACTATCCAAAAGTAAGTAGCTGCATTACATCCCAAAGTGAGCCTATACGAATTTATTTCGCATTTAAAATTTAACCTTTAACCCTCAACTCGTTCATTTTGATCGTAACCCTAATATATACACACGAGTATATTAATATATTATTATAATAATTATATACATATATGTATACTCCTATAAGAGTATACCCGTATATTATCAAAACCCTCTATAACCGAGGTTATTGGAGGTCTTGATATTATATTGAACAATAATGAACCATAGGGGAAATTATCCGATTACCGACCCCATCCTAATACCGAACCCCTATCGTATCTCAGTAACTATAAGAGATATCAAAAAATTATATATACATGAACTGTTAGTCATTTAATGATACATATGAATAAGTATTTTGTTTTAAAAAATATGCAATCCTACAATTGTTATTTAATATAATGTAGGACTACTATTCTGTTTTTACTTTTTAAATATTTGAATAATAACTTTTTTTAAATCATTCTAAATACTTTATTAATTAATAGAAAACTTAATAGGCTACTGCACATAATATTGTGGATCAATAAAATGTTTATAAATATTATAAAAATAATTTAATTTAATAACTATTAACCTATATATATTAATTATAGCAACCCATATTATTTTCTTATTACCGACCCCATGTGATTTATAATATCCAATCAAAATAGATCCGTATTTACTTTAAAATATGTCGTTTTAAGTTTTTAAGTCATTAAGTTGTTTGTGTATCATTAATATAGATTTAGGATTCGTGATTCCAGTTGATTATATACATACTGATTAATAAATAAATATTAAATAATAATATACACTATTTTAATATAATTACTATAAAGTTTAAATTTAATATTACTATTAAAACATAAATTCAATAAAAAATTAATTTCGTGCATGTTATAATTAATTATATTTATGTATATCTACTATTTTTATTGGATATTATAATACTACAATTATTAATATCGCGATTATTTTAGGGGGTCGGTAATAGGGGAAGGGTTCGTTATTAGGCTCATGTATCCGATGACCGACCCCACTGTTTATTCTTGTAAATATAATTATATAAAAAATTTAAAATAGCCACATTATTCATTGAGAAATTTTTTTAAAATCTTTATAGTGAATTTTATTTACTAATAAAGTGTATATATCTACGTAATCCATTTTTTTATTATATTAAAACTTATACAAATTATTCTCATTTATTAAGTGGTTTAGTGATGTTAATTACTGAAATTTATGAAATAATCTAACAACAATTATTTAATAAATAAAATAGACTTATTGATATATTTGAAATATACTTACTTTGATTATATCGGTTGTTTTAAACTAAGTCACTGCGATAAGGAGCACCAGTCTGCGATTACCCTCAGTTTGAGATTACCCCATCCGGTATAAATAAATGAAAATAAATACAAATATATATATATATATATATATAGTATTTAATAAATTATGTTCTAAGGAGTATATGACTGATTTACTAATATATAAATAATAATTATCTTATATAATTTTTATTATATAGCTTGTTAATTTTTAGCGATCATTGGAATCTTTTTTATCCTATATAAATTTCATATAACTTTTATAATAAACGTTTAATAAAAGGTTAAATACCTAATACCTACTAAACCATATATTTATTGTTTAATTTATAGGTAAAATACAAATCTATGTATCAAGCCTACCAGACTAACAAGTTAAAATCGTGGGCCTATCATGAGTTAAATAAGTATAGAGCCCCTAGAGCTAAAGATAAATCTCTATGGTTAAATATAGTGAATATAATATTCTGTGTGCCGTGTTTTTAATAATAACGAATTCCAGACATTTACTAATTACATATTTACGAAAACTCATACTTATATTAATAATATGTTAATGTAAATTATAATTATAAAAATAATACTATAAAATATATCTTTACAATTAATTTTAAATGAAACATAAATATTTTTAAAATTTTTAAATTAATCATTAATATTTTTTTAATAATAACGAATTACAGACATTTACTAATTACATATTTACGAAAATCAACCTTATATTAATAATATAAATATTATTATTAAAATAATACCTAATAATTAAAAATTATCATATGATATTTAATATTATCATAATGATAATGATCATTTTCAATGTTATACTTTACATTATAAATCTAGGTCAGCTAAATTTAAAATCATATAATAATTGTCTGCTGGATAATATATATTTTATTATATAACATTATTTTAATAACTTTTCAAATAATATTTGACTTTTAATAAATATATAATTTATAAATTTAATATTTATGCAGATGGCGAAATCACTGCATTATCTATGAAATAATGTTCTATTATTTTACATATCTAATATATTATAAATTAATTAATATTACCCATTTATATATAATTAATAATTGTAAATTGTGTTAACGTAACTGTCTTGATGAAACAACTTAAACGTATTTATTGGCTGAATACTGACATCGGCCCCCAATAAGTCACGTGTCAAACCAAGAGTTCAATTATACATTTCGCTGTTGGCGTTATATTTCTCATTACATTATTAATCGATTAGTGAATTCGTGTTTTATATATACATACATATCATAATACTGTTTGTTTATATAATAATATTATATTATATAAGCCCTATACGCGTTATTAAATTAAATTTTCGGTTAGTCACGTGACATATTTGGGGCAGAAATCATTTATTGACAAACACACAATCTAGTGATAAACCGCGAAATCTATTACTATATTTGAATATTGTGAGATTATTTTAATATTACTTCGAGGTACTCTCATTATGGATGGTGTTAATTAAATTAGGTAACGGAATACAGCGAAGGCGACTTGTCAATTTGGTGTGGCTAACAATAGGCGGATCGTGTGTCTGCATCGAGGATACGACAGCTGACCTATTATATAGGCGAGGAGAATATAACCATAACAACGTCGGGGTATACGAACTGTATAGCTAAACCCAAACCCAACCAAAAACCCAACCCAATACGTTAGTATAACGATAACAACACGACTACCCCGCCCGCCCTCCCCCACTCCCACCCGCCCTTAAAGGATTTTTGGGCCGAGCTGCATTTCGCCATTCATCGAATTATGATTAATATTGCGTTATTTATTTATATCCTATATCGTAATCGTAATTGTAGCGTAATTTATTAAAACACGACGTGTTAATTAAAATATTTATTTGTAAAATTTTCATTTCACCTAAAATCACTAAACTAAATAAAAACACTTCGCACGAGATCATCGGTTATAGGGTTGTTACAATAATCATTATTTAATTGTATATACACCTGATCAGTACTCAGTGAGTACTATACTGAATGGTATACAGTATCTATCGTTATAAACATTTTATAATAATGATAATTTTATTATTAAAATAAACACTGGTAATCATATCTATGTAAAGCATAAGAAGAAAATGCAATGAAAAAAAGTAAAGTAATTCAACAAAAAAACGTTCCGGTGATGGTGGGCAGTTCTGGTGATGGTGATTCGGGCGACAGCATAACAAAGATATTGATCTTAATCTGAAGCCCTTTAGAGGAAATGATAACATCAATAATCATATATTTCATACGAAAAAAAATGTATAATTTAAAACTTCTAATAAATATTTATTATTATTATTATCTATTATACATATTTTGATTGAATTTAAATATATATACTAGATATTTTAGAAAAAAAACAGAACAAATAAATCAAATAACTGCATTGTAAACAAATATTTAGATTTATACTAAATATATATTTACAGCGACTAGGAACACATAATTATTATATACAATTTCATAATAAAGTTCATTATAAACACATTACTAAATTTTAAATCTTTAATTTCTTAGTTAATTATTTAGTTACTATATTATATTAATTGCAGAACGAAGAAAGGCTCGTAATAATAGGGGATGCAGCGTATCTTGCTTTACCAAGGCTCGTAAAACCATTTCAAGGATCACATGTATCAAAAGAAGAAGACAATTTCAAACGTAGACATCACGAGTACGAGAATGGAAAATTAGGCAGTCATTTGGATTTCTCAAGTCGAGATGGCTGATATTATTAAAACGATGAGATACTAAATAATATATAATATAGTACCATAATCTACACTTGCATCGCTGCTTGATTTATATTACATAATATATACATGTATACATAATCATGATGAAAATGTACCATTATGGGATGTAATTTCTAATAATGATATTATATATGATATAATCGATAGACAAGAAGTAGATTTTAATAGGAGAGATTTTATTTTAATAAATTATGATAAATTTAATATATACCTTTTTATTAGTGAAAATAAAATATAAATGTATATATAAAAAAATAACTATATATCAATATACACTAATTTAACAAAATGTCACTAATTTTGAGTAATTGTATATGCATCATATCAATTTTTTCATCTAATCTTTTTCGTTAGTTAAGATTTTCCGCAATTCTTCCAATCTGTTATACATATATAAAAAATAGAATATGGGAGAAATCAAATATAATAATTTTCCTTTATTAAATAAATATACTTTGATTACCTTTCTAATTTTGTGGGAACAGTTATAGGGATTGATAGTGAGGGGTTTGTTGTGAAAGAGTATTTTGATTTAATAATGATTTAGATATGTCAGTATGGTAAGGCAGTTTAGAAGTAGTAAGAGATGTATGAGGGAATGTTAGTATGGGGTTTTGTATAGTAGAAGTAGTGACAAAATAGTGTGATATCGTGTTAATTATAGGTGTTGGTTAATTTAAAAAAGTTAATTTGAAATATTGGGGTTATATTTATCAAGGTTTAATTTTTCTAATAAATATAATAATAATAAAATTGTGTTAATTTAAAATATTAGTATTTAATGATAATATTACCTTTAAATGAATATTTAGTGCTGATAACTTTTCAATGTTTTGCAAGTCCATAGTTCCAAGATATCCATGTATTATTTCATTATTGGGGAGGGGGCGCGTAATGGTACCGAAACCTCATCGCATCCATTTTTGTAAGAAGTGTCTTTCTCTAAATATAATTTCAATAAATTAACTCAAATGGTACAACTTCCTATCTATACGTGGACAATCATAAGTAATGTAGTAAAAATGTAAATAATCTAGCTGTAGTGAAGAATTAAATTAACAAATTTAAAGTAATTTGTCCTATTAAATTGCTGATTTATATATATTAACATATTTGATAATGTGCTTATTGATAAATTAAAGAAATAAAACTTATTAAATATAGTGATAAATGTAATTATTAGCCTTATATAATGTTATTAAACTATATTATATCATATTATGATGTTATATAAAAATGTATAACTACATATCATATTATAATATATGTATTTATTATTCTAATACATATCAAAATTGTATATAAATATTAATATATAAGTTACATAACATATCTAATTTCAATGAATTTAATATATTTATTTATGTCATATTATAATTTTAATACTCTTCATGTAGGTTGATGTCATTATCAGTATTTAATTTAGTATTAGTATAACAATTTATACTAGTATCAGTGTTAGTATCAGTATCAGTGTTAGTATCAGTATCAGTATCAGTATTAGTGTTAGTAGCAGTATCAGTAATTGTAGCAGTATTCGTAATGGGTATTTGTAAATTAAATCGCAGAGTTGGATATCATCGCTAGCTCGCAGGGTACGAACCAGATCTTTGTAATTACGAGATGCACGATGTGTCTTTATTGCCGTGACGCTTCTCTCTGGAAACTGCGCAGCTATAGCGTTGTTGATCGGGAACCGTCTGCTATCTGCTTTATGAGAGGTGATGTGGTAAAGTGGGTAGCTTGTTAGTACAATCATTGTTGTTATTGTTATAACGGTTATTACCCGGGGTTATTACTATTACTATTATTATCATTAATATGATTTAAGGGGATATACGGGTATTCACATAATTTTTATTTTAAATATTGTTTATCGAATATATACTCTACAAGATGTCAAAATATTATATGTTAAAATGATCTATAAAGTGTTAAAAATGTGTTTTTAGAATGCAAACTATTTAGATAAATTTATGAGTAAAAGAAAATGGAAAAAAATGACAGTTTACTGATATTGTAACACTATTTTTCAATAGTTTTAATTTAGTAATTTATTATAAAATTATAAGAACTATTTAAAATAATTTTAATTATCATTATAGAGTCCAAAAACAGATACAAAATATAGTCAATCTTTAATATTGATTATCTCAGAATATTAATTTTTTGCATAGAAATTAATGATCATTTTTGGCCACTAATTATTATGATTATAATCAATGAAACTTAGTCACATTTTCACAGTATGTCTGATTATGTCTTTATTATATATAATGAAAATCTTTGCAATTAGAATTAGAGATAATTATATATTTAACAAATATTAATCAGTTTTTATAAATTATATTGCCCTTTTTTAAAATATAAATAATTTCAAAACTAGAAACTAATTATTAAAATATTTATTATATATATTAAAATTGTGAATATTAATATAATACAATTTAATTTAGGTAAAAATCTTAATATTTCATGAGATTTTGAATTAATTACATTGAAGACAATAACTCGTATATCGTGTATCATATTCATATTTACTGATTTAATCAATTACAAATATTTATTAAAGTCAATATATTGATAAATTCTAATAGTATACCTATATATATTATTACTTGTATTACTATGAGTAAATTATTTAACTATCACTTAAAGACTTCCCATGAGTAGTAACATGCATGATACTTCACTATTTATCCATTATTCATTCATTCCTAACTATCTCCTCCCAGCTTATCTATATTCCAATGTTTCATTATTTTGTATGTGTATTTGTATTTATTTTTGATTATTTAACAAAAACATATTTGTATTAGATTAATGTATTGAAGCTATCCCTGATTACAATACTATCAGAGGTATACATTAAAATACTATTATATGTATACAAGAGACCTACCTTCACTATGTCCTATTGGTACCAGGAGGACACGAATGGGAGGGGCTTCACTACGTGCTATTGGTGCCAGGAGGACATGAATGAGAGGGGATTCAGAACGATGTTGTTCTCCTGTGACTGAGCTTATCTGAAACACACAGTGGAGTGATTAATACACACAGAAGAGTGGCTATTACACACATAAGAGTGGCTATTACACACATAAGAGTGGCTATTACACACAGAAGAGTGATTATTACACACAGAAGAGTGGCAAATGTACACTCTCTATATATAGATTCACAATTTATTAATAATTCACAATTTATTAATAAATTCACTTTCTATAAATTAGTTCATTTAAAAATGTTAATAATTATACAAATATAATGTGATAAATAGACTGGTGTACTAGAGATATAATCTAATCCACCACCAGTAGACCAGGTATAGGTGGCTTACATCGTATTACATCAGAAGGTAGCATTCTGTCTACATTCAGAAAGTATGTTAACTATGTTAAAATAGAGACGAGATCGCAGTAAACAACCATGGACTATTATGTAATACTTGCTAGGTCATGTGATATCGCGTGGTTACCCTTTGTTTATTGCTGTTGCTATGGTGCTGCTGAGGTGTTTCTCTCCAGAGTTGTGGCAGACTGGGGTATCCTCCATGCAACGGTCGTCTGCAAATAATAATATATATATATATAAGTTATGTAGTATAGTTTGAGTAATTTTGGGTATAAAAGAGTTTGTATAAATAAGTTATATAGGTCAGAGCGAGCGTGATACATAAGCTAAAGTATAATTGTGGTTATAATAATAATAATATATGTAATATGTGTTAGCGTTAGAAAATATTTATACATTATACTTTCGATTAAATTTTCGGTTATGTATTTGCTTAAAAAAAATAGATATGAATTGATACCCAAATCGACGTGGTACAAAAATTAACATTGGGTTTACATTTAATGACAAAACACCTTGGTTTATGTACGCCGAACAGCCTAGATAATATTTATAACGATACAAACTATTCAACAAACTATTATAATGAGCGATACAGATATTTATAGGTAGTTTTTAAGGGAGTCTACTACAATAAAATTAGTTAACAATGGAGCGAACATTATTTCACAAGAAACACGAATTAGCTGGTGGAATACACGGGCACAAAAGTATGCTGCACAGACTGCCTATCTGTGACATACGCTACATATAACCACTAATTATATGTTGGCGGTGCGTGCAAGAATGTTGATAATCAGAATATAACATCTGCAGATATACTCTGCATTATCGTCGTTTACATGCTCGCACTTGTCAGGTTAAAGGTCACATGATTGCAGCCGTCTACAGCGTAGAAATAGAATATACGTATTACATATACATATACACTCCACCATATCAATGCAGATTGTAGTATATAATAGTCTAGTGCAATAGTGTATATTTTCAAGAAACAATAGACATATGGAATGAAGGATGCTTACTTCCTTTCCCTAAAAAAATTAGTTCTTTCTATCACAAAAAAAACTATAGGGGAATCACATAAACTCCAATAGCAGTTAAGATATATAACCTGATGCTTTTAAATAGGATAAGACCAGAGATAGATCCTACACTGAGAAAAAATCAAAATGATTTCCGAAGAAAGAGATCAACGACAGGAAAAATGTTAACCATTCGATGTATACTAGAAGGGGTAAAGTCTAAAAACCTACCAGCTACTCTTTATAGACTTTATACATGCTTTTGATTCAATTTATCGTGAAAAGATGAAAGGTATCTTAATCAAATATGATATACCCACTGAAATAGTAAATGCCATATTGATGCTATACAAGAATACTCTATCTATGCTGAAATCGCCTGATGGTGACACATCTTTCTTTGATATAACTAATGGAGTACTACACGGAGATAAACTTGCACAATTTATATGTATTATATGTCTCCACTATATATTTAAAAAATTAGAGGATAGCAATTTACATACCGGCTTCACTCTTGAAAAAGAAAAAGCAATAGATACCCTGATGTACACATTATCGATATTGACTATGCTGACGATATAGCTATAATAATTAATAGTCTGATAGATGCAAATAAACTACTAAATAAATTTGAAGATACGGCTAAAGATATCGGTTTACATATAAAATCAAACAAGAAGGAATACATGTGTTTAAATCACGAAAACAAGATAAACATGAAAAGCCTATCAGGCCATGATATAAAACGTTTAGAATAGTAAAATATCTAGGTAGTTATATTGGTTCAACTTAACATGACGTAAGCATAAGAATTGGGAGTGCATGGGCAGCCTTGAATAGCCTGAATATAATCTGGAAATCCAACCTTTCAAGTAAACTCAAAAGAAACTTCTTTAGAGCTACAGTTGAGACTGTTCTTGTATGGCTCTATCACTTTGACTCTAACTTCAACATTAGAGAAAAAAGTTGATTGAGGAAATACACGCATGCTGCGTGCTGCACTAAACAAGTCATGTAGATACCAACGTTACAAATAAGGAATTGTACGGAAAAATTCCAAGAATAACATACGTGAACAACGACTGAGGTTCTACGGTCACTGCTGGAGAAACAGAAGCGAAGTATACTAACTATAGTGAGTAAAGTATTACTCTTGAATCCACAATACTGACAACGCTCTCGATGAAGGTCTATGAGAACATATTTAGACAAATTAAGTATTAATTAAGATATGACACGATGTGCACAAATGAGGAATTACCGATAGCGATGAATGATAGAAATATATGGAGGAAACGTGTAATGAATTGCCGAGCAAGCTATATATTTTTATATTATAAAGATAAATATTGCATTTTTTAAATTATTATAATTATGATTTATTTATATTTTTTATGAATTATTAGAAAGTAGTTTAATTATAAATCAATTATTATATAAAATATATTATCAACATAATTTCTTTGTTTTCAATACATTTATATAATGGTTTTTGAGAATAAATCAGTATATTCATATATCATAATTTTTAACAATGAATTGATTTCAATATTTACAAAAGATATTTTATTAAAAATATATTTATGATTATGTTAAAATTAATTTATAATATGATATTTTGAAATATTAATATAAAATACATATAATATCAAATGATATATTATTTAATTAAATGTATTTGTATTTGTTTACATAATTTTCTTAATAGATACTGTATCGGCGATATTACCCAGCTCTGATTATAATATATCATAATGATATAGATAAACAAATATTGACTATACTATAATCATTGAGTCAATGACTATTATCATAGACACCTAAAGCTGAGTTCACACCAATCCGTACGGATATATATTTTAAAATAAAATATATGTAAAGCATTCATAAATCCGGAGAAAAAATCTGAGTATAACGCACGCCATGTTTCGTGCGTTCAAATTCCTCATATTCCTTCATAATTCCGTTCAGTGCTCGGATTTTATAGAACATGTCGTAAATAAATCTGTATGGATTCTTGGTGTGAACTCAGCTTAAGAGGCGAAGCCTATACATAAATATAACGTCTTTGACTATTATATTCTTTGACTATGATGTTAAATTAAATTTAACATTATCGATATTGTTAACAGTATCAACATGAAACCGAACGGTTTAATAATAATTATCGTAATTATTAAATAAGTATAATAAAATAAAGTATTTTTATCACAATTAAATAACTCATTACATATATAATTATAATATATAACATATTATTTTATACGTATATATTATTTAATATACAACACAAATTAAAATACAATTATTTTATTAACTATATTTAATATAGTTAATAAAATAATTGTATGTAACATAAATATAACGTCTTTGACTATTATATTCTTTGACTATGATGTTAAATTAAATTTAACATTATCGATATTGTTAACAGTATCAACATGAAACCGAACGGTTTAATAATAATTATCGTAATTATTAAATAAGTATAATAAAATAAAGTATTTTTATCACAATTAAATAACTCATTACATATATAATTATAATATATAACATATTATTTTATACGTATATATTATTTAATATACAACACAAATTAAAATACAATTATTTTATTAACTATATTATATAATATATAATTATAATAATTATTATTATATCGTTATTATAAAAGGGGTTTCACACCAACTCGAACGTAATTGTTAACTCTAATTATTAGAGGTTAAAGTTTAACTATATTATTTAAATCTACTAAAATGGGTTTTATTAAATTGTAAAACTTTTACACCTAATTATTGGAGTTCATAATTGCATAATCCCATAATAATTATGATAATTGCATTCGAGTTGGTGTGAAACCCCTTTTACAGATAAGCATTTATTTTATTCTAAATGTTGGATTTAAATATTAGAGTTAAACTTTAAAGTTAAACCCCTTTTATAATAACGATATAATAATTATAATAATATCATAATATTATTAATATTAAAAATCGGATATTTAATATTTTAAATAAATTTATGTTTTAAATAACTTAAATATAAACTAATAAATAGTTACAACGGTATATATATATATACACAATTATATTAATATATAATATAATAATATGTCTACTTACTATTTTGTTGTACTTTAATGTCTTAGAAATTGAATTATATGATATAAGAAAACTTTATATTTCAAATTAATTTTAAATTAAATTGTTGATAAATATTAACAAAGATTATAAGCTTTGTATATTACAGAATCAATGATTTTGCGAAGCAAATTCGAAAAATCTTTGACAGAATACAGTCAAACATTTTCCGAAGGTTTGCTTCGCAAAATCATTGATTATACTGTATCAATGATTTTGCGAAGCATTCCTTCGGAAAATCTTTGGTATAATACAGAATTATTAAATGCATAGATTTATATTTTACATTGTAAATTATAAATCTATGGGTGAAACACATCTTTTGCTATCAATATATCCATATATTTATAGTTTATAGTCTAAAAATATATGTATACTAGCCGTACCCGACCAGGCGTTGCTCGGTTTTTGATTGTTTATCTATCTATTATGTACTAATTATAGCTATTCTTTATTCTGCATTATTTTTTTTTAATATTTCAAAAATTATTTGAAAAATATAACAAAATATTAAAAAAAATACAAAATATATTTCAAAATATTACAAAATATATTTTAAAAATATGTCGAAAAATATTTAAAAAATACATATATGTCAAAAAATATATTTTTTAAAATGTCGAAAATATTTTTAAAATATACAAAAATATTTCCAAAAATGTCAATAAAAATATCCAAAAAATATTTTAAAAAAGCGTCGTGAAATATTTTACATGACAAAAAGTAATTTTTTTTCGACGTAACTTGGTACAACATTCAAAAATTTAGCCAGCCCAAAGACCATTCAGGTGATAATGAGAACCATAAGTTTCCAATTATTACTAAATATGATTGGGAACTAAAGCGCCCAAAAGCGACGAATCTATATGATTCGGAACTAAAGTGCCCAAAAGCGACGAATATATCGATTCGGAATCAAAGCGTCAAAAATTGACGAAAAAGCTCCCATAAATTCTCAAAAGCACCTAAAAATGCCGATAAATTGTTTGGTGGGTGGATTCTAGAAAGTGAGTTCACATATTTCTAATATATTTAATTTCGATATATCTTATATAGCACGACCAGATATCAAGCGTAACGGTATCATGATTACTAATATAAATGATGTTACATGTTATAATAATAAACTTAGTTTGTTATCGTTTAATAATTAATTTCTTTTATCAATTTATTTTTATAGGTTCTTTAATACAATGTAAATGCTTTATAGGTGTCCTAAGGGTGTTTTAATATAAATTCTTAACCATGCTTAAACATGCTTAAATATGAATGCCATAATAATGTTGTATAGGTGTTTTAATACAATGTAAATGCTTTATAGTTGTCTTAAATGCTTTAAATATAAATGCTTAAATATGAATGCCATAATAATGTTTTATAGGTTCTTTAATACAATATAAATGCTTTATAGGTGTCCTAAGGGTATTTTAATATAAATTCTTAACCATGCTTAAATATAAATGCCATATTAATGTTTTATAGGTGCTTTAATACAATGTAAATGCTTTATAGGTTTCCTAAGGGTGTTTTAATATAAATTCTTAACCATGCTTAAACATGCTTAAATATGAATGCCATAATAATGTTGTATAGGTGTTTTAATACAATGTAAATGCTTTATAGGTGTCTTAAATGCTTTAAATATAAATGCTTAAATATGAATGCCATAATAATGTTTTATAGGTTCTTTAATACAATGTAAATGCTTTATAGGTGTCCTAAGGGTGTTTTAATATAAATTCTTAACCATGCTTAAATATAAATGCCATATTAATGTTTTATAGGTGCTTTAATACACTATAAATGCTTTATAGGTGTCATAAGGGTGTTTAATCATGCATAATGCTTTATTGGTGCTTTAAGGGTGTTATTCCTGTTTGCTGGGGTATCATAATGGAAATTCATATCACCAATAAGATTATCATCATTACTCTTAGTACTTGTAATTTACAAGTTGTAATTATATCAGACAATTCATTTAGAAATATATTTATATCATCCATAGAAAATCTAGGTGGTTGATAAATTTACAATAACGAGAACTTAATAGAATTATTTAAATAAAAGTCAATGGATAAACCTTCACTATAATATAAATTAATCCTCTTAAAATTAGAATATTTATAAAAAAATTTAAATAAAATACCAACACTACCACCATTACAACCACCCATATTATCAAAACATTTAGGACTGTGAAGAAAAGAATATTGATCTCCCGTTATATCACTGATTACAGCAGAATCTAATTTATGTAGTATTCACATGTATACATACATGTGAAACGTGAATACTAAATAAATACCTATAAAGACGAATATATTCCTGAACACTAAGATCCTTCGTAAATTACTTAATATAACATATAGTAATTATATAATGAATAAGGGAATACGGATATGAATTACAAATAGAACGGGCTGTCATGATAGTTTATTAATAATATGGAATAAACGAAACTGATTTGCTATGTTCACGTTTCGAGATGTAAGCAAATGTAAACAAATATTACCAGGAACTATAAGATGTGCTAGAATAAGAGGAATTCAGAAGAATTGCTGAGGAGATAACATAGTTGAATGAATGGGAGTGAAAATATGTTAGATTTATACAAATACTAAACACTAATTGCAATTCATTAGGAATATTATAAACCTGTAGATTATTCATGCATATATATTATATAACAATTAACAATACAAAGATAGATAGTGATATTAATCAAAGAAAATATTAATATGAGAAATAACTTCAAACAGACCAAATATAATTTACATATATAATTATTAATGTCATATGGCCCTAGAACTTGTGATCATTAATTCCCCATAAGAAATTTAATATTATTTATTCGGTACAAATATTAAAAATAATTTAATAGAAGTATAATAATATATTGTTAATATGCTTATTTTATTCAGCTTTATATACTATAACTTTAGTTTGTATATTACTTTAATTTATTTGACTTTTATATATGATGATTACTAATTATA
This sequence comes from Osedax fenrisi, assembly GCA_964019155.1. Classification (NCBI taxonomy): domain Eukaryota; kingdom Metazoa; phylum Annelida; class Polychaeta; order Sabellida; family Siboglinidae; genus Osedax; species Osedax fenrisi. The sequence continues at coordinate 18,281,355 of OZ025239.1, read as the reverse complement.
TGCAGAGCCTTCATAAGAATAAGGTCAATTATTAGTATATTAATACTAGTAAACTTAGTCAACCAGGGAGTCATTTATAAATTTGTGTATACATTTGTACACAATATACTTATAAATATATACATATATATATATATTATGCATTTTTAGGATATAGTATTGATTTATAGATAATTGTCTCAATAAGTTCAGATTCTACGAACACTCATGTGTTAAAACCAAAATGCGATATAATAATATATATATATGTATAGATTAAACTCGAGAACTGGGGTATGATTCTATTAGAGGTTATAGCTAAAGGTGTACAACGAGCCTTAGTTAATAGATCACATATACTATTTATTTAAAATAGTGCAGGATTGCATAGTTATATAGTAAATTTTAGCTAGTATTTAAAACATAGAGTTTAGTCTGATTTATTTATATTTATACATATTGTATACATTTAATATAATTATACATTGAAAATAAAATCAAAAAATAAATCGATAACAATAATCGTAGAAATAGAAATACCTCGCATAGCGTAACATTATCACGGAGGCAATCATTACACATATATATATATACATCATTGAAATGATGTACCGAACTATTTGGATGTGAGTTGTTTTAAATAATCTAGACTAGAATACGCTGCCATATTCTCTGCCATTTCCCAAGTGGTTCCTTCCCCGGTGAACACGGACGGAGGACTAGAATCTATTCTCAGCATAACTAGGCAAGTCGGATTCGCTGAAATGTTAGATAGATAGTTAGTATAGAATTTAGAAAAAGAAATTATTACCGATATTATATCGGCGGTATATAATATATGTAAAATGTGATTAGATATTTATATATTTTTGTAATGGCATCACGAAATAAAGGCAATACTATGAATTAAAAAATATATAATTATAAGTAAGGAAAAGGCATATACTCGCTATCTCTGCAATGATGACTTGTTCTCTGAGAGATATTTTTCAGTGGTATATTTTAATATAATTCAATTATTTTAATGAGATAAATATATTTATTTATTTATTAAAAATGTATTTATAATTTGGTTTTTGTATTGTTAAATTTTTTCACTATTATTTATGTAGATATTCTAGATAATTATATTACAATATTAATATAATACTATTGAAAATATGAATATAAAAATGAGTTTTTGCATTGATTTGTAAATCAGATTCAAATGCTGTTTTTGACAATAATGAATAACGATAAAATAATTCAAGCTTAAAAAAAAAAGTTTCACAATATATTCATTAGCAGATGTTCTGTCGATGATATTAGTATAAATTTAATTAATCGAATATCACATTTACAATTAAGTTAGTATACTAAATATAAGTATACTTAAATAAAATTTAATATATTTATGAAATAATTATTATTTTTAAATTAGATTAATAAAGGGGACCGCAGTGTGAAAACTATCTAAAATTGGTAAAAAATAAAAATTAATGAAAATGATAATTAATGATATGTTATTCAGTATCTATCAAATCGGTTTAGAAATAGACTAAAAAGAATATTGTATAGCACCCAATTTTTTATACTTTATAATTTATATATTAAATTTTAATTGTTGATATTTCAAACGAGTATTACTCAAAATAGTTTTTTTGCTATCTATATTTATAAAAATCCTTTGACAGGTAAAACTAATTCAGCTATCAAACTAATTTCTATTTCTATACACAAATACATATGTATGTATAGTTATCTAAAGAAAAAGCGACTAATATAATTACAAATAATTACTAATTTTATTATTATCTCTTAAGATTGTATTAGATATGAATGCCCTTTTCATATAACACAACAATTTGTTGAATTTATTAAATAGTTTTTTTTAGCTCAATGACCATATACATGGCAATACATTCAATACATGGCATTACATTCACTATCTATTAATATGTGAATTCGTGAAATAGCATGCACACTACGGTATTCCTTAAATACAAAAATATATTTTTATTTGTATTCATAATAATATTTTCTAACTCTAAACACTTATTATAAGGTTAATTGGTCTACATATTAGCTGGACAATTACTATTTTGGTATGAAAAATTGAATTTTATATGGATATATAACACTTTATGAGAGCTTTTTCGTTGTTTTTTGATGCTTTGATTACGAATCGATATATTCGTCGCTTTTGGGCACTTTAGTTCCGAATCATATAGATTCGTCGCTTTTCGACGCTTTTGGGCGCTACAGTTCCCAACAAATAGGGATAAATAGATTTTTATATATATCTAACATTTAACATTATATATTTATTATATATATATATATATATATATATATATATACATATATATATATATATATATATATATATATATATATATATATATATATAACTTAACATAATAAATAACTCTATAAATACATGAACATACATTTTGACGACTCTGATTTCAGGAGAAGCTACAGAAATCAGGAATGCTGCAACCCACCTTCACATACATCGATGATCTCAGCACTACACCCAAACGCTTCATCTGCACAATTAGTACGTCCACTCATAATATCACCGCCTCCGGTAAAACAAAGAAGATAAGTAAACAGGAGGCGGCCAAGAAGTTCATAGATTCATTGAATTTCTAAGTATTATTGAATATCATTAGTAAGTATTATTAAATTAATAAATGTATTTATATTTCATTAATTGAATTAATAAGTATATATTGAGTTAATTGAATAAATGAGTCTACATTGAATTATTACCATATTTGCAACACTGTCTAGCCGATTTCTTCACGCGTATCCTCATCAATGAGTCTCCCTTCCGTCGCATCTCAACGAATCACGGAATTCTACGAGAACAACAACCTCACGATAGAGTCCGCTATCAAAGGACTGCAATCTCTAAACCTGAACTCCAATCCGCCGAAATCGATTGCCGCTAAAACAGAAATGTCATATAACACCGCTCTTTCAACTCAGGTTTATCTGAAGTTTATTAGTAGTAGTAGTAGTAGTGGTAGTGGTAGTAGTGGTAGTATTAGTAGTGGTAGTAGTAGTATTAGTAGTGGTAGTAGTAGTAGTAGTAGTAGTAGTAGTAGTAGTAGTAGTAGTAGTAGTATTAGTAGTGGTAGTATTAGTAGTGGTAGTAGTAGTAGTAGTAGTAGTAGTAGTAGTAGTAGTAGTAGTAGTAGTAGTAGTAGTAGTAGTAGTAGTAGTAGTAGTAGTAGTAGTAGTAGTAGTGGTAGTAGTGGTAGTATTAGTAGTGGTAGTGGTAGTAGTAGTATTAGTAGTAGTATTAGTAGTGGTAGTAGTAGACGTAGTAGTAGTAGTAGTAGTAGTAGTAGTAGTAGTAGTAGTATTAGTAGTAGTATTAGTAGTGGTAGTAGTAGACGTAGTAGTAGTAGTAGTAGTAGTAGTAGTAGTAGTAGTAGTAGTAGTAGTAGTAGTAGTAGTAGTAGTAGTAGTAGTAGTAGTAGTAGTAGTAGTAGTAGTAGTAGTAGTAGTAGTAGTAGTAGTAGTAGTAGTAGTAGTAGTAGTATAGTACATTATATAAATGTCTATAACTTTAATGAGAGATTAGTAATATATATATGACCTATAGCTTTTCAATCTATGTATAAACACATGTATATATGCCTAGAAAGTACATGTTCAATATAGTACAGTAACGTTTGTTGTTCATTGTATTACATCTGATAGGAAAGAATGCTATCAGTGTTAAGTCACACCTACGACTCACTACTGTAAATAATAACGAATGATTATAGAAATTATAAATGATTTAGAGAAGGGTGTTATATCAGTAATGCACTGTTTAATATTGTGTCGGTGTGTGTATGTAGTAGTATTATAATTTATTTATTCCACTCAATTTTATTTTTAATTGATATAGTTTATTGTTACATTAATGATTAAATTTGATTATTTGATGTTAAGTTTTTATCTAGTTTAACACCTAGAGTTGTTATCAGTTTTTTTTTCTATTTCCGTATTTGATATTTTTATATGAGTTAAGGGAAGTGAAATTTTGCATTTGTTATGGAAGATAATACATATAAGTTTTTAGCTTATTAAATTTTAAGTAGTTTTTGAAATATATTTCTAGTTCAGTAGTTAATTTATGTGTTATTTCTGGGAGGTAATTTAAAGTAGTCGATGTATATACTTGGATATCATAGGCATACTTATGATAGTTAATATTGTATGTATTTAATATGGAGTTAATATCGGATGTGTTTATATTGAAAAGTAGAGGACCCGATACACTACCTTGGGGATCCCCTATTGCAGGACAGTTGTAGATTTTATTCCGTGTATTAGATTTTATAGAGAAAGTTCTTTTTGTTAAGTATGATCGTATTAGTGTGACAGTATTATTATCACGTGGCATATCCCGATGTATTGTTGTTTTGAGTACAGAATTTTATGATGTATGGTGTGTTAAAATGTAGCTGAGAGGTCAAGTAGTATAAGTTAAACGTAATGATTATTTTGAATATTGGCAGATATACTTTTTATTCGGTCAAGTCTCAGTAAAGTCTCAGTAATGTGATTTTGTTTATATTCACTTTATCTTAGATTATATAATTTATTATTCATGATATGTTGGGAAAGATGTTATGCGATTATTTTTTCTATTAGTTTAGTTAAAAAAGATAAATTTGATATTGGTCTGTAGTTTTTAAAGGAAACTGGCGTGGTTTTAGTGATAAGTAGATTTAGTGATAAGTTCAGCATATGAGAGGCAGAACAAGTTTAGGTTTCTTTTTAGTTGGTAAGGTGTGTATACATGTGTGTGTATTTATGTGTGTGTATGTGTGTATGTGTGTGTCTGGTGTAGTATATACTCTTTAATTATATATTTATTGTAAGATCATGTTAATAATAAAGGATATTTTTATATGTTTATGTAAAATATTCTGTTTATGTTTATATACACAATAATTTAAGTAAAATATATATATATATATATATAGAGATATACAAATAATATAAATTAAGTAATTACTATGATAATAGAAAACTCAATAAGTTGATGATAGTACCTAAAACATTACAGACTATAGTTTATTATATAATAATTATGAATCTAGTAATACTGAATATATTTAATTATTTTTTAATAATTTTTGAATATTCTTATGCGTATCATCGATATAAAGAAAGTTTATTTATATCGATGGTATATATATATATTACGAGTGTTCAAATAAACTTCAGATAAACCTGAGTTGAAAGAGCGGTGTTATATGACATTTCTGTTTTAGCGGCAATCGATTTCGGCGGATTGGAGTTCAGGTTTAGAGATTGCAGTCCTTTGAGAGCGGAGTCTATCGTGAGGTTGTTGTTCTCGTAGAATTCCGTGATTCGTTGAGATGCGACGGAAGGGAGACTCATTGATGAAGATACGAGTGAAGTAATCGGCTAGACAGTGTTGCAAATATGGTAATAATTCAATGTAGACTCATTCATTCAATTAACTCAATATATACTTATTAATTCAATTAATGAAATATAAATACATTTATTAATTTAATAATACTTACTAATGATATTCAATTATACTTAGCAAGTCAATATAAACTTGGTGATTTAATTAATTCAACGATATTTATTAATAAAATTAATAAAATATAAATACATTTATTAATTTAAATTAAATATATAATTATTAATTCAATAGTACTTAATAATTCAATTCAATTATTATTCACAAATAAAAAAGTATACAAACTATTAACAACATTTATAACTTTCAGAATTAGGTAGTGAGTGTAGGAATTAAACCCGATTAATATCAGGTAGTACCTTTTTCTCCACCAGGGGTTGATCTTCGAATGAATCTATGAACTTCTTGGCCGTCTGCTGTTTGCTCATCTTCTTTGTTTTACCGGAGGCGGTGATATTATGAGTGGACGTACTAATGGTACAGATGAAGCGTTTGGGTTAAGTGCTGAGATCGTCGGTGTATGTGAAGGTGGGTTGCAGCATTCCTGATTACTGTAGCTTCTCCTGAAATCAGAGTCGTCAAAATGCATGTTCATGTATTTATAGAGTTATTTATTATGTTAAATTATATATATATATATATATATATATATAATAAATATATAATGTTAAATGTTAAATATATATAAAAATCTATTTATCCCTATTTATATTTTATAAAAAATAATTTCAAATTACAGTTAATATTTAATACTATATTTATGAAAAAATCATAGATATATGAATATTATTTATTATATATTTCTATATACTAACTAAAATATTATTTATTTATTTATTTTGTTTATAGACTATTATTTATATATCATATATATATATATAACATTATTTATAATTTATTCTTAATTCTTGTTTTATATTGTATATTAAATATAATTATTTGAAAATAAACTATTATTTGCAATACTAATTTTCAAATAAATATGTAATTATATAGATTAATGTTGCAAATTAAAATAATGTTAATGTAAAAATTTAGAAAATAATATTTTAATATAATTATATCTTTTATATAAGATATTGTTATAGATGTGCTGGTCGAATCGAGAATGGAGGACACCTCAAACTAAAACAAATATGGATACATATTAAACATCATAAATATCAACAGTCGTGATTAAATATGTATCTATAGAGAAGTTCTTACAATTAATATGATATGATTTACTAGCCTTTCAGTGTAAGCTTTCAGTGTTTGCACTAAAAAACCATATCATACCGAACTTCTCGATAATAACTAGATCACGTGATGGGCGTATCTCTAATTAGATAACTAGATAAAATTAGTTAATCTAATTATAAACTACGCTCTCTTTTACATTTTACAAAACAGAAATAAAAAAAACAAATAACAAAAAATATCAAATCAACATTCATCCAAATTACATAAGATTTACATTCGTTCAAGTCATGTCAACTAATTGAAATTTACAAAACAGAAATCAAATTATATAAAAAACACAAATAACAAAATATATTAAATCAAAATTTATCTAAATTACATAACACATTCATACTTAGTACACAACACATTTATAAATACCAACATACAGTTATATACGTAGTTACCATATTACATATATAAATATTTTCAATATCATATTATCTAGAAGGGAATTGAATAGAATAATTAGAGAATAATATATTAATATATATATATATATATATATATATATATATATATACATCTAGGACTATATTCTCACCATACACTTGGAGACTGTATCTCGACTAAAGGCAAAACAATACTATGCATAATTCACTATATTGACTAGTAAAATTAAAAGTAATTTTACTTTTAAATGACTGTAGTTTGAATAGTATTAATCTATGCATCTGTATTGTGTATACAACATGCATTGTTATATTATATAATCATTATAATAATGGATGAGTTTATATAAAAAGTATCAAGTAAAGATTGGTATTTTAGTTAAAAAATAAGTTGATACAATAATACCGACTAGTGCCTCTTATAAATGAATTATAATTATGATAATAAAAGATTAAGTTAATAATAGGGAACAGTCGCTCAAAATATTTGCGAAAAGTGAGGCGAGCGTGAGTATTAGTTTGTAAATAAAGCGCATGTCTTTCTTTTCGACCCAGCCTCCTTTATAGTAAATTACTATTAGTAATATCTTCGTATAACTATAAGTATTGCTGGAAAATATCAATGGAAAATGGAATACGTTATATTTACTATAATCCGAAAAGTTGCCAGAAACTATCCAAAAGTAAGTAGCTGCATTACATCGTGAGCCTATACAAATTTATTTCGCATTTAAAATTTAACCTTTAACCCTCAACTCGTTCTTTTTGATCGTAACCCTAATATATACATACGAGTATATTAATATATTATTATAATAATTATATACATATATGTATACTCCTATAAGAGTATACCCGTATATTATCAAAACCCTCTATAACCGAGGTTATTGGAGGTCTTGATATTATATTGAACAATAATGAACGATTACCGACCCCATCCTAATACCGAACCCCTATCGTATCTCAGTAACTATAAGAGATATCAAAAAATTATATATACATGAACTGTTAGTCATTTAATGATAAATATGAATAAGTATTTTGTTTTAAAAAATATGCAATCCTACAATTGTTATTTAATATAATGTAGGACTACTATTCTGTTTTTACTTTTTAAATATTTGAATAATAACTTTTTTTAAATCATTCTAAATACTTTATTAATTAAAAGAAAACTTAATAGGCTACTGCACATAATATTGTGGATCAATAAAATGTTTATAAATATTATAAAAATAATTTAATTTAATAACTATTAACCTATATATATTAATTATAGCAACCCATATTATTTTCTTATTACCGACCCCATGTGATTTATAATATCCAATCAAAATAGATCCGTATTTACTTTAAAATATGTCGTTTTAAGTTTTTAAGTCATTAAGTTGTTTGTGTATCATTAATATAGATTTAGGATTCGTGATTCCAGTTGATTATATACATACTGATTAATAAATAAATATTAAATAATAATATACACTATTTTAATATAATTACTATAAAGTTTAAATTTAATATTACTATTAAAACATAAATTCAATAAAAAATTAATTTTGTGCATGTTATAATTAATTATATTTATGTATATCTACTATTTTTATTGGATATTATAATACTACAATTATTAATATCGCGATTATTTTAGGGGGTCGGTAATAGGGGAAGGGTTCGTTATTAGGCTCATGTATCCGATGACCGACCCCACTGTTTATTCTTGTAAATATAATTATATAAAAAATTTAAAATAGCCACATTATTCATTGAGAACATTTTTTAAAATCTTTATAGTGAATTTTATTTACTAATAAAGTGTATATATCTACGTAATCCATTTTTTTATTATATTAAAACTTATACAAATTATTCTCATTTATTAAGTGGTTTAGTGATGTTAATTACTGAAATTTATGAAATAATCTAACAACAATTATTTAATAAATAAAATAGACTTATTGATATATTTGAAATATACTTACTTTGATTATATCGGTTGTTTTAAACTAAGTCACTGCGATAAGGAGCACCAGTCTGCGATTACCCTCAGTTTGAGATTACCCCATCCGGTATAAATAAATGAAAATAAATACAAATATATATATATATATATATATATATAGTATTTAATAAATTATGTTCTAAGGAGTATATGACTGATTTACTAATATATAAATAATAATTATCTTATATAATTTTTATTATATAGCTTGTTAATTTTTAGCGATCATTGGAATCTTTTTTATCCTATATAAATTTCATATAACTTTTATAATAAACGTTTAATAAAAGGTTAAATACCTAATACCTACTAGACCATATATTTATTGTTTAATTTATAGGTAAAATACGAATCTATGTATCAAGCCTACCAGACTAACAAGTTAAAATCGTGGGCCTATCATGAGTTAAATAAGTATAGAGCCCCTAGAGCTAAAGATAAATCTCTATGGTTAAATATAGTGAATATAATATTCTGTGTGCCGTGTTTTTAATAATAACGAATTCCAGACATTTACTAATTACATATTTACGAAAACTCATACTTATATTAATAATATGTTAATGTAAATTATAATTATAAAAATAATACTATAAAATATATCTTTACAATTAATTTTAAATGAAACATAAATATTTTTAAAATTTTTAAATTAATCATTAATATTTTTTTAATAATAACGAATTACAGACATTTACTAATTACATATTTACGAAAATCAACCTTATATTAATAATATAAATATTATTATTAAAATAATACCTAATAATTAAAAATTATCATATGATATTTAATATTATCATAATGATAATGATCATTTTCAATGTTATACTTTACATTATAAATCTAGGTCAGCTACATTTAAAATCATATAATAATTGTCTGCTGGATAATATATATTTTATTATATAACATTATTTTAATTTATTTTAATAACTTTTCAAATAATATTTGACTTTTAATAAATATATAATTTATAAATTTAATATTTATGCAGATGGCGAAATCACTGCATTCTATGCATCTATGAAATAATGTTCTATTATTTTACATATCTAATATATTATAAATTAATTAATATTACCCATTTATATATAATTAATAATTGTAAATTGTGTTAACGTAACTGTCTTGATGAAACAACTTAAACGTATTTATTGGCTGAATACTGACATCGGCCCCCAATAAGTCACGTGTCAAACCGAGAGTTCAATTATACATTTCGCTGTTGGCGTTATATTTCTCATCACATTATTAATCGATTAGTGAATTCGTGTTTTATATATACATACATATCATAATACCGTTTGTTTATATATTAATATAATATTATATAAGCCCTATACGCTTTATTAAATTAAATTTTCGGTTAGTCACGTGACATATTTGGGGCAGAAATCATTTATTGACAAACACACAATCTAGTGATAAACCGCGAAATCTATTACTATATTTGAATATTGTGAGATTATTTTAATATTACTTCAAGGTACTCTCATTATGGATGGTGTTAATTAAATTAGATAACGGAATACAGCGAAGGCGACTTGTCAATTTGGTGTGGCTAACAATAGGCGGATCGTGTGTCTGCATCGAGGATACGACAGCTGACCTATTATATAGGCGAGGAGAATATAACCATAACAACGTCGGGGTATACGAACTGTATAGCTAAACCCAAACCCAACCAAAAACCCAACCCAATACGTTAGTATAACGATAAAAACACGACTACCCCGCCCGCCCTCCCCCACTCCCACCCGCCCTTAAAGGATTTTTGGGCCGAGCTGCATTTCGCCATTCATCGAATTATGATTAATATTGCGTTATTTATTTATATCCTATATCGTAATCGTAATTGTAGCGTAATTTATTAAAACACGACGTGTTAATTAAAATATTTATTTGTAAAATTTTCATTTCACCTAAAATCACTAAACTAAATAAAAACACTTCGCACGAGATCATCGGTTATAGGGTTGTTACAATAATCATTATTTAATTGTATATACACCTGATCAGTACTCAGTGAGTACTATACTGAATGGTATACAGTATCTATCGTTATAAACATTTTATAATAATGATAATTTTATTATTAAAATAAACACTGGTAATCATATCTATGTAAAGCATAAGAAGAAAATGCAATGAAAAAAAGTAAAGTAATTCAACAAAAAAACGTTCCGGTGATGGTGGGCAGTTCTGGTGATGGTGATTCGGGCGACAGCATAACAAAGATATTGATCTTAATCTGAAGCCCTTTAGAGGAAATGATAACATCAATAATCATATATTTCATACGAAAAAAAATGTATAATTTAAAACTTCTAATAAATATTTATTATTATTATTATCTATTATACATATTTTGATTGAATTTAAATATATATACTAGATATTTTAGAAAAAAAACAGAAAAAATAAATCAAATAACTGCATTGTAAACAAATATTTAGATTTATACTAAATATATATTTACAGCGGCTAGGAACACATAATTATTATATACAATTTCATAATAAAGTTCATTATAAACACATTACTAAATTTTAAATCTTTAATTTCTTAGTTAATTATTTAGTTACTATATTATATTAATCAACTTAATTTCAGAACGAAGAAAGGCTCGTAATAATAGGGGATGCAGCGTATCTTGCTTTACCAATGCTCGTAAACCATTTCAAGGATCACATGTATCAGAAGAAGAAGATAATTTCAAACGTAGACATCACGAGTACGAGAATGGAAAAGTAGGCAGTCATTTGGATTTCTCAAGTCGAGATGGCTGATATTATTAAAACGATGAGATACTAAATAATATATAATATAGTACCATAATCTACACTTGCATCGATGCTTGATTTATATTACATAATATATACATAATCAAGATGAAAATGTTCCATTATGGGATGTAATATCTAATTATGATATTATATGATAAATATGATATATACCTTTTTATTAGTGAAAATAAAATATAAATGTATATATAAAAAATAACTATATATCAATATACACTAATTTAACAAAATTTCACTAATTTTGAGTAATTGTATTGCATCATATCAATTTTTTCATCTAATCTTTTTCGTTAGTTAAGATTTTCCGCAATTCTTCCAATCTGTTATACATATATAAAAAATAGGATATGGGAGAAATCAAATATAATAATTTTCCTTCTATTAAATAAATATACTTTGATTACCTTTCTAATTTTGTGGGAACAGTTATAGGGATTGATAGTGAGGGGTTTGTTGTGAAAGAGTATTTTGATTTATTAATGATTTAGATATGTCAGTATGGTAAGACAGTTTAGAAGTAGTAAAAGATGTATGAGGGATTGTTAATCTGGGGTTTTGTATAGTATAAGTAGTGACAATAGTGTGTTCTCGTTCTATTTATGTAATTTAAATAATAATCAAAATTGAGTGTGATATCGTGTTAATTATAGGTGTTGGTTAATTTAAAAAAGTTCATTTGAAATATTGGGGTTATATTTATCAAGGTTTAGTTTTTCTAATAAATATAATAATAATAAAATTGTGATAATTTAAAATATTAGTATTTAATGATAATATTACCTTTAAATGAATATTTAGTGCTGATAGCTTTTCAATGTTTTTGCAAGTCCATAGTTCTAAGATATCCATGTATTATTTCATTATTGGGGGGGCGTAATGCTGCCGAAACCTCATCGCATCCATTTTTGTAAGAAGTGTCTTTCTCTAAATATAATGTTAATAAATTAACTCAAATGGTAAAACTTCCTATCTATACGTAGACAATCATAAGTAATTTAGTCAAAATGTAAATAATCTAGCTGTAGTGAAGAATTAAATTAATAAATTTATAAAACCTATTAAATTGCTGATTTATATATATATATATTAACATATTTTATAATGTGCTTATTGATAAATTAAAGAAACAATACTTATTAAATATAGTGATAAATGTAATTATTAGCCTTATATAAACTATATTATATCATATTATGATGTTATATAAAACATGTATAACTACATATCATATTATAATATATGTATTTATTATTCTAATACATATCATAATTGTATATAAATATTAATATATAAGTATATGTTACATAACATATCTAATTTCAATGAAAATTTAATATATTTATTTATGTCAGATTATAATTGTAATACTCTTCATGTATAGTATATTTATTTACTATATTATATGCAGTGATGGGCAGGATCAGGATCGGGTAAGAAAGAGAGGATCGGGATAGGCAAAGGATCGCATAAGAGAATAAATAGAGGATTGAGATCGCCGATCCAGAAAAAAGGAACGGTGCCCATCATTGCATAAACGATACTCTAATATTATTATATTTATTTATAAGAATATTAACAATATTTTGGTATTTTATTATTACATTTATATTATATTGTATTGATTATTATTTTGTGTATTTATTTTTGTTAACATTATTATATTTATATGATTATGAATCCATTGTTATGAATACATTGTAAGTAATACAATATGTAGATATTTTTATCCAATTAAATGCATTTATATAAATAAATTATATATTAATTCACGTTATCATATAATATGATACATTCAATAAATTCAATTAATTCAATGGACTCAGTATTGAAATATAATAAAATATATTAACAATACATATTATTTACAATTATTAACAATTTATAATACATATATTTATATATGTATTGTTTCGAATTATGGAATAAAATCATATTCATTAAATATATAAATAATATCGGGATCAGGAATAGGATCGGGTAAGAAACTTAGGATCGGGATCGGAAAAGGATCAAGTAACGAACAGAGGATCAGGATGGGATCACAATTAGAAAAAAAGGATCAGTGCCCATCACTGATTATATGTTAATATTAATTTAATAATTATAATATAATATTTGGTGCAATAGAATATATGTGTATTTGTGTATGTATATATATGTTGACTCCGGAAAACGGAGAATGATAGTTGTTATAATAGTTACATACAAAATTGTTGCAGCGTCCCTAAATATAACTGATTATATAAGTGTGAAATAAATTTAATAAGAAAATATATTATTAATCTATATTGTTTAAGAATGTACATACCTTTTTATATATTACTTATTATTTATATTGCTTTTAATTACAATAATATATAGTTGATATTAATTATAAATCAATATCAATATAACATAGTGTGATATTTATTTAATATATGTCCATTATGAAAATTATTCACATAAAGGTTTGTCTATTTATATGTTGTAAATTAATATCAGTGCAATGTGAATTTATATTTGTATCTATGTGTATTCGTTGTCGTGAAGTATTTAGGTCGATGTCATTATCAGTATTTAATTCAGTATTAGTATAACAATTTAGACTATTATCAGTGTTAGTATCAGTATCGGTGTTACTAATATCAATATTAGTATTAGTAGCAGTATCAGTAATTGTAGCAGTATTTGTAAAGTAAATCGTGTAGTTGGATATCATCGCTAGCTTGCAGGGTACGAACCAAATCTTTGTAACTACGAGATGCACGATGTGTCTTTATTGCCGTGACGCTTCTCTCTGGAAACTGCGCAGCTATAGCGTTGTTGATCGGGAACCGTCTGCTATCTGCTTTATGAGAGGTGATGTGGTAAAGTGGGTAGCTTGTTAGTACAATCATTGTTGTTATTGTTATAACGGCTATTACCCGGGATTATTATACAGGGTTATTACTATTACTATTATTATCATTAATATGATTTAAGGGGATATACGGGTATTCACATTAATTTTTATTTTAAATATTGTTTATCGAATATATACTCTACAACATGTCAACATATTATATGTTAAAATGATCTATAAGGTATTAAAAATGTGTTTTTAGAATGCAAACTATTTAGATAAAATTATGAGTAAAAAAAATGGAAAAAAATGACAGTTTACTGATATTGTAACACTATTTGTCAATGGTTTTAATTTAGTAATTTAGTAATTTATTATAAAATAATAAGAACTATTTAAAATAATTTTAATTATCATTATAGAGTCCAAAAACAGATACAAAATATAGTCAATCTTTTA
The DNA here is from genome assembly GCA_964019155.1 of Osedax fenrisi. Taxonomy (NCBI): domain Eukaryota; kingdom Metazoa; phylum Annelida; class Polychaeta; order Sabellida; family Siboglinidae; genus Osedax; species Osedax fenrisi. Next base: position 18,266,228 of record OZ025239.1, on the reverse strand, counting down.
TATTGATTATCTCAGAATATTAATTTTTCGCATAGAAATTAATGATCATTTTTGGCCAATAATTATTATGCTTATAATCAATGAAACTTAGTCACATTTTCACAGTATGTCTGATTATGTCTTTATTATATATAATGAAAATCTTTGCAATTAGAATCAGAGATAATTATATATTTAACAAATATTAATCAGTTTTTATAAATTATATTGCCCTTTTTTTAAATATAAATAATTTCAAAACTAGAAACTAATTATTAAAATATTTATTATATTAAAATTAGATATCATACTAAAGTTAGAATGTAGGTATTAATTGACTGGATATAGTTGGATTATAGCAGACGGGTACGTCGTGTGTTCATATAGGTGTGGACTACATGAGTGGGGCTAGCCTCTTTAGTGGAGCAGGTGGGGCTAGCCTCTTTAGTGGGCCTGGGTGGGGCTAGCCTCTTTAGTGGGGCGGGTGGGGCTAGCCTCTTTAGTGGGGCTGGGTGGGGCTAGCCTCTTTAGTGGGGCGGGTGGGGCTAGCCTCTTTAGTGGGGCTGGGTGGGGCTAGCCTCTTTAGTGGGGCGGGTGGAGCTAGCCTATTTAGTGGGGCTGGGTGGGGCGAGCCTATTTAGTGGGGCAGGTGGGGCTAGCCTATTTAGTGGGGCTGGGTGGGGCTAGCCTATTTATTGGGGGGCAGGTCTCGAAAAATATATGGTATAAGTATAAATATTTGCTAACGTTATTATCATCTTTAAGAAGAAAGGTCATAGGTTGATGTTGTCATCTCTAATGCAACACGTTACTGAATATCATGGACGATGTTGATGAATTAAGTTTATATTTATCATAATATATAGTTGAAAATATTAATATTTTCTAACATATTTATTATCTCGAAGGCGAAAGTACATGGACTTCTCTTATTCATCTTGAAGATGTCGTGTCAATGATAATAATGGATTGCTCTTGTCACCTAGATGGATATATAATATATATAAATAATATTATAAGTAAACTTATATATTTAATATAAATTAATAAGTTTAAAGTTTATACCGAGCTTATACGATGAAGATGCCTATCTATATTTTATAAGTTTTAACATTATAACGCATCGTCGGGTTGACTGTGCACTGTAGGCTACAGTTTGTTAGAGAAGCCTTTGATTTCAAAATGCGGGTTTTATTGCTAACAACCTATATTCACATATTTTTATAAATAGAAAATATTCAAGCTAGCAAATAAAATAAGATACCCAAATAAAAAATGTTATAAACTACATTATTTTATTATTGAATAAGTAATGTATAAGATAATATAATCATTACCAATATACTAGCTCTAGCCATAAACATAGTCATACCAACATCATCCACACTTTGAAATCATAGACTACATTGCCCGGAAACTATCGTTGGCACCCATCTATGAAAACTGCAATACCACGATGCACTCCCTAAGCGAATTTAAAAATCATGTTACTTCAGTAATTTTGAACAAATTAATCAGTACGAGTTTGTTATGATGTGTTGTATGTATATTTATTATGTATACTATATAAATTGATATAAATACAAAATATCTATAATATATATATATATATATATTTACTATAGTATTATATATGGATTCCAATGATCTCGCACACTGTTAATTTAAATAATTATATAAATAGTAGAATTCTTATTGAACACTAAATCACCAAACCAAATTAAAACACTCCAAACGAGATCAGTAACGAGATCAAACCTTACATATTATATAGTATATAATATAGGTATAATTAATATTAATATTTAAAAAAAACTAATCAATTATAAATTGAATCCTAGTTATTATAGTATAAATTAAAAATCTAATCGCGTGAGCGATCTAAATAACAATAGTTACGGTTTTAAATAGATCGCGAAATTTGGTATACATTTTATATTTTCATAATTATTATAATTTCAAATTAACTTTGATAGTATAAACATATATATTTATAAATATAATATAATAATTATACTAATTCATAAGTATACTATAATAAATAAAATATAATAAACAAATTACTAGAATATATATTTCTACTGTTAAATATACTATATTATTATAATAATATATGTAAGGAATAATAATTATGAACATATAAAATGTATACGTAATTTAGTGATCTATTTAGAATTGTCTCTTTCGTTATGTAAATCTCTCATACGATTCTATTTTTAAATATCTACGCCTATAACTCTGATAACACAAGTTATACATCATTTATTACATGTATAACCTAATTAAGTGTATTCTAAAGAATTAAATATACTGTATATGATTATAATATATCATAATGATATACATAAACAAATATTGACTATACTATTATCATAGACACCTAAAGCTGAGTTCACACCAAGAATCCATTAAGATATTCCGCACGGATATATATTTTAAAATAAAATATATTTAAAGCATTCATAAATCTGGACAGAAAATCTGAGTATAACGCATGCCGTGTTTCTTGCGTTAAAATTCCTCATATTTCCGTTCAGTGCTCGGATTTTATAGAACATGTCGTAAATAAATCCGTAATGATTTATCCGAACATTTAAAATTGACTTCACACCTAAAGTAAGTTAATATTCTCGGATTTTCAATCCGTTCGGATTATCATGGATTATCCGTACGGATTCTTGGTGTGAACTCAGCTTAAGAGGCAAAGCCTATACATAAATATAACGTATTTGACTATTATACTTAAATTCAATTTAACATTATCGATATTGTTAACAGTATCAACATGAAACCGAACTGTTTAATAATAATTATCATAATTATTAAATAAGTATGATAAAATAAAGTATTTTTATCATAATTATTAATTTAATTAAATAATTTTGATAAAATAAAGTATTTTTATCACAATTAAATAACTCATTACATATATAATTATAATATATAACATATTATGTTATACGTATATATTATATAATATACAATTATTTTGTTAACTATATTATGTAATATTATATTATATATATAATTATTATATCGTTATTATAAAAGGGCTTTCACACCAACTCGAACGCAATTGTTAACTCTAATTATTAGAGGTTGAAGTTTAACTATATTATTTAAATCTACTAAAATGGGTTACTAAAATCTGTAATTATTATAAACTATTAATTATTAATTCTTAACCATAGGCATCTAAGGGGCCCCTTATGTATTAATATATAACCTCTTTGTTCTTAACTATGATCATTATATTTAACTGAACATTAAACATAAAAATAATATTTGATTAAATATAAGTATAATACAATTTAAATATAGATATAAACCTACTATAAATTTATATTTCTATAAAATATGTACATATTAAATATATTCATATTTAATACATGTATACATATTTTAGGGATAAAGGGAGCATATATGCTCCCTATATATTGTAGTCTATGCCCTTGTGGGTCTATGCATGTATATATTGAACACAGCAGGCATTAAACCGTGACATCCCAAAGATTACATAACACACATTAATTCAGCGTAATCTATATGTATTTATAGAAGAGCGGCAAAATAGCTTCATTCATTATTCTACTTTTGACCAACGATTTGCATATACGTGGTGTAATATAAATATAAAACAATATTATACTGTGTCTAATAAAGTTTTATATATATATATATATATATATATGTGTATGTGTGTGTGTGTGTAGGTGTAGGTGTGTGTATGTGTGTGTGTGTGTGTGTGTGTGTAGATGTATGTGTGTGTATATGTGTATGTATATTTCATATACTATTGTATTACACTTTACAATATAAAATATACATCTTATATCAAATACATGGCAGGTTGAACTATAATAATCACGCATTGAATCGTTGCAGTGGGAAAGCTTTGCCTATTTATAATATCTTGGTGACCTAGATATATTTACTATACAATTCAACATATGTATATATAATTGGTAATATTTCATAAATAAAACTATATATATATAGTTTTATATATTATAATATATATATATATATATATATGTAAATAACTATATTTATATATATATATATATATATAAATGTATGTGTGTATGTGTATAAGTATGTATGTGTATGTGTGTGTGTGTGTGTGTGTTTGTGTGGGTGTATGAATATACATATGCTTACGATTCACATATGATGAGTCATTATTTATGTTAAATATTTGAATCCGCGAGCTTAATTCAGTGACCAATCAGGCTACGCCGCCGGCCACACGCGGCGTTGGATACTGAATAACAAATACTGTGTGCCGTATTAAATGCATAGCCAATATCGTTATTATAAAAGGGGTTTCACACCAACTAGAACGTAATTGTTAACTCTAATTATTAGAGGTTAAAGTTTAACTATATTATTTAAATCTACTAAAATGGATTTGACACTGTAAATTTTTACACCTAATTATAATAATTAGGTGTACAAATTTACATAATTATTATTGGAGTTCATAATTGCATTCGAGAGGTGTGAAACCACTTTTACAGATAAGCATTTATTTTATTTTAAATGTTGGATTTAAATATTAGAGTTAAACTTTAAAGTTAAACCCTTTTATAATAACGATATAATAATTATAATAATATCATATTTAATATGATATTATTAATATTAAATATTCAATATTATATTCAATATAATATAATAATAATAATATAATTGTATATATATACCGTTGTAACTATTTATTAGTTTATATATATATACTATAGTTTATATTTAAGTTATTTAAAACATAAATTTATTTAAAATATTAAATATCTAATATAATATTGGATATTTAATATTTTAAATAAATTTATGTTTTAAATAATTTAAATATAAACTAATAAATAGTTACAACGGTATATATATATACAATTATATTATTATATAATATAATAATATGTCTACTTACTATTTTATTGTACTTTAATATCTTAGAAATTGAATTATATGATATAAGAAAACTTTATATTTCAAATAAATTTTAAATTAAATTGTTGATAAATATTAACAAAGATTATAAGCTTTGTATATTACAGAATACAGTATAATACAGAATTATTAAATGCATAGATTTATATTTTACATTGTAAACTATAAATCTATGGGTGAAACACATCTTTTGCTACCAATATATCCATATATTTATAGTTTAAAAATATATGTATACTAGCCGTACCCGACCAGGCGTTGCTCGGTTTTTGATTGTTTATCTATCTATTATGTACTAATTATAGCTATTATTTATTCTGCATTATTATTTTTTTAATATTTCAAAAATTATTTGAAAAATATCACAAAATATTAAAAAAAATACAAAATATATTTCAAAATATTACAAAATATATTTTAAAAATATGTCGAAAATATTTTTTAAAATATACAAAAATATTTCCAAAAATTATCAATGAAATATACAAAAAATATTTTAAAAAGCGCCATGAAATATTTTACATGACAAAAATTAATTTTAGACGTAACTTGGTACAACATTCAAAAATGTACCCAGCCCAAAGACCATTCAGGTGATAAAGAGAACCATAAGTTTCCAATTATTATTAAATATGATTGGGAACTAAAGCGCCCAAAAGCGACGAATCTATATGATTCGGAACTAAAGTGCCCAAAAGCGACGAATATATCGATTCATAATCAAAGAGTTAAAAATCGACGAAAAAGCTCCCATAAATTCTCAAAATCACCTAAAAATGCTGATAAATTGTTTGGTGGGTGGATTCTAGAAAGTGGCTTCACATATTTTTATATATTTGATTTCGATATATCTTATATAGCACGACCAGATATCAAGCGTAACGGTATCATGATTACTAATATAAATGATGTTACATGTTATAATAATAAACTTAGTTTGTTATCGTTTAATAATTAATTTCTTTTATCAATTTATTTTTATATATTGTGTATAATTTTTTTTTTCTGTAGCATTTATTTATTATTTGTAAAAATGATGATATTATATATTTAACTTATATATTATATGTAAATGTATATAATAATAAATACAATATATTAATATTTGTTATTCTTAGAATGATATCAATAGTATATTTCCATACTCATTGCGGTAAACCATACTTTGCTTTGCCATGCTTAAATATGAATTCCATACTAATGCTTTACCGGTGCTTTAATACAATGTAAATGCTTTATAGGTGTCCTAAGGGTGTTTTAATATATATGCTTAGCCATGCTTAAATATGAATGCCATACTAATGTTTTATAGGTGCTTTAATACAATGTAATTGCTTTATAGGTGTCCTAAGGGTGTTTTAATATAAATTCTTAACCATGCTTAAATATAAATGCCATATTAATGTTTTATAGGTGCTTTAATACACTATAAATGCTTTATAGGTGTCATAAGGGTGTTTTAATCATGCATAATGCTTTAAGGGTGCTATTCCTGTTTGCTGGGGTATCATAATGGAAATTCATATCACCAATAAGGATATCATCATTACTCTTAGTACTTGTAATTATATCAGACAATTCATTTAGAAATATATTTATATCATCCATAGAAAATCTAGGTGGTCGATAAATTAAAAATAACGAGAACTTAATAGAATTATGTAAATAAAAGTCAATGGATAAACCTTCACTATAATCTAAATTAATCCTCATAAAATTAGAATATTTATAAAAAGTTTTAAATAAAATACCAATACCACCACCATTACGACTACCACCCATATTATCAAAACATATAGGACTGTGAAAAAAAGAAAATTGATCTTCCGTTATATCACTGATTACAGCAGAATCTAATTTATGTGGTATTCACATGTATACATAGGATGTGAAACATGAACCTACATGTGAAACGTGAACACTAAATAAATACCTATAAAGACGAATATATTCCTGAACACTAAGATCCTTCGTAAATTACTTAATATAACATATAGTAATTATATAATGAATAAGGGAATACGGATATGAATTACAAATAGAACGGGCTGTCATGATAGTTTATTAATAATATGGAATAAACGAAACTGATTTGCTATGTTCACGTTTCGAGATGTAAGCAAATGTAAACAAATATTACCAGGAACTATAAGATGTGCTAGAATAAGAGGAATTCAGAAGAATTGCTGAGGAGATAACATAGTTGAATGAATGGGAGTGAAAATATGTTAGATTTATACAAATACTAAACACTAATTGCAATTCATTAGGAATATTATAAACCTGTAGATTATTCATGCATATATATTATATAACAATTAACAATACAAAGATAGATAGTGATATTAATCAAAGAAAATATTAATATGAGAAATAACTTCAAACAGACCAAATATAATTTACATATATAATTATTAATGTCATATGGCCCTAGAACTTGTGATCATTAATTCCCCATAAGAAATTTAATATTATTTATTCGGTACAAATATTAAAAATAATTTAATAGAAGTATAATAATATATTGTTAATATGCTTATTTTATTCAGCTTTATATACTATAACTTTAGTTTGTATATTACTTTAATTTATTTGACTTTTATATATGATGATTACTAATTATATGCAGAGCCTTCATAAGAATAAGGTCAATTATTAGTATATTAATACTAGTAAACTTAGTCAACCAGGGAGTCATTTATAAATTTGTGTATACATTTGTACACAATATACTTATAAATATATATATATATTATGCATTTTTAGGATATAGTATTGATTTATAGATAATTGTCTCAATAAGTTCAGATTCTACGAACACTCATGTGTTAAAACCAAAATGCGATATAATAATATATATATATGTATAGATTAAACTCGAGAACTGGGGTATGATTCTATTAGAGGTTATAGCTAAAGGTGTACAACGAGCCTTAGTTAATAGATCACATATACTATTTATTTAAAATAGTGCAGGATTGCATAGTTATATAGTAAATTTTAGCTAGTATTTAAAACATAGAGTTTAGTCTGATTTATTTATATTTATACATATTGTATACATTTAATATAATTATACATTGAAAATAAAATCAAAAAATAAATCGATAACAATAATCGTAGAAATAGAAATACCTCGCATAGCGTAACATTATCACGGAGGCAATCATTACACATATATATATATACATCATTGAAATGATGTACCGAACTATTTGGATGTGAGTTGTTTTAAATAATCTAGACTAGAATACGCTGCCATATTCTCTGCCATTTCCCAAGTGGTTCCTTCCCCGGTGAACACGGACGGAGGACTAGAATCTATTCTCAGCATAACTAGGCAAGTCGGATTCGCTGAAATGTTAGATAGATAGTTAGTATAGAATTTAGAAAAAGAAATTATTACCGATATTATATCGGCGGTATATAATATATGTAAAATGTGATTAGATATTTATATATTTTTGTAATGGCATCACGAAATAAAGGCAATACTATGAATTAAAAAATATATAATTATAAGTAAGGAAAAGGCATATACTCGCTATCTCTGCAATGATGACTTGTTCTCTGAGAGATATTTTTCAGTGGTATATTTTAATATAATTCAATTATTTTAATGAGATAAATATATTTATTTATTTATTAAAAATGTATTTATAATTTGGTTTTTGTATTGTTAAATTTTTTCACTATTATTTATGTAGATATTCTAGATAATTATATTACAATATTAATATAATACTATTGAAAATATGAATATAAAAATGAGTTTTTGCATTGATTTGTAAATCAGATTCAAATGCTGTTTTTGACAATAATGAATAACGATAAAATAATTCAAGCTTAAAAAAAAAAGTTTCACAATATATTCATTAGCAGATGTTCTGTCGATGATATTAGTATAAATTTAATTAATCGAATATCACATTTACAATTAAGTTAGTATACTAAATATAAGTATACTTAAATAAAATTTAATATATTTATGAAATAATTATTATTTTTAAATTAGATTAATAAAGGGGACCGCAGTGTGAAAACTATCTAAAATTGGTAAAAAATAAAAATTAATGAAAATGATAATTAATGATATGTTATTCAGTATCTATCAAATCGGTTTAGAAATAGACTAAAAAGAATATTGTATAGCACCCAATTTTTTATACTTTATAATTTATATATTAAATTTTAATTGTTGATATTTCAAACGAGTATTACTCAAAATAGTTTTTTTGCTATCTATATTTATAAAAATCCTTTGACAGGTAAAACTAATTCAGCTATCAAACTAATTTCTATTTCTATACACAAATACATATGTATGTATAGTTATCTAAAGAAAAAGCGACTAATATAATTACAAATAATTACTAATTTTATTATTATCTCTTAAGATTGTATTAGATATGAATGCCCTTTTCATATAACACAACAATTTGTTGAATTTATTAAATAGTTTTTTTTAGCTCAATGACCATATACATGGCAATACATTCAATACATGGCATTACATTCACTATCTATTAATATGTGAATTCGTGAAATAGCATGCACACTACGGTATTCCTTAAATACAAAAATATATTTTTATTTGTATTCATAATAATATTTTCTAACTCTAAACACTTATTATAAGTTTAATTGGTCTACATATTAGCTGGACAATTACTATTTTGGTATGAAAAATTGAATTTTATATGGATATATAACACTTTATGAGAGCTTTTTCGTTGTTTTTTGATGCTTTGATTACGAATCGATATATTCGTCGCTTTTGGGCACTTTAGTTCCGAATCATATAGATTCGTCGCTTTTCGACGCTTTTGGGCGCTACAGTTCCCAACAAATAGGGATAAATAGATTTTTATATATATCTAACATTTAACATTATATATTTATTATATATATATATATATATATATATATATATATATACATATATATATATATATATATATATATATAACTTAACATAATAAATAACTCTATAAATACATGAACATACATTTTGACGACTCTGATTTCAGGAGAAGCTACAGAAATCAGGAATGCTGCAACCCACCTTCACATACATCGATGATCTCAGCACTACACCCAAACGCTTCATCTGCACAATTAGTACGTCCACTCATAATATCACCGCCTCCGGTAAAACAAAGAAGATAAGTAAACAGGAGGCGGCCAAGAAGTTCATAGATTCATTGAATTTCTAAGTATTATTGAATATCATTAGTAAGTATTATTAAATTAATAAATGTATTTATATTTCATTAATTGAATTAATAAGTATATATTGAGTTAATTGAATAAATGAGTCTACATTGAATTATTACCATATTTGCAACACTGTCTAGCCGATTTCTTCACGCGTATCCTCATCAATGAGTCTCCCTTCCGTCGCATCTCAACGAATCACGGAATTCTACGAGAACAACAACCTCACGATAGAGTCCGCTATCAAAGGACTGCAATCTCTAAACCTGAACTCCAATCCGCCGAAATCGATTGCCGCTAAAACAGAAATGTCATATAACACCGCTCTTTCAACTCAGGTTTATCTGAAGTTTATTAGTAGTAGTAGTAGTAGTAGTAGTAGTAGTAGTAGTAGTATTAGTAGTAGTATTAGTAGTGGTAGTAGTAGACGTAGTAGTAGTAGTAGTAGTAGTAGTAGTAGTAGTAGTAGTAGTAGTAGTAGTAGTAGTAGTAGTAGTAGTAGTAGTAGTAGTAGTAGTAGTAGTAGTAGTAGTAGTAGTAGTAGTAGTAGTAGTAGTAGTAGTAGTAGTAGTAGTAGTAGTAGTAGTAGTAGTAGTAGTAGTAGTAGTAGTAGTAGTAGTAGTAGTAGTAGTAGTAGTAGTAGTAGTAGTAGTAGTAGTAGTAGTAGTATAGTACATTATATAAATGTCTATAACTTTAATGAGAGATTAGTAATATATATATGACCTATAGCTTTTCAATCTATGTATAAACACATGTATATATGCCTAGAAAGTACATGTTCAATATAGTACAGTAACGTTTGTTGTTCATTGTATTACATCTGATAGGAAAGAATGCTATCAGTGTTAAGTCACACCTACGACTCACTACTGTAAATAATAACGAATGATTATAGAAATTATAAATGATTTAGAGAAGGGTGTTATATCAGTAATTCACTGTTTAATATTGTGTCGGTGTGTGTATGTAGTAGTATTATAATTTATTTATTCCACTCAATTTTATTTTTAATTGATATAGTTTATTGTTACATTAATGATTAAATTTGATTATTTGATGTTAAGTTTTTATCTAGTTTAACACCTAGAGTTGTTATCAGTTTTTTTTTCTATTTCCGTATTTGATATTTTTATATGAGTTAAGGGAAGTGAAATTTTGCATTTGTTATGGAAGATAATACATTAAGTTTTTAGCTTATTAAATTTTAAGTAGTTTTTGAAATATATTTCTAGTTCAGTAGTTAATTTATGTGTTATTTCTGGGAGGTAATTTAAAGTAGTCGATGTATATACTTGGATATCATAGGCATACTTATGATAGTTAATATTGTATGTATTTAATATGGAGTTAATATCGGATGTGTTTATATTGAAAAGTAGAGGACCCGATACACTACCTTGGGGATCCCCTATTGCAGGACAGTTGTAGATTTTATTCCGTGTATTAGATTTTATAGAGAAAGTTCTTTTTGTTAAGTATGATCGTATTAGTGTGACAGTATTATTATCACGTGGCATATCCCGATGTATTGTTGTTTTGAGTACAGAATTTTATGATGTATGGTGTGTTAAAATGTAGCTGAGAGGTCAAGTAGTATAAGTTAAACGTAATGATTATTTTGAATATTGGCAGATATACTTTTTATTCGGTCAAGTCTCAGTAAAGTCTCAGTAATGTGATTTTGTTTATATTCACTTTATCTTAGATTATATAATTTATTATTCATGATATGTTGGGAAAGATGTTATGCGATTATTTTTTCTATTAGTTTAGTTAAAAAAGATAAATTTGATATTGGTCTGTAGTTTTTAAAGGAAACTGGCGTGGTTTTAGTGATAAGTAGATTTAGTGATAAGTTCAGCATATGAGAGGCAGAACAAGTTTAGGTTTCTTTTTAGTTGGTAAGGTGTGTATACATGTGTGTGTATTTATGTGTGTGTATGTGTGTATGTGTGTGTCTGGTGTAGTATATACTCTTTAATTATATATTTATTGTAAGATCATGTTAATAATAAAGGATATTTTTATATGTTTATATATAATAATCTGTTTATGTTTATATACATAATAATTTAAGTAAAATATATATATATATATATATATATAGAGATATACAAATAATATAAATTAAGTAATTACTATGATAATAGAAAACTCAATAAGTTGATGATAGTACCTAAAACATTACAGACTATAGGTTATTATATAATAATTATGAATCTAGTAATACTGAATATATTTAATTATTTTTTAATAATTTTTGAATATTCTTATGCGTATCATCGATATAAAGAAAGTTTATTTATATCGATGGTATATATATATATTACGAGTGTTCAAATAAACTTCAGATAAACCTGAGTTGAAAGAGCGGTGTTATATGACATTTCTGTTTTAGCGGCAATCGATTTCGGCGGATTGGAGTTCAGGTTTAGAGATTGCAGTCCTTTGAGAGCGGACTCTATCGTGAGGTTGTTGTTCTCGTAGAATTCCGTGATTCGTTGAGATGCGACGGAAGGGAGACTCATTGATGAAGATACGAGTGAAGAAATCGGCTAGACAGTGTTGCAAATATGGTAATAATTCAATGTAGACTCATTCATTCAATTAACTCAATATATACTTATTAATTCAATTAATGAAATATAAATACATTTATTAATTTAATAATACTTACTAATGATATTCAATTATACTTAGCAAGTCAATATAAACTTGGTGATTTAATTAATTCAACGATATTTATTAATAAAATTAATAAAATATAAATACATTTATTAATTTAAATTAAATATATAATTATTAATTCAATAGTACTTAATAATTCAATTCAATTATTATTCACAAATAAAAAAGTATACAAACTATTAACAACATTTATAACTTTCAGAATTAGGTAGTGAGTGTAGGAATTAAACCCGATTAATATCAGGTAGTACCTTTTTCTCCACCAGGGGTTGATCTTCGAATGAATCTATGAACTTCTTGGCCGTCTGCTGTTTGCTCATCTTCTTTGTTTTACCGGAGGCGGTGATATTATGAGTGGACGTACTAATGGTGCAGATGAAGCGTTTGGGTTAAGTGCTGAGATCGTCGGTGTATGTGAAGGTGGGTTGCAGCATTCCTGATTACTGTAGCTTCTCCTGAAATCAGAGTCGTCAAAATGCATGTTCATGTATTTATAGAGTTATTTATTATGTTAAATTATATATATAATAAATATATAATGTTAAATGTTAAATATATATAAAAATCTATTTATCCCTATTTATATTTTATAAAAAATAATTTCAAATTACAGTTAATATTTAATACTATATTTATGAAAAAATCATAGATATATGAATATTATTTATTATATATTTCTATATACTAACTAAAATATTATTTATTTATTTATTTTGTTTATAGACTATTATTTATATATCATATATATATATATAACATTATTTATAATTTATTCTTAATTCTTGTTTTATATTTTATATTAAATATAATTATTTGAAAATAAACTATTATTTGCAATACTAATTTTCAAATAAATATTTAATAATATAGATTAATGTTGCAAATTAAAATAATGTTAATGTAAAAATTTAGAAAATAATATTTTAATATAATTATATCTTTTATATAAGATATTGTTATAGATGTGCTGGTCGAATCGAGAATGTAGGACACCTCAAACTAAAACAAATATGGATACATATTAAACATCATAAATATCAACACTCGTGATTAAATATGTATCTATCTAGAAGTTCTTACAATTAATATGATATGATTTACTAGCCTTTCAGTGTACGCTGTTTGCACTAATAAACCATATCATACCGAACTTCTCGATAATAACGAAATCACGCGATGGGCGTAGTGGGCGTATCTCTAATTAGATAACAAGATAAAATTAGTTAATCTAATTATAAACTACGCTCTCTTTTACAATTTACAAAACAGAAATCAAAAAAATAAATAACCAAAAATATCAAATCAACATTCATCCAACTTACATAACATTTACATTCGTTCAAGTCATGTCAACTAATTGAAATTTACAAAACAGAAATCAAATTATATAAAAAACACAAATAACTAAATATATTAAATCAAAATTTATCTAAATTACATAACACATTCATACTTAGTACACAAAACATTTATAAATACCTACATATAGTTATACACGTAGTTACCATATTACATATATAAATATTTTCAATATCATATTATCTAGAAGGGAATTGAATAGAATAATTAGAGAATAATATATTAATATATACATCTAGGACTATATTCTCACCATACACTTGGAGACTGTATCTCGACTAAAGGCAAAACAATACTATGCATAATTCAACTATATTGACTAGTAAAATTAAAAGTAATTTTACTTTTAAATGACTGTAGTTTGAATAGTATTAATCTATGCATCTGTATCATATATACAACATGCATTGTTATATTATATAATCATTATAATAATGGATGAGTTTATATAAAAAGTATCAAGTAAAGATTGGTCTTTTAGTTACAAAATAAGTTGATACAATAATACCGACTAGTGCCTCTTATAAATGAACTATAATTATGATAATAAAAGATTAAGTTAATAATAGGGAACAGTCGCTCAAAATATTTGCGAAAAGTGAGGCGAGCGTGAGTATTAGTTTGTAAATAAAGCGCATGTCTTTCTTTTCGACCCAGCCTTTTTATAGTAAATTACTATTAGTAATATCTTCGTATAACTATAAGTATTGCTGGAAAATATTAATGGAAAATGGAATACGTTATATTTACTATAATCCGAAAAGTTGCCAGAAACTATCCAAAAGTAAGTAGCTGCATTACATCCCAAAGTGAGCCTATACGAATTTATTTCGCATTTAAAATTTAACCTTTAACCCTCAACTCGTTCATTTTGATCGTAACCCTAATATATACACACGAGTATATTAATATATTATTATAATAATTATATACATATATGTATACTCCTATAAGAGTATACCCGTATATTATCAAAACCCTCTATAACCGAGGTTATTGGAGGTCTTGATATTATATTGAACAATAATGAACCATAGGGGAAATTATCCGATTACCGACCCCATCCTAATACCGAACCCCTATCGTATCTCAGTAACTATAAGAGATATCAAAAAATTATATATACATGAACTGTTAGTCATTTAATGATACATATGAATAAGTATTTTGTTTTAAAAAATATGCAATCCTACAATTGTTATTTAATATAATGTAGGACTACTATTCTGTTTTTACTTTTTAAATATTTGAATAATAACTTTTTTTAAATCATTCTAAATACTTTATTAATTAATAGAAAACTTAATAGGCTACTGCACATAATATTGTGGATCAATAAAATGTTTATAAATATTATAAAAATAATTTAATTTAATAACTATTAACCTATATATATTAATTATAGCAACCCATATTATTTTCTTATTACCGACCCCATGTGATTTATAATATCCAATCAAAATAGATCCGTATTTACTTTAAAATATGTCGTTTTAAGTTTTTAAGTCATTAAGTTGTTTGTGTATCATTAATATAGATTTAGGATTCGTGATTCCAGTTGATTATATACATACTGATTAATAAATAAATATTAAATAATAATATACACTATTTTAATATAATTACTATAAAGTTTAAATTTAATATTACTATTAAAACATAAATTCAATAAAAAATTAATTTCGTGCATGTTATAATTAATTATATTTATGTATATCTACTATTTTTATTGGATATTATAATACTACAATTATTAATATCGCGATTATTTTAGGGGGTCGGTAATAGGGGAAGGGTTCGTTATTAGGCTCATGTATCCGATGACCGACCCCACTGTTTATTCTTGTAAATATAATTATATAAAAAATTTAAAATAGCCACATTATTCATTGAGAAAATTTTTTAAAATCTTTATAGTGAATTTTATTTACTAATAAAGTGTATATATCTACATAATCCATTTTTTTATTATATTAAAACTTATACAAATTATTCTCATTTATTAAGTGGTTTAGTGATGTTAATTACTGAAATTTATGAAATAATCTAACAACAATTATTTAATAAATAAAATAGACTTATTGATATATTTGAAATATACTTACTTTGATTATATCGGTTGTTTTAAACTAAGTCACTGCGATAAGGAGCACCAGTCTGCGATTACCCTCAGTTTGAGATTACCCCATCCGGTATAAATAAATGAAAATAAATACAAATATATATATATATAGTATTTAATAAATTATGTTCTAAGGAGTATATGACTGATTTACTAATATATAATTAAAATTATCTTATATAATTTGTATTATATAGCTTGTTAATTTTTAGCGATCATTGGAATCTTTTTTATCCTATATAAATTTCATATAACTTTTATAATAAAAGTTTAATAAAAGGTTAAATACCTAATACCTACTAAACTATAGATTTATTGTTTAATTTATAGGTAAAATACAAATCTATGTATCAAACCTACCAGACTACCAAGTTAAAAGCGTATCATGAGTTAAATAATTATAGAGCCCCTAGAGCTAAAGAGAAAACTCTCTAACTCTATGGTTAAATATATATTGAATATAATATTCTATGTGCCGTGTTTTTAATAATAACGAATTTCAGACATTTACTAATTACATATTTACGAAAACTCATACTTATATTAATAATATGTTAATGTAAATTATAATTATAAAAATAATACTATAAAATATATCTTTACAATTAATTTTAAATGAAACATAAATATTTTTAAAATTTTTAAATTAATCATTAATATTTTTTTAATAATAACGAATTCCAGACATTTACTAATTACATATTTACGAAAATCAACCTTATATTAATAATATAAATATTATTATTAAAATAATACCTAATAATTAAAAATTATCATATGATATTTAATATTATCATAATAATAATGATCATTTTCAATGTTATACTTTACATTATAAATCTAGGTCAGCTAAATTTAAAATCATATAATAATTGTCTGCTGGATAATATATATTTTATTATATAACATTATTTTAATTTATTTTAATAAGTTTTCAAATAATATTTGACTATTAATAAATATATAATTTATAAATTTAATATTCATGCAGATGGAGAAATCACTGCATTATCTATGAAATAATGTTCTATTATTTTACATATCTAATATATTATAAATTAATTAATATTACCCATTTATATATAATTAATAATTGTAAATTGTGTTAACGTAACTGTCTTGAATAAACAACTTAAACGTATTTATTGGCTGAATACTGACATCGTCCCCCAATAAGTCACGTGTCAAACCGAGAGTTCAATTATACATTTCGCTGTTGGCGTTATATTTCTCATTACATTATTAATCGATTAGTGAATTCGTGTTTTATATATACATACATATCATAATACTGTTTGTTTATATAATAATATTATATTATATAAGCCCTATACGCGTTATTAAATTAAATTTTCCGTTAGTCACGTGACATATTGGGGGCCGTTGTCAGTCTAAATCATTTATTGACAAACACACAATCTAGTGATAAATAAACCGTGAACTCTATTACTATATTTGAATATTGTGAGATTATTTTAATATTACTTCAAGGTACTCTCACTATGGATACCGGTGTTAATTAAAGTATTTATTTTTAAATTTGTAAAATATACATTTCACCTAAAATCACTAAACTAAATAAAAACACTTCGCACGATATCATCGATTACCCTGATTATGGGGTTGTTACAATAATCATTATTTTAATTGTATACACACCTGATCAGTACTCAGTGAGTACTATACTGAGTGGTATACAGTATCTATCGTTATAAACATTTTATAATAATGATAATTTTATTGTTAAAATAAACAATGGTAATCATATCTGTGTAAAGCATAAGAAAAGCAATGAAAAAAAGTAAAGTAATTCAACAAAAAAATGTTCCGGTGATGGTGGGCAGTTCTGGTGATGGTGATTCGGGCGACAGCATAACAAAGATATTGATCTTAATCTGAAGCCCTTTAGAGGAAATAATAACATCAATAATCATATATTTCATACGAAACAAAATGTATAATTTAAAACTTCTAATAAATATTTATTATTATTATTATCTATTATACATATTTTGATTGAATTTTAATTATATATACTAGATATTTTAGAAAAAAAACAGAAAAAATAAATCAAATAACTGCATTGTAAACAAATATTTAGATTTATACTAAATATATATTTACAGCGGCTAGGAACACATAATTATTATATACAATTTCATAATAAAGTTCATTATAAACACATTACTAAATTTTAAATCTTTAATTTCTTAGTTAATTATTTAGTTACTATATTATATTAATCAACTTAATTTCAGAACGAAGAAAGGCTCGTAATAATAGGGGATGCAGCGTATCTTGCTTTACCAATGCTCGTAAACCATTTCAAGGATCACATGTATCAGAAGAAGAAGATAATTTCAAACGTAGACATCACGAGTACGAGAATGGAAAAGTAGGCAGTCATTTGGATTTCTCAAGTCGAGATGGCTGATATTATTAAAACGATGAGATACTAAATAATATATAATATAGTACCATAATCTACACTTGCATCGATGCTTGATTTATATTACATAATATATACATAATCAAGATGAAAATGTTCCATTATGGGATGTAATATCTAATTATGATATTATATATGATATAATCGATAGACAAGGAGTAGATTTTAATATTAGAGATTTTATTTTAATAAATTATGATAAATATGATATATACCTTTTTATTAGTGAAAATAAAATATAAATGTATATATAAAAAATAACTATATATCAATATACACTAATTTAACAAAATTTCACTAATTTTGAGTAATTGTATTGCATCATATCAATTTTTTCATCTAATCTTTTTCGTTAGTTAAGATTTTCCGCAATTCTTCCAATCTGTTATACATATATAAAAAATAGGATATGGGAGAAATCAAATATAATAATTTTCCTTCTATTAAATAAATATACTTTGATTACCTTTCTAATTTTGTGGGAACAGTTATAGGGATTGATAGTGAGGGGTTTGTTGTGAAAGAGTATTTTGATTTATTAATGATTTAGATATGTCAGTATGGTAAGACAGTTTAGAAGTAGTAAAAGATGTACGAGGGATTGTTAATCTGGGGTTTTGTATAGTAGAAGTAGTGACAATAGTGTGTTCTCGTTCTATTTATGTAATTTAAATAATAATCAAAATTGAGTGTGATATCGTGTTAATTATAGGTGTTGGTTAATTTAAAAAAGTTCATTTGAAATATTGGGGTTATATTTATCAAGGTTTAGTTTTTCTAATAAATATAATAATAATAAAATTGTGATAATTTAAAATATTAGTATTTAATGATAATATTACCTTTAAATGAATATTTAGTGCTGATAGCTTTTCAATGTTTTTGCAAGTCCATAGTTCTAAGATATCCATGTATTATTTCATTATTGGGGGGGCGTAATGCTGCCGAAACCTCATCGCATCCATTTTTGTAAGAAGTGTCTTTCTCTAAATATAATGTTAATAAATTAACTCAAATGGTAAAACTTCCTATCTATACGTAGACAATCATAAGTAATTTAGTCAAAATGTAAATAATCTAGCTGTAGTGAAGAATTAAATTAATAAATTTATAAAACCTATTAAATTGCTGATTTATATATATATAAATTAACATATTTTATAATGTGCTTATTGATAAATTAAAGAAACAATACTTATTAAATATAGTGATAAATGTAATTATTAGCCTTATATAAACTATATTATATCATATTATGATGTTATATAAAACATGTATAACTACATATCATATTATAATATATGTATTTATTATTCTAATACATATCAAAATTGTATATAAATATTAATATATAAGTATATGTTACATAACATATCTAATTTCAATGAAAATTTAATATATTTATTTATGTCAGATTATAATTGTAATACTCTTCATGTATAGTATATTTATTTACTATATTATATGCAGTGATGGGCAGGATCAGGATCGGGTAAGAAAGAGAGGATCGGGATAGGCAAAGGATCGCATAAGAGAATAAATAGAGGATTGAGATCGCCGATCCAGAAAAAAGGAACGGTGCCCATCATTGCATAAATGATACTCTAATATTATTATATTTATTTATAAGAATATTAACAATATTTTGGTATTTTATTATTACATTTATATTATATTGTATTGATTATTATTTTGTTTATTTATTTTTGTTAACATTATTATATTTATATGATTATGAATCCATTGTTATGAATACATTGTAAGTAATACAATATGTAGATATTTTTATCCAATTAAATGCATTTATATAAATAAATTATATATTAATTCACGTTATCATATAATATGATACATTCAATAAATTCAATTAATTCAATGGACTCAGTATTGAAATATAATACAATATATTAACAATACATATTATTTACAATTATTAACAATTTATAATACATATATTTATATATGTATTGTTTCGAATTATGGAATAAAATCATATTCATTAAATATATAAATAATATCGGGATCAGGAATAGGATCGGGTAAGAAACTTAGGATCGGGATCGGAAAAGGATCAAGTAACGAACAGAGGATCAGGATGGGATCACAATTAGAAAAAAAGGATCAGTGCCCATCACTGATTATATGTTAATATTAATTTAATAATTATAATATAATATTTGGTGCAATAGAATATATGTGTATTTGTGTGTGTATATATATGTTGACTCCGGAAAACGGAGAATGATAGTTGTTATAATAGTTACATACAAAATTGTTGCAGCGTCCCTAAATATAACTGATTATATAAGTGTGAAATAAATTTAATAAGAAAATATATTATTAATCTATATTGTTTAAGAATGTACATACCTTTTTATATATTACTTATTATTTATATTGCTTTTAATTACAATAATATATAGTTGATATTAATTATAAATCAATATCAATATAACATAGTGTGATATTTATTTAATATATGTCCATTATGAAAATTATTCACATAAAGGTTTGTCTATTTATATGTTGTAAATTAATATCAGTGCAATGTGAATTTATATTTGTATCTATGTGTATTCGTTGTCGTGAAGTATTTAGGTCGATGTCATTATCAGTATTTAATTCAGTATTAGTATAACAATTTAGACTATTATCAGTGTTAGTATCAGTATCGGTTTTACTAATATCAATATTAGTATTAGTAGCAGTATCAGTAATTGTAGCAGTATTCGTAATGGGTATTTGTAAAGTAAATCGTGTAGTTGGATATCATCGCTAGCTTGCAGGGTACGAACCAAATCTTTGTAACTACGAGATGCACGATGTGTCTTTATTGCCGTGACGCTTCTCTCTGGAAACTGCGCAGCTATAGCGTTGTTGATCGGGAACCGTCTGCTATCTGCTTTATGAGAGGTGATGTGGTAAAGTGGGTAGCTTGTTAGTACAATCATTGTTGTTATTGTTATAACGGCTATTACCCGGGATTATTATACAGGGTTATTACTATTACTATTATTATCATTAATATGATTTAAGGGGATATACGGGTATTCACATTAATTTTTATTTTAAATATTGTTTATCGAATATATACTCTACAACATGTCAACATATTATATGTTAAAATGATCTATAAGGTATTAAAAATGTGTTTTTAGAATGCAAACTATTTAGATAAAATTATGAGTAAAAAAAATGGAAAAAAATGACAGTTTACTGATATTGTAACACTATTTGTCAATGGTTTTAATTTAGTAATTTAGTAATTTATTATAAAATAATAAGAACTATTTAAAATAATTTTAATTATCATTATAGAGTCCAAAAACAGATACAAAATATAGTCAATCTTTTATATTGATTATCTCAGAATATTAATTTTTCGCATAGAAATTAATGATCATTTTTGGCCAATAATTATTATGCTTATAATCAATGAAACTTAGTCACATTTTCACAGTATGTCTGATTATGTCTTTATTATATATAATGAAAATCTTTGCAATTAGAATCAGATATAATTATATATTTAACAAATATTAATCAGTTTTTATAAATTATATTGCCCTTTTTTTAAATATAAATAATTTCAAAACTAGAAACTAATTATTAAAATATTTATTATATTAAAATTAGATATCATACTAAAGTTAGAATGTAGGTATTAATTGACTGGATATAGTTGGATTATAGCAGACGGGTACGTCGTGTGTTCATATAGGTGTGGACTACATGAGTGGGGCTAGCCTCTTTAGTGGAGCAGGTGGGGCTAGCCTCTTTAGTGGGCCTGGGTGGGGCTAGCCTCTTTAGTGGGGCGGGTGGGGCTAGCCTCTTTAGTGGGGCTGGGTGGGGCTAGCCTCTTTAGTGGGGCGGGTGGGGCTAGCCTCTTTAGTGGGGCTGGGTGGGGCTAGCCTCTTTAGTGGGGCGGGTGGAGCTAGCCTATTTAGTGGGGCTGGGTGGGGCGAGCCTATTTAGTGGGGCAGGTGGGGCTAGCCTATTTAGTGGGGCTGGGTGGGGCTAGCCTATTTATTGGGGGGCAGGTCTCGAAAAATATATGGTATAAGTATAAATATTTGCTAACGTTATTATCATCTTTAAGAAGAAAGGTCATAGGTTGATGTTGTCATCTCTAATGCAACACGTTACTGAATATCATGGACGATGTTGATGAATTAAGTTTATATTTATCATAATATATAGTTGAAAATATTAATATTTTCTAACATATTTATTATCTCGAAGGCGAAAGTACATGGACTTCTCTTATTCATCTTGAAGATGTCGTGTCAATGATAATAATGGATTGCTCTTGTCACCTAGATGGATATATAATATATATAAATAATATTATAAGTAAACTTATATATTTAATATAAATTAATAAGTTTAAAGTTTATACCGAGCTTATACGATGAAGATGCCTATCTATATTTTATAAGTTTTAACATTATAACGCATCGTCGGGTTGACTGTGCACTGTAGGCTACAGTTTGTTAGAGAAGCCTTTGATTTCAAAATGCGGGTTTTATTGCTAACAACCTATATTCACATATTTTTATAAATAGAAAATATTCAAGCTAGCAAATAAAATAAGATACCCAAATAAAAAATGTTATAAACTACATTATTTTATTATTGAATAAGTAATGTATAAGATAATATAATCATTACCAATATACTAGCTCTAGCCATAAACATAGTCATACCAACATCATCCACACTTTGAAATCATAGACTACATTGCCCGGAAACTATCGTTGGCACCCATCTATGAAAACTGCAATACCACGATGCACTCCCTAAGCGAATTTAAAAATCATGTTACTTCAGTAATTTTGAACAAATTAATCAGTACGAGTTTGTTATGATGTGTTGTATGTATATTTATTATGTATACTATATAAATTGATATAAATACAAAATATCTATAATATATATATATATATATATTTACTATAGTATTATATATGGATTCCAATGATCTCGCACACTGTTAATTTAAATAATTATATAAATAGTAGAATTCTTATTGAACACTAAATCACCAAACCAAATTAAAACACTCCAAACGAGATCAGTAACGAGATCAAACCTTACATATTATATAGTATATAATATAGGTATAATTAATATTAATATTTAAAAAAAACTAATCAATTATAAATTGAATCCTAGTTATTATAGTATAAATTAAAAATCTAATCGCGTGAGCGATCTAAATAACAATAGTTACGGTTTTAAATAGATCGCGAAATTTGGTATACATTTTATATTTTCATAATTATTATAATTTCAAATTAACTTTGATAGTATAAACATATATATTTATAAATATAATATAATAATTATACTAATTCATAAGTATACTATAATAAATAAAATATAATAAACAAATTACTAGAATATATATTTCTACTGTTAAATATACTATATTATTATAATAATATATGTAAGGAATAATAATTATGAACATATAAAATGTATACGTAATTTAGTGATCTATTTAGAATTGTCTCTTTCGTTATGTAAATCTCTCATACGATTCTATTTTTAAATATCTACGCCTATAACTCTGATAACACAAGTTATACATCATTTATTACATGTATAACCTAATTAAGTGTATTCTAAAGAATTAAATATACTGTATATGATTATAATATATCATAATGATATACATAAACAAATAT
The DNA here is from genome assembly GCA_964019155.1 of Osedax fenrisi. Lineage (NCBI taxonomy): Eukaryota > Metazoa > Annelida > Polychaeta > Sabellida > Siboglinidae > Osedax > Osedax fenrisi. Next base: position 18,241,771 of record OZ025239.1, on the reverse strand, counting down.
TGACTATACTATTATCATAGACACCTAAAGCTGAGTTCACACCAAGAATCCATTAAGATATTCCGCACGGATATATATTTTAAAATAAAATATATTTAAAGCATTCATAAATCTGGACAGAAAATCTGAGTATAACGCATGCCGTGTTTCTTGCGTTAAAATTCCTCATATTTCCGTTCAGTGCTCGGATTTTATAGAACATGTCGTAAATAAATCTGTAATGATTTATCCGAACATTTAAAATTGACTTCACACCTAAAGTAAGTTAATATTCTCGGATTTTCAATCCGTTCGGATTATCATGGATTATCCGTACGGATTCTTGGTGTGAACTCAGCTTAAGAGGCAAAGCCTATACATAAATATAACGTATTTGACTATTATACTTAAATTCAATTTAACATTATCGATATTGTTAACAGTATCAACATGAAACCGAACTGTTTAATAATAATTATCATAATTATTAAATAAGTATGATAAAATAAAGTATTTTTATCATAATTATTAATTTAATTAAATAATTTTGATAAAATAAAGTATTTTTATCACAATTAAATAACTCATTACATATATAATTATAATATATAACATATTATGTTATACGTATATATTATATAATATACAATTATTTTGTTAACTATATTATGTAATATTATATTATATATATAATTATTATATCGTTATTATAAAAGGGCTTTCACACCAACTCGAACGCAATTGTTAACTCTAATTATTAGAGGTTGAAGTTTAACTATATTATTTAAATCTACTAAAATGGGTTACTAAAATCTGTAATTATTATAAACTATTAATTATTAATTCTTAACCATAGGCATCTAAGGGGCCCCTTATGTATTAATATATAACCTCTTTGTTCTTAACTATGATCATTATATTTAACTGAACATTAAACATAAAAATAATATTTGATTAAATATAAGTATAATACAATTTAAATATAGATATAAACCTACTATAAATTTATATTTCTATAAAATATGTACATATTAAATATATTCATATTTAATACATGTATACATATTTTAGGGATAAAGGGAGCATATATGCTCCCTATATATTGTAGTCTATGCCCTTGTGGGTCTATGCATGTATATATTGAACACAGCAGGCATTAAACCGTGACATCCCAAAGATTACATAACACACATTAATTCAGCGTAATCTATATGTATTTATAGAAGAGCGGCAAAATAGCTTCATTCATTATTCTACTTTTGACCAACGATTTGCATATACGTGGTGTAATACAAATATAAAACAATATTATACTGTGTCTAATAAAGTTTTATATATATATATATATATATATATATATGTGTATGTGTGTGTGTGTGTGTAGGTGTAGGTGTGTGTATGTGTGTGTGTGTGTGTGTGTGTGTGTAGATGTATGTGTGTGTATATGTGTATGTATATTTCATATACTATTGTATTACACTTTACAATATAAAATATACATCTTATATCAAATACATGGCAGGTTGAACTATAATAATCACGCATTGAATCGTTGCAGTGGGAAAGCTTTGCCTATTTATAATATCTTGGTGACCTAGATATATTTACTATACAATTCAACATATGTATATATAATTGGTAATATTTCATAAATAAAACTATATATATATAGTTTTATATATTATAATATATATATATATATATATGTAAATAACTATATTTATATATATATATATATAAATGTATGTGTGTATGTGTGTAAGTATGTATGTGTATGTGTGTGTGTGTGTGTGTGTGTGTGTGTGTTTGTGTGTGTGTATGAATATACATATGCTTACGATTCACATATGATGAGTCATTATTTATGTTAAATATTTGAATCCGCGAGCTTAATTCAGTGACCAATCAGGCTACGCCGCCGGCCACACGCGGCGTTGGATACTGAATAACAAATACTGTGTGCCGTATTTAATGCATAGCCAATATCGTTATTATAAAAGGGGTTTCACACCAACTAGAACGTAATTGTTAACTCTAATTATTAGAGGTTAAAGTTTAACTATATTATTTAAATCTACTAAAATGGATTTGACACTGTAAATTTTTACACCTAATTATAATAATTAGGTGTACAAATTTACATAATTATTATTGGAGTTCATAATTGCATTCGAGAAGTGTGAAACCACTTTTACAGATAAGCATTTCTTTTATTTTAAATGTTGGATTTAAATATTAGAGTTAAACTTTAAAGTTAAGCCCTTTTATAATAACGATATAATAATTATAATAATATCATATTTAATATGATATTATTAATATTAAATATTAAATATTATATTCAATATAATATAATAATAATAATATAATTGTATATATATACCGTTGTAACTATTTATTAGTTTATATATATACTATAGTTTATATTTAAGTTATTTAAAACATAAATTTATTTAAAATATTAAATATCCAATATAATATTGGATATTTAATATTTTAAATAAATTTATGTTTTAAATAATTTAAATATAAACTAATAAATAGTTACAACGGTATATATATATACAATTATATTATTATATAATATAATAATATGTCTACTTACTATTTTATTGTACTTTAATATCTTAGAAATTGAATTAAATGATATAAGAAAACTTTATATTTCAAATAAATTTTAAATTAAATTGTTGATAAATATTAACAAAGATTATAAGCTTTGTATATTACAGAATACAGTATAATACAGAATTATTAAATGCATAGATTTATATTTTACATTGTAAACTATAAATCTATGGGTGAAACACATCTTTTGCTACCAATATATCCATATATTTATAGTTTAAAAATATATGTATACTAGCCGTACCCGACCAGGCGTTGCTCGGTTTTTGATTGTTTATCTATCTATTATGTACTAATTATAGCTATTCTTTATTCTGCATTATTATTTTTTTAATATTTCAAAAATTATTTGAAAAATATCACAAAATATTAAAAAAAATACAAAATATATTTCAAAATATTACAAAATATATTTTAAAAATATGTCGAAAATATTTTTTAAAATATACAAAAATATTTCCAAAAATTATCAATGAAATATACAAAAAATATTTTAAAAAGCGCCATGAAATATTTTACATGACAAAAATTAATTTTTGTAGACGTAACTTGGTACAACATTCAAAAATGTACCCAGCCCAAAGACCATTCAGGTGATAAAGAGAACCATAAGTTTCCAATTATTATTAAATATGATTGGGAACTAAAGCACCCAAAAGCGACGAATCTATATGATTCGGAACTAAAGTGCCCAAAAGCGACGAATATATCGATTCATAATCAAAGAGTTAAAAATCGACGAAAAAGCTCCCATAAATTCTCAAAATCACCTAAAAATGCTGATAAATTGTTTGGTGGGTGGATTCTAGAAAGTGGCTTCACAAATTTTTATATATTTGATTTCGATATATCTTATATAGCACGACCAGATATAAAGCGTAACGGTATCATGATTACTAATATAAATGATGTTACATGTTATAATAATAAACTTAGTTTGTTATCGTTTAATAATTAATTTCTTTTATCAATTTATTTTTATATATTGTGTATAATTTTTTTTTTCTGTAGCATTTATTTATTATTTGTAAAAATGATGATATTATATATTTAACTTATATATTATATGTAAATGTATATAATAATAAATACAATATATTAATATTTGTTATTCTTAGAATGATATCAATAGTATATTTCCATACTTATTGCGGTAAACCATACTTTGCTTTGCCATACTTAAATATGAATTCCAAACTAATGCTTTACCGGTGCTTTAATACAATGTAAATGCTTTATAGGTGTCCTAAGGGTGTTTTAATATAAATGCTTAGCCATGCTTAAATATGAATACCATACTAATGTTTTATAGGTGCTTTAATACAATGTAATTGCTTTATAGGTGTCCTAAGGGTGTTTTAATATAAATTCTTAACCATGCTTAAATATAAATGCCATATTAATGTTTTATAGGTGCTTTAATACACTATAAATGCTTTATAGGTGTCATAAGGGTGTTTTAATCATGCATAATGCTTTAAGAGTGCTATTCCTGTTTGCTGGGGTATCATAATGGAAATTCATATCACCAATAAGGATATCATCATTACTCTTAGTACTTGTAATTATATCAGACAATTCATTTAGAAATATATTTATATCATCCATAGAAAATCTAGGTGGTCGATAAATTAAAAATAACGAGAACTTAATAGAATTATGTAAATAAAAGTCAATGGATAAACCTTCACTATAATCTAAATTAATCCTCATAAAATTAGAATATTTATAAAAAGTTTTAAATAAAATACCAATACCACCACCATTACGACTACCACCCATATTATCAAAACATATAGGACTGTGAAAAAAAGAAAATTGATCTTCCGTTATATCACTGATTACAGCAGAATCTAATTTATGTGGTATTCACATGTATACATAGGATGTGAAACATGAACCTACATGTGAAACGTGAACACTAAATAAATACCTACAAAGACGAATATATTCCTGAACACTAAGATCGTTCGTAAATTACTTAATATAACATAGAGAAATTATATAATGAATAAGGGAATACGGAAATGAATTACAAATAGAATGGGCTGTCATGATAGTTTATTAATAATGGGGTATAATCGAAACTGATTTGCACTATGTTCACGTTTCGAGATGTAAGAAAATGTAAACAAATATTACTAGGAACTATAAGATGTGCTAGAATAAGAGGAATTCAGAAGAATTGCTGAGGAGATAACATAGTTGAATGAACGGGAGTGAAAATATGTTAGATTTATACAAATACTAAACACTAATTGCAATTCATTAGGAATATTATAAACCTGTAGATTATTCATGCATATATATTATATAACAATTAACAATACAAAGATAGATAGTGATATTAATCAAAGAAAATATTAATATGAGAAATAACTTCAAACAGACCAAATATAATTTACATATATAATTATTAATGTCATATGGCCCTAGAACTTGTGATCATTAATTCCCCATAAGAAAAATAATATTATTTATTCGGTACAAATATTAAAAATAATTTAATAGAAGTATAATAATATATTGTTAATATGCTTATTTTATTCAGCTTTATATACTATAACTTTAGTTTGTATATTACTTTAATTTATTTGTCTTTTATATATGATGATTACTAATTATATGCAGAGCCTTCATAAGAATAAGGTCAATTATTAGAATATTAATACTAGTAAACTTAGTCAACCAGGGAGTCATTTATAAATTTGTGTATACATTTGTACACAATATACTTATAAATATATACATATATATATATTATGCATTTTTAGGATATAGTATTGATTTATAGATAATTGTCTCAATAAGTTCAGATTCTACGAACACTCATGTGTTAAACCAAAATGCGATATAATAATATATATATATATGTATAGATTAAACTCGAGAACTGGGGTATGATTCTATTAGAGGTTATAGCTAAAGGTGTACAACGAGCCTTAGTTAATAGATCACATATACTATTTATTTAAAATAGTGCAGGATTGCATAGTTATATAGTAAATTTTAGCTAGTATTTAAAACATAGAGTTTAGTCTGATTTATTTATATTTATACATATTGTATACATTTAATATAATTATACATTGAAAATAAATTCAAAAAATAAATCGATAACAATAATCGTAGAAATAGAAATACCTCGCATAGCGTAACATTATCACGGAGGCAATCATTACACATATATATATATACATCATTGAAATGATGTACCGAACTATTTGGATGTGAGTTGTTTTAAATAATCTAGACTAGAATACGCTGCCATATTCTCTGCCATTTCCCAAGTGGTTCCTTCCCCGGTGAACACGGACGGAGGACTAGAATCTATTCTCAGCATAACTAGGCAAGTCGGATTCGCTGAAATGTTAGATAGATAGTAAGTATAGAATTTAGAAAAAGAAATTATTACCGATATTATATCGGCGGTATATAATATATGTAAAATGTGATTAGATATTTATATATTTTTGTAATGGCATCACGAAATAAAGGCAATACTATGAATTAAAAAATATATAATTATAAGTAAGGAAAAGGCATATACTCGCTATCTCTGCAATGATGACTTGTTCTCTGAGAGATATTTTTCAGTGGTATATTTTAATATAATTCAATTATTTTAATGAGATAAATATATTTATTTATTTATTAAAAATAAAAATGTATTTATAATTTGGTTTTTGTATTGTTAAATTTTTTCAATATTATTGATGTCGATATTCTAGATAATTATATTACAATATTAATATAATACTATTGAAAATATGAATATAAAAATGAGTTTTTGCATTGATTTGTAAATCAGATTCAAATGTTTTTTTTGACAATAATGAATAACGATAAAATAATTCAAGCTTAAAAAAAAAAGTTTCACAATATATTCATTAGCAGATGTTCTGTCGATGATATTAGTATAAATTTAATTAATAGAATATCACATTTACAATTAAGTTAGTATACTAAATATAAGTATACTTAAATAAAATTTAATATATTTATGAAATAATTATTATTTTTAAATTAGATTAATAAAGGGGACCGCAGTGTGAAAACTATCTAAAATTGGTAAAAAATAAAAATTAATGAAAATGATAATTAATGATATGTTATTCAGTATCTATCAAATCGGTTTAGAAATAGACTAAAAAGAATATTGTATAGCACCCAATTTTTTATACTTTTTTATAATTTATATATTAAATTTTAATTGTTGATATTTCAAACGAGTATTACTCAAAATAGTTTTTTTGCTATATTTATAAAAATCCTTTGACAGGTAAAACTAATTCAGCTATCAAACTAATTTCTATTTCTATACACAAATACATATGTATGTATAGTTATCTAAAGAAAAAGCGACTAATATAATTACAAATAATTACTAATTTTATTATTATCTCTTAAGATTGTATTAGATATGAATGCCCTTTTCATATAACACAACAATTTGTTGAATTTATTAAATAGTTTTTTTTAGCTCAATGACCATATACATGGTAATACATTCACTATCTATTAATATGTGAATTCGTGAAATAGCATGCACACTAAGGTATTCCTTAAATACACAAAAATATTTTTATTTGTATTCATAATAATATTTTCTAACTCTAAACACGTATTATAAGGTTAATTGGTCTACATATTAGCTGGACAATTACTATTTTGGTATGACAAATTGAATTTTATATGGATATATAACACTTTATGAGAGCTTTTTCATTGTTTTTTGATGCTTTGATAACGAATCGATATATTCGTCGCTTTTGGTCACTTTAGTTCCGAATCATATAGATTCGTCGCTTTTCGACGCTTTTGGGCGCTACAGTTCCCAACAAATAGGGATAAATAGATTTTTATATATATTTAACATTTAACATTATATATTTATTATATATATATATATATATACATATACATATATATATATACATATATATATATATAGATATATAATATACGGAATGAGAAGACAAAACGGGCATATAAATACGGAATACGCTGACACGAAGATTAGGCCGACAATTTTGTGTCAACCACCTACTTTAATTTATGAATTACTATATGTTAGAGAAATAATTGGTATCTAATTAAATAATATTTTAATAATCGTTATATTATAATGAATATATTTAATTATCATTTGGTTTTATAGAGAATAGACTATAAATAATTACATTTTTAGATTTCTGCGTGTATATACTTGGTTACACAAAAAAACGGAATCTGTTGACACACTGTTTTTACCGAAATACAGCAACTTAATGCGTATATGTCAAATGGCAATTTATGAATTAATATATTAAATGTACTTTAGAATAAATATATTGAATAAAAATATAAAAGATGTTATTAATTAAAAATATACATTTTGAATTAAATATTATTATTATTTTGTAAAAATATACATCAATTTCTATTTATAATCAAAGATTTGTATGACTCATAAAAACTTAGGAAATAGTAGTAATTATTTAAATTTCAATATTATTATTTCAGATTATTTCAAAATTTGAATAATAATAAATAATTTGTATATTATTAAATATAGTAGGTATTATATTTTAATAAATTATCTATGTATATATATAGTAAATAAATATATAAATGTATGTTATATATTATTGAATATAGAATCGTAAGTAAGATACTATAGTAACATTTTCGAAATATTTGTTTTTCAATAAGTTATTTATTTTTCATTATATTACATTATTAATTCATTTTAACCTTCCTATATAATATCTAATATTAGTAATATTACTATAATTTTTAATATTTCCAAACTAGTATAAAATGTAAATACTATACATTTATAGTCTACGAATAACCCAACTATAATGTATTTGTACGATATAAATAAAACCATAGGAATACGATTTTTTATATTGATGCTATTATTATAATAATTATAATAAATTTGATATCATTAGACATATTATTAAATTCTATAATAGAAGTATTTTAGTTTATTTTTATTTAAAAAAAAGTTATGCACAAACAAAATAGTAAAAATAATACATGGTGTAGATAGGAATTATGCATGTTTTAATTAATTTATAATACTTATGCAATCATGATTCATTCAATAATTTATATTTTTTAATAGTATATATTCGATATTATTAACACATAGATTAATAATCATATTTGTATCCGCTTTTTGTATTGTATTCAATAAATATATATTATTATTATATAATTATTATAATATATACACACTTATATAATTATGTAAGCTTATTTATTTAGTATTAACAAAGATTTTGCGAAGCAAAGATATAACACTCCCTATACATGCAACATAATTTAGTAATATCCCCTGCTGCTGCTAGCAGTAGTATCGAAATCACTGAAATAGATTTAGGTTAGGCTCTATTTGCATACAACAATTTTTTCATTGCTCTATTAAATTACATGCAATATAAATTAGCTTTTATTTACTAAATATATACTTATAGCATTTAAAACATACATATCATATTTGTTTGTTATATATTAGTAATGAACACTTAGTTTTCATCATATAAATATTAATTTAAAGCATATTATTTAACATTTTAAAAGTGTTTAGTTAAATACGAATTTACATTATAGATAACACATAGTTCCTAAAAGTAACCCGCTATAGGTGGCACTGGGGTATTTTGTATACAAATTCGAAAAACACGATTTCGCGTGTTATATCTTTCCTTCGGAAAATCTTTGGTATTAATTCAATATAAATATAATGGGATATGTATATAGATATACAAAATGTTTAATCTGGTATATATATATATACCTCAATCCAAAGTGGCGAGTATTAGAATCATTTAGAATTATATTTTAAAGTGATGCCACACATGAAAATATACGCACGAAACAACCTCACTTGCGAATATCAAACGTTTCTATAAAAACATAATTATTTTCAAAATGCATGCGAATATTCGTAGGTATTTACGTTTTACTTCTATTTATATACCTCACTTTAACTCTCCCTAATAAATTCAATATAATGTTAACATTTTAATTAATACATGTAAAAATGTATATAATTATACGAGGGATTTCCATATAGTTTAGGTGTGGAATAGACTTTATAGATATAATAGCCATACCCGAGCTAGCTTTGCTATGTTTTTTATTGTTTATCTATCTATTTTTTATTAATTATAGCGATTCCTGATTCTGCATTTCTGCCGTACACGACCCGTAACATTATGTATTATATATTAACTCATTGATAACAAAATTATTGTCTAATTAATTGATAACGAATTATATTGTTGATTTTATTTTATATTGTATAAAATACTTTTACTATAATTTTAAATAAGCATTTTTTATATTTTCGATAATGATAAGTTATTAGTATTTAAATCGTAATTGAACCAAAATCATATTTTGATACCCGAAACCTTCCATGTAGTCAATTACCCGAAACTACCCGACATCATTTACAACACTAATATGTATATTATATTTAAATATTTATAAAAATATATATATATATTAGTCATTAATATTTTCTTGTATAAAAGAATAATAAATTAATTATGGATTCTTACATGTCAATTTTATTTCAAATTAAAATACTAAATATATCAATTGTATCAATTATGTTATATTCATTTAAACAATAATCAATTAATTATTCTTGAAAACTTATATAAATCTTTATATTTGATCAACATTAATAATTTAATTTATATCAAAAACAGATTTTATGTATTTGTATCAAATAATCATAAATATATTTAATTGTATTTCATTTATTTATATTTGTTAGTGTAATTATATTAGAATAATACATTACATAAATATTATTATTTGATTCAAACATTAACATAATTATCAAAATCAAATTTAGTATATTTGTATATGAATCATTAATCAGAAATGTATTTATATTAAAGTATATTTGTATATACAAGTTGTTAAGTTATTAGAAAAAGAATCAATGCGTTAAATACATTATTTATTAACTTTGTACATTTATCACGGCTCTTATAGATAGGCGTCTAGCATTGCTTAATCATGTGAGACGGTGATGTATGGGCATATCCCTAGCACTCGGCGTGTGTTAGTATAATGCGAGATAATAATAATAATACACAAAGTAATAGTGATAATAACATAACATCACCTCTTCTAAGAAGAAGATATATTACAGGACAAATCGGTAGGGAGTGTGCCTGTTCCTGGAGCTTCGGCGTATAGTTTCCTAAGCTGCTTTTGTTCTATAATAGCTGTGTGTGAGAGGATGGTATTATTATCAGATGGTGGTGTTGGGTAATTAGATAAATGTAGTGTTTGAGTGGGGGTATTCTCTATGGTGGTGTAATTTTCTTGGGGTTAGTTGTAGGTGTTGATCGTATTTTATGTCTTGTACGTCATAGGATGTTTCCCGTATGGGTACACATTACATATGATTCTGGTTCGTTTCTTGACAATGGTAGCTGGGGATCATGTGAATTTTAAGGAGTCTCGAATTTGACAGATTTGAACGTTATGTACGATGTATGCAGTTTTCTTGCAAGTAATGTCATCTAGTTAATTTATGTCTGTTTGATGTGTTTGTAGTTTCGTGCGTTCTGATGTTTGGATTGATGTAAGAGTAGGTGTAGAGGGCTGGGGTCATCATATTTTGAGGGTTATTTCTCTAAGATAGTAGTGCTTTAGTTATCTTATTGATTTCTGTATTTTTTATAATGTTCTTTATGGTCTGAACGTGTCTTTCTATGAATTCATTTGATGCTAGGTAGTGAGGACTGGATGAAATGTGGGTGATGTCCTATTAGTGGAGGACATATATGGTATGCTTCTGATGTTTGGTGGTAGTTTCCAATTGCTTATTGGATGTGTCTGGAATCTTTCGCATTGGTTGGAATACCATATTACATATAATATCATGATGTCGCCTTACTTCTTTGGTGCATATGTTATGCTGGATACCTATGCTGTAGGCTTATTTACCGATATGATGATTCCTTTGGACATCATACGCTATAGTTCTATATATACTTTAAAGTTGATTTCGACACATTTATTCGCATGTAACAAGGGTCGTACTTATTTGTCGAGGCTTATTTGAAGTGTTACGGGGAATATTCTGGTATCATTTTTGGCGGGTGGTTTTGATATAGGTGGGATTATGTCTGTGCATAATATTTTTATGAGGCTTAGCCTTCTGCAGATGTGTCTATTAGTCATATTATAGGGGGTTGTGGGGATTCGACTATAGTGAAGTTTATATCGTATAATATGCCATTATAATTATAACATATTATTGTTATGCCGTAGGTCGCAATAGGTTTATTTTCATATGCTAAGAGTATGTATGGATAGGGGTTAGTTAAGTAGGCTTTCTAATGTTATTGTATACCTTAAAGGATAGTACATTACTTTAAGACCCTTTGTCAACTTTAAATAATATATATGTTCTATTTTTAAAGGGTATGAATAGTTTAACATAATTTAATAAAAACCTTGTATCTTATGTCCTGGTCTGCTACATGTAAGTTTGATGTAATTTAGTGGACTCCTGTTTCTTATAGTTCTTATAGTAATGTCTGCTCCTACAGAAGGATTTGAAGTTATTCATCTTGTTACAAGCATTGCATCTGAGTCCGAGAGCTGCTTCCTGTAATTTATTTCAACATAGTTTTTTTTGTAGTTTTAAACTATATAATTGAAACAAAATATTAATTAGTAAATAATTTAAAGTGTTATATATTACTAACGTTAATCAGTACATGATACCGTGTTGAAACTCATCAAATAAACTGGATTGCAGGTATCCAATTCTATATAATTTAAATATATTAATAAATATATATATACTTAATAGTTACTGATATTTTGAGTAACATATATGTATATATGAGTAATTTATATATATAAAAAATAGTTAGTAGATAATTAAGTATGATAATAAATATTATATACGATTAAATAGTGATATAAAATGAACCAAATAAAACATGCATATTGGAGTATATAAATTACCGGCAAAGATCTAAAAATTATTTAGCTGTAGTAAGTTTGGTGGTGGTAGGTGCGATATGTATTTTTGAGACGGCCATTTTGTTGAATTCATATATGTAGAGATAAGGAAGCATTTTCTCTTTTTTTTAAATGTTTCTAAAATACTATTTATTGATTTAAACTATTTTTTTTATTATATAAAAAAGAAAGAAAATCATATCTATTACATAAAAGTAACAAATATATATTTTACAAATAATAATTCTATTTTTGAATATGGGTTTTGTTATATTATTCATATATATGTTAATTATATATAGAAAAATAATTAGGTAGATAGCTTTGTACTTTTATCTAAACATTCATTTATATATGTAAACATAGCATATATTATTTCTAGTAAAATGCATTTGAAAAGTCAACAATAAATAAATTGTAAAGTAATTACATTATGCATTCAGCTAATATAAAATCAATATTATAAAATAATAGTTAATAGTTTATAAGTTAAAGTTAATAATTAATAAGTTTTTTTATCTATATATAAATGTAATTTTTATAGAATTTATATATTAGATATAAAATATTATATAACAATATATTTTAAATATCATGCTATAAAATATGCTTTTTATGTTATTTAAAAACTTATTTAATTGGTAATTTGTTCATAGTTACTAAATAACATATATGTTATATATGCTATATCATCAATTAATAGTACATATTAGTGATCTAAATTTTCAAATCTTTCAATTCAAGTTTCAAATCGAGTCACATCATTTTCAAACATTTATATAAATTATTATTTCAAATCTTAAATCTAATTTTCGAGTCAATTCGAGTCACACCTATTTAATTTTCAAAAATTTGTATGGATTAAATTCACTATTTATCATAGTATTGTAGCCACATTATTATACGTAATATGTAATTTATATACTTATAAATTATATAAGTCATTATTTATATGTATATATATATACAATAAATGCTCCTTTTTTTTCGAGTTTATTCCAAATTATAGTACTAATCGAACTTATTAAATATATTCCTATTATATATAATAGGAATATATTTAATAAGTTCGATTAGTACTATAATTTGGAATAAACTCGAAAAAAAAGGAGCATTTATACGATCAGAGTGATAGATTATTAATATAGATGTAGGGAACTAAATTAGTGAACAAACGTATATTAATAGATAATAGATAAGGACAGGTAGCTAATTGCATATCCTAAATTATTATTATATAATACTCATGAATCGATTTTATATGATACATTGGATGGCATTTAGTGTATGATACACTCTCAATATATAACTCTATGTAGAGAAATATGTACACTTATTAACTATTTTAGTGTTTGTATATTATATATGTGTGTATATATGCATGTATGTAGGTAGGTGTTTATTTAGTTAGATAGGTATGCAGGTAGGTATATGTGTAGATGGATAGATAGTCAGGCAAATATGTAGGCAAGTATACAGGTGGGGAGGTAGGCAGTCAGGTATGTAGGACCTACATATATATATATACATTGGGAAAGTAGATAGGTATGTATGTAGGTAGATAGGTGGGTAGTATAGTTAGGTAGGTTGTAGGGCAGGGAGGTATGTATGTAGGTAGATATATGGATGGGTGGGTAGATAGGAGGTAGGTAGGTGGGTGATAGGGTAGTTATATAGGCAAGTAGGTTGGTAGGTAGTCATGAAGGTAGAGAGATATGGGTGGGTAGTTAGGTGGGTGGGTGGAAAGGTAGATAGATAGTTAGGTGGGTGGTAGGGTAGTGTATGCATATAGGTAAGTAGGTACTCAGGAAGATATTTAGGTATATGAGTGGGTGGGTAGGTAAGTAGGTTGGTGGTAGGGTATGCATATAGGCAAGTAGGTGGATGGGTAGGTAGTCAGGTAGATATATGTATGGGTGGGTAGTTAGGTGGGTGGATAGGTAGATATGTGAGTAGGTAGATAGATAGGTAGGCGGGTTGTTGGGTAGGGTATGTATATGGGTATGTAGGTGGCTGGGTAGGTAGTCATGCATATACTTAGGTTGGTAAGTAGGTAGGTATATAGGTGGGTAAGTAGGTATTCATGTAGATATGTAGCTATAGTAGGTATGTAGGAAATCTGCAATGGAATTTGTTTATGTTTACTGTGCTCTCACATTATACTTTGTTTGTAGAAGTAAAGGGGATCAACTGTATATTAGATGATGGGAAGTTTTTACTATCAATAAATTCAATAATTTATGTGACAAACATTGTTTTATGATTTGAAAGTCTTCGAATACAGGAATTGGTAAAGATTTGATGTCTTCAAACATTTTTTTGGTGATTTGAATGTCTTCGAATACATGACATGGTAGAGATTTGATGTCTCCAAACATTTTTTTAATGATTTGAAAGTCTTCGAAAACAAGCAAAGATTTGAATTTTTAGATCACTAGTACATATTACAATTTGTTCTGATATTAACTAATTTATCCATTGAGATCCTCTTAATTAATAAATATATATATATATATACACAAAATTAATTTACCTTACTATGGCAAGCTTTTTCGGCACTTTATGAATCGCATTCTCAGATCATTTATATCTCTCATCACATTTAGTAGAGCACCAGACATGCATACTATATCGTCCATCGACTGCTGTATATAGTTCTTTATAGGCACCCACGATACGTCATTTATGAGATGACATTCAGAGAGGAACATATCTCGCCAGGTTCACTTTATTGCCCCAACAGTGTCCTGAATATAGAAATTAGAAAAATATAGATAAGTATAAATATAGATAACTATATTTATTAATATATATATAAGTTAAATTTGTTTTATAAATAAAATTACTTATTGGCGGAATAAGTCTTAATAGATTACTAAATAAGTCGTCAGAGATTACTTTAATAAATTAATATGAGTAATTAAGAATTAAGTAATATCACTACTCATTAGTAACCTCGTACCACTTGTAAAGTTAAGTGTTTTCATAATTCTACAATTATTATTCTAATATTTATATTTAATCATTAATTATTGATGGAAAATATAATATATACAAATATGTATATAAATAATAAATCTAGATTAGAAATTAAAATAATTTAAGATAACTATAATGTTAAATTCATAAATAATACTTTTAGAATAAACTAAATTTAATAAGACGTACTAGATTACATAGTCCGAAATGACCTCGTACAAGATTAATTTTAGATAAGTTTTTTTATAGATAAGTTAAATTGGTCTATAAATAAAATTACTTATTGACGAAATAAGTCAATAGATTACTCAAAAAGTCGTCAGAGATTACTTTAATAAATTTATATGAGTAATTAATAATTAAATTATTATGGCACGAGGTAATTAGAATGTACGTAATTTAAAAGTACGACTTATTACTAAGTTATTAAATAAGTTATTAGTACTCTCTTACGACTTGTAAAATTAAGTGTTTTCATAATTATAGAATTATTCTAATATTTATATTTAATTATTAATTACTGATGGAAAATATAATATATATATATATATATATATGTATATAAATGATGACTATAGAGTCGAAATTTAAATAATCTAAGATAACTATAATATTAAATTCATAAATAATACTTTTAGAATAAATTTAATAAGACGTACTAGATTATATAGTCCGAAATGATCTCGTACAAGATTACTTTCTACCGTAATTAATACTAAACATGTTATTAAAATATAAGTTATAAATCATACTATAATTATGATGTATAAATATTAATTATTAAACACTATATGATTATACAGATAATAATATACTAAACATAATAATATAATTTTAACACTAAATGAATACGATTTTATTAATTTTATAGTTAATAAATTATCATATTTAAAATTATACTATAATAAATTATTATAAAATAATTATCAACAATTATGTATACATTACTAAACAAGTAATATTATAGTAAATATATTATGTGTATTAATAATACTATTATATTATGAATTTTTATTATATATAATGATTATCATTATGATAAGTAAATAAATATTAATAATGTAAATTGAGCATTACTGTAATGATTACATCATTTATTTAATTAATATAAATTAATTTAATAAATGATTTATCTAGTTGACAATATTATAAATTTAACAATAATTTATGTTATACAATTATCAATAATCATTTTTATAATTATATTTCATATAATATTATACACAACATTTAAAATATGTCTAGTGAGCATGTTTTAGATTTAGAGTTTAAAATCGCGTTATTGTATTTGTATGGTGTTTATTAGTTATGTGTATTTGCACATAATATAATATATTATTAATATATTGATTAATTCAAATCTAATTTAATACTGTTACTCGAGTAATCAAAATAAAAAGTTTCCATATTTTATTCACAATACTATTATTATAACTTTAATATTCACAATTATTTATTATAAATTAAATTATTGTATTAATAATTATTACGAAAAATAAATTTAATAATATAAAGCAGATTTAAAAACACATGTTATATTCAATTATTGAATATTTCAAATTGTATTTTTTAAATAATTTAAAATATATAGATAATATTAAAAATGTTGTATATAATTAACTGTTAATTCAATTTACAATTTAATTTATAAATATATTATTTAAAAATATTATATTAATAAAAAACTAACATATAATTGTCTGTATAACTTGTTTAGATGAATATATTCAAATGAATTAAAATTATAGTTTATTTACATCAATGATTAAAATAACGCATGCGCATTGAATATTCTCATTATAATATGAAACTAGAGTATATGATTCATCATAAATAATGGATACCTAGTAGCGGATTATATGCAATCTTAATTGTAACCCCATTCGTGTTTATTATGCATGAATAAAATTGAATACCATTCCGGTATACTTTGCGTGGGTTTTTTTAGGTTGACAATTATTTTGTATATTTGTCATTAATGATTATTTTATAAAACCAAATATGGAACATTATATTATATATATTAATTAAGTATAATATAAAATTTCAAATTGATACCTATTGTTAAAAAAAGGTATGCCCATTAGGTATATTTTTGATTGTCAGCCGTTCCCGTAAAGAATGACTATATATATATATATATATATATATATAACTTAACATAATAAATAACTCTATAAATACATGAACATACATTTTGACGACTCTGATTTCAGGAGAAGCTACAGAAATCAGGAATGCTGCAACCCACCTTCACATACATCGATGATCTCAGCACTACACCCAAACACTTCATATGCACCATTAGTACGTCCACTCATAATATCACCGCCTCCGGTAAAACAAAGAAGATAAGTAAACAGGAGGCGGCCAAGAAGTTCATAGATTCATTGAATTGCTAAGTATTATTGAATATCATTAGTAAGTATTATTAAATTAATAAATGTATTTATATTTCATTAATTGAATTAATAAGTATATATTGAGTTAATTGAATAAATGAGTCTACATTGAATTATTACCATATTTGCAACACTGTCTAGCCGATTTCTTCACGCGTATCCTCATCAATGAGTCTCCCTTCCGTCGCATCTCAACGAATCACGGAATTCTACGAGAACAACAACCTCACGATAGAGTCCGCTCTCAAAGGACTGCAATCTCTAAACCTGAACTCCAATCCGCCGAAATCGATTGCCGCTAAAACAGAAATGTCATATAACACCGCTCTTTCAACTCAGGTTTATCTGAAGTTTATTAGTAGTAGTAGTGGTAGTGGTAGTAGTAGTGGTAGTATTAGTAGTGGTTGTAGTAGTATTAGTAGTGGTAGTAGTAGTAGTAGTAGTAGTAGTAGTAGTAGTAGTGGTAGTAGTGGTAGTATTAGTAGTGGTAGTAGTAGTATTAGTAGTGGTAGTAGTAGACGTAGTAGTAGTAGTAGTAGTAGTAGTAGTAGTAGTAGTAGTAGTAGTAGTAGTAGTAGTAGTAGTAGTAGTAGTAGTAGTAGTAGTAGTAGTAGTAGTAGTAGTAGTAGTAGTAGTAGTAGTAGTAGTAGTAGTAGTAGTAGTAGTAGTAGTAGTAGTAGTAGTAGTAGTAGTAGTAGTAGTAGTAGTAGTAGTAGTAGTAGTAGTAGTAGTAGTAGTAGTAGTAGTAGTAGTAGTAGTAGTAGTAGTAGTAGTAGTAGTAGTAGTAGTAGTAGTAGTAGTAGTAGTAGTAGTAGTAGTAGTAGTAGTAGTAGTAGTAGTAGTAGTAGTAGTAGTAGTAGTAGTAGTAGTAGTAGTAGTAGTAGTAGTAGTAGTAGTAGTAGTAGTAGTAGTAGTAGTAGTAGTAGTAGTAGTAGTAGTAGTAGTAGTAGTAGTAGTAGTAGTAGTAGTAGTAGTAGTAGTAGTAGTAGTAGTAGTAGTAGTAGTAGTATAGTACATTATATAAATGTCTATAACTTTAATAATGAGAGATTAGTAATATTATTATGACCTATAGCTTTTCAATCTATGTATAAACACATGTATATATGCCTAGAAAGTACATGTTCAATATAGTACAGTAACGTTTGTTGTTCATTGTATTACATCTGATAGGAAAGAATGCTATCAGTGTTAAGTCACACCTACGACTCACTACTGTAAATAATAACGAATGATTATAGAAATTATAAATGATTTAGAGAAGGGTGTTATATCAGTAATTCACTGTTTAATATTGTGTCGGTGTGTGTATGTAGTAGTATTATAATTTATTTATTCCACTCAATTTTATTTTTAATTGATATAGTTTATTGTTATATTAATGATGAAATTTGTTTATTTGATGTTAAGTTTTTATTTAGTTTCACACCTAGAGTTTTTATCAGTTTTTTTTTTCTATTTCCGTATTTGATATTTTTATATGAGTTAAGGGAAGTGAAATTTTGCATTTGTTATGGAAGATAATACATTAAGTTTTTAGCTTATTAAATTTTAAGTAGTTTTTGAAATATATTTCTAGTTCAGTAGTTAATTTATGTGTTATTTCTGTGAGGTAATTTAAAGTAGTCGATGTATATACTTGGATATCATAGGCATACTTATGATAGTTAATATTGTATGTATTTAATATGGAGTTAATATCGGATGTGTTTATATTGAAAAGTATAGGACCCGATACACTACCTTGGAGATCCCCTATTGCAGGACAGTTGTAGATTTTATTCCGTGTATTATATTTATAGAGAAAGTTCTTTTTGTTAAGTATGATCGTATTAGTGTGACAGTATTATTATCACGTGGCACATCCCGATGTATTGTTGTTTTGAGTACAGAATTGTATGATGTATGGTGTGTTAAAATGCAGCTGAGAGGTCAAGTAGTATAAGTTAAACGTAATGATTATTTTGAATATTGGCAGATATACTTTTTATTCGGTTAAGTCTCAGTAATGTGATTTTGTTTATATTCACATTATCTTAGATTATATAATTTATTATTCATGATATGTTGGGAAAGATGTTATGTGATTATTTTTTCTATTAGTTTAGATAAAAAAGATAAATTTGATATTGCTCTGTAGTTTTCGGGAAGTTATTTGTCTAGTGATGATTTTTCGGTATCGGAGTAATTATTGAGTGCTTTAATGTTTGAGGGAAACTGGCGTGGTTTTATTGATAAGTAGATTTAGTGATAAGTTCAGCATATGAGAGGCAGAACAAGTTTAGGTTTCTTTTTAGTTGGTAAGGTGTGTATACATGTGTGTGTATTTATGTGTGTGTATGTGTGTATGTGTGTGTCTGGTGTAGTATATACTCTTTAATTATATATTTATTGTAAGATCATGTTAATAATAAAGGATATTTTTATATGTTTATATATAATAATCTGTTTATGTTTATATACATAATAATTTAAGTAAAATATATATATATATATATAGAGATATACAAATAATATAAATTAAGTAATTACTATGATAATAGAAAACTCAATAAGTTGATGATAGTACCTAAAACATTACAGACTATAGGTTATTATATAATAATTATGAATCTAGTAATACTGAATATATTTAATTATTTTTTAATAATTTTTGAATATTCTTATGTGTATCATCGATATAAAGAAAGTTTATTTATATCGATGGTATATATATATATTACGAGTGTTCAAATAAACTTCAGATAAACCTGAGTTGAAAGAGCGGTGTTATATGACATTTCTGTTTTAGCGGCAATCGATTTCGGCGGATTGGAGTTCAGGTTTAGAGATTGCAGTCCTTTGAGAGCGGACTCTATCGTGAGGTTGTTGTTCTCGTAGAATTCCGTGATTCGTTGAGATGCGACGGAAGGGAGACTCATTGATGAAGATACGAGTGAAGAAATCGGCTAGACAGTGTTGCAAATATGGTAATAATTCAATGTAGACTCATTCATTCAATTAACTCAATATATACTTATTAATTCAATTAATGAAATATAAATACATTTATTAATTTAATAATACTTACTAATGATATTCAATTATACTTAGCAAGTCAATATAAACTTGGTGATTTAATTAATTCAACGATATTTATTAATAAAATTAATAAAATATAAATACATTTATTAATTTAAATTAAATATATAATTATTAATTCAATAGTACTTAATAATTCAATTCAATTATTATTCACAAATAAAAAAGTATACAAACTATTAACAACATTTATAACTTTCAGAATTAGGTAGTGAGTGTAGGAATTAAACCCGATTAATATCAGGTAGTACCTTTTTCTCCACCAGGGGTTGATCTTCGAATGAATCTATGAACTTCTTGGCCGTCTGCTGTTTGCTCATCTTCTTTGTTTTACCGGAGGCGGTGATATTATGAGTGGACGTACTAATGGTGCAGATGAAGCGTTTGGGTTAAGTGCTGAGATCGTCGGTGTATGTGAAGGTGGGTTGCAGCATTCCTGATTACTGTAGCTTCTCCTGAAATCAGAGTCGTCAAAATGTATGTTCATGTATTTATAGAGTTATTTATTATGTTAAGTTATATATATATATATATATATATATAATAAATATATAATGTTAAATGTTAAATATATATAAAAATCTATTTATCCCTATTTATATTTTATAAAAAATAATTTCAAATTACAATTAATATTTAATACTATATTTATGAAAAAATCATAGATATATGAATATTATTTATTATATATTTCTATATACTAACTAAAATATTATTTATTTATTTATTTTTTTTATAGACTATTATTTATATATCATATATATATATATAACATTATTTATAATTTATTCTTAATTCTTGTTTTATATTTTATATTAAATATAATTATTTGAAAATAAACTATTATTTGCAATACTAATTTTCAAATAAATATTTAATAATATAGATTAATGTTGCAAATTAAAATAATGTTAATGTAAAAATTTAGAAAATAATATTTTAATATAATTATATCTTTTATATAAGATATTGTTATAGATGTGCTGGTCGAATAGAGAATGGAGGACACCTCAAACTAAAACAAATATGGATACATATTAAACATCATAAATATCAACAGTCGTGATTAAATATGTATCTATAGAGAAGTTCTTACAATTAATATGATATGATTTACTAGCCTTTCAGTGTACGCTGTTTGCACTAAAAAACCATATCATACCGAACTTCTCGATAATAACTAGATCACGCGATGGGCGTATCTCTAATTAGATAACTAGATCAAATTAGTTAATCTAATTATAAACTACGCTCTCTTTTACATTTTACAAAACAGAAATCAAAAAAACAAATAACAAAAAATATCAAATCAACATTCATCCAAATTACATAAGATTTACATTCGTTCAAGTCATGTCAACTAATTGAAATTTACAAAACAGAAATCAAATTATATAAAAAACACAAATAACAAAATATATTATATCAAAATTTATCTAAATTACATAACACATTCATACTTAGTACACAACACATTTATAAATACCTACATATAGTTATATACGTAGTTACCATATTACATATATAAATATTTTCAATATCATATTATCTAGAAGGGAATTGAATAGAATAATTAGAGAATAATATATTAATATATATACATCTAGGACTATATTCTCACCATACACTTGGAGACTGTATCTCGACTAAAGGCAAAACAATACTATGCATAATTCAACTATATTTACTAGTAAAATTAAAAGTAATTTTACTTTTAAATGACTGTAGTTTGAATAGTATTAATCTATGCATCTGTATCGTGTATACAATATACATTGTTATATTATATAATCATTATAATAATGGATGAGTTTATATAAAAAGTATCAAGTAAAGATATGTCTTTTAGTTACAAAATAAGTTGATACAATAATACCGACTAGTGCCTCTTATAAATGAACTATAATTATGATAATAAAAGATTAAGTTAATAATAGGGAACAGTCGCTCAAAATATTTGCGAAAAGTGAGGCGAGCGTGAGTATTAGTTTGTAAATAAAGCGCATGTCTTTCTTTTCGACCCAGCCTCCTTTATAGTAAATTACTATTAGTAATATCTTCGTATAACTATAAGTATTGCTGGAAAATATTAATGGAAAATGGAATACGTTATATTTACTATAATCCGAAAAGTTACCAGAAACTATCCAAAAGTAAGTAGCTGCATTACATCCCAAAGTGAGCCTATATGAATTTATTTCGCATTTAAAATTTAACCTTTAACCCTCAACTCGTTCATTTTGATCGTAACCCTAATATATACACACGAGTATATTAATATATTATTATAATAATTATATACATATATGTATACTCCTATAAGAGTATACCCGTATATTATCAAAACCCTCTATAACCGAGGTTATAGGAGGTCTTGATATTATATTGAACAATAATGAACTATAGGGGAAATTATCCGATTACCGATCCCATCCTAATACCGAACCCCTATCGTATCTCAGTAACTATAAGAGATATCAAAAAATTATATATACATGAACTGTTAGTCATTTAATGATAAATATGAATAAGTATTTTGTTTTAAAAAATATGCAATCCTACAATTGTTATTTAATATAATGTAGGACTACTATTCTGTTTTTACTTTTTAAATATTTGAATAATAACTTTTTTTAAATCATTCTAAATACTTTATTAATTAAAAGAAAACTTAATAGGCTACTGCACATAATATTGTGGATCAATAAAATGTTTATAAAATTTATAAAAATAATTTAATTTAATAACTATTAACCTATATATATTAATTATAGCAACCCATATTATTTTCTTATTACCGACCCCATGTGATTTATAATATCCAATCAAAATAGATCCGTATTTACTTTAAAATATGTCGTAAGTTGTTTGTGTATCATTAATATAGATTTAGGATTCATGATTCCAGTTGATTATATACATACTGATTAATAAATAAATATTAAATAATAATATACACTATTTTAATATAATTATTATAAAGTTTAAATTTAATATTACTATTAAAACATAAATTCAATACAAAATAAATTTCGTGCATGTTATAATTAATTATATTTATGTATATCTACTATTTCTATTGGATATTATAATATTACAATTATTAATATCGCGATTATTTTAGGGGGTCGGTAATAGGGGAAGGGGTCGTTATTAGGCTCATGTATCCGATTACCGTCACCCCTGTTTATTCTTGTAAATATAATTATATAAAAAATTTAAAATAGCCACATTATTCATTGAGAAAATCTTTTAAAATCTTTATAGTGAATTTTATTTACAAATAAAGTGTATATATATTCGTAATCCATTTTTTTATTATATTATAAAACTTATACAAATTATTCTCATTTATTAAGTGGTTTAGTGATGTTAATTACTGAAATTTATGAAATAATCTAACAACAATTATTTAATAAATAAAATAGACTTATTGATATATTTGAAATATACTTACTTTGATTATATCGGTTGTTTTAAAATAAGTCACTGCGATAAGGAGCACCAGTCTGCGATTACCCTCAGTTTGAGATTACCCCTTCCGGTATAAATAAATGAAAATAAATACAAATATATATATATATATATAGTATTTAATAAATTATGTTCTAAGGAGTATATGACTGATTTACTAATATATAATTAAAATTATCTTATATAATTTTTATTATAGCTATACCTATAGCTTGTTAATTTGTAGCGATCATTGGAATCTTTTTTATCCTATATAAATTTCATATAACTTTTATAATAAAAGTTTAATAAAAGGTTAAATACCTAATACCTACTAAACCATATATTTATTGTTTAATTTATAGGTAAAATACAAATCTATGTATCAAGCCTACCAGACTACCAAGTTAAAATCGTGGGCCTATCATGAGTTAAATAATTATAGAGCCCCTAGAGTTAAAGATAAATCTCTATGGTTAAATATATAGTGAATATAATATTCTGTGTGCCGTGTTTTTAATAATAACGAATTCTAGACATTTACCAATTACATATTTACGAAAACTCATACTTATATTAATAATATGTTAATGTAAATTATAATTATAAAAATAATACTATAAAATATATATTTACAATTAATTTTAAATGAAACATAAATATTTTTAAAATTTTAAAATTAATCATTAATATTTTTTTAATAATAACGAATTCCAGACATTTACTAATTACATATTTACGAAAATCAACCTTATATTAATAATATAAATATTATTATTAAAATAATACCTAATAATTAAAAATTATCATATGATATTTAATATTATCATAATAATAATGATCATTTTCAATGTTATACTTTACATTATAAATCTAGGTCAGCTAAATTTAAAATCATATAATAATTGTCTGCTGGATAATATATATTTTATTATAAAACATTATTTTAATAACTTTTCAAATAATATTTGACTTTTAATAAATATATAATTTATAAATTTAATATTCATGCAGATGGCGAAATCACTGCATTATCTATGAAATAATGTTCTATTATTTTACATATCTAATATATTATAAATTAATTAATATTACCCATTTATATATAATTAATAATTGTAAATTGTGTTAACGTAACTGTCTTGATGAAACAACTTAAACGTATTTATTGGCTGAATACTGACATCGGCCCCCAATAAGTCACGTGTCAAACCGAGAGTTCAATTATACATTTCGCTGTTGGCGTTATATTTCTCATTACATTATTAATCGATTAGTGAATTCGTGTTTTATATATACATACATATCATAATACCGTTTGTTTATATAATAATATTATATTATATAAGCCCTATACGCGTTATTAAATTAAATTTTCCGTTAGTCACGTGACATATTGGGGGCCGTTATCAGTCTAAATCATTTATTGACAAACACACAATCTAGTGATAAATAAACCGTGAACTCTATTACTATATTTGAATATTGTGAGATTATTTTAATATTACTTCAAGGTACTCTCACTATGGATACCGGTGTTAATTAAAGTATTTATTTTTAAATTTGTAAAATTTACATTTCACCTAAAATCACTAAACTAAATAAAAACACTTCGCACGAGATCATCGATTACCCTGATTATGGGGTTGTTACAATAATCATTATTTTAATTGTATACACACCTGATCAGTACTCAGTGAGTACTATACTGAGTGGTATACAGTATCTATCATTATAAACATTTTATTGTTAAAATAAACAACGGTAATCATATCTATGTAAAGCATAAGAAGAAAATGCAATGAAAAAAAGTAAAGTAATTCAACAAAAAAACATTCCGTTGATGGTGGGCAGTTCTGGTGATGGTGATTCGGGCGACAGCATAACAAAGATATTGATCTTAATCTGAAGCCCTTTAGAGGAAATAATAACATCAATAATCATATATTTCATACGAAACAAAATGTATAATTTAAAACTTCTAATAAATATTTATTATTATTATTATCTATTATACATATTTTGATTGAATTTTAATTATATATACTAGATATTTTAGAAAAAAAACAGAAAAAATAAATCAAATAACTGCATTGTAAACAAATATTTAGATTTATCTAAATATATATTTACAGCGGCTAGGAACACATAATTATTATATACAATTTCATAATAAAGTTCATTATAAACACATTACTAAATTTTAAATCTTTAATTTCTTAGTTAATTATTTAGTTACTATATTATATTAATCAACTTAATTTCAGAACGAAGAAAGGCTCGTAATAATAGGGGATGCAGCGTATCTTGCTTTACCAATGCTCGTAAACCATTTCAAGGATCACATGTATCAGAAGAAGAAGATAATTTCAAACGTAGATATCACGAGTACGAGAATGGAAAAGTAGGCAGTCATTTGGATTTCTCAAGTCGAGATGGCTGATATTATTAAAACGATGAGATACTAAATAATATATAATATAGTACCATAATCTACACTTGCATCGATGCTTGATTTATATTACATAATATATACATAATCAAGATGAAAATGTTCCATTATGGGATGTAATATCTAATTATGATATTATATATGATATAATCGATAGACAAGGAGTAGATTTTAATATTAGAGATTTTATTTTAATAAATTATGATAAATATGATATATACCTTTTTATTAGTGAAAATAAAATATAAATGTATATATAAAAAATAACTATATATCAATATACACTAATTTAACAAAATTTCACTAATTTTGAGTAATTGTATTGCATCATATCAATTTTTTCATCTAATCTTTTTCGTTAGTTAAGATTTTCCGCAATTCTTCCAATCTGTTATACATATATAAAAAATAGGATATGGGAGAAATCAAATATAATAATTGTCCTTCTATTAAATAAATATACTTTGATTACCTTTCTAATTTTGTGGGAACAGTTATAGGGATTGATAGTGAGGGGTTTGTTGTGAAAGAGTATTTTGATTTATTAATGATTTAGATATGTCAGTATGGTAAGACAGTTTAGAAGTAGTAAAAGATGTATGAGGGATTGTTAATCTGGGGTTTTGTATAGTAGAAGTAGTGACAATAGTGTGTTCTCGTTCTATTTATGTAATTTAAATAATAATCAAAATTGAGTGTGATATCGTGTTAATTATAGGTGTTGGTTAATTTAAAAAAGTTCATTTGAAATATTGGGGTTATATTTATCAAGGTTTAGTTTTTCTAATAAATATAATAATAATAAAATTGTGATAATTTAAAATATTAGTATTTAATGATAATATTACCTTTAAATGAATATTTAGTGCTGATAGCTTTTCAATGTTTTTGCAAGTCCATAGTTCTAAGATATCCATGTATTATTTCATTATTGGGGGGGCGTAATGCTGCCGAAACCTCATCGCATCCATTTTTGTAAGAAGTGTCTTTCTCTAAATATAATGTTAATAAATTAACTCAAATGGTAAAACTTCCTATCTATACGTAGACAATCATAAGTAATTTAGTCAAAATGTAAATAATCTAGCTGTAGTGAAGAATTAAATTAACAAATTTAAAGTAATTTTTCCTATTAAATTGCTGATTTATATATATTAACATATTTGATAATGTGCTTATTGATAAATTAAAGAAATAAAACTTATTAAATATAGTGATAAATGTGATTATTAGCCTTATATAATGTTATTAAACTATATTATATCATATTATGATGTTATATAAAACATGTATAACTACATATCATATTATAATATATGTATTTATTATTCTAATACATATCAAAATTGTATATAAATATTAATATATAAGTTACATAACATATCTAATTTCAATGAATTTAATATATTTATTTATGTCATATTATAATTGTAATACTCTTCATGTAGGTTGATGTCATTATCAGTATTTAATTTAGTATTAGTATAACAATTTATACTAGTATCAGTGTTAGTATCAGTATCAGTGTTAGTATCAGTATCAGTATTAGTGTTAGTAGCAGTATCAGTAATTGTAGCAGTATTTGTAAATTAAATCGCAGAGTTGGATATCATCGCTAGCTCGCAGGGTACGAACCAGATCTTTGTAATTACGAGATGCACGATGTGTCTTTATTGCCGTGACGCTTCTCTCTATAAAACTGTGCAGCTATAGCTTTGTTGATCGGGAACCGTCTGCTATCTGCTTTATGAGAGGTGATGAGGTAAAGTGGGTAGCTAGTTAGTACAATCATTGTTGTTATTGTTATAACGGTTATTACCCGGGATTATTATACAGGGTTATTACTATTACTATTATTATCATTAATATGATTTAAGGGGATATACGGGTATTCACATTCATTTTTATTTTAAATATTGTTTATCGAATATATACTCTACAACATGTCAAAATATTATATGTTAAAATGATCTATAAGGTATTAAAAATGTGTTTTTAGAATGCAAACTATTTAGATAAAATTATGAGTAAAAAAAATGGAAAAAAATGACAGTTTACTGATATTGTAACACTATTTGTCAATGGTTTTAATTTAGTAATTTAGTAATTTATTATAAAATAATAAGAACTATTTAAAATAATTTTAATTATCATTATAGAGTCCAAAAACAGATACAAAATATAGTCAATCTTTTATATTGATTATCTCAGAATATTAATTTTTCGTATAGAAATTAATGATCATTTTTGGCCAATAATTATTATGCTTATAATCAATGAAACTTAGTCACATTTTCACAGTATGTCTGATTATGTCTTTATTATATATAATGAAAATCTTTGCAATTAGAATCAGAGATAATTATATATTTAACAAATATTAATCAGTTTTTATAAATTATATTGCCCTTTTTTTAAATATAAATAATTTCAAAACTAGAAACTAATTATTAAAATATTTATTATATTAAAATTAGATATCATACTAAAGTTAGAATGTAGGTATTAATTGACTGGATATAGTTGGATTATAGCAGACGGGTACGTCGTGTGTTCATATAGGTGTGGACTACACGAGTGGGGCTAGCCTCTTTAGTGGGGCTGGGTGGGGCTAGCCTCTTTAGTGGGGCGGGTGGGGCTAGCCTCTTTAGTGGGGCTGGGTGGGGCTAGCCTCTTTAGTGGGGCGGGTGGAGCTAGCCTCTTTAGTGGGGCGGGTGGGGCTAGCCTATTTATTGGGGCTGGGTGGGGCGAGCCTATTTAGTGGGGCAGGTGGGGCTAGCCTCTTTAGTGGGGCTGGGTGGGGCTAGCCTATTTAGTGGGGCTGGGTGGGGCTAGCCTATTTATTGGGGGGCAGGTCTCGAAAAATATATGGTATAAGTATAAATATTTGCTAACGTTATTATCATCTTTAAGAAGAAAGGTCATAGGTTGATGTTGTCATCTCTAATGCAACACGTTACTGAATATCATGGACGATGTTGATGAATTAAGTTTATATTTATCATAATATATAGTTGAAAATATTAATATTTTCTAACGTATTTATTATCTCGAAGGCGAAAGTACATGGACTTCTCTTATTCATCTTGAAGATGTCGTGTCAATGATAATAATGGATTGCTCTTGTCACCTAGATGGATATATAATATATACAAATAATATTATAAGTAAACTTATATATTTAATATAAATTAATAAGTTTAAAGTTTATACCGAGCTTATACGATGAAGATGCCTATCTATATTTTATAAGTTAAACATTATAACGCATCGTCGGGTTGACTGTGCACTGTAGGCTACAGTTTTTTAGAGAAGCCTTTGATTTCAAAATGCGGGTTTTATTGCTAACAACCTATATTCACATATTTTTATAAATAGAAAATATTCAAGTTAGCAAATAAAATAAGATACCCAAATAAAAAATGTTATAAACTACATTATTTTATTATTGAATAAGTAATGTATAAGATAATATAATCATTACCAATATACTAGCTCTAGCCATAAACATAGTCATACCAACATCATCCACACTTTGAAATCATAGACTACATTGCCCGGAAACTATCGTTGGCACCCATCTATGAAAACCTCAATACCACGATGCACTCCCTAAGCGAATTTAAAAATCATGTTACTTCAGTAATTTTGAACAAATTAATCAGTACGAGTTTGTTATGATGTGTTGTATGTATATTTATTATGTATACTATATAAATTGATATAAATACAAAATAGCTATAATATATATATATATATTTACTATAGTATTATATATGGATTCCAATGATCTCGCACACTGTTAATTTAAATAATTATCTATAAATAGTAGAATTCTTATTGAACACTAAATCACCAAACCAAATTAAAACACTCCAAACGAGATCAGTAACGAGATCAAACCTTACATATTATATAGTATATAATATAGGTATAATTAATATTAATATTTAAAAAAAACTAATCAATTATAAATTGAATCCTAGTTATTATAGTATAAATTAAAAATCTAATCGCGTGAGCGATCTAAATAACAATAGTTACGGTTTTAAATAGATCGCGAAATTTGGTATACATTTTATATTTTCATAATTATTATAATTTCAAATTAACTTTGAAAGTATAAACATATATATTTATAAATATAATATAATAATTATACTAATTCATAAGTATACTATAATAAATAAAATATAATAAACAAATTACTAGAATATATATTTCTACTGTTAAATATACTATATTATTATAATAATATATGTAAGGAATAATAAGTATGAACATATAAAATGTATACGTAATTTAGTGATCTATTTAGAATTGTCTCTTTCGTTATGTAAATCTCTCATACGATTCTATTTTTAAATATCTACGCCTATAACTCTGATAACACAAGTTATACATCATTTATTACATGTATAACCTAATTAAGTGTATTCTAAAGAATTAAATATACTGTATATGATTATAATATATCATAATGATATACATAAACAAATATTGACTATACTATTATCATAGACACCTAAAGCTGAGTTCACACCAAGAATCCATACAGATATTCCGCACGGATATATATTTTAAAATAAAATATATTTAAAGCATTCATAAATCTGGACAGAAAATCTGAGTATAACGCACGCCGTGTTTCTTGCGTTAAAATTCCTCATATTTCCGTTCAGTGCTCGGATTTTATAGAACATGTCGTAAATAAATCTGTAATGATTTATCCGAACATTTAAAATTGACTTCACACCTAAAATAAGTTAATATTCTCGGATTTTCAATCCGTTAGGGTTATCATGTATTATCCGTACGGATTCTTGGTGTGAACTCAGCTTAAGAGGCAAAGCCTATACATAAATATAACGTATTTGACTATTATACTTAAATTCAATTTAACATTATCGATATTGTTAACAGTATCAACATGAAACCGAACTGTTTAATAATAATTATCATAATTATTAAATAAGTATGATAAAATAAAGTATTTTTATCATAATTATTAATTTAATTAAATAATTTTGATAAAATAAAGTATTTTTATCACAATTAAATAACTCATTACATATATAATTATAATATATAACATATTATGTTATACGTATATATTATATAATATACAATTATTTTGTTAACTATATTATGTAATATTATATTATATATATAATTATTATATCGTTATTATAAAAGGGCTTTCACACCAACTCGAACGCAATTGTTAACTCTAATTATTAGAGGTTGAAGTTTAACTATATTATTTAAATCTACTAAAATGGGTTACTAAAATCTGTAATTATTATAAACTATTAATTATTAATTCTTAACCATAGGCATCTAAGGGGCCCCTTATGTATTAATATATAACCTCTTTGTTCTTAACTATGATCATTATATTTAACTGAATAATAAACATAAAAATAATATTTGATTAAATATAAGTATAATACAATTTAAATATAGATATAAACCTACTATAAATTTATATTTCTATAAAATATGTACATATTAAATATATTCATATTTAATACATGTATACATATTTTAGGGATAAGGGAGCATATATGCTCCCTATATATTGTAGTCTATGCCCTTGTGGGTCTATGCATGTATATATTGAACACAGCAGGCATTACACCGTGACATCCCAAAGATTACATAACACACATTAATTCAGCGTAATCTATATGTATTTATAGAAGAGCGGCAAAATAGCTTCATTCATTATTCTACTTTTGACCAACGATTTGCATATACGTGGTGTAATACAAATATAAAACAATATTATACTGTGTCTAATAAAGTTGTATATATATATATATATATATATATGTGTATGTGTGTGTGTGTGTAGGTGTAGGTGTGTGTATGTGTGTGTGTGTGTGTGTGTGTGTGTGTGTGTGTAGATGTATGTGTGTGTATATGTGTATGTATATTTCATATACTATTGTATTACACTTTACAATATAAAATATACATCTTATATCAAATACATGGCAGGTTGAACTATAATAATCACGCATTGAATCGTTGCAGTGGGAAAGCTTTGCCTATTTATAATATCTTGGTGACCTAGATATATTTACTATACAATTCAACATATGTATATATAATTGGTAATATTTCATAAATAAATCTATATATATATAGTTTTATATATTATAATATATATATATATATATATGTAAATAACTATATTTATATATATATATAAAAATGTATGTGTGTATGTGTGTATGTATGTATGTGTATGTGTGTGTGTGTGTGTGTGTGTGTGTGTTTGTGTGTGTATGAATATACATATGCTTACGATTCACATTTGATGAGTCATTATTTATGTTAAATATTTGAATCCGCGAGCTTAATTCAGTG
This sequence comes from Osedax fenrisi, assembly GCA_964019155.1. Lineage (NCBI taxonomy): Eukaryota > Metazoa > Annelida > Polychaeta > Sabellida > Siboglinidae > Osedax > Osedax fenrisi. The sequence goes on along the minus strand of OZ025239.1, from coordinate 18,208,426 downwards.
ACCAATCAGGCTACGCCGCCCGCCACACGCGGCGTTGGATACTGAATAACAAATACTGTGTGCCGTATTTAATGCATAGCCAATATCGTTATTATAAAAGGGTTTCACACCAACTAGAACGTAATTGTTAACTCTAATAATTAGAGGTTAAAGTTTAACTATATTATTTAAATCTACTAAAATGGATTTTACACTGTAAATTTTTACACCTAATTATAATAATTAGGTGTACAAATTTACATAATTATTATTGGAGTTCATAATTGCATTCGAGAGGTCTGAAACCACTTTTATAGATAAGCATTTCTTTTATTTTAAATGTTGGATTTAAATATTAGAGTTAAACTTTAAAGTTAAACCCTTTTATAATAACGATATAATAATTATAATAATATCATATTATTAATATTAAATATTCAATATTATATTCAATATAATATAATAATAATATAATTGTATATATATATACCGTTGTAACTATTTATTAGTTTATATATATACTATAGTTTATATTTAAGTTATTTAAAACATAAATTTATTTAAAATATTAAATATATTAAATATAATATTGGATATCTAATATTTTAAATAAATTTATGTTTTAAATAATTTAAATATAAACTAATAAATAGTTACAACGGTATATATATATACAATTATATTATTATATAATATAATAATATGTCTACTTACTATTTTATTGTACTTTAATATCTTAGAAATTGAATTATATGATATAAGAAAACTTTATATTTCAAATAAATTTTAAATTAAATTGTTGATAAATATTAACAAAGATTATAAGCTTTATATATTACAGAATACAGTATAATACAGAATTATTAAATGCATAGATTTATATTTTACATTGTAAACTATAAATCTATGGGTGAAACACATCTTTTGCTACCAATATATCCATATATTGATAGTTTAAAAATATATGTATACTAGCCGTACCCGTCCAAGCGTTGCTCGGTTTTTGATTGTTTATCTATCTATTATGTACTAATTATAGCTATTCTTTATTCTGCATTATTATTTTTTTAATATTTCAAAAATTATTTGAAAAATATAACAAAATATTAAAAAAAATACAAAATATATTTCAAAATATTACAAAATATATTTTAAAAATATGTCGAAAATATTTTTTAAAATATACAAAAATATTTCCAAAAATTGTCAATAAAAATTTACAAAAAATATTTTAAAAAGCGCCATGAAATATTTTACATGACAAAAATTAATTTTTGTAGACGTAACTTGGTATAACATTCAAAAATTTACCCAGCCCAAAGACCATTCAGGTGATAATGAGAACCATAAGTTTCCAATTATTATTAAATATGATTGGGAACTAAAGCGCCCAAAAGCGTCGAATCTATATGATTGGGAACTAAAGTGCCCAAAAGCGACGAATATATCGATTCATAATCAAAGCGTTAAAAATCGACGAAAAAGCTCCCATAAATTCTCAAAAGCACCTAAAAATGCTGATAAATTGTTTGGTGGGTGGATTCTAGAAAGTGGCTTCACATATTTTTATATATTTGATTTTGATATATCTTATATAGCACGACCAGATATCAAGCGTAACGGTATCATGATTACTAATATAAATGATGTTACATGTTATAATAATAAACTTAGTTTGTTATCGTTTAATAATTAATTTATTTTATCAATTTATTTTTATATATTGTGTATAATTTTTTTTTTCTGTAGCATTTATTTGTTATTTGTAAAAATGATGATATTATATATTTAACTTATATATTATATGTAAATGTATATAATAATAAATACAATATATTAATATTTGTTATTCTTAGAATGATATCAATAGTATATTTCCATACTCATTGCGGTAAACCATACTTTGCTTTGCCATGCTTAAATATGAATTCCATACTAATGCTTTACCGGTGCTTTAATACAATGTAAATGCTTTATAGGTGTCCTAAGGGTGTTTTAATATAAATGCTTAGCCATGCTTAAATATGAATGCCATACTAATGTTTTATAGGTGCTTTAATACAATGTAATTGCTTTATAGGTGTCCTAAGGGTGTTTTAATATAAATTCTTAACCATGCTTAAATATAAATGCCATATTAATGTTTTATAGGTGCTTTAATACACTATAAATGCTTTATAGGTGTCATAAGGGTGTTTTAATCATGCATAATGCTTTAAGGGTGCTATTCCTGTTTGCTGGGGTATCATAATGGAAATTCATATCACCAATAAGGATATCATCATTACTCTTAGTACTTGTAATTATATCAGACAATTCATTTAGAAATATATTTATATCATCCATAGAAAATCTAGGTGGTCGATAAATTAAAAATTACGAGAACTTAATAGAATTATGTAAATAAAAATGGATAAACCTTCACTATAATCTAAATTAATCTTCTTAAAATTAGAATATTTATAACAAATTTTAAATAAAATACGAACACCACCACCATTACTACCACCCATATTATCAAAACATCTAGGACTGTGAAAAAAAGAAAATTGATCTTCCGTTATATCACTGATTACAGCAGAATCTAATTTATGTGGTATTCACATGTATACATAGGATGTGAAACATGAACCTACATGTGAAACGTGAACACTAAATAAATACCTACAAAGATGAATATATTCCTGAACACTAAGATCCTTCGTAAATTACTTAATATAACATACACTAATTATATAATGAATAAGGGAATACGGATATGAATTACAAATAGAACGGGCTGTCATGATAGTTTATTAATAATGGGGAATAAACGAAACTGATTTGCTATATTCACGTTTCGAGATGTAAGCAAATGTAAACAAATATTACCAGAAACTATAAGATGTGCTAGAATAAGAGGAATTCAGAAGAATTGCTGAGGAGATAACATAGTTGAATGAACGTGAGTGAAAATATGTTAGATTTATACAAATACTAATTGAACTTCATTAGGAATATTATAAACCTGTCGATTATGCATGCATATATATTATATAACAATTAACAATACAAAGATAGATAGTGATATTAGTCAAAGAAAATATTAATATGAGAAATAACTTCAAACAGACCAAATATAATTTACATATATAATTATTAATGTCATATGGCCCTAGAATTTGTGATTATTAATTCCCCATACGAAAAATAATATTATTTATTCGGTACAAATATTAAAAATAATTTAATAGAAGTATAATGATATATTGTTAATATGCTTATTTTATTCAGCTTTATTTATACTATAACTTTAGTTTGTATATTACTTTAATTTATTTGTCTTTTATATATGATGATTACTAATTATATGCAGAGCCTTCATAAGTATAAGTTCAATTATTAGAATATTAATACCAGTAAACTTAGTCAATCAGGGAGTCATTTATAAATTTGTGTATACATTTGTACACAATATACTTATAAATATATACATATATATATATTATGCATTTTTAGGATTTAGTATTGATTTATAGATAATGATCTCAATAAGTTCAGATTCTACGAACACTCATGTGTTAAAACCAAAATGCGATATAATAATATATATATATATGTGTAGATTAAACTCGAGAACTGGGGTATGATTCTATTAGAGGTTATAGTTAAAGGTGTACAGCGCCCCTTGGTTAATATATCACATATACTATTTATTTAAAATAGTGCATGGTTGCATAGTTATATGGTAAATGTTAGCTAGTAGTTAAAACATAGGGTTTAGTCTGATTTATTTATATTTATACATATTGCATACATTTAATATAATTATACATTGAAAATAAAATCCAAAAATAAATCGATAACAATAATCGTAGAAATAGAAATACCTCGCATAGCGTAACATTATCACGGAGGCAATCATTACACATATATATATATACATCATTGAAATGATGTACCGAACTATTTGGATGTGAGTTGTTTTAAATAATCTAGACTAGAATACGCTGCCATATTCTCTGCCATTTCCCAAGTGGTTCCTTCCCCGGTGAACACGGACAGAGGACTAGAATCTATTCTCAGCATAACTAGGCAAGTCGGATTCGCTGAAATGTTAGATAGATAGTAAGTATAGAATTTAGAAAGAGAAATTATTACCGATATTATATCGGCAGTATATAATATATGTAAAATGTGATTAGATATTTATATATTTTTGTAATGGCATCACGAAATAAAGGCAATACTATGAATTAAAAAATATATAATTATAAGTAAGGAAAAGGCATATACTCGCTATCTCTGCAATGATAACTTGTTCTCTGAGAGATATTTTTCAGTGGTATATTTTATTATAATTCAATTATTTAATGAGATAAATATATTTATTTATTTATTAAAAATATAAATGTATTTATAATTTGGTTTTTGTATTGTTAAATTTTTTCAATATTATTGATGTCGATATTCTAGATAATTATATTACAATATTAATATAATACTATTGAAAATATGAATATAAAAATGAGTTTTTGCATTGATTTGTAAATCAGATTCAAATGTTTTTTTGACAATAATGAATAACGATAATATAATTCAAGCTTAAAAAAAAAAGTTTCACAATATATTCATTAGCAGATGTTCTGTCGATGATATTAGTATAAATTTAATTAATCGAATATCAAACTTACAATTAAGTTAGTACTTAAATAAAATGTAATATATTTATGAAATAATTATTATTTTTAAATTAGATTAATAAAGGGGACCGCAGTGTGAAAACTATCTAAAATTGGTAAAAATAAAAATTAATGATAATGATAATTAATGATATGTTATTCAGTATATATCAAATCAGTTTAGAAATGGACTAAAAAGAATATTGTATAGCACCAAATTTGTTATACTTTATAATTTATATATTAAATTTTAATTGTTGATATTTCAAACGAGTATTACTCAAAATAGTTTTTTTGCTATCTATATTTATAAAAATCTTTTGTCAGGTAAAACTAATTCAGCTATCAAACTAATTTCTATTTCTATACATAAATACATATGTATGTATAGTTATCTAAAGAAAAAGCGACTAATATAATTACAAATAATTACTAATTTTATTATTATCTCTTAAGATTGTATTAGATATGAATGCCCTTTTCATATAACACAACAATTTGTTGAATTTATTAAATAGTTTTTTTAGCTCAATGACCATATACATGGTAATACATTCACTATCTATTAATATGTGAATTCGTGAAATAGCATGCACACTAAGGTATTCCTTAAATACTCCTTAAAAATATTTTTATTTGTATTCATAATAATATTTTATAACTCTAAACACGTATTATAAGGTTAATTGGTCTACATATTAGCTGGACAATTACTATTTTGGTATGACAAATTGAATTTTATATGGATATATAACACTTTATGAGAGCTTTTTCATTGTTTTTTGATGCTTTGATAACGAATCGATATATTCGTCGCTTTTGGTCACTTTAGTTCCGAATCATATAGATTCGTCGCTTTTCGACGCTTTTGGGCGATACAGTTCCCAACAAATAGGGATAAATAGATTTTTATATATATTTAACATTTAACATTATATATTTATTATATATATATATATATATATATACATATATATATATATATATATATATATATATATATATATATATAACTTAACATAATAAATAACTCTATAAATACATGAACATACATTTTGACGACTCTGATTTCAGGAGAAGCTACAGAAATCAGGAATGCTGCAACCCACCTTCACATACATCGATGATCTCAGCACTACACCCAAACGCTTCATCTGCACCATTAGTACGTCAACTCATAATATCACCGCCTCCGGTAAAACAAAGAAGATAAGTAAACAGGAGGCGGCCAAGAAATTCATAGATTCATTGAATTGCTAAGTAGTATTGAATATCATTAATAAGTATTATTAAATTAATAAATGTATTTATATTTCATTAATTGAATTAATAAGTATATATTGAGTTAATTGAATAAATGAGTCTACATTGAATTATTACCATATTTGGAACACTGTCTAGCCGATTACTTCACTCGTATGTTCATCAATGATTTTCCCTTCCGTCGCATCTCAACGAATCACGGAATTCTACGAGAACAACAACCTCACGATAGACTCCGCTCTCAAAGGACTGCAATCTCTAAACCTGAACTCCAATCCGCCGAAATCGATTGCCGCTAAAACAGAAATGTCATATAACACCGCTCTTTCAACTCAGGTTTATCTGAAGTTTATTAGTAGTAGTAGTAGTGGTAGTGGTAGTAGTAGTGGTAGTATTAGTAGTGGTTGTAGTAGTATTAGTAGTGGTAGTAGTAGTAGTAGTAGTAGTAGTAGTAGTAGTAGTAGTAGTAGTAGTAGTAGTAGTAGTAGTAGTAGTAGTAGTAGTAGTAGTAGTAGTAGTAGTAGTAGTAGTAGTAGTAGTAGTAGTAGTAGTAGTAGTAGTAGTAGTAGTAGTAGTAGTAGTAGTAGTAGTAGTAGTAGTAGTAGTAGTAGTAGTAGTAGTAGTAGTAGTAGTAGTAGTAGTAGTAGTAGTAGTAGTAGCATAGTACATTATATAAATGTCTATAACTTTAATAATGAGAGATTAGTAATATATATATGACCTATAGCTTTTCAATCTATGTATAAACACATGTATATATGCATACAAAGTACATGTTCAATATAGTAAGGTCACGTTTGTTGTTCATTGTATTGCATCTGATAGGAAAGAATGCTATCAGTGTTAAGTCACACTTACGACTCACTACTGTAAATAATAACGAATGATTATAGAAATTATAAGTGATTTAGAGAAGGGTGTTATATCAGTAATTCACTGTTTAATATTGTGTGTGTGTATGTAGTAGTAGTGTAATTTATATATTCCACTCAATTTTATTTTTAATTGATATAGTTTATTGTTACATTAATGATGAAATTTGATTATTTGATGTTAAGTTTATATCTAGTTTTACACCTAGAGTTTTTATCAGTTTTTTTTTTCTATTTCCGTATTTGATATTTTTATATGAGTTAAGGGAAGTGAAATTATGCATTTGTTATGGAAGATAATACATTAAGTTTTTAGCTTATTAAATTTTAAGTGGTTTTTGAAATATATTTCTAGTTCAGTAGTTAATTTATGTGTTGTTTCTGGGAGGTAATTTAAAGTAGTCGATGTATATACTTGGATATCATGGGCATACTTATGATAGTTAATATTGTATGTATTTAATATGGAGTTAATATCGGATGTGTATATATTGAAAAGTAGAGGACCCGATACACTACCTCGGGGATCCCCTATTGCAGGACAGTTGTAGATTTTATTCCGTGTATTAGATTTTATAGAGAAAGTTCTTTTTGTTTAAGTATGATCGTATTAGTGTGACAGTATTATTATCATGCGGCATATCCCGATGTATTGTTATTTTGAGTAAAGAATTGTATGATGTATGGTGTAGTCAAATGCAGCTGAGAGGTCAAGTAGTATAAGTTAAACGTAATGATTATTTTGAATATTGGCAGATATACTTTTTATTCGGTCAAGTCTCAGTAATGTGATTTTGTTTATATTCACTTTATCTTAGATTATATAATTTATTATTCATGATATGTTGGGAAAGATGTTATGTGATTATTTTTTCTATTAGTTTAGATAAAAAAGATAAATTTGATATTGCTCTGTAGTTTTCGGGAAGTTATTTGTCTAGTGATGATATTTCGGTATCGGAGTAATTATTGAGTGCTTTAATGTTTGAGGGAAACTGGCGTGGTTTTATTGATAAGTAGATTTAGTGATAAGTTCAGCATATGAGAGGCAGAACAAGTTTAGGTTTCTTTTTAGTTGGTAAGGTGTGTATACATGTGTGTGTATTTATGTGTGTGTATGTGTGTGTCTGGTGTAGTATATACTCTTTAATTATATATTTATTGTAAGATCATGTTAATAATAAAGGATATTGTTATATGTTTATATATAATAATCTGTTTATTTTTATATACATAATAATTTAAGTAAAATATATATATATATATATATATATAGAGATATACAAATAATATAAATTAAGTAATTACTATGATAATAGAAAACTCAATAAGTTGATGATAGTACCTAAAACATTACAGACTATAGGTTATTATATAATAATTATGAATCTAGTAATACTGAATATATTTAATTATTTTTTAATAATTTTTGAATATTCTTATGCGTATCATCGATATAAAGAAAGTTTATTTATATCGATGGTATATATATATATTACGAGTGTTCAAATAAACTTCAGATAAACCTGAGTTGAAAGAGCGGTGTTATATGACATTTCTGTTTTAGCGGCAATCGATTTCGGCGGATTGGAGTTCAGGTTTAGAGATTGCAGTCCTTTGAGAGCGGACTCTATCGTGAGGTTGTTGTTCTCGTAGAATTCCGTGATTCGTTGAGATGCGACGGAAGGGAGACTCATTGATGAAGATACGAGTGAAGAAATCGGCTAGACAGTGTTGCAAATATGGTAATAATTCAATGTAGACTCATTCATTCAATTAACTCAATATATACTTATTAATTCAATTAATGAAATATAAATACATTTATTAATTTAATAATACTTACTAATGATATTCAATTATACTTAGCAAGTCAATATAAACTTGGCGATTTAATTAATTCAACGATATTTATTAATAAAATTAATAAAATATAAATACATTTATTAATTTAAATTAAATATATAATTATTAATTCAATAGTACTTAATAATTCAATTCAATTATTATTCACAAATAAAAAAGTATACAAACTATTAACAACATTTATAACTTTCAGAATTAGGTAGTGAGTGTAGGAATTAAACCCGATTAATATCAGGTAGTACCTTTTTCTCCACCAGGGGTTGATCTTCGAATGAATCTATGAACTTCTTGGCCGTCTGCTGTTTGCTCATCTTCTTTGTTTTACCGGAGGCGGTGATATTATGAGTGGACGTACTAATGGTGCAGATGAAGCGTTTGGGTTAAGTGCTGAGATCGTCGGTGTATGTGAAGGTGGGTTGCAGCATTCCTGATTACTGTAGCTTCTCCTGAAATCAGAGTCGTCAAAATGCATGTTCATGTATTTATAGAGTTATTTATTATGTTAAGTTATATATATATATATATATAATAAATATATAATGTTAAATGTTAAATATATATAAAAATCTATTTATCCCTATTTATATTTTATAAAAAATAATTTCAAATTACAGTTAATATTTAATACTATATTTATGAAAAAATCATAGATATGAATATTATTTATTATATATTTCTATATACTAACTAAAATATTATTTATTTATTTATTTTGTTTATAGACTATTATTTATATATCATATATATATATATAACATTATTTATAATTTATTCTTAATTCTTGTTTTATATTTTATATTAAATATAATTATTTGAAAATAAACTATTATTTGCAATACTAATTTTCAAATAAATATGTAATAATATAGATTAATGTTGCAAATTAAAATAATGTTAATGTAAAAATTTAGAAAATAATATTTTAATATAATTATATCTTTTATATAAGATATTGTTATAGATGTGCTGGTAGAATCGAGAATGGAGGACACCTCAAACTAAAACAAATATGGATACATATTAAACATCATAAATATCAACAGTCGTGATTAAATATATATCTATAGAGAAGTTCTTACAATTAATATGATATGATTTACTAGCCTTTCAGTGTACGCTGTTTGCACTAAAAAACCATATCATACCGAACTTCTCGATAATAACTAGATCACGCGATGGGCGTATCTCTAATTAGATAACTAGATCAAATTAGTTAATCTAATTATAAACTACGCTCTCTTTTACATTTTACAAAACAGAAATAAAAAAAACAAATAACAAAAAATATCAAATCAACATTCATCCAAATTACATAAGATTTACATTCGTTCAAGTCATGTCAACTAATTGAAATTTACAAAACAGAAATCAAATTATATAAAAAACACAAATAACAAAATATATTATATCAAAATTTATCTAAATTACATAACACATTCATACTTAGTACACAACACATTTATAAATACCTACATATAGTTATATACGTAGTTACCATATTACATATATAAATATTTTCAATATCATATTATCTAGAAGGGAATTGAATAGAATAATTAGAGAATAATATATTAATATATATACATCTAGGACTATATTCTCACCATACACTTGGAGACTGTATCTCGACTAAAGGCAAAACAATACTATGCATAATTCAACTATATTTACTAGTAAAATTAAAAGTAATTTTACTTTTAAATGACTGTAGTTTGAATAGTATTAATCTATGCATCTGTATCGTGTATACAATATACATTGTTATATTATATAATCATTATAATAATGGATGAGTTTATATAAAAAGTATCAAGTAAAGATTGGTCTTTTAGTTACAAAATAAGTTGATACAATAATACCGACTAGTGCCTCTTATAAATGAACTATAATTATGATAATAAAAGATTAAGTTAATAATAGGGAACAGTCGCTCAAAATATTTGCGAAAAGTGAGGCGAGCGTGAGTATTAGTTTGTAAATAAAGCGCATGTCTTTCTTTTCGACCCAGCCTTTTTATAGTAAATTACTATTAGTAATATCTTCGTATAACTATAAGTATTGCTGGAAAATATTAATGGAAAATGGAATACGTTATATTTACTATAATCCGAAAAGTTTCCAGAAACTATCCAAAAGTAAGTAGCTGCATTACATCCCAAAGTGAGCCTATACGAATTTATTTCGCATTTAAAATTTAACCTTTAACCCTCAACTCGTTCATTTTGATCGTAACCCTAATATATACACACGAGTATATTAATATATTATTATAATAATTATATACATATATGTATACTCCTATAAGAGTATACCCGTATATTATCAAAACCCTCTATAACCGAGGTTATAGGAGGTCTTGATATTATATTGAACAATAATGAACTATAGGGGAAATTATCCGATTACCGACCCCATCCTAATACCGAACCCCTATCGTATCTCAGTAACTATAAGAGATATCAAAAAATTATATATACATGAACTGTTAGTCATTTAATGATAAATATGAATAAGTATTTTGTTTTAAAAAATATGCAATCCTACAATTGTTATTTAATATAATGTAGGACTACTATTCTGTTTTTACTTTTTAAATATTTGAATAATAACTTTTTTTAAATCATTCTAAATACTTTATTAATTAAAAGAAAACTTAATAGGCTACTGCACATAATATTGTGGATCAATAAAATGTTTATAAATATTATAAAAATGATTTAATTTAATAACTATTAACCTATATATATTAATTATAGCAACCCATATTATTTTCTTATTACCGACCCCATGTGATTTATAATATCCAATCAAAATAGATCCGTATTTACTTTAAAATATGTCGTTTTAAGTTTTTAAGTCATTAAGTTGTTTGTGTATCATTAATATAGATTTAGGATTCATGATTCCAGTTGATTATATACATACTGATTAATAAATAAATATTAAATAATAATATACACTATTTTAATATAATTACTATAAAGTTTAAATTTAATATTACTATTAAAACATAAATTCAATAAAAAATTAATTTCGATCATGTTAATATTAATTATATTTATGTATATCTACTATTTTTATTGGATATTATAATACTACAATTATTAATATCGCGATTATTTTAGGGGGTCGGTAATAGGGGAAGGGGTCGTTATTAGGCTCATGTATCCGATTACCGACCCCCCTGTTTATTCTTGTAAATATAATTATATAAAAAATTTAAAATAGCCACATTATTCATTGAGAAAATCTTTTAAAATCTTTATAGTGAATTTTATTTACTAATAAAGTGTATATATCTACGTAATCCATTTTTTTATTATATTAAAACTTATACAAATTATTCTCATTTATTAAGTGGTTTAGTGATGTTAATTACTGAAATTTATGAAATAATCTATCAACAATTATTTAATAAATAAAATAGACTTATTGATATATTTGAAATATACTTACTTTGATTATATCGGTTGTTTTAAACTAAGTCACTGCGATAAGGAGCACCAGTCTGCGATTACCCTCAGTTTGAGATTACCCCTTCCGGTATAAATAAATGAAAATAAATACAAATATATATATATAGTATTTAATAAATTATGTTCTAAGGAGTATATGACTGATTTACTAATATATAATTAAAATTATCTTATATAATTTTTATTATATAGCTTGTTAATTTTTAGCGATCATTGGAATCTTTTTTATCCTATATAAATTTCATATAACTTTTATAATAAAAGTTTAATAAAAGGTTAAATACCTAATACCTACTAAACTATAGATTTATTGTTTAATTTATAGGTAAAATACAAATCTATGTATCAAACCTACCAGACTACAAAGTTAAAAGCGTATCATGAGTTAAATAATTATAGAACCCCTAGAGCTAAAGAGAAAACTCTCTAACTCTATGGTTAAATATATATTGAATATAATATTCTATGTGCCGTGTTTTTAATAATAACGAATTTCAGACATTTACTAATTACATATTTACGAAAACTCATACTTATATTAATAATATGTTAATGTAAATTATAATTATAAAAATAATACTATAAAATATATCTTTACAATTAATTTTAAATGAAACATAAATATTTTTAAAATTTTTAAATTAATCATTAATATTTTTTTAATAATAACGAATTCCAGACATTTACTAATTACATATTTACGAAAATCAACCTTATATTAATAATATAAATATTATTATTAAAATAATACCTAATAATTAAAAATTATTATATGATATTTAATATTATCATAATAATAATGATCATTTTCAATGTTATACTTTACATTATAAATCTAGGTCAGCTAAATTTAAAATCATATAATAATTGTCTGCTGGATAATATATATTTTATTATATAACATTATTTTAATAAGTTTTCAAATAATATTTGACTATTAATAAATATATAATTTATAAATTTAATATTCATGCAGATGGCGAAATCACTGCATTATCTATGACATAATGTTCTATTATTTTACATATCTAATATATTATAAATTAATTAATATTACCCATTTATATATAATTAATAATTGTAAATTGTGTTAACGTAACTGTCTTGATGAAACAACTTAAACGTATTTATTGGCTGAATACTGACATCGGCCCCCAATAAGTCACGTGTCAAACCGAGAGTTCAATTATACATTTCGCTGTTGGCGTTATATTTCTCATTACATTATTAATCGATTAGTGAATTCGTGTTTTATATATACATACATATCATAATACTGTTTGTTTATATAATAATATTATATTATATAAGCCCTATACGCGTTATTAAATTAAATTTTCCGTTAGTCACGTGACATATTGGGGGCCGTTGTCAGTCTAAATCATTTATTGACAAACACACAATCTAGTGATAAATAAACCGTGAACTCTATTACTATATTTGAATATTGTGAGATTATTTTAATATTACTTCAAGGTACTCTCACTATGGATACCGGTGTTAATTAAAGTATTTATTTTTAAATTTGTAAAATATACATTTCACCTAAAATCACTAAACTAAATAAAAACACTTCGCACGATATCATCGATTACCCTGATTATGGGGTTGTTACAATAATCATTATTTTAATTGTATACACACCTGATCAGTACTCAGTGAGTACTATACTGAGTGGTATACAGTATCTATCATTATAAACATTTTATAATAATAATAATTTTGTTGTTAAATAAACAACGGTAATCATATCTATGTAAAGCATAAGAAGAAAATGCAATGAAAAAAAGTAAAGTAATTCAACAAAAAAACATTTCGTTGATGGTGGGCAGTTCTGGTGATGGTGATTCGGGCGACAGCATAACACAGATATTGATCTTAATCTGAAGCCCTTTAGAGGAAATAATAACATCAATAATCATATATTTCATACGAAACAAAATGTATAATTTAAAACTTCTAATAAATATTTATTATTATTATTATCTATTATACATATTTTGATTGAATTTTAATTATATATACTAGATATTTTAGAAAAAAAACAGAAAAAATAAATCAAATAACTGCATTGTAAACAAATATTTAGATTTATACTAAATATATATTTACAGCGGCTAGGAACACATAATTATTATATACAATTTCATAATAAAGTTCATTATAAACACATTACTAAATTTTAAATCTTTAATTTCTTAGTTAATTATTTAGTTACTATATTATATTAATCAACTTAATTTCAGAACGAAGAAAGGCTCGTAATAATAGGGGATGCAGCGTATCTTGCTTTACCAATGCTCGTAAACCATTTCAAGGATCACATGTATCAGAAGAAGAAGATAATTTCAAACGTAGACATCACGAGTACGAGAATGGAAAAGTAGGCAGTCATTTGGATTTCTCAAGTCGAGATGGCTGATATTATTAAAACGATGAGATACTAAATAATATATAATATAGTACCATAATCTACACTTGCATCGATGCTTGATTTATATTACATAATATATACATAATCAAGATGAAAATGTTCCATTATGGGATGTAATATCTAATTATGATATTATATATGATATAATCGATAGACAAGGAGTAGATTTTAATATTAGAGATTTTATTTTAATAAATTATGATAAATATGATATATACCTTTTTATTAGTGAAAATAAAATATAAATGTATATATAAAAAATAACTATATATCAATATACACTAATTTAACAAAATTTCACTAATTTTGAGTAATTGTATTGCATCATATCAATTTTTTCATCTAATCTTTTTCGTTAGTTAAGATTTTCCGCAATTCTTCCAATCTGTTATACATATATAAAAAATAGAATATGGGAGAAATCAAATATAATAATTTTCCTTCTATTAAATAAATATACTTTGATTACCTTTCTAATTTTGTGGGAACAGTTATAGGGATTGATAGTGAGGGGTTTGTTGTGAAAGAGTATTTTGATTTATTAATGATTTAGATATGTCAGTATGGTAAGACAGTTTAGAAGTAGTAAAAGATGTATGAGGGATTGTTAATCTGGGGTTTTGTATAGTAGAAGTAGTGACAATAGTGTGTTCTCGTTCTATTTATGTAATTTAAATAATAATCAAAATTGAGTGTGATATCATGTTAATTATAGGTGTTGGTTAATTTAAAAAAGTTCATTTGAAATATTGGGGTTATATTTATCAAGGTTTAGTTTTTCTAATAAATATAATAATAATAAAATTGTGATAATTTAAAATATTAGTATTTAATGATAATATTACCTTTAAATGAATATTTAGTGCTGATAGCTTTTCAATGTTTTTGCAAGTCCATAGTTCTAAGATATCCATGTATTATTTCATTATTGGGGGGGCGTAATGCTGCCGAAACCTCATCGCATCCATTTTTGTAAGAAGTGTCTTTCTCTAAATATAATGTTAATAAATTAACTCAAATGGTAAAACTTCCTATCTATACGTAGACAATCATAAGTAATTTAGTCAAAATGTAAATAATCTAGCTGTAGTGAAGAATTAAATTAATAAATTTATAAAACCTATTAAATTGCTGATTTATATATATATATATATATTAACATATTTTATAATGTGCTTATTGATAAATTAAAGAAACAATACTTATTAAATATAGTGATAAATGTAATTATTAGCCTTATATAAACTATATTATATCATATTATGATGTTATATAAAACATGTATAACTACATATCATATTATAATATATGTATTTGCCGTGACGCTTCTCTCTGGAAACTGCGCAGCTATAGCGTTGTTGATCGGGAACCGTCTGCTATCTGCTTTATGAGAGGTGATGTGGTAAAGTGGGTAGCTTGTTAGTACAATCATTGTTGTTATTGTTATAACGGCTATTACCCGGGATTATTATACAGGGTTATTACTATTACTATTATTATCATTAATATGATTTAAGGGGATATACGGGTATTCACATTAATTTTTATTTTAAATATTGTTTATCGAATATATACTCTACAACATGTCAAAATATTATATGTTAAAATGATCTATAAGGTATTAAAAATGTGTTTTTAGAATGCAAACTATTTAGATAAAATTATGAGTAAAAAAAATGGAAAAAAATGACAGTTTACTGATATTGTGACACTATTTTTCATAGTTTTAATTTAGTAATTTAGTAATTTATTATAAAATTATAAGAACTATTTAAAATATTTTAATTATAGAGTCCAAAAACAGATACAAAATATAGTCAATCTTTAATATTGATTTTCTCAGAATATTAATTTTTCGAATAGAAATTAATGATCATTTTTGGCCAATAATTATTATGATTATAATCAATGAAACTTAGTCACATTTTCACAGTATGTCTGATTATGTCTTTATTATATATAATGAAAATCTTTGCAATTAGAATCAGAGATAATTATATATTTAACAAATATTAATCAGTTTTTATAAATTATATTGCCCTTTTTTAAAATATAAATAATTTCAAAACTAGAAACTAATTATTAAAATATTTATTATATATATTAAAATTGTGAATATTAATACAATACAATTTAATTTAGGTAAAAATCTTAATATTTCATGAGATTTTGAATGAATTACATTGAAGACAATAACTTGTATATCGCCTTACAAACACCAGCACTAATAACACTTCTAATAATATTAATTGTATTTATTACGGAAGTGTTTCATAAATACAATCTATCTATCTATCTATTTCGGAAATTTATTAGCTCGATAACCGATAGCAATTATCCCATGTATAAACGCATTTACAAATATAAAGTAAAACACGAAAGTTATCAAGGAAGAGGCCAAAGTAAAAATATACCAAGAAAATATAAATAATTATTAAACAGATAATATATTTTAACAAATTTAACGAGTTAGCAAATTTATGAATGTAAAAAAATGACAATTTATTTACATATAAATTTTATATAGAAAATATTTCAGGTTTCATAAAGCCCCTGTCACACAATAAAGTCGGCCGATATTTCACTGATTTTCTCTCTCTATGTGCGACACCCCTACAGATATCGTGACGATATCGCTATTCATCATTTGGAGATGTCTCTAAATATTTAATGATTTCTCGATTTCGTTACTGCGCATATCTGTGAAAAATAGACCCATTTTTTCGGTGTGAATGGGGCTTAAGAATAATAATAGTTTATAGTATAACATCCGTCAATTTACCAGTCTACTTATAATGGCCACAAACAAATCGTGCAAAGACAAGATTACCAAAATACAATTGTACATAAATTATTTTGCAAGTCGTCCCAGATTATTTCGTTATTAATCTAATTTAAAATAAAATATACATGTATTATATTCATATTTACTGATTTAATCAATTACAAATATTTATTAAAGTCAATATATTGATAAATTCTAATAGTATACCTATATGTATTAACATTGGGTTTACATTTAATGACAAAACACCTTGGTTTATGTACGCCGAACAATTTATGAATTTACATTATGAATCGTACATAGAAAATTATTGAACGTGGCGCGGAGTCGTGTTATCGTATATTATATAACGTCGACCGAGACGAGATCGACGATGAACGGCTCTACACCAATCAGCGGAACATTTGTAATTGTATCACAGAATATAGTTGTATAGACACGCCCCTGAAAAGATTACGGGTGTGTCGAGCCTACGATTATCGTGGCTGTTTCGATTTGGTCGCGGTAGCGTACATGTCGACCGTAAATATACTTTACATAAAAATACATGTAACTTATGAAATCTTGTTTCGTAATTTACTAAATAACGTAGAATAAAATCGGGCAAAACATAGAATAGAAAAGTCCACTACACAACATATATATATATATATATATATATATATATATATAATAATATTATAATATTATATAATATCAACATTCGAAATAGCCTATACGATATTAAAAAGTTACGTACGTAATACAGCTCTTGATTACATTACACAATATTATCTGCTATTGCAACTACTATTTTCCATGAATCATTATTTTTAAACAAACTCATTAATAAAATTGCTTTATAATTTTACCATCGAAAATTTCCTCTTAATGAATACTTTTATGCCTAGATAATATTTATAATGATACAAACTATTCAACAAACTATTATAATGAGCGATACAGATATTTATAGATAGTTTTTAAGTCCACTACTATGAAATTAGTTAACAATGGTGCGAACATTATTTCACGAAACACGGATTAGCTGGTTGAATACACGGGCACAAAAGTGTGGTGCGCAGACAGCCATATCTGTGACATACACTACATATAACAACTAATTATATGTTGGCGGTGTGTGCAAGAATGTTGGTAATCAGAATATAACATCTGCAGATATACTCTGCATTATCGCCGTTTACATGCTAGCATTTGTCAAGTCAAAGGTCACATGATTGCAGCCGTCTACTGCGTAGAAATATAATATACATATTACATATACATATACACTCCACCATATCAATGCAGACTGTAGTATATAATAGTCCTCCATATCACTTATTATTGTTGTCCGTGGTTATATTCAATGTATATTATTATTAAATTATTATCGTATTACTATTATTTTATTATTATTTTCTTCCTGCACGAGCGAATGGGTCTACATGACCATATTTTAGTGCATAATAACCCTAATATCATCATCATCATCATCATTAGGTTCGTATGTCACAATTCAAAGATAAAATAAAATATTTTATATTACAAATATATTATATACAAGTTACATCAATTGTATCTATTTACGTTGAATACATTTTAATGTCGATTTGTTTGAAATATAGGTAGCAATGCTATCGATTTATATAATGTGAAAAGCGAATTGCATATATATATATATATATATATATATATGTATATATGTTATATAGTGATATTACACAATATATAAGATCCAGCAAATATGTACACATGGCGGTGGCGTGCGTCAATTATATTATATCAACCAATGAGCGTCGTGCACTGATAACATTGTCATGCTTAACCTTGTAACCTTTTAACCAATTTGTTTAGATACTGCGATCAACATCAGTAATGAGTTTTCGGCGGTGTATCGTATATTAATTATTATAAGCTATATTAAATAGATGTGTTTTCAATTTGACTTTAAAGGTGTGGTCAGAAACTATAGATCTAATTGAGTGAGGTAGGGAGTTCCATAGTTTAGGTGCTATTATAGAAAAAGAAGATTCATGTTTTTTATTAAGTGATAAAGTTATTGGTATATTTAGTTTGTATTTATGTATTGTTCGCTGTGGTCGGGATGACTTGTAGTTCGTAAGTAGTTCAGTAAAATAGTCAGGTTTATTATTATGGGTGGCATGGTGGGTCAGTAGGAGTAATTTGTATTGTATGCGGTAAGGGATGGGTAGCCAGTGAATGGATTTCATATAAGGTGTGATATGTTGTCTTGAGTATTTTTTTATCTTTATCTCATTGAATATAATTATATATAATTAAATATGACCTTACCTTAACTTACTAGGTCAAGCTTGCATTGCTTATCTTAACACGTGTCCTCCATTCATCTCTATGGCTCGTCGCTATCGGTATTTCCCGACTCGTAAACATCATCTCTTAGTTGGTCTACAAATGTTTCATATATTAAATATTAAAATAAATTAAATCAGTTTATATTTAATTGGCCCAGTAAAAATTTGTAATATGTATATGTATAAATATAAATAAATATAAACTAGCTCAAAAACCTTCACAATTGGTATAGCAAAGTGTGTTGCATACTCTGCATAATAATTGTGCAGTGTAAACACCACCTAAGTGTGATTAACTATATAAGTAGCTAGGTAGCTCAACAGGCTAAAGTATCAGACACGTAAGGTGTGGGTTCAAATCCCGGCAGGACCCATAATATCTGTCTTAATATAATATTTAGAAGTGACTTTATATAATTTAATAATAATAATTGTTTTTAATAAATAATGGGCTATAATAAAACAGGGATGCATTAAAACGAGAGACACTTCAAAGGTACATTAGGGCTATTTGGTTATAAGTAAAAACTTAAATTTCTAATTTAAAACTCTAATTTCTTGGATGGGATAATAAGGATTCCGTAATAATACAATAACAATAACAATAACCGTTATTGAATAACTATATAAGAGACAAATCTACAACATCATAAGACATTACCAATACAATGATGATAGAGTTATCTCTGAAACCTGCAACGATCATAATAACCTGTCTATAAATGTTCGGAGATCTTAATGAATTCTGAGGTTTTCTCGATACCTGGAACATCGCGGTACCACTGCCGGTGTAACTCTATAGAGCTGGATAGGGGGACACCTTCTCCAAGCATCTCTGACATCTACACACGGATTACTCTACTCATTTATAATCACTATATATATAAATACAATTTGATAACTAGATATCATACTAGAGTTAGAATGTAGGTATTAATTGACTAGGTATAGTTGGATTACATCAGACAGGTGCGTCGTGTGTTCAGATAGGTGTGGACTACATGAGCGGGGCTAGCCTCTTTAGAGGGGGGCAGATGGGGCTAGCCTATTTAGTGGGGGGCAGGTCTCGAAAAATATATGGTATAAGTATAAATATTTGCTAACGTTATTATCATCTTTAAGAAGAAAGGTTATAGGTTGATGTTGTCATCTCTAATGCAACACGTTACTGAATATCATGGACGATGTTGATGAATTAAGTTTATATTTATCATAATATATAGTTGAAAATATTAATATTTTCTAACGTATTTATTATCTCGAAGGCGAAAGTACATGGACTTCTCTTAAGAGTTATCTGAATAATTATTCATCTTGAAGATGTCGTGTCAATGATAATAATGGATTGTTCTTGTCACCTAGATGGATATATAATATATACAAATAATATTATAAGTAAACTTATATATTTAATATAAATTAATAAGTTTAAAGTTTATACCGAGCTTATACGATGAAGATGCCTATCTATATTTTATAAGTTAAACATTATAACGCATCGTCGGGTTGACTGTGCACTGTAGGCTACAGTTTGTTAGAGAAGCCTTTGATTTCAAAATGCGGGTTTTATTGCTAACAACCTATATTCACATATTTTTATAAATAGAACATATTCAAGCTAGCAAATAAAATAAGATACCCAAATAAAAAAGGTTATAAACTACATTATTTTATTATTGAATAAGTAATGTATAAGATAATATAATCATTACCAATATACTAGCTCTAGCCATAAACATAGTCATACCAACATCATCCACACTTTGAAATCATAGACTACATTGCCCGGAAACTATCGTTGGCACCCATCTATGAAAACTGCAATACCACGATGCACTCCCTAAGCGAATTTAAAAATCATGTTACTTCAGTAATTTTGAACAAATTAATCAGTACGAGTTTGTTATGATGTGTTGTATGTATATTTATTATGTATACTATATAAATTGATATAAATACAAAATAGCTATAATATATATATATATATTTACTATAGTATTATATATGGATTCCAATGATCTCGCACACTGTTAATTTAAATAATTATCTATAAATAGTAGAATTCTTATTGAACACTAAATCACCAAACCAAATTAAAACACTCCAAACGAGATCAGTAACGAGATCAAACCTTACATATTATATAGTATATAATATAGGTATAATTAATATTAATATTTAAAAAAAACTAATCAATTATAAATTGAATCCTAGTTATAGTAGTATAAATTAAAAATCTAATCGCGTGAGCGATCTAAATAACAATAGTTACGGTTTTAAATAGATCGCGAAATTTGGTATACATTTTATATTTTCATAATTATTATAATTTCAAATTAACTTTGATAGTATAAACATATATATTTATAAATATAGTATAATAATTATACTAATTCATAAGTATACTATAATAAATAAAATATAATAAACAAATTACTAGAATATATATTTCTACTGTTAAATATACTATATTATTATAATAATATATGTAAGGAATAATAATTATGAACATATAAAATGTATACGTAATTTAGTGATCTATTTAGAATTGTCTCTTTCGTTATGTAAATCTCTCATGCGATTCTATTATTAAATATCTACGCCTATAACTCTGATAACACAAGTTATACATCATTTATTACATGTATAACTTAATTAAGTGTATTCTAAAGAATTAAATATACTGTATATGATTATAATATATCATAATGATATACATAAACAAATATTGACTATACTATTATCATAGACACCTAAAGCTGAGTTCACACCAAGAATCCATACAGATATTCCGCACGGATATATATTTTAAAATAAAATATATTTAAAGCATTCATAAATCTGGACAGAAAATCTGAGTATAACGCACGTGCGTCGCACGCCGTGTTTCTTGCGTTAAAATTCCTCATATTTCCGTTCAGTGCTCGGATTTTATAGAACATGTCGTAAATAAATCTGTAATGATTTATCCGAACATTTAAAATTGACTTCACACCTAAAATAAGTTAATATTCTCGGATTTTCAATCCGTTCGGGTTATCATGTATTATCCGTACGGATTCTTGGTGTGAACTCAGCTTAAGAGGCAAATCCTATACATAAATATAATGTATTTGACTATTATACTTAAATTCAATTTAACATTATCGATATTGTTAACAGTATCAACATGAAACCGAACTGTTTAATAATAATTATCATAATTATTAAATAAGTATGATAAAATAAAGTATTTTTATCATAATTATTAATTTAATTAAATAATTTTGATAAAATAAAGTATTTTTATCACAATTAAATAACTCATTACATATATAATTATAATTTATAACATATTATGTTATACGTATATATTATATAATATACACTTATTTTGTTAACTATATTATGTAATATTATATTATATATAATTATTATATCGTTATTATAAAAGGGGTTTTCACACCAACTAGAACGTAATTGTTAACTCTAATTATTAGAGGTTAAAGTTTAACTATATTATTTAAATCTACTAAAATGGGTTTTATTAAACTGTAAAACTTTTACACCTAATTATAATAATTATTATTGGAGTTCATAATTGCATAATCCCATAATTGCATTCGAGTTGGTGTGAAACCCCTTTTACAGATAAGCATTTATTTTATTCTAAATGTTGGATTTAAATATTAGAGTTAAACTTTAAAGTTAAACCCCTTTTATAATAACGATATAATAATTATAATAATATGATATTATTAATATTAAATATTCAATATTATATTGGATATTTAATATTTTAAATAAATTTATGTTTTAAATAACTTAAATATAAACTAATAAATAGTTACAACGGTATATATATATACAATTATAGTATTATATAATATAATAATATGTCTACTTACTATTTTATTGTACTTTAATGTCTTAGAAATTGAATTATATGATATAATAAAACTTTATAAAGTATATAAAATATATATATTTCAAATTAATTTTAAATTAAATTGTTGATAAATATTAACAAAGATTATAAGCTTTGTATATTACAGAATACAGTATAATACAGAATTATTAAATGCATAGATTTATATTTTACATTGTAAACTATAAATCTATGGTGAAACACATCTTTTGCTATCAATATATCCATATATTTATAGTTTATAGTCTAAAAATATATGTATACTATACGTACCGACAAGGCGTTGCTCGGTTTTTGATTGTGTGTCTATCTATTATGTACTAATTATAGCTATTATTTATTCTGCATTATTATTTTTTTAATATTTCAAAAATTATTTGAAAAATATAACAAAATATTAAAAAAAATACAAAATATATTTCAAAATATTACAAAATATATTTTAAAAATATGTCGAAAAATATTTTAAAAAAAATATAAAAATATTAAAAAAAAATATTGTTTATTTTAATATTTAAAAAATTAATGGTAAAATATAACAACATATTTAAAAAAATACATATATATCAAAAAATATATTTTTTTAAATATCGAAAATATTTTTTAAAAAATATAAAAATATTTCAAAAAAATGTCCAAAAATGTCAATAAAAATATCCAAAAAATATTTTAAAAAGGCGTCGTGAAATATTGTACATGACAAAAAGTAACTTTTCGACGTAACTTGGTACAGCATTCAAAAATTTAGCCAGCCCAAAGACAATTCAGGTGATAATGAGAACTATAAGTTTCCAATTATTACTAAATATGATTCGGAACTAAAGTGCCCAAAAGCGACGAATATATCGATTCGGTATCAAAGTGTCAAAAAACGACGAAAAAGCTCCCATAAATTCTCAAAAGCACCTAAAAGCACATATAAATTGTTTGGTGGGTGGATTCTAGAGAGTGGGTTCACATATTTCTAATATATTTTATTTCGATATATCTTATATAGCATGACCAGGTATCAAGCGTAACGGTATCATGATTAATAATATAAATGATGTTACATGTTATAATAATAAACTTAGTTTGTTATTGTTTAATAAATAATTTCTTTTATCAATTTATTTTTATAGGTGCTTTAATACAATGTAAATGCTTTATAGGTGTCCTAAGGGTGTTTTAATATAAATTCTTAACCATGCTTAAATATGAATGCCATAATAATGCTTTATAGGTGCTTTAATACAATGTAATGCTTTATAGTTGTCTTAAATGCTTTAAATATAAATGCTTAACCATGCTTAAATATGAATGCCATAATAATGTTTTACCGGTGCTTTAATACAATATAAATGCTTTATAGGTGTCCTAAGGGTGTTTTAATATAAATGCTTAATCATGCTTAAATATAAATTCCATAATAATGTTGTATAGGTGTTTTAATACAATGTAAATGCTTTATAGTTGTCTTAAATGCTTAACCATGCTTAAATATGAATGCCATAATAATGTTTTACCGGTGCTTTAATACAATATAAATGCTTTATAGGTGTCCTAAGGGTGTTTTAATATAAATGCTTAATCATGCTTAAATATAAATGCCATATTAATGTTTTATAGGTGCTTTAATACAATGTAAATGCTTTATAGGTGTCTTAAATGCTTTAAGTATAAATGCTTAACCTTGCTTAAATATGAATGCCATAATAATGTTTTATAGGTGCTTTAATACAATATAAATGCTTTATAGGTGTCCTAAGGGTATTTTAATATAAATGCCATATTAATGTTTTATAGGTGCTTTAATACACTATAAATGCTTTATAGGTGTCATAAGGGTGTTTAATCATGCATAATTCTTTATTGGTGCTATTCCTGTTTTCTGGGGTATCATAATGGAAATTAATATCACCAATAAGGATATCATCATTACTCTTAGTACTTGTAATTATATCAGACAATTCATTTAGAAATATATTTATATCATCCATAGAAAATCTAGGTGGTCGATAAATTAAAAATAACGAGAACTTAATAGAATTATGTAAATAAAAGTCAATGGATAAACCTTCACTATAATCTAAATTAATCCTCATAAAATTAGAATATTTATAAAAAGTTTTAAATAAAATACCAATACCACCACCATTACGACTACCACCCATATTATCAAAACATATAGGACTGTGAAAAAAAGAAAATTGATCTTCCGTTATATCACTGATTACAGCAGAATCTAATTTATGTGGTATTCACATGTATACATAGGATGTGAAACATGAACCTACATGTGAAACGTGAACACTAAATAAATACCTACAAAGACGAATATATTCCTGAACACTAAGATCGTTCGTAAATTACTTAATATAACATAGAGAAATTATATAATGAATAAGGGAATACGGAAATGAATTACAAATAGAATGGGCTGTCATGATAGTTTATTAATAATGGGGAATAATCGAAACTGATTTGCACTATGTTCACGTTTCGAGATGTAAGCAAATGTAAACAAATATTACTAGGAACTATAAGATGTGCTAGAATAAGAGGAATTCAGAAGAATTGCTGAGGAGATAACATAGTTGAATGAACGGGAGTGAAAATATGTTAGATTTATAAAAATACTAAACACTAATTGCAATTCATTAGGAATATTATAAACCTGTAGATTAATCATGCATATATATTATATAACAATTAACAATACAAAGATAGATAGTGATATTAATCAAAGAAAATATTAATATGAGAAATAACTTCAAACAGACCAAATATAATTTACATATATAATTATTAATGTCATATGGCCCTAGAACTTGTGATCATTAATTCCCCATAAGAAAAATAATATTATTTATTCGGTACAAATATTAAAAATAATTTAATAGAAGTATAATAATATATTGTTAATATGCTTATTTTATTCAGCTTTATATACTATAACTTTAGTTTGTATATTACTTTAATTTATTTGACTTTTATATATGATGATTACTAATTATATGCAGAGCCTTCATAAGAATAAGGTCAATTATTAGAATATTAATACTAGTAAACTTAGTCAACCAGGGAGTCATTTATAAATTTGTGTATACATTTGTACACAATATACTTATAAATATATACATATATATATTATGCATTTTTAGGATATAGTATTGATTTATAGATAATTGTCTCAATAAGTTCAGATTCTACGAACACTCATGTGTTAAACCAAAATGTGATATAATAATATATATATATATGTATAGATTAAACTCGAGAACTGGGGTATGATTCTATTAGAGGTTATAGTTAAAGGTGTACAGCGCCCCTTGGTTAATATATCACATATACTATTTATTTAAAATAGTGCATGGTTGCATAGTTATATGGTAAATGTTAGCTAGTAGTTAAAACATAGGGTTTAGTCTGATTTATTTATATTTATACATATTGCATACATTTAATATAATTATACATTGAAAATAAAATCCAAAAATAAATCGATAACAATAATCGTAGAAATAGAAATACCTCGCATAGCGTAACATTATCACGGAGGCAATCATTACACATATATATATACATCATTGAAATGATGCACCGAACTATTTGGATGTGAGTTGTTTTAAATAATCTAGACTAGAATACGCTGCCATATTCTCTGCCATTTCCCAAGTGGTTCCTTCCCCGGTGAACACGGACGGAGGACTAGAATCTATTCTCAGCATAACTAGGCAAGTCGGATTCGCTGAAATGTTAGATAGATAGTAAGTATAGAATTTAGAAAGAGAAATTATTACCGATATTATATCGGCAGTATATAATATATGTAAAATGTGATTAGATATTTATATATTTTTGTAATGGCATCACGAAATAAAGGCAATACTATGAATTAAAAAATATATAATTATAAGTAAGGAAAAGGCATATACTCGCTATCTCTGCAATGATAACTTGTTCTCTGAGAGATATTTTTCAGTGGTATATTTTATTATAATTCAATTATTTAATGAGATAAATATATTTATTTATTTATTAAAAATATAAATGTATATATAATTTGGTTTTTGTATTGTTAAATTTTTTCAATATTATTGATGTCGATATTCTAGATAATTATATTACAATATTAATATAATACTATTGAAAATATGAATATAAAAATGAGTTTTTGCATTGATTTGTAAATCAGATTCAAATGTTTTTTTGACAATAATGAATAACGATAAAATAATTCAAGCTTAAAAAAAAAAGTTTCACAATATATTCATTAGCAGATGTTCTGTCGATGATATTAGTATACATTTAATTAATCGAATATCAAACTTACAATTAAGTTAGTACTTAAATAAAATGTAATATATTTATGAAATAATTATTATTTTTAAATTAGATTAATAAAGGGGACCGCAGTGTGAAAACTATATAAAATTGGTAAAAATAAAAATTAATGATAATGATAATTAATGATATGTTATTCAGTATCTATCAAATCAGTTTAGAAATGGACTAAAAAGAATATTGTATAGCACCCAATTTTTTATACTTTATAATTTATATATTAAATTTTAATTGTTGATATTTCAAACGAGTATTACTCAAAATAGTTTTTTTGCTATCTATATTTATAAAAATCTTTTGTCAGGTAAAACTAATTCAGCTATCAAACTAATTTCTATTTCTATACATAAATACATATGTATGTATAGTTATCTAAAGAAAAAGCGACTAATATAATTACAAATAATTACTAATTTTATTATTATCTCTTAAGATTGTATTAGATATGAATGCCCTTTTCATATAACACAACAATTTGTTGAATTTATTAAATAGTTTTTTTTAGCTCAATGACCATATACATGGTAATACATTCACTATCTATTAATATGTGAATTCGTGAAATAGCATGCACACTAAGATATTCCTTAAATACAAAAAAAAAAATGTATTTGTATTCATAATAATATTTTCTAACTCTAAACACGTATTATAAGGTTAATTGGTCTACATATTAGCTGGAAAATTACTATTTTGGTATGAAAAATTAAATTTTATATGGATATATAACACTTTATGAGAGCTTTTTCATTGTTTTTTGATGCTTTGATAACGAATCGATATATTCGTCGCTTTTGGGCACTTTAGTTCCGAATCATATAGATTCGTCGCTTTTCGACGCTTTTGGGCGCTACAGTTCCCAACAAATAGGGATAAATAGATTTTTATATATATTTAACATTTAACATTATATATTTATTATATATATATATATATATATATATATATATATATATATATATATATATAACTTAACATAATAAATGACTCTATAAATACATGAACATACATTTTGACGACTCTGATTTCAGGAGAAGCTACAGAAATCAGGAATGCTGCAACCCACCTTCACATACATCGATGATCTCAGCACTACACCCAAACGCTTCATCTGCACCATTAGTACGTCAACTCATAATATCACCGCCTCCGGTAAAACAAAGAAGATAAGTAAACAGGAGGCGGCCAAGAAATTCATAGATTCATTGAATTGCTAAGTAGTATTGAATATCATTAGTAAGTATTATTAAATTAATAAATGTATTTATATTTCATTAATTGAATTAATAAGTATATATTGAGTTAATTGAATAAATGAGTCTACATTGAATTATTACCATATTTGCAACACTGTCTAGCCGATTACTTCACTCGTATGTTCATCAATGAGTCTTCCTTCCGTCGCATCTCAACGAATCACGGAATTCTACGAGAACAACAACCTCACGATAGAGTCCGCTCTCAAAGGACTGCAATCTCTAAACCTGAACTCCAATCCGCCGAAATCGATTGCCGCTAAAACAGAAATGTCATATAACACCGCTCTTTCAACTCAGGTTTATCTGAAGTTTATTAGTAGTAGTAGTAGTAGTAGTGGTAGTGGTAGTAGTAGTGGTAGTATTAGTAGTGGTTGTAGTAGTATTAGTAGTGGTAGTAGTAGTAGTAGTAGTAGTAGTAGTAGTAGTAGTAGTAGTAGTAGTAGTAGTAGTAGTAGTAGTAGTAGTAGTAGTAGTAGTAGTAGTAGTAGTAGTAGTAGTAGTAGTAGTAGTAGTAGTAGTAGTAGTAGTAGTATTAGTAGTAGTAGTAGTAGTAGTAGTAGTAGTAGTAGTAGTAGTAGTAGTAGTAGCATAGTACATTATATAAATGTCTATAACTTTAATAATGAGAGATTAGTAATATATATATGACCTATAGCTTTTCAATCTATGTATAAACACATGTATATATGCATACAAAGTACATGTTCAATATAGTAAGGTCACGTTTGTTGTTCATTGTATTGCATCTGATAGGAAAGAATGCTATCAGTGTTAAGTCACACTTACGACTCACTACTGTAAATAATAACGAATGATTATAGAAATTATAAGTGATTTAGAGAAGGGTGTTATATCAGTAATTCACTGTTTAATATTGTGTGTGTGTATGTAGTAGTAGTGTAATTTATATATTCCACTCAATTTTATTTTTAATTGATATAGTTTATTGTTACATTAATGATGAAATTTGATTATTTGATGTTAAGTTTATATCTAGTTTTACACCTAGAGTTTTTATCAGTTTTTTTTTCTATTTCCGTATTTGATATTTTTATATGAGTTAAGGGAAGTGAAATTATGCATTTGTTATGGAAGATAATACATTAAGTTTTTAGCTTATTAAATTTTAAGTGGTTTTTGAAATATATTTCTAGTTCAGTAGTTAATTTATGTGTTGTTTCTGGGAGGTAATTTAAAGTAGTCGATGTATATACTTGGATATCATGGGCATACTTATGATAGTTAATATTGTATGTATTTAATATGGAGTTAATATCGGATGTGTATATATTGAAAAGTAGAGGACCCGATACACTACCTCGGGGATCCCCTATTGCAGGACAGTTGTAGATTTTATTCCGTGTATTAGATTTTATAGAGAAAGTTCTTTTTGTTTAAGTATGATCGTATTAGTGTGACAGTATTATTATCATGCGGCATATCCCGATGTATTGTTATTTTGAGTAAAGAATTGTATGATGTATGGTGTAGTCAAATGCAGCTGAGAGGTCAAGTAGTATAAGTTAAACGTAATGATTATTTTGAATATTGGCAGATATACTTTTTATTCGGTCAAGTCTCAGTAATGTGATTTTGTTTATATTCACTTTATCTTAGATTATATAATTTATTATTCATGATATGTTGGGAAAGATGTTATGTGATTATTTTTTCTATTAGTTTAGATAAAAAAGATAAATTTGATATTGCTCTGTAGTTTTCGGGAAGTTATTTGTCTAGTGATGATTTTTCGGTATCGGAGTAATTATTGAGTGCTTTAATGTTTGAGGGAAACTGGCGTGGTTTTATTGATAAGTAGATTTAGTGATAAGTTCAGCATATGAGAGGCAGAACAAGTTTAGGTTTCTTTTTAGTTGGTAAGGTGTGTATACATGTGTGTGTATTTATGTGTGTGTATGTGTGTCTGGTGTATTATATACTCTTTAATTATATATTTATTGTAAGATCATGTTAATAATAAAGGATATTTTTATATGTTTATATATAATAATCTGTTTATTTTTATATACATAATAATTTAAGTAAAATATATATATATATATATATATAGAGATATACAAATAATATAAATTAAGTAATTACTATGATAATAGAAAACTCAATAAGTTGATGATAGTACCTAAAACATTACAGACTATAGGTTATTATATAATAATTATGAATCTAGTAATACTGAATATATTTAATTATTTTTTAATAATTTTTGAATATTCTTATGCGTATCATCGATATAAAGAAAGTTTATTTATATCGATGGTATATATATATATTACGAGTGTTCAAATAAACTTCAGATAAACCTGAGTTGAAAGAGCGGTGTTATATGATATTTCTGTTTTAGCGGCAATCGATTTCGGCGGATTGGAGTTCAGGTTTAGAGATTGCAGTCCTTTGAGAGCGGACTATATCGTGAGGTTGTTGTTCTCGTAGAATTCCGTGATTCGTTGAGATGCGACGGAAGGGAGACTCATTGATGAAGATACGAGTGAAGAAATCGGCTAGACAGTGTTGCAAATATGGTAATAATTCAATGTAGACTCATTCATTCAATTAACTCAATATATACTTATTAATTCAATTAATGAAATATAAATACATTTATTAATTTAATAATACTTACTAATGATATTCAATTATACTTAGCAAGTCAATATAAAGTTGGTGATTTAATTAATTCAACGATATTTATTAATAAAATTAATAAAATATAAATACATTTATTAATTTAAATTAAATATATAATTATTAATTCAATAGTACTTAATAATTCAATTCAATTATTATTCACAAATAAAAAAGTATACAAACTATTAACAACATTTATAACTTTCAGAATTAGGTAGTGAGTGTAGGAATTAAACCCGATTAATATCAGGTAGTACCTTTTTCTCCACCAGGGGTTGATCTTCGAATGAATCTATGAACTTCTTGGCCGTCTGCTGTTTGCTCATCTTCTTTGTTTTACCGGAGGCGGTGATATTATGAGTGGACGTACTAATGGTGCAGATGAAGCGTTTGGGTTAAGTGCTGAGATCGTCGGTGTATGTGAAGGTGGGTTGCAGCATTCCTGATTACTGTAGCTTCTCCTGAAATCAGAGTCGTCAAAATGTATGTTCATGTATTTATAGAGTTATTTATTATGTTAAGTTATATATATATATATATATATATATATATAATAAATATATAATGTTAAATGTTAAATATATATAAAAATCTATTTATCCCTATTTATATTTTATAAAAAATAATTTCAAATTACAGTTAATATTTAATACTATATTTATGAAAAAATCATAGATATATGAATATTATTTATTATATATTTCTATATACTAACTAAAATATTATTTATTTATTTATTTTGTTTATAGACTATTATTTATATATCATATATATATATATATAACATTATTTATAATTTATTCTTAATTCTTGTTTTATATTTTATATTAAATATAATTATTTGAAAATAAACTATTATTTGCAATACTAATTTTCAAATAAATATGTAATAATATAGATTAATGTTGCAAATTAAAATAATGTTAATGTAAAAATTTAGAAAATAATATTTTAATATAATTATATCTTTTATATAAGATATTGTTATAGATGTGCTGGTCGAATCGAGAATGGAGGACACCTCAAACTAAAACAAATATGGATACATATTAAACATCATAAATATCAACAGTCGTGATTAAATACGTATCTATAGAGAAGTTCTTACAATTAATATGATATGATTTACTAGCCTTTCAGTGTACGCTGTTTGCACTAAAAACCATATCATACCGAACTTCTCGATAATAACTAGATCACGCGATGGGCGTATCTCTAATTAGATAACTAGATAAAATTAGTTAATCTAATTATAAACTACGCTCTCTTTTACATTTTACAAAACAGAAATCAAAAAAACAAATAACAAAAAATATCAAATCAACATTCATCCAAATTACATAATATTTACATTCGTTCAAGTCATGTCAACTAATTGAAATTTACAAAACAGAAATCAAATTATATAAAAAACACAAATAACAAAATATATTATATCAAAATTGATCTAAATTACATAACACATTCATACTTAGTACACTACACATTTATAAATACCTACATATAGTTATATACGTAGTTACCATATTACATATATAAATATTTTCAATATCATATTATCCCGATATTATCCGGATATTATCTAGAAGGGAATTGAATAGAATAATTAGAGAATAATATATTATTATATATACATCTAGGACTATATTCTCACCATACACTTGGAGACTGTATCTCGACTAAAGGCAAAACAATACTATGCATAATTCAACTATATTTACTAGTAAAATTAAAAGTAATTTTACTTTTAAATGACTGTAGTTTGAATAGTATTAATCTATGCATCTGTATCGTGTATACAATATACATTGTTATATTATATAATCATTATAATAATGGATGAGTTTATATAAAAAGTATCAAGTAAATATTGGTCTTTTAGTTACAAAATAAGTTGATACAATAATACCGACTAGTGCCTCTTATAAATGAACTATAATTATGATAATAAAAGATTAAGTTAATAATAGGGAACAGTCGCTCAAAATATTTGCGAAAAGTGAGGCGAGCGTGAGTAGGTTTTATATTAGTTTGTAAATAAAGCGCATGTCTTTCTTTTCGACCCAGCCTCCTTTATAGTAAATTACTATTAGTAATATCTTCGTATAACTATAAGTATTGCTGGAAAATATTAATGGAAAATGGAATACGTTATATTTACTATAATCCGAAAAGGTGCCAGAAACTATCCAAAAGTAAGTAGCTGCATTACATCCCAAAGTGAGCCTATACGTATTTATTTCGCATTTAAAATTTAACCTTTAACCCTCAACTCGTTCATTTTGATCGTAACCCTAATATATACACACGAGTATATTAATATATTATTATAATAATTATATACATATATGTATACTCCTATAAGAGTTATAGGAGGTCTTGATATTATATTGAACAATAATGAACTATAGGGGAAATTATCCGATTACCGACCCCATCCTAATACCGAACCCCTATCGTATATCAGTAACTATAAGAGATATCAAAAAATTATATATACATGAACTGTTAGTCATTTAATGATAAATATGAATAAGTATTTTGTTTTAAAAAATATGCAATCCTACAATTGTTATTTAATATAATGTAGGACTACTATTCTGTTTTTACTTTTTAAATATTTGAATAATAACTTTTTTTAAATCATTCTAAATACTTTATTAATTAAAAGAAAACTTAATAGGCTACTGCACATAATATTGTGGATCAATAAAATGTTTATAAATATTATAAAAATGATTTAATTTAATACCTATTAACCTATATATATTAATTATAGCAACCCATATTATTTTCTTATTACCGACCCCATGTGATTTATAATATCCAATCAAAATAGATCCGTATTTACTTTAAAATATGTCGTTTTAAGTTTTTAAGTCATTAAGTTGTTTGTGTATCATTAATATAGATTTAGGATTCATGATTCCAGTTGATTATATACATACTGATTAATAAATAAATATTAAATAATAATATACACTATTTTAATATAATTACTATAAAGTTTAAATTTAATATTACTATTAAAACATAAATTCAATAAAAAATTAATTTCGATCATGTTATAATTAATTATATTTATGTATATCTACTATTTTTATTGGATATTATAATACTACAATTATTAATATCGCGATTAT
Source organism: Osedax fenrisi (assembly GCA_964019155.1). Lineage (NCBI taxonomy): Eukaryota > Metazoa > Annelida > Polychaeta > Sabellida > Siboglinidae > Osedax > Osedax fenrisi. The sequence goes on along the minus strand of OZ025239.1, from coordinate 18,173,494 downwards.
TTTAGGGGGTCGGTAATAGGGGAAGGGGTCGTTATTAGGCTCATGTATCCGATTACCGACCCCCCTGTTTATTCTTGTAAATATAATTATATAAAAAATTTAAAATAGCCACATTATTCATTGAGAAAATCTTTTAAAATCTTTATAGTGAATTTTATTTACTAATAAAGTGTATATATCTACGTAATCCATTTTTTTATTATATTAAAACTTATACAAATTATTCTCATTTATTAAGTGGTTTAGTGATGTTAATTACTGAAATTTATGAAATAATCTAACAACAATTATTTAATAAATAAAATAGACTTATTGATATATTTTAAATATACTTACTTTGATTATATCGGTTGTTTTAAACTAAGTCACTGCGATAAGGAGCACCAGTCTGCGATTACCCTCAGTTTGAGATTACCCCTTCCGGTATAAATAAATGAAAATAAATACAAATATATATATATATAGTATTTAATAAATTATGTTCTAAGGAGTATATGACTGATTTACTAATATATAATTAAAATTATCTTATATAATTTTTATTATATAGCTTCCCAGCAAACATTTTTGAGTACGGTTTGGTTATTTTTGAGTACGAATGAGTATTTTTGATCACAAACGAGTATTTTTGATTATAGGGGAGAGTGCTCTAATATCGACATGCACGTAATATCGACACCCTAGAGATCTCCTAAAATATAATTCCAATCAAAAAATAATTAATGTATGAAATGTTAATCACTAAAATTCTAATTCATTTAAGTATAATTTTTTTTATAAATATTTATATTTTTTGATTTATTAACAAAAAACTGATTTTTTTGTTACAACTCTAAATTTATGAAATTTTTGAAGTACAATATCGATTCTTAATCGTTTAAAACTTGAGATATTTTAAATATTTAAAGTACACCTTATAGATCTAAATATATTTTATAATATGCCGAAAATATTTTGTATTTGTCTTAATTTGTTGCAAAGTTATTAACGTTTCCCTAAGCAACATACATTTTCATAATACCGACACCCCAATGGCACGTAATATCGACACCCCTTTCTGTTATATAACCAATTAGTTGTATTTTTATTAAATTTGCGTGCGTTATGATAATATTCATTAAATTTTAGTCATACAATAATGTACACATATACCTATATATATACACATAAATACACACACACATACACACACACATACACACACACACACACACACACACACACACACATACAAATACACATACACACACATATATAATATATATTTTTATATATATATATATTATTATATATTATATATATATATATTATATATAATATATAATATATATATAATATATATTTATATATATATATATATATATATATATATATATATATATATATTATATATCATTATTTATTTATTTTTATATATTCTCAACACTTGTGAGATTTTAAAATATAACGAGTGTTTATAAATAAATAATTACCTCACATTACTTTACCTATATATATATATATATATTGTGTGTATGTGAGTGTGTGTGTATATGTGTATATTATTAGGTATGTCTCTTAAGTTAATGAATATCATATATATATATATATATAATTGTATATTATATTATACACAAATATACCTTCATGGAGATTATATTCCGGGTATACCTATAGAGCTATACTTTCTACTTTCTACACCACTCACGAAATCCTTCTAACTCGCTTTAGTGATCAATGATTTTATGTTACCTATATAAATACCAATATTTAAATAATTTTATTTAATTATAGAGATAAATAATACTATTATATTTTGATTGATATTGTAATTCATAATATAACAGTGTACTTATCTTTTCGTTATATTATTATGCAGTGTATACCTGTTATCAATTGTGTCTACCTTAGAATGTAACTGTCTCTCTGAAACTATATAGGTCTACTATGTATGTAGTATTCGAATTATAATTGTATAAAAGTATTCGAATTATAATTATAAGATATATCCAGAATTATACCTAACATCATATTAGATTATATTAGAAAAATAATTTATTTGTACCCTTTATATAACAATTATATTATTAATAGTATGTGTACTAAATGAATATTATAATTATAAAAATACGATTTATTGATTCTACTTGAAATAAAATAGACTTACTGTAACAATATAGAATTCCTAATTAGGTTCAATTTTTTATTTAGAAAAATAAATTTACAATTAATATTTTATTAAATATATATAAATAAATTTAAATATTATGTAATCTAATAGAAGTTCATGAATTATATATAATTTTAACTTGTTTTATATGCAATACAAAAGGTACATAGATAATATATTATAGTAGATATCCATTTATATTATATATATGATAGTATACTATACATTTATTTTTCTGAAGATAACATAACATTATTCTACATTACATATAATTTATTTTAAAATGTTATATATCTTACATTATTGAACATATAAGTTTATATTATAATTCATGTATATATGTATCCAATATGTGATTATCTTGAAACAGGTGATAGGTAGGCGGACTCATCTATATAATATATAACTTAAATTAATAACTAATGTATATTTAAGAACTTAGTATGTATTATGAAGTAGTAATATTATATTTTTATCTATAGATGTATAGTTAAATATATGTCTATGAATTAATATTAATTTATTTAAATTGAATTTAAATATGGTATTAATTATTTAGTATATATAAATAAATAATAAATATTGTAACATAATTAGATATTAAAATAAAAAGATATTAATTTATTTAAATTGCAATCTAATATGGTATAAAACTATAAAATATATAATATTTATTTATAAATAAATAATAAATTGGATAGTATAATAAATAAATAGAAATGGATATTAACATTTTTTAAATTACGTATAAAATCACAAATTGTAAATTTATTAATATCATGTACACATTTCTCATGGCACCATAACTTATATTTGGTGTTATAGGAAATGTGTTATGGGATTTATTTGATGGGGTTATTTGTGGAGTCATTTCTGGTGTAGGTGACGGTGACCTAGTAGACATTCTAGTATACGACGGTGTCTTGTTTATTATAATACGAATATTCTTATCATCCTGCATTAGGTTGATTACCAGTGTTTCATCTTCGTGAGTTTTCACGTTAATAGTTCTCTGCCCTTGAATATGAAAATATAGTTTTAATACATATTATATGTATAACATATTACTATGGGTATAATTAATAATATTATAAATTATATATATATTAACTTGAAACTCTTTAAAACATAAATCTTATAATTATAACCTATAACATATATATATATATATATATATATATATATAAAAAGTATTATTTGAATTGAAAACTATTATATAAAAAAACTATCTATATATAAAATAATGTATATTTATTTGTAATGTAATTAATATAAGTAACTCTGTAAAGTATGCATATTATATAATAAACGTATTATTTAAATTGAAACTAATTCTGTCAAACGGAAAAATACTCATTAAAAAACTTAAAAAACGTATACCTAAAGTAATATATATTAATTCTAAGTTATTCTAAAACTTATTATAATAATAAATCATGCATGCATGTATATGCATGTATATGTACATGCATGTTATATAACAATCGCCTTATTTGAAAATAACATTATTCTATATAAATTATATTAATGAATATAGTTAATATTAATAAGTTACAAAAATAAGTTAATATATGTAATAATATATAATATTACAAGTAGGGTATACTAATTATATATAAGTTTATCTTAATATCAAGATATAAATAATTAAAAATTAAAAATATACCTCTATTATCTGGAAGTGTTGTGATGTAGAGCAGCAGGCAGGGCTTGTTTGTAGGTAACTCACAGTGGATGTATCTATATTATGATAACAAGTATATTATATAACATCTATATACTATTGTACTACATATTATTTCAATAAAATAACTATATATATATTAATTATATAATTATAATTGTATAATTGTAAATATAAATATTATTATAAATTAAATATAATAAATTATTCTAATATTAAATTATGTATGTAAACTCTAATATAATATTATGCTAAATAACAAACGTATTATCTTAACGTAAACTATTTAATATAAAAAAATATACATCAAGTAATATATGTAAACTATCGTATTAATAAATCGTGTGTTATATTACTTAAAATAAAAAACGTATACAACTATAGTTTATAGAAAAGGATGCAACTACGTAATACCAAAGGGCTTTGGTAATACTATATATATATATATATATATATATATATATATATATATATATATATATATATATATATATATACATATATACATGTATACATATATACATATACACATTTATATAGTATATGTTAAAATTACTAGTAAAATTTCCATTACATATAAAAATAATGTAAAAATAATGAAAATATATTATAGTTTATATTTACTGTTTTACTATTATTTTACTATTATTTTTAATTTGAATGTATTTTTTATAAAGTTAATTTAATTAATATCATAGATACTTGTAGATTTATTTTAAAGTATTACAAGTTATTTATTTTTTATAAATGTAATTTAATTTATATTAGTAGGTACTATATTACCTAGCAACTAATATACCTTGACATATTTATAAGACATATCTAGATATATAGACTATATAGACCATTGAATGATTATTTATTAGTGTGATATTTAATTCTCAAAATATATATATTCCACACATATACAGACATATGTGGACTAATTTGTTATGTTATTACATAGCATACTATTATTTGAATAATTATATTAATGTAGATAAAAATTATATAATTATATATAGGTATATATATATATATATAATATGAATTTAAAAATAATTAAATAATTAAAATTATATCCTATAAATCTTATATAGGTAAATAAATATATGCATATATATATTACATATGTTATAATTGATATTCAATGGCACTATATATGTATGTATGTGTGTATAATAACCAATATCACGAGATGCATGTTCAAACTCTTCAGTATAGTCCCTAGTTCTCACCGGGTTATCTGTACACATATTTGATTATTATTATATATATATATATATATATATATATTTATATACATATCAAAATATTATATAATTATAGCTATATATATATAATGAATTTAAAAATAACAAAATATAAAATAATTAAAATTATAAACTGTAATTTATCTATAAATCTTATATAGGTAAATAAATATATGCATATATATTACATACGTTATAATTGATATTCAATGGCACTATATATATATATATATATATATATATATATATATGTATGTGTGTATAATAACCAATATCACGAGATGCATGTTCAAACTCTTCAGTATAGTCCCTATTTCTCACCGGGTTATCTGTACACATATTTGATTATTATTATATATATATAGATCAAAATATTTTATATTATGCACATATTGTATTAAATAGTATGTATTACATGCATATAATAATAATAAGTATATATTGAAACCGCAATACATATATAGATTATTGTTCAATATTGTTATAGTTATCATTTAAACTACGACAAATCTATATATTGATTTATAAACGTATATCATTATTTGTAGTACTATTAATAACCTGTCTCACGAGCAGTATTAGCAAAGCCCTTTGGTATTAGTAAGTAGTACATCATCTAGTTCGTGGGAGTCATCCAGCAGATATGGCAGACAGGCTATAGTTATATAGTTATTATATATATATATACATACAGATCAAAATATTATATAATTATGACTATATATATAATGACTATATATTATGACTATATATATAATGAATTTAAAAATAACAAAATATAAAATAATTAAAATTATAAACTGTAATTTATCTATAAATCTTATATAGGTAAATAAATATATGCATATATATAATTCATATGTTATAATTGATATTCAATGGCACTATATATATGTATGTATGTGTGTATAATAACCAATATCACAAGATGCATGTTCAAACTCTTCAGTATAGTCCCTATTTCTCACCGGGTTATCTGTACACATATTTGATTATTATTATTATATATATATATATATATAAATAAAAATATTATATAATTATGCACATATTGTATTAAATTTGGGTATTTTAATTAATGCACGACATGCGCGACATAATGGACTAATGCAGTAGTTCAATGTTTAAATGTATACATTATTTATACATATATTTATATATAATATGTCTAGATATATTAGTAGCCAGTGGCTACTAGCCACTAATATTATTTAAATGTATACATTATTTATACATGTATATATGATATGTCTAGATATATTAGTAGCCACTAATATTAATTAAATTACATTTATAAAAAAAATATTAAAATTTATTTAAAATAACAAGTTAATTAATAAAAAGTAATACTTTAAATAAATCTACAAATATCTATGACATTAATCCAATTAAATTTATAAAAAATACATTATAAATATATACATTTATTTAAAATAACAAGTTAATTAATAAAAATTAATACTTTAAATAAATCTATAAATATCTGATATATTAATCCAATTAAATTTATAATTATAAAATTTATAAAATTTATAAATTTATAAAAAATACATTATAAATATTAAATATTGAATTAATAGTACTCAAATTATTTCCACCTATCTATGTACAATATTTCATTATGTCTATAAATAAAACACGAGTGGCACGTGATAATAAAATAAAATAACTCTATTAAAACTAACTACAATATTAAATTTATTTACTACTTATTTTTTTAATGTAATTAGAAAAATGTTACAAATATTATTTGTAGATTTATTTTAAATTGATATTTAATTTTAATGTATTTTTTATAAAGTTAATTTAATTAATATCCGAAATATTTGTAGATTTATTTTAAAGTATTAAAAGTTATTTATTTATTATAAATGAAATTTAATTTATATTATTAGCTATTAATATATCTAGACATATTTGTAAGACATATATATATAATATGAATTTAAAAATAATAAAATTATAGACTTAAATTTCTCTATAAATCTAGACATATAGATTAATTTTTTAATAAAATGAAATGATTATTTATTAGTGTGATATTTAATTCTCAAAATATATATATATTCCATACATATACAGACATATGTGGACTAATTTTTTATTTTATTACATAGCATACTCTTATTTGAATAATTATATTAATGAGGATAAATTAATGAGGATAAAAGTAATATACTTATATATATATATATATATATATATATATATAATATGAATTTAAAAATAATATAATTATAGACTTAAATTGATCTATAAATCTTATATAGGTAATATATATATATATATATATATATATATATATAATATATTATATATATATATTTATTTAAATGGAAATTAATAAAAATATAGTTAAATAGAAATTAATATTTAATACAAATTTATCTTAAATAACATGTATTAAATATAATTATAATAATATGTATCTATTGAAACTGCGATATATATCATCAATATAAAGAAATATTTATATATATATGATATATATATATATATATATATATATATATATATATATATGATATGTTAATAAAATTAAATGATTATTTATTAGTGTGATATTTAATTCCCAAAATATATATATTCTTATATATAATATTTAATATATATATATATAATATGAATTTAAAAATAATAAAATTATAGACTTAAATGTCTCTATAAATCTTATATAGGTAATAAAATAAAATGTATCATTAAAATAAATGTATCTTAAATAGCATTTATTACATAGGTACCTATAATTATAATACTATGTATCTATTGAAACTGAGATATATATCATCTATATAAAGAAAGATTTACATCTATGATATATATATATACACTTATAATTGTATTCACTATATATTGCACATATAGCATAACATATATCATATGGAAATCTTATTCTAGTATATAAAATAACTTATATTTTTATTCTAAATTTTACTTTACATATGTATTATATAATTAAATATATAATGTATAATTTAATTAACATATTAGTTAAATAATTCGTTTTTTAGATATTTTCTATTATATTTGTTTTAAAAAGCGATTAAATATAGATTTATTACGAATACATTTGATAACAAAACGTAATTAAAATATTATTATTGAGAAATAAGTTTATTTTTGTATATCATATATAAATATATATATATATATATATATATATATATATATATATACCGTATACAGTAACTTATCAATACATTATTGAAAAATATACATTACTGATATACGAAAACGAAATTAATTACAATTGCATAATTGTTTACGAGATCGTATCGTACAATGCATATATATATATATATATCAACATATCAACTTTGTTAATATGATTATATTAAATTAACTGTAGGAAGATTATATTAAATTAACCTATAATATATATATATATAAACTGTTATAACATAATACTATAGTATACTACAGTATTAATAAGTTTATTAATTATAATCTAAATATATAACGTATAAATATGTAGTATTACAACACAGTTATAGCAGGTATAATAACTCAATTAATTATTAATTTAATAATTAATAATTAAATAATAATTATATTTATTAGACATATATTTAGATCATAGGTATGTTGTTATTATTTATTAAAACATCGTTATTATTATAATAATAATTATAATAATTATATTATATATAATATAATATATATATAAGATGATTTTTCTTATAACATTAAATAAATTAATAAGTAAAAATAACACATATATAAATATATATATATATATATATATATATATATATATATATATATATATATATAATATAATGTGCTTTGTATGTATAAATATATTATCTATCATATTATTACTAAGTAATTGTGATATACTTACTTTTTTAAATTGCCTATCAAGCTACTTCTAGGAACTTTGTACAATATTGAGGCTTGTCTATTTGACATTCCATTCTGTACAGCAGATAGCGCATTTTTCATTGCTTCTTGTGGGTATTATAATCGTTTCATATTTAATAATACTTTATTTTATAATACTTATAGAGTAGATATTAATAAATTGATATATTATTATAATAATGACAAATTCAAAATATTTATTCAAAATAAATATTAATTGCGTGCGTTAACTAAAAGTACGCGCGCATTCAATTCTGATTGGATCGTGGATATTAAATAATATATGGTATATCTAAATATAGATATATTTAGGGTGTCGATATTATGTGCCAGGGTGTCGATATTCGAGTCAGTGCCTATAATATCGACACCCCTGTTATCTCAGAGTTAAATATATTAAATTACATTTTAAAATAGCTATTATATGTATATACCTAGTGTATACATATACATAAAATTTTGAAACATTTAATTGAGAAATAATAAAGTTATGGTGATTTATTGTTAGGGTGTCGGTATTCGAGTACTCTCCCCTAAATGAGTATATTTGATTATAACCGTATACATTTATTTATAAAATTATATTTGTGTACAAAACGGTACGTCTGTACACAAATATAATTTAAAACAATTATTTGCTACATTTGATTACAGCTGTACCGATTTGTACTCATAAATAATTATATAAATAAAAATAATAATATAAACGAGTATATTTGAGTACGACCGTAACAAGAATATAAACGAGTACAGACGTACCGATTTGTACACAAATATAATTTTAAAACAATTAGTTGTTACATATGATTACAGCTGTACCGATTTGTACTCAAAAATAATTATATAAATAAAAATACTAATATAAACGAGTTTATTTATGTACGAACGTAACAAGAATATATACGAGTACAGACGTACCGTTGTGTACACAAATATATTTGTAAACAAATTAGTTCCTACATATGAGTACGGCTGTACAGATTTGTACTCAAAATATTTATATAATTTAAAATAATCATATCTATTTTCATATATTATTAAAATTGTATATACAAAATAATATAGAATATATTGGTAATATATATATATTCCTATATATATATATATTCACTTGTACTCAAAATATTTATATTATTAAAAATAATCACGAATGAAATCGACAACAACGTGGTTCCCAAGTTCAAATATCTGGGTAGTCTTGTTCCAGACTGCTCCTCAGATGTTCAACACCGAATATCAATGGCATCAAAAGCATTCGGTCGACTAAGAACGATAAGGTCATCAAAAGACGTATCAATAAAACTTAAGAATAGACTCTACGGAGCACTCATTCTGCCGATTGCCACATACGGTTCAGAGTCATGTACTACAAGACGAAAGAAATAGATGCGCTACTAGTGTTTGAAATGAAATGCCTTAGAGCTATACTCCGGATTACTAGGTCTGGCAGACTCAGAAACATTATGATACGAAAGAAACTAAACATAAGCAAAAAGATAGAAGAAATAGTTCTTAAAAGAATACTTCGCTGGTTTGGTAATGTTGTCAGGAACGTCAACACTAAATTCCAGCTACAAGCTGGATTTCAACAAAAAGAGACCAAGAGGACAAACAGATGGTCTGATGGCATAATGTAACAGTGCGGTGAGCCTCTATTAAATATAGAGAGACGAGCCAAACGACGAGATGCCTTCGAAATTATTTATTCTAGTGGAAAGCAAAGGGACGCTAATCCAACGCAATTAAGTCAAGTAAGTAATATATATTTATTCAAATAAAAATTCAATTATATATATAATTTATTAATTAAAATAAAAAAATTCAATTATATATATATAATTTATTAATTAAAATATACTAAGTACATAAAATATTTAATATATATAACAATTTTTACAATTTGCTAATTTTACAATTTACATAAAAATAAATATTTATAATATATATATTAATAGAAACAATAAGATACATTAAATATATAAAATATAACATAACACAAATAATGAATACAAATTTATTTAAATATGATTTTAATGGTGTAATTTTAAAAATATTATTTTATTTAAATAAAAAGGAATATTTGAAATACCTATACATTTTCCGTGCAATAAATTTATATTTATGATTTGTATTGTAAAGCAAGATTGATCGACTATCATGCATCCAATAATACATAAATCAAATGATCCAATAGATAAAAATGAATTTGCTTTATATATTTTACACCGAATTTTATCCTCCTCAATACATTCAATTATCTGACAAAAACTTAAATCCTTTAGATAGTAATAGTTGTTAGGATTTTTGATATTAATACGGCTATTGATATATTTTGGTTTAAGTAATATATTATCGTTGTATTCATCAAGTCGGTTTATAATTTGAGCAAGGGGACATTTTCCACTCCTTATCATTCTTTTTATATTTTGGAGGTAATTTTCATATTTAAATGAAGAATTATCATCTAATGGCCCATATTCCTTGACATCATCGACTAAATGAAGTAAACTATGTACATTATATATACAAAATCGCTCTCCGAATAAAAATTTACCCCTTTCTACAAAAAATATTAACAATTGCTTTGCATATTCTATATATATATCAATAGTATATAATTTGTGTGAACATAAAATAGATATTGCTACATTAAGTGATACAAAATGATTATAATAATCGTTATGCAAAATACCCTTTAAAACAATTTTACCGGTGTATAATAAGAATTGCCTAAATTCTGTAGCCTTGTATCTATCAATATTTTCTAATGGTCTTACTTTTCTACAGAATGTATTGGGAATACAACGTTCAACTATTTTCAAGCGTGAATTAATATCGATAATATTAATTTTTGAGAGTTTATGTCTTGTATGAATAGCTTTGTCTTTTGACATATATATGTGAAGTAATTTTTTCATTACGCCTAATAACGTACAATGCATGTAATCTACATTAAATGCCTTTACCATATCTATTGGAAGCTTACTTAATGGGGTATCGCAATTATGATGTAAAGGATATGTTTTGGATCTGAAATCAGAATCAGTTCTTTTACTAAATGCAGTACCAATAAATACATTCGATCCTTGAACACGTTTACCTAGTATTAGGCACTTATCGCATCCATGTAGCGCATTATACAATTTCGTACCTCTAACTAATGCTTTTGCCGGTGCATCACAAGTTATGCATTTAAATCTAAAATTATATATATAACCATCGATATTAATACCAGTTTTGAGTAATTCGTTTATGTAATCTACTGTATCGGAAAGAAAATCAAGATTTTATGGTTTTTTACCATACGTCATAGCAAGCGGAAAAACAAATGCATTTACTGACATCAGTATTGGCCATACAGATGATAGTGAACTTTTAAATAGAGGCAGGCCATCGATATTGAGAGATAAATTTATATGACCTATATTATTTAGTTTATCATGTTTAATAGCATAAAGTACATATTTTCTAAGTGTTTTTATCCAGTCGAAACAATAATATAAAACTTGGGATTTTTCAATAATATTAGGAGGAAGTTTATTAGTGTTACATAGAGTTCTAGCAGTTTTAGGACACCTAACACCATGATTATTTAAAATATTTAATAAGTCATCCATAGCTCGGAATTTAATGTTATGTTGAATGGCCCATATGGTTAAAAAAGAGAGAAAACTTTTTAAAACTAATCGATCCATAGAATTAACATCTCTCCAACTTCTATTTCCTTCATCCATATTTTCATTAGCATCTTCAATGGAATCGTCACTTTCTAATTCTTCTTCCAAATTCATATCGGAGTTCTAAAAATAAACAAAAATTATAACTATATATATATATATTTATATAAATAATTATTAATAATATCTATACTAACATCGTAAATGCATTCAAATGTCATAGTGTCTTCATTTTCGATTAACAGTGATTCGCATGGCAACAATATCTAATATAACAATTAAGATATGTAATTAGATATATATATATATATATATATATATATATATATATATATATATATATATATATATATATATATAAATATATAATTACATCGCTATAAATATATATATATACAATTTTATTTTATTTTATTAAAATATAGTTTAAATTACATCGTATATACGGTAATGGTACATAACGGCCGTAAATCAAAACAGCCGTAGAGAACACGTGATATTAAGTTTATCCTAGTTTACTCTAGAATCTAGCATTCCTCTCTCACTCACCCTCCCCCTCCTTCACTCCCTCTCCCCTTCTCTCTCTCACTCACTCTCCCTCCCTCTCCCTCTCTCACTCCCCCTCTCTCACTCACTCCCTCTCCCTCTCTCACTCCCTCTCCCCCTCTCTCACTCCCTCTCCCCCTCTCACTCCCTCTCCCTCTCTCTCTCTCTCTCTCTCTCTCTCTCTCGCTCTCTCTCTCTATCTGTCTCTGTCTCTCTCTCTATCTGTCTCTGTCTCTCTCTCTCTGTCTCTCTCTTTCTCTCTCTCTCTCTCTCTCACTCTCACTCTCTATCTCTCTCTCTCTCTCTCACTCCCTCTCCCTCTCCCTCCCCATCTCTCACTCACTCTCTCTCTCCCTCTCCCTCTATCACTCCCTCTCCCTCCCCCTCTCTCACTCCCTCTCCCTCCCCTTCTCTCACTCACTCTCTCTCTCCCTCTCTCACTCTCACTCCCTCTCCCTCTCCCTCCCCATCTCTCACTCACTCTCTCTCTCCCTCTCCCTCTCTCACTCCCTCTCCCTCCCCCTCTCTCACTCCCTCTCCCTCCCCTTCTCTCACTCACTCTCTCTCTCCCTCTCTCACTCTCACTCCCTCTTCCTCTCCCTCCCCCTCCCCTTCTCTCACTCACTCTCTCCCTCTCTCACTCCCTCTCCCTCCCCCTCTCTCACTCCCTCTCCCTCCCCTTCTCTCACTCACTCTCTCTCTCCCTCTCTCACTCTCACTCCCTCTTCCTCTCCCTCCCCCTCCCCTTCTCTCACTCACTCTCTCCCTCTCTCACTCCCTCTCCCTCCCCCTCTCTCACTCCCTCCCCCTCCTTCACTCCCTCTCTCTCTCACTCACTCTCCCTCCCTCTCCCTCTCTCACTCCCCTTCTCTCCCTCTCCCTCTCTCACTCCCTCTCCCTCCCCTTCTCTCACTCACTCTCTCCCTCTCTCACTCCCTCTCCCTCCCCCTCTCTCACTCCCTCCCCCTCCTTCACTCCCTCTCTCTCTCACTCACTCTCCCTCCCTCTCCCTCTCTCACTCCCCTTCTCTCCCTCTCCCTCTCTCACTCCCTCTCCCTCCCCTTCTCTCACTCACTCTCTCTCTCCCTCTCTCTAACTTTTATATAAGTATTACATCAGAATTATATATATTTACAAATAATAATTGATTATAGATAATTTATACGAAAATCTTATATTTAGACTTATATTATTGTTATATATTTATATTATTACACCACGATTTTCAATATCAGAATAAATATTTGTTATGATTTCAGTATGTTTTATACTAGTATATAGCCTTCTTAAATTAAATACCAGAATAGCAGAGTATTCATATAGTTATGATATAGTATTGTATAGTCTATATTTAATTAAATATATTAGTTAAAACTGTATATAATTATGAAAAAAGATGTCCGGACGAAACGATTATTCAGATTGATAATATTTTATGTATTTTTCGTAAATAAATGATATCCTCCTAAAATATAGGAATTACAACAACATATGAGGTCATATATTTTTTTTAATATTTACAGATATAATAGAGTATTATATAGTCTATATTTAATTAAATATATACATTAAAATTGTATAATTATTAAATAATTTTAAATAAATATTGTAAAATATATAATTAAAAAAATCTTATTTATAATTTTAAAAATATAAGAAAATAAAAAACCTAAAAACCTAAATAACACATTTTAGGTTTTTTAAAAAAACCTAAAAACCTAATTTAGGTTTTTTAAAGCCTTTCCAGCCCTGGGTATAGGGTATATGTACCTGGGTTTCGTGTGTCTGCACTTCATCCTGTAGTATAGTAGAATCATCCAATAATTCAGAATCATCATCGCTAATATTTTCTATACAATTATTATGTATATTATTACCAGTTTGACAATTAATGTCATTTAAATGTGAATCAGATTCATTATATTGTAATGATTTAAATATTTTATCATGCTCCCTCTTTTTTTTCATCCATTTTCGTTTATAATCTAATCTTCTAGGTGTACTCATTACAGAATTATGAGAGTTATTAACGTATTAAAAAATATTACTATAATATATTATATATAATATTACTTGATTAAGTTACGTTAGTAATTATTACCCTAGAATTGGATTATTAGAATAGAATATTAAATTGAATAAATGTAAATGTTTACAAATTCATTCTCCACCTAGGGTCATGACCTTTATTTCTAGATTCTTTGTAGTCTCGTGTTTATTAAATTAAACATAATTTATCCTATTTATCATTATATAAATTTTTACCTTATTTACGAATATGAGTTCGGAAAAGAGTTCCTACATAATAAGGTTAATTTATTATATGTATATATTTATATATTTATATAGTACAAAATGTATTATTAATAAAAGTAAATTTAGTTTAAAGAATAATTTATATATAATTAAATTATCGTTCAAATTATATTTAATTAAATTATTATATTATATAATATATATAATATATAATATATTATATAATATATTAATATATATCTAATATGATAAATCTAATGAAGTATGAAAATTTAGTTTATAGTAACGACAATTTATAATTTAAAATTACACTATATTTGTAATATTGTCATGTAATATAGTGAACTACAATATTTATATTAATACTGTAACTTATAGGGCCCCTAGGAAAAACAAAGGGAAAACACCATCAAAGTACTCCATGAATGGTAGCGATTATGTAGATGATCTCACAGAAGGTTTCTATTCTTATGTATATAATCAATATAATTCTCGCAATAAAATAACAAGTTACAAATTGTAACAATATAATAATTTAAAAAATAATAATAATAATAATTAGATGATTTCTAATAGAAATATAATCAATTTAATTCTCGAAATAAAAAAACAAGTTTTGCAACTTTATCATTGCCTAATCGATTCCTTATTTTTGATTGAACGCTTTTATATTGTTAAAAAAACCAAAAAAACCGACCAACCCTGTTAAGTTATTATAAATATAATTGTAATATCGTGAATTTAAAGTCTTATATCTCATATTACAGGAATTTATTATTTAATAAATGACAGTTTTGCAATGAATATTTATAAAATGACGATTAAAGCATAATATGCCTGAAAATAGATTATACATATTAATATAATATGTTATAAATAAATAGGAACTCTATTCATAAAATTTTGAAATAATACTCATTTATACCAAAATAATGTGTTTTAATCAAAAAACGAAATAAAAATTTAAAAATTACTGTGACGTCATAGTAGGATCCCAAATATAAATTCTAGGATATTTGAATTTTAAATTTAAAAAATATTTTATTCAATTTTTATTTTATATTATTTATAGTTAAATAATTGATAATTATTTCGTAACTTTTGGATTCTATTTAAGTTATAAACAAACATTTAGAATTACAAAGGACAATAAAAATCGTAATATGTAGATAGGTTTAGTAATTTGAAATATAAATGACGTATAATAATCAAAATAAATGAGGCTGTGAATTGTTCATTTTAATATAATAAATGTAATGTGAATCCAAGTATATAAATGTTATTTCTATATTATATAATGTACATATATATTCACTTAACATAATATTAATAAGAATAACATAATATATGTATATAATGTTATTAATTAATCAAATTACTAAGTATGATAAAACTTGAAAATATCGTAATTTGTATGACCTAAATATATAGGTGTATATTTTAACTGCCCGATATGCGTATTGCTTGCGATATATATTTCAATTAAAATTAGTAACTATGATCTATATTTAGATGGGAGTGACATATCATATATAATATTGTAAATTACTAGAGATAAGATATATATCGATCATATTTACTGCTTGCAATATAGTTTGATAAAATTATATAGAATGATCAATTATATTTGTAAGATAGTAATATACATGATTAAATATATTATATAATCACTGAATAATGATATGGGATTATAATAATAAAATATTATTTATAGAATATAATAATAAAACTTAATATTAAAATTAATTAATGTGTTAAAAATATGAAAATCCTTTGATGTGTTTATAAATTAATTATAATTCTATTTACATAATTATAATTTTGTTTATATATTTATATATTTCATATATACATATTATATGTGTATATTAAGATATTTATATATATAGTGTATATTATCAATTTTATAATATAACTTTATATTGTAATCATATATTATTTAATATAAGAATTTTTACTATAGTATTGTATATATGAAAACATTACTTATATAACAGAGTTGTACAGTTTTGTACAAAATATTCTTCTCAAAGTAATTATCCATATGACATTATTTAAAGTAGATTATTTATTGACGAATATTGAAAAGTATTGAAAATAATTTTCGATATTCGTAAATTTCTTGCAATTTTTTGAAAATAAAGCCAGAAGTTTGGAAAATATTTGACAATAATTTACGAAAATGATTTTCTCAAATTTTACGGAAATTATTTTCAAATAAAACACGAAATTTGCTATATATTTGAAAATAATTTACGCAAATAATACAAAAATAAATTTCAAATAAAATGCAAAGTTTGTAAAATGTAAAGTGTAAAGTGTTTAAAATATAACATGAATTAAATACTTCATGAATCAAATGTTGAGGAGTTTGAATATAAAAAGAATTATTTGATATCCGCACGAGCGAAGGGGTCTACATGACTCTATTTTAGTGCTAATAAACTCAATATCATCATCATATCAATTGATGCCTTCATCAAATACCATGTCTCAATAAAAAGATATATATAATATCACAAATAAAATTAATAAACATTTACTAAATTATAGGTGACGAGATAAGTGGGCCCGAATTACCGTTGTTTATTAAAAGTTAGTTTAAATCATATATATATATATATATATATATATTTCAATATTTTTTGTATAGAATCTCGTATTCAACCACGTGAACGAGCGACATCTCAAAAGCACCATGATAAACCCGCGCAAGGTTATTAATTATATTTGTTATTATTAGTAGTTTGTTTTATTATCAAACAATATCTAATATATTGTATGCAGATTTAATGGTTAATATTAGTTTTATAAAGTTGAATAGTTTGTTTAAATCATATACCATTATACATTTTTCTTTCAGTAAATACATTTTTCTTTCAATATATTATATTATTTATATTTTGTCTAATGAGTATTTTTAGTCCAAAATATAATTTTAACGTACAAACATTTTATTACTAATTGATTAATTTTGTTAAACTTTATAATGTAAATATATTAATTAATTGTATATATTATTTAATTAACTATTTTTATTAATAAAATATTATTTTCATAGGATCGATTATGCAATCTTCTCAATCTATTCCATCTGCCGACTACAACCATGGCCCGGTTCATCAAGGTTATTAT
Source organism: Osedax fenrisi (assembly GCA_964019155.1). Classification (NCBI taxonomy): domain Eukaryota; kingdom Metazoa; phylum Annelida; class Polychaeta; order Sabellida; family Siboglinidae; genus Osedax; species Osedax fenrisi. Next base: position 18,154,951 of record OZ025239.1, on the reverse strand, counting down.
TTATATTTGTTATAATCCGTAGTTTGTTTTATTATCAAACAATATCTAATATATTGTATGCAGATTTAATGGTTATTATTAGTTTTATAAAGTTGAATAGTTTGTTTAAATCATATACCATTATACATTTTTCTTTCAGTAAATACATTTTTCTTTCAATATATTATATTATTTATATTTTGTCTAATGAGTAGTTTTAGTCCAAAATATAATTGTAACGTACAAACATTTTATTACTAATTGATTAATTTTGTTAAACTTTATAATGTAAATATATTAATTAATTGTATATATTATTTAATTAACTATTTTTATTAATAAAATATTATTTTCATAGGATCGATTATGCAATCTTCTCAATCTATTCCATCTGCCAACTACAACCATGGCCCGGTTCATCAAGGTTATTATTTAAATTTGTTATAATCTGTAGTTTGTTTTATTATCAAACAATATCTAATATTTATTTAATTAATACTTATTTATAACAAATAAATTTAATATATAATCACTGAATAATGATCGTGATAATGAAATACTACTTATTTATAGAATATAATTATAAAACTTAATTTTAAAATAAATTTGTAAAACATAATTTACAATTTAAATACATTGATTTGTTCATAATTTAATTATAATTCTATTTACATGAGTATCATTTTTTTTAGATTAATATATATATATATATATATGTATAGTAATATTTGTATATATAGAGTATAATTATAATATAGACTAAAAGTCAAAGTATCTAAATTGTAAAGTATTTTATTATGTTTTACAAATTTATTTTAATATTAAGTTTTATAATTATATTCTATAAATAAGTAGTATTTCATATTGTTTATATAATATATTAAATACAAATTAAACAATAAAATATGTATACAGAGCCAACTTACACTGGCTTGATGATGGAAGCCATAGATAATAACCAGCATCTAAAACAAGTAACTATGATAGCCGAAAAGCAAGATGTACTCTTAGAGTTATATAAACAAGGTAATTTTAACATTGTTATTTTAAATAGTTTATGGTCATTATTAAGGGGATGCAATATCTTTGTAAAAACATATTTTGGTCTATACTTTAATCTAATAGTATCTATACTATTAATCCTAATATTTTCAATTAAATTTAAAAGTATGTATTATTTATAGATTTGTTATGTGATAGATAATATACAATTATAAATTTATAATTATAAGTTTATCATATTTTTTATAAAACAACCTTTATTAATTGGGATATATATTAAATAAATATTTATGTATTTAAATTAAAATATATCAGTAAATATGTCAATAAACATATACACACACATATATATATATTTAAATATATAAAATAATGAATAGAATTATATATTTATTTTTATATTAGTAAACTGTAATATTGTAAAAATATACATCTATATATTAAACAATAGATATAATAATATTTGTATTCATAAATTATTTGAATATATTCATTGTATGATTTTATATAATTAAAAAGTAAATACATTTTTATTAGTAATATTTCCCTTGGTAATAGTAATATCAAAGATTTTGCGAAGCAAAGATATAACACTCCCTATGCATGCAACGTAACTTAGTAATAGCCCCAACCGCTGCTAGCAGTAGTATCGAAATCACTGAAATAGATTTAGGTGCGGCTCTGTTTGCATACAACAATGTTTTCATTGCTCTATTAAATTACATGCAATATAAATTAGCTTTTACTCACTAAATATATACTTATAGCATTTAAAACATACATATCATATTTGTTTGTTATATATTAGTAATGAACACTTAGTTTTCATCATATAAATATTAATTTAAAGCATATTATTTAACATTTTAAAAGTGTATAGTTAAATACGAATTTACATTATAAACAACACATAGTTCCTAAAAGTAACCCGCTATAGGTGGCACCAGGGTATTTTGTATACAAATTCGAATTACACGATTTAGCGTAAGTGTTATATCTTTCCTTCGGAAAATCTTTGGTAATATGTTCCCCTTAACAATATTTTAATATTGTTAACTATATACATATATATTTTCTAGTTTAATATGATTTTATATTTCGAACAGGTCAAGCAGATGATTTAAAATTTCACGAGGATCATATGAAATATATGAAAATCCATTTAGAAATATTACAGGAAATTAATACCTCGTTAAAATTAAAAGCGACCTCTACTATTTGTGTACCTAATTTGGCAAATAAAAAAATCATATTTGACTTTGCGGATATAGAAAAAATGAAAAAGGAGGATCTTGGAATGTATGTTAGTATTTGACATATGTTATTATTAATACATTTATTTAGGCATACTATGTAATTTAACTTACTATATTTACATTAAATTTATAAACTAATATTATGTACATTTCAGTATAAAGAATTATCGTATTATATTGGAGGGAAAAATATTGTCGAGGCGGCAAGAACTATGATAAAATGCTTTAAGAATATGAAAGGTGTTTCTTTCAAAGGGAAGCACAATTTAATCAATTTCACTGACAGTACGGTTTATACTATGATATACGGTTAGTGTTAATTATATATGATATATATATACATTATGATTAATGTTATTTTAAGTCATCTAGAAAGTTTAGAATATTTAGAATTATATCTATTATGGTTGTTGGTTTTTATGGTTTTTTTTACAAAAAACAAAAATAACCGTTTTATTTGATTTTTTCGCGTTTTGTTTTGGAAGAATATTTTTTTTTTAATTTATTAATTAATTTTTATTACTTGTTAATATTAATTTTTATTAATTGTTAATAAATAATTATATAGAATGTTATTTAAATACTTCTATAGATATATGATTATTATTCGATATATCATGTATATTATATTAAAAGTATTATAGTGCAATTTATACAGTAAATTCTATCCAAATAATATTTTATTAAGTCCAGGCATGTTTATTAAATGAATAAAGAATGATAAATTAAATATAAATAAATCTTTTTATATATTTTACAAAAATGCATTCATAATATAATTATATTAATATATTATAATATACAATTTTAGATAATGTAAATCATTTATTTAATACTTTGAGCTTAGTATATATAATGTATAATTTATATAATATACATAATATATTATTTATATAATATATACTATTATTATTAATATTCATACTAATTTTAAATGATATAATATTGAATTTAATATATTTATCAATAATTTTATATACAAAAACCAAAAAAACCGAACAACCCTGATATCTATATTAAAAACTATATGTCAAAATATCTGTAAAAAATATATAAATATATTAACATGTTATTTAAATAGTACTGAACCCTATGCATGATTGTATTCTATATTATTATATGTATTATAGATTATTGAGAACCAATATAATATTATTAATAAAATTATCATTAACAATAGATATTCTAGAGAAAAATTATGGTAGTGTTGATATAGGGACTGATGCTATTAATACAGCCATATACAAGGCATACAAATGCTCAAATGCTTCTAAATATAGAAAAAAAGGTTACATTTTATTATAAATTATAAATCAATATATTATTTTTATAAATATGTATATATTTTTATATATATTTAAATGTTTTTGCATATGTGGTTTATGGTATATACGCATGTATTTAATGTGTACATATAGTAGTAAATTGTATATATATATATATATGTATATATATATATATATATATATAAATATATTAATACTAATATATATATTAGTTTTACTATGTTTATCTACAGACAAACTTGCACCATTAACTTATATTTACATTTTAATATTTCGTAATAGTTTAGTTAAATACATATGTACTATAATATAAAGGTACCATTACAAATAAAGAAGAAAACATCCAAGACAACATATCTACTTGTGAAGATACCCCCTAGTATAATATTCGAATATTAATTCATAATAATAATTTATAAAAAATAAAAAATATATTAACAATTCTACAGTATATTATTTATTATTTATTTTTATTTATAATAATTAACACAAATTTTTATAACATGGTAATAATAAATAAAAATAAAATTGTAATATATGCCTGTGAAATATTAAATAACAAAAAGTACTTTATAAATCTTAGTAACTTATAAATAAATTTGTTTTAAAAATTTCTTGAATGGTGATGTCAATTCACAAGATCGTAAGTCAATATCCAGCTCGTGCCACTATACTAAATATTCTGCTCTTGTGTTTCTTTCCATTTGTTGTAGATTATGTGATCTATCACTCTCGTATGTGTCTTTATTAATTTTGTGTGGTGTGTAGTATGTACTTTATGATGATATGCAATATGTGTAGTTACCAGTAATTTATAAATAATTCCGACATTAATTGGTAGTAGCTGTTGTTGTCGCATTAGTTAAGTTATGCTGCTCATACTATTGATCTTAGTGGTCATTAATATAATATTCGTATTGATGATAACATTATTTTATTTAATGGCATTAACTGATAAACACATAACTATATTAAAAATATAATAACATAGTCCAATAGGTCTAGTCTTTTAATTAGAAATTTATATTCATATTGAATATTATTGTTTTTCTTATAATTCTAATATGCAATTGATAGTTGGCCTATTTTACTTGAGTTTATAAAACATATTATGATTTAAATTAATTAACACTCCGATATGTTTTACTTTATATGTGATAGTTTGTAGTATTTATTGGGAGATTATTTCCTTTGAAGTTAATATATAGAACTTATTTTTTCTGGATTTAATTTTAATTAATTACTATTAAACCATTCAGTAATCTCATTATTGTATTCATTTAATATAAATTCATATAAATTAATATAAATTCATTCAATTAATAGTTTTACTGTAAAGTCGTTTTCAGATGATATATAAGTTGTCATATGAGTGGTATTTTATTAGTTTATATTTATCACATGTTACAAATGGGGATTATGTATAAATTACATATAGCACCCACTAGTCTGGGAATACTGTATTTTAAAGATCTTTCTGTTGATTTCAATTTTGTGTTGACTCTTTGTTTGTTTAGTATATATTGACTTATTTATCATTTTTTGATATATATAATAGTAAATGTATACCGGTATTTATGTGTACAAGTGTACCGGAATATACCGGTATTTATATGTACAAGTGTACCGGTATATACCGGTACGTATGTGTACAAGTGTACCGGTATATACCGGTATTTATGTGTACAAGTGTACCGGTATATACCGGTATTTATGTGTACAAATGTACCGGTATATATGTGTACAAGTGTACCGGTATATACCGGTATGTATATGTACAAGTGTACCGGTATATACCGGTATTTATGTGTACAAATGTACCGGTATATACCGGTATATATATGTGTACAAGTGTACCGGTATATACCGGTATGTATATGTACAGGTGTACCAGTATATACCGGTACACTTGTATACATAAATACCGGTATATACCGGTACACTTGTACACATATATATACCGGTACGTGTGTACCGTTATATACCGGTATATACATGTATTCTGGTAAGGTACCATACCGGTATTAGTGTCCACAAAATACCGGTATGGTAAGTTACTGTACCCGTAATTCGTACACAAAAATAACCAAACCGTACTCAAAAATGTTTGCTGGGTTGTTAATTTTTATCGATCATTGGAATCTTTTTTATCCTATATAAATTTCATATAACTTTTATAATAAAAGTTTAATAAAAGGTTAAATACCTAATACCTACTAAACTATAGATTTATTGTTTAATTTATAGGTAAAATACAAATCTATGTATCAAACCTACCAGACTACCAAGTTAAAAGCGTATCATGAGTTAAATAATTATAGAGCCCCTAGAGCTAAAGAGAAATCTCTCTAACTCTATGGTTAAATATATATTGAATATAATATTCTATGTGCCGTGTTTTTAATAATAACGAATTTCAGACATTTACTAATTACATATTTACGAAAACTCATACTTATATTAATAATATGTTAATGTAAATTATAATTATAAAAATAATACTATAAAATATATCTTTACAATTAATTTTAAATGAAACATAAATATTTTTAAAATTTTTAAATTAATCATTAATATTTTTTTAATAATAACGAATTCCAGACATTTACTAATTACATATTTACGAAAATCAACCTTATATTAATAATATAAATATTATTATTAAAATAATACCTAATAATTAAAAATTATCATATGATATTTAATATTATCATAATAATAATGATCATTTTCAATGTTATACTTTACATTATAAATCTAGGTCAGCTAAATTTAAAATCATATAATAATTGTCTGCTGGATAATATATATTTTATTATATAACATTATTTTAATTTATTTTAATAAGTTTTCAAATAATATTTGACTTTTAATAAATATATAATTTATAAATTTAAAATTCATGCAGATGGCGAAATCACTGCATTATCTATGAAATAATGTTCTATTATTTTACATATCTAATATATTATAAATTAATTAATATTACCCATTTATATATAATTAATAATTGTAAATTGTGTTAACGTAACTGTCTTGATGAAACAACTTAAACGTATTTATTGGCTGAATATTGACATCGGCCCCCAATAAGTCACGTGTCAAACCGAGAGTTAAATTATACATTTCGCTGTTGGCGTTATATTTCTCATTACATTATTAATCGATTAGTGAATTCGTGTTTTATATATAAATACATATCATAATACCATTTGTTTATATAATAATATTATAGTATATAAGCCCTATACGCGTTATTAAATTAAATTTTCCGTTAGTCACGTGACATATTTGGGGCCGAAATCATTTATTGACAAACACACAATCTAGTGATAAACCGCGAAATCTATTACTATATTTGAATATTGTGAGATTATTTTAATATTACTTCAAGGTACTCTCATTATGGATGGTGTTAATTAAATTAGGTAACGGAATACAGCGAAGGCGACTTGTCAATTTGGTGTGGCTAACAATAGGCGGATCGTGTGTCTGCATCGAGGATACGACAGCTGACCTATTATATAGGCGAGGAGAATATAACCATAACAACGTCGGGGTATACGAACTGTATAGCTAAACCCAAACCCAACCAAAAACCCAACCCAATACGTTAGTATAACGATAAAAACACGACTACCCCGCCCGGCGGGGTAGTCGGGCGGCGCCCGCCCTCCCGCACTCCCACCCGCCCTTAAAGGATTTTTGGGCCGAGCTGCATTTCGCCATTCATCGAATTATGATTAATATTGCGTTATTTATTTATATCCTATATCGTAATCGTAATTGTAGCGTAATTTATTAAAACACGACGTGTTAATTAAAATATTTATTTTTAAATTTGTAAAATTTTCATTTCACCTAAAATCACTAAACTAATAAAAACACTTCGCACGAGATCATCGGTTATAGGGTTGTTACAATAATCATTATTTAATTGTATATACACCTGATCAGTACTCAGTGAGTACTATACTGAATAGTATACAGTATATAGCGTTATAAACATTTTATAATAATGATAATTTTATTATTAAAATAAACACTGGTAATCATATCTATGTAAAGCATAAGAAGAAAATGCAATGAAAAAAAGTAAAGTAATTCAACAAAAAAACGTTCCGGTGATGGTGGGCAGTTCTGGTGATTGTGATTCGGGCGACAGCATAACAAAGATATTGATCTTAATCTGAAGCCCTTTAGAGGAAATAATAACATCAATAATCATATATTTCATACGAAAAAAAATGTATAATTTAAAACTTCTAATAAATATTTATTATTATTATTATCTATTATACATATTTTGATTGAATTTAAATATATATACTAGATATTTTAGAAAAAAAACAGAACAAATAAATCAAATAACTGCATTGTAAACAAATATTTAGATTTATACTAAATATATATTTACAGCGACTAGGAACACATAATTATTATATACAATTTCATAATAAAGTTCATTATAAACACATTACTAAATTTTAAATCTTTAATTTCTTAGTTAATTATTTAGTTACTATATTATATTAATTGCAGAACGAAGAAAGGCTCGTAATAATAGGGGATGCAGCGTATCTTGCTTTACCAAGGCTCGTAAAACCATTTCAAGGATCACATGTATCAGAAGAAGAAGACAATTTCAAACGTAGACATCACGAGTACGAGCATGGACAAATAGGCAGTCATTTGGATTTCTCAAGTCGAGATGACTGATATTATTAAAACGATGAGATACTAAATAATATATAATATAGTACCATAATCTGCAATTGCATCGCTGCTTGATTTATATTACTTAATATATACTTAATATATAGATAATCAAGATGAAAATGTACCATTATGGGATGTAATATCTAATAATGATATTATATATGATATAATCGATAGACAAGAAGTAGATTTTAATATGAGAGATTTTATTTTAATAAATTATGATAAATATAATATATACCTTTTTATTAGTGAAAATAAAATATAAATGTATATATAAAAAATAAACTTATGGTTCTCATTATCACCTGAATGGTCTTTGGGCTGGCTAAATTTTTGAATGTTGTACAAGTTACGTCGAAAAAAATTACTTTTTGTCATGTAAAATATTTTTTGGATATTTTTATTGACATTTTTGGAAACATTTTTATATATTTTAAAAATTTTTTCGACATTTTAAAAAATATATTTTTTGACATATATGTATTTTTAAAATATTTTTAAAATATATTTTGTAATATTTTGAAATATATTTTGTATTTTTTTTAATATTTTGTTATATTTTCAAATAATTTTTGAAATATATTTTGTAATATTTTGAAATATATTTTGTATTTTTTTAAATATTTTGTTATATTTTTCAAATAATTTTTGAAATATTAAAAAAATAATAATGCAGAATAAAGAATGCTATAATTAGTACATAATAGATAGATAAACAATCAAAAACCGAGCAACGCCTGGTCGGGTACGGCTAGTATACATATATTTTTAGACTATAAACTATAAATATATGGATATATTGATAGCAAAAGATGTGTTTCACCGTAGATTTATAGTTTACAATGTAAAATATAAATCTATGCATTTATAATTCTGTATTATACTGTATTCTGTAATATACAAAGTTTATAATCTTTGTTAATATTTATCAACAATTTAATTTAAAATTAATTTGAAATATAAAATGTTCTTATATCATATAATTCAATTTCTAAGACATTAAAATACAACAAAATAGTAAGTAGACATATTATTATATTATATAATAATATAATTGTATATATATATATATACCGTTGTAACTATTTATTAGTTTATATTTAAGTTATTTAAAACATCAATTTATTTAAAATATTAAATATCCAATATTTAATATTAATAATATCATATTATTATAATTATTATATCGTTATTATAAAAGAGGTTTAACTTTAAAGTTTAACTCTAATATTTAAATCCAACATTTAGAATAAAATAAATGCTTATCTGTAAAAGGGGTTTCACAACAACTGGATTATGCAATTATGAACTCCAATAATTAGGTGTAAAAGTTTTACAGTTTAATAAAACCCATTTTAGTAGATTTAAATAATATAGTTAAACTTTAACCTCTAATAATTAGAGTTAACAATTGCGTTCGAGTTGGTGTGAAACCCCTTTTATAATAACGATATAATAATAATTATTATAATTATATAATATATAATATTATATTATATTAAATTATACTATATTAAATATAGTTAATAAAATAATTTTATTTTAATTTGTGTTGTATATTAAATAATATATACGTATAAAATAATATGTTATATATTATAATTATATATGTAATGAGTTATTTAATTGTGATAAAAAGACTTTATTTTATCATAATTATTTAATTCAATTAATAATTATGATAAAAATACTATATTTTATTATACTTATTTAATAATTATGATAATTATTATTAAACCGTTCGGTTTCATGTTGATACTGTTAACAATATCGATAATGTTAAATTTAATTTAACATCATAGTCAAAGAATATAATAGTCAAAGACGTTATATTTATGTATAGGCTTCGCCTCTTAAGCTGAGTTTACACCAAGAATCCATACAGATTTATTTACGACATGTTCTATAAAATCCGAGCACTGAACGGAATTATGAAGGAATATGAGAAATTTGAACGCACGAAACATGACGTGCGTTATACTCAGATTTTTTCTCCGGATTTATGAATGCTTTACATATATTTTATTTTAAAATATATATCCGTACGGATTGGTGTGAACTCAGCTTTAGGTGTCTATGATAATAGTCATTGACTCAATGATTATAGTATAGTCAATATTTGTTTATCTATATCATTATGATATATTATAATCAGAGCTGGGTAATATCGCCGATACAGTATCTATTAAGAAAATTATGTAAACAAATACAAATACATTTAATTAAATAATATATCATTTGATATTATATGTATTTTATATTAATATTTCAAAATATCATATTATAAATTAATTTTAATATATATAAATCATAAATATATTTTTAATAAAATATCTTTTGTAAATATTGAAATCAATTCATTGTTAAAAATTATGATATATGAATATACTGATTTATTCTCAAAAACCATTATATATATGTATTGAAAACAAAGAAATTATGTTGATAATATATTTTATATAATAATTGATTTATAATTAAACTACTTTCTAATAAATTCATAAAAAATCTAAATAAATCATAATTATAATAATTTAAAAAATGCAATATTTATCTTTATAATATAAAAATATATAACTTGCTCGGCAATTCATTATACGTTTCCTCCATATATTTCTATCATTCATCGCTATCGGTAATTCCTAATTTGTGCACATCTTGTCATATCTTAATTAATACTTAATTTGTCTAACTATGTTCTCATATACCTTCATCGAGAGCGTTGTCAGTGTTGTGGATTCAAGAGTAATACTTTACTCACTATAGTGAGTATACTTCGCTTCTGTTTCTCCAGCAGTGACCGTAGAACATCAGTCGTTGTTCGCATATGTTATTCTTGGAATTTTGCCGTACAACTCCTTATTTGTAACGTTGGTATCTACATGACTTGTTTAGTGCAGCACGCAGCATGCGTGTATTTCCTCAATCAACTTTTTTCTCTAATGTTGAAGTTAGAGTCAAAGTGATAGAGCCATATACAAGAACAGTCTCAACTGTAGCTCTCAAGAAGTTTCTTTTGAGTTTACTTGAAAGGTTGGATTTCCAGATTATATTCAGGCTATTCAAGGATTCCCATGCACTCCCGATTCTTATGCTTACGTCATGTTGAGTTGAACCAATATAACTACCTAGATATTTGAACTATTCTAAACGTTTTATATCATGGCCTGATAGGCTTTTCATGTTTATCTTGTTTTTGTGATTTAAACACATGTATTCCTTCTTGTTTGATTTTATATGTAAACCGATATCTTTAGCCGTATCTTCAAATTTATTTAGTAGTTTATTTGCATCTATCAGACTATTAATTATTATAGCTATATAGTTAGCATAGTCAATATCGGTAATGTGTACATCAGGGTATCTATTGCTTTTTCTTTTTCAAGAGTGAAGCCGGTATGTAAATTGCTATCCTCTAATTTTTTAAATATATAGTGGAGACATATAATAAATATAAATTGTACAAGTTTATCTCTGTGTAGTACTCCATTAGTTATATCAAAGAAAGATGTGTCACCATCAGGCGATTTCAGCTTAGATCGAGTATTCTTGTATAGCATCAATATGGAATTTACTATTTCAGTGGGTATATCATATATGATTAAGATACCTTTCATCTTTTCACGATAAATTCAATCAAAAGCATGTATAAAGTCTATAAAGAGTAGCTGGTAGGTTTTTAGACTTTATCCCTTCTAGTATACGTCGAATGGTTAAAATTTTTCCTGTCGTTGATCTCTTTCTTCTGAAATCATTTTGATTTTTTCTCATTGTAGGATCTATCTCTGGTCTTATCCTATTTAAAAGCATCCGGTTATATATCTTAACTGCAATTGGAGTTAGTGTGATTCCCCGATAGTTTTTTTTGTGATAGAAAGAACTAATTTTTTAGGGAAAGGAAGTAAGCATCCTTCATTCCATATGTCTATTATTTCTTGAAAATATACACTATTGCACTAGACTATTATATACTACAATCTGCATTGATATGGTGGAGTGTATATGTATATGTAATACGTATATTCTATGTCTACGCTGTAGACGGCTGCAATCATGTGACCTTTAACCTAACAAGTGCGAGCATGTAAACGACGATAATGCAGAGTATATCTGCAGATGTTATATTCTGATTATCAACATTCTTGCACGCACCGCCAACATATAATTAGTGGTTATATGTAGCGTATGTCACAGATAGGCAGTCTGTGCAGCATACTTTTGTGCCCGTGTATTCCACCAGCTAATCCGTGTTTCTTGTGAAATAATGTTCGCTCCATTGTTAACTAATTTTATTGTAGTAGACTCCCTTAAAAACTACCTATAAATATCTGTATCGCTCATTATAATAGTTTGTTGAATAGTTTGTATCGTTATAAATATTATCTAGGCATAAAAGTATTCAATAAGAGGACATTTTGATGGTAAAATTATAAAGAGTAGTAACAATGGTAGATAATATTGTGTAATGTAATCAAGAGCTGTATTACATACGTACCTTTTTAATATCGTATAGGCTATTTCGAATGTTGTTATAAGAATGAATATTATATATTATAATATTATTATATATATATATATATATGTTGTGTAGTGTACTTTTCTATTCTACGTTTTGCCCGATTCTATTCTATGTTATTTAGTAAATTACAAGAGAAGATTTTATAAGTTACATGTATTTTTATTCAAAGTATATTTACGGTCGACAAGTTCGCTACCATAATCAACAACCAAATTGAAAAAGCCACGATATGCGTAGGCTCGACACGCCTGTAATCTTTTCAGGGGCGTGTCTATACAACTATATTCTGTGTTACAATTACAAATGTTCCGCTGATTGGTGTAGAGCCGTTCATCGTCGCTCTCGTCTCCGTCGACGTTATATAACATACGATAACACGACTCCGCGCCACGTTCAATAATTGTCTATGTACGATTCATAATGTAAATTCATAAATTGTTCGGCGTACATAAACCAAGGCGTTTTGTCATTAAATGTAAACCCAATGTTAATTTTTGTACCACGTCGATTTGGGTATCAATTCATATCTATTTTTTTTTAGCAAATACATAGCCGAAAATGTAATCGAAAGTATAATGTATAAATATTTGCTAACGATAACATATATTACATATATTATTATAACCACAATTATACTTTAGCACATTTATCACGCACGAGCTGACCTATACAACTAATTTATAGAAACTCTTTTATACCCACAATTACTCAAACTATACTACATAACTTATATATATATTGATATTTGCAGACGACCGTTACGTGGAGGATACCCCCAGTCTGCCACAACTCTGGAGAGAAACATCTCAGCAGCACCATGGCAACCACGATAAACAAAGGGTAACCACGCAATATCACATGACCTAGCAATTTTTACATAATAGTCCATGGTTGTTTACTGCAATCTCGTCTCTAGTTTTATCAGAGTTAACATACTTTCTGAATGTAGACATATTGCTACCTTCTGATGTAATACGATGTAATCCACCTATACCTGGTCTACTGGTGGTGGATTAGATTATAACTCTAGTACACTAGTCTATTTATAACATTGTATTTGTATAGTTATTATACATTTTTTAAATTAACTAATTGTTAGAAAGTGAATTTATTAATAAATTGTGAATCTATGTATAGAGAGTGTATACATTAGCCACTCTTCTGTATGTAATAGCTACTCTTCTGTGTATAATAATCACTCTTCTGTGTGTAATAGCCACTCTTCTGTGTATAATAATCACTCTTCTGTGTGTAATAGCCACTCTTCTATGTGTAATAACCACTCTTCTGTGTGTAATAATCACTCTTCTATGTGTATTAATCACTCTTCTGTGTGTAATAGCCACTCTTCTGTGTGTAATAACCACTCTTCTGTGTGTAATAGCCACTCTTCTGTGTATAATAATCACTCTTCTGTGTGTAATAGCCACTCTTCTGTGTGTAATAACCACTCTTCTGTGTGTAATAGCCACTCTTCTGTGTATAATAATCACTCTTCTGTGTGTAATAGCCACTCTTCTGTGTGTAATAACCACTCTTCTGTGTGTAATAACCACTCTTCTGTGTGTAATAATCACTCTTCTATGTGTATTAATCACTCTTCTGTGTGTATTAATCACTCTTCTGTGTGTATTAATCACTCCACTGTGTGTTTCAGTACAAGATAAGTGCAGTCACAAGGAGAATAACATCACTCTGGAGCCCCTCCCATTCATGTCCTCCTGGCAACAATAGGACATAGTGAAGCCCCTCCCATTCATTTCCTCCTGGTATCAATGGGACATAGTGAAGGTATGTCTCTTGTACACCTATAATAGTGCTGTAATCAGGGATTGGTTCAAATACTATAATCAAATACAAATACAAATAATTTAAAAAAATCAATCAAATACAAACACAAATACACTTTATTAAATACAAATACAAAATAATGAAACATTGGAATATATGTAAGCTGGGAGGAGATAGTTAGGAATGAATGAATAAGTGAAAAAAGTGAAGTAACTTGGGGGAAGTCTTTAAGTGATAGTTAAATAATGTACGCATAGTAATACAATTATTAATACATATAGGTATACTATTAGAATTTTTCAATATATTGACTTTAATCAATATTTGTAATTGATTAAATAAGTAAATATGAATATTATATATGTATATTTTATTTTATATGAGATTAATAGCAAATAATCTGGGACGCCTTGCAAAGTAATTTATGATGACTATAAGTAAGACATTTATTTATTTTTGATAAATACAATATTTTAAAAATTGTAGTTATATAAAATATTGGTTATTTATAAATATAGATACACTTGTAATCTAAATAAGCAACTTCAATAAATGACATGATATTATACTCAGATTTAATTACCTTCATAATATAATATATTATTTGAAATATAATTAACAGAAATAGATCTTGAATCACAAATTATTGAATAGCATATGATACGTAATCATACAATTAATAATAATTATATAACAATATATTAATGTTGAATATTTAACCATATTACACTCTTACAATATTTAAGCATAAGGTATGATTATAGTATATATTAATATATCTCTGATATCTATGAAATTATGTGTTAAGAAAAAATAATATAAATTTATTATTTCAAATATACCATGTTAACATATATCAAACTTTACACATTTATTAATAATATAATTACTATAGATGGTATTTAACTATTACATAATGTTATCCAATATTAATGCGCAAGTCGTCACAGATTATTTCATAATCGTTGTCTATATAAAATAAAATACTTATCATATTCTCATTTACCGATCTAATCAATTAATAGTTGTAGATATTATTACCTTAAATAATGTTATTTATCATACTTTAAATCAACTGAAATTACTTCACAAGTCATAACAAATTACTTTGTTAGATGTCCATGATAACCTTATCCAATAATACTTTACCCTTTGTACTGCCTGTATGGCTCAATTGGCTAAGTCGTCAGACACACAAGCAGTAGTACAAGGGTTCAAGCCCCGTCCGGACCATTAAAATTGGTCTTAACATTATATTTAGAAGTGATCTTATATAATTGTATATAAATAAATGATCGGCTCTCGTTAAAACAATGGATACCTCAACATGAGAGCGGCTTCGAAGGGACATTAGAGCCATATATGGTTATAAGTGAAAACTTCATCTATCTCTCAACAAGTTTTTCCTGGATAGGATGAATGGACTTGACAACAAATAACAATAACCCACAATATTTTATTATATTTTCATTATCTTTTGATTTATTTTTTATTTAAAAAAAAATTATTATTATTCTTATGAAACATGAAATATTTCCTATATAGAATTTAAATGTTAATAAATTGTTGATTTTTTACATTCATAAATATACTAACTTATTTAAAATTATTTATAAAATATTATATCGATTAAATAATTAAATATATTTTTATACTGTATTTGACCAAATTCAGAAATCAAATACGAATAAAAATACATCTCTGAGTATTCATTCAAAAATACCACAAATTAGTGTATTCAAATACAAATACAAATAAGTATTTGGGTGGATGCCTGGTTGTAATTTATACCTATAATAGTGTTGTAATCATCGATGTAGTGAGAAAGTGGACCTGTGCAATTGACGCACGCAATGCATATAAAAGATAGATACGCGAATGGCACTTTTATCGATAAATTAACAAAATGACATCAGTGATTTTGATTGGATATTAGTCATATTATATATGTCAAATATTAAAACAGTGGGCTTTTCGTCGAAATAGATTCAAGTGACTTCTATCTATATCAATAGATTTAGATTATAAATATCAATAAAATAGTATGATATCTTAAATTTAAATACAAACAAATTACGAGGAATTTTGATATGATGTATTTTAAATATATAATTTTATTTTTAGTATAGATAGTACATTAAAATTGGAAGTAATTTTGAAAATATATGTATAAATAAATAATATTAATTTAAAATTTAGAAGGTATTTAGTAGTATGTTTCGACTGCAGCGCCTCTATCGCAAAGTGCCATACAGTACATTAAATTGATTATCCACTTTCTTTGTATCGATGGTTCGTATTACTTTTGGGTTTGTTAGAAAACGCATTACATTAAATACTAGTATGTATACTAGTATAAATATCAGTATAAAAGATAAAAAAACAATCTATTTTTATAATATTTTATTAGATAAATTATGATATATAAAAATGTTAACAAAAGTTATAACATAATATAAATTATAAAAAAAAATACGACCATCCAATCAAATTCTAGATAAATTATTTCTATCCTAATAGATTATGTACTCACCATAAGTACATAATTCTGGGCAATGTCTGTCTATACCAGGTGACATTAGTTAGTCATAATGATTAATAGCCTATAACAATAGAACTAATGTATTTAGAATAGGTTGTTGTGATATCTTTGTCATTGTATAAGTGTACATTAATGATTATAATGAACACATGTCAAAGTATGAACACAGTGTAATAGACAAGATCTGGTTTGTATGTGGGGGAGGTACTATTCAACAAGTATTGCTATGTTTCACTGTGAATAGTGTATAGCAATCATATCATATAGTCACATAAGTTATATACTTTTCTTGCGTTTATTTAGAAATTGAATAGGTAAAGAAGTATGGAAATAATTGCATGATGATCGCTTACAAATTGTATAGAAATAGCGGTTCATTGTAAAAATGGGAAAATAGTTACTTTTCAATAGGGTGGCAATAGATACAAATGGAGGATAATTGAAAATTAATATGTAAAGATAGGCTAGGAATGTGTACTTTACTAGAGGGGCTGCATTGTATATGTATTAATAAATATGTGTGTATATATAGATTGTATGATTTATTTATGAAATACTTCTGATATACATACAATTAATATTCTTAGAAGAGTTATCAGCAAAGGTGTTTAAATAATAATAATAGTAATAACCGTTATAACAATAACAACAATGATAGTACTAACTAGCTACCCACTTTACCACATCACCTCTCATAAAGCAGATAGCAGATGATCAACAACGCTATAGCTGCGCAGTTTCCAGAGAGAAGCGTCACATCAATAAAGACACATCGTGCATCTCGTAAATACAAAGATCTGGTTCGTACCCTGCAAGCTAGCGATGATATCCAACTACGCGATTTACTTTACAAATACCCATTACGAATACTGCTACAATTACTGATACTAACACTGATATAAATACTCTTACAAATACTGGTATAAATTGTTATACTAATATTGAAATAAAAACTGATATTGAAATAAATAATACTATATAAAATCACCTAGCGTAAATAAACAATAATTCTACGAATAGATTAGTAGAATCAGTACAAAATAAAATTGCAACTCTTAACATTATTATCAACCATAAGAAAAAGCAGTGGATCTGTAATCCATATAGCTTTAAGGTAATTGATAATATTTCCCTTAAACCCTTGATTATTGACAATGGATATAAATACTTAGGTAGCAAAATAGAATCTATAGATAATACAAATAATATGTATATTATTAGTATTATAATAGTAATAGTGTTAACATCTATATTAATATTATTAACAAATGCAATATTAAAACCTTAACAAAAACTTGATATACTTAAATCATTTCTTTTACCAAGTTTATTACATAGGCTAACTTTCTCTAATATATATCTTAATTCATTGAAAACTATGGATATATCAATTAGGTATTTTGTTAGACAGTGGTTGCGACTACCCAATACTTCTCTTTGTGAATTTTATGCACCATGTAGTATTTGCGATCACCCGTCTATTTTAAACAATACCAGTGTTGCGGCTTAAAATTGTAAACTCTATTCGTGGAAATGATTATCCTATAATACAAACCCTTCCAAATAATATTATATTAAAAGGGTCATCTCCAAGATACAATATATAATACATCATTTACTACTAATATCGACATTAAAACATATCACACTAAATATCTTAATAATTTGGCGGACTAGGTATCGATTATGGTACCATTTATTAATAACTGGATTAAATTCCCTACTAGCTAGTCTAATCTAGATTACCAAATGGTAGAGACTTTGTCGATTCGATTAAACTAAAAATGCATTAAGATCTAAACGAATGTTACCTGATATGAATACCAAATGTTTGATGAGGGGATGTAATTATAACTACAATTGCTTAAACCATATAATGCAAACATGTAGTTATAATTACAATAATAGAATACATAAACACCATTATAATATATTATATGTATATGTAACATATATGTAAATAGTTTATTTATGTCAATACTAAACAAACATAAGTATATCACTATTCTAGAACTACATATCCAAACTAGAAACGGCCTACGTAAACCAGATTTAATAATTTGTAAAAATGATACTGCATATATAATAGATACACAAATATCAATAGATACAATAAATACTGACATAAACTACATAAAAAAGACTAACTACTACAACATTACAGATATCATCGCTTATGCTAAGCAATTAACTGGTACGGAGATAATATATAATTCCTTTGGCTCTAACCACACAAGACCTACTAAACCTAGGTCTTAATAAGCAGTATATTGAGCTACTCAGTATACGTGTGATTGCGGGTGGTCTCGATATTTATCTAAATTACTGTCGTAGTAGATTATTGTAATATCCACATATTATTTTGACATCTTCCTTGCCTACTTTTGTGTTTAACTTTATATTTTTATATGCATCGGTACCAATAATAAATAGGATAATTGATATTAGATGATAATGATATAATAAATTTGATATTGGTCGATAAATTTCTGAAATAGATAAATAGATTGTATTTATTTATGAAATACTTACCTACTACTACTACATACAATTATTATTCTTAGAAGTGTTATTAGCAATGGTGTTTAAATAATAATAGTAATAGTATATAACTAATATGAGCGATAATGTGTGTATAACGCAATAGTTAAATAGATAGATTTGATAGTGAGTAGTTTTTAATTTGAATACATTATTATTAAATATAATATATATATATATATATTCTATGTAAGTAAGAGACGTACATTATAATCTGGATATCATTGTATATAAATAATAACTACAATATTAAATCGGAATCATTTATAAAAGACTAAAGAGTTATAAACAATTCCTTATGACAAGGGATTATGTACATAATATATATATATATATATATTATACAATGCATATGTTATAATTATAATATAGAATAGAGGTCTAATTTAATTCTAATTAAAATATATACATATTCATTTAGGCGTCTCATTCTTTTCTAGGCGAAACTATACACGAATCCGACTTGGAGAGAATCCTCCTGAGTGAATCCTGCTATGTCAGTATAAAGATACGCCGTTTGTTCGGTATTTCACAGTGCTATTAATTGATACGCTCTCTTACTTTTATAGATATAAGACTAGATAATAGATCTGCGATATATAATAATGGATTGGAAAATATTTAGAATTCTATTAATAAACAATAAATAAATATAAATGCGTATCTTTCTTATCTTATTTGATATATATATATATATATATATATAAAATAAATATTTTAAACTAATATTATTAACAAAGATATTTCTAAGGAAATATATAACACTCAAATGAAATCGTGTAGTTTGATTTTTGTACATAAAACATGAACGCCATACCTCACCTATATATGTTGATGCTTTGTTTTATAAATTCTAATAAAGAAACTACATTTTTTAAATTATTATTTATACGATGAAACCTGTGCTAATATATAATAAATAAATAGGAGTTTGATTTTAAATTCTATACACATCTATGAGGTATGTAAAAGATAACTTTCATTGTATGCACGTCAACAAATCGATATTACAAATAAAACTTCAGAAGCTTATATCTCAGAACTTTTTTTATTAAAATGATTTCTTTTTTAGAGCTTAATATCATACATAATTATATTTTATAGTATAATTTATTTTAAACTTATATATATATATATAACTATAAGTATATTATTATATAACAATTTTTTTTAATAAAAAAGTTATATTTTTATTGCATATATAATTTCTATAGAAATTTCACTATACTAAACCTACTTTTCTCAGTATTTTGATTTTGCCTAATACTACTCTACTAAAAAGAGAGTAATTATATTATTATTGTTAATTTGATGTTGAATTTGCTATATTATGTAAATGACATTCATAATTCAATTATTAAAGTTTCTATTTTATATATTACGTTATAACACATTTCTTTTATAATATATAATATATACAAATACTATAAAGTCATTTTTTCATATTTCTTATAAATCTTAAAAAATATAAAATTTCACATTATAGATTTGAGTATTATGCTAATAAGGACAAAAATAAGTCAAAAACATTATATATTAAAAGGTAGTGTTTTTTAAAAGTGTATTTTTCTCTATTATTTACATGCAAAATATATGGGGAAATACTCATTTTTAGAATAATCCTAATTGAAGCATATTATATATCCTATTAAAATATATTAATAGTTAATGAACTTATTATTTCACTTTTGTGAATTTTATACTTCAATCTATTAATTAAAGTTTGTATTTATACATATCTAAAATAATATGAGAAAATTTCTTTTATTCTATTTGTTAACTTACGAGGGTTAAATGTAAGATAACATTTAAATTATTAAAATATTAAATATAACAATATATTCACTTATATGATAATATAGCTGCCTTCACACCAAAAAAGTAGTTTGATTATCTGGCAGATTTCTCCATTGATATCTGTGATTTTAGTCATATTTTTATGTGAAGAGAATACATTTACACAATATGATCTGCTTTATTAAGAACTTAATCTAAAATATCAGATATTTTAAACTTATATTCTATTGCATTGAATAGAATATTATTATAACAATATAATATTAAAATATCAAAACCAATATATAAATATAAAAAATATATTTATTTTTTTAATACTAGTATTTTTCTATCACTAGTATATCTACAATAAAATCATGCAATATTCATATATTTATGCTAACTAAATTAAATCAGACTAAAATCATTATTGCGGATATCCATGAAAACATGCCTGCCAGATAATCTATAGAGAAAATTCTATAGATAAGTATTATTAAAAAACTAATAGGCCTATATATTAATTTGTATACAAAAAATAGTTAAGATATACAAAAGTTATAATTATTTGACATAGTAATTTAGTATACTTACACATCAATGATTTCATAAATTAACTTTATTAGTTGGAAATTAAATTGAAACTATGTATATAGGTCTATAATTCATAATAAATAAATGAAACATATTTGATAATTATGAACTAGTCAAGGGAATACTTATACATTGATAATAATCAATGAAATCAAATTATCAGTTGTGTTGTTAACATCACTAGAAATTAATCTTACTATTAATTTTGATAGTAGAGAATATTATTAAGTATTTATTCAGAAGATTAGACACCTGTATGCAATTATGTATTTGATTAAATGATAATATATGCTAGTACGTGTCCTTGATATATGTAAGAAATGTACTATATTTCTATTATATATATATAAATCTATATTTTAAATTATGTATTACAGTATACTAATACAATATCAATAAGAAAATATTAGTATTCTAGAAAGCTAATGACAGATATTTATTTCTTTAAATTATTAAAAATTAAATTTACAATAATTTAAGATAATATTTTATATATTAAATATTTAAATTAAGATATAATTAATAAAAATAATATTTGTTAATATTATGTTTATATTGTAATTTCAAATTGAATTGTTAATATAATAATTAAATATTTATTATAATAACAATATTGTTATACAGTATATACTAGGTATAATATCATTATATACAATAATATGAATTTTTATCTATATTTTATTAAGAATACAATTAAACTATTTATTTATTGTAATAGGTTACCTACATTATAATAGTTGAGATAAAATATATGAATAACAAATTTATATATATTATATAAATATAAAATTATATATATTCATTGATAAAATAAAAAACATTAGGTTAATATAATAGTGAATGTATTTGAATTGTAGATATTTATCAATAAGATTTGGCAGCAAGGGATCATAATACTAAATAGGTGAATTTTGAAGAACATAAGTTACAACATATTAATAAGTTAAAAGGGGGTATTTTTAGATCATTATTTAGTCTTGAATTTGATTAGATTATTTAATGCTTCGCATACAAATAGCTAGTGTTGCAACCGGACTTCGGGCTGATACATTTGATTTTCGGACTGATACCTACCTGTTTTAAAAAAAAAATCGGACTGATACTGATACACCTACAATTGTGTATGAATCGGACTGATACACAAAAAGTATTAATAAGAATCGGACTGATACTATTTTCATGTAATGTGATACAAAATGTGAGCTCAAAAATGAATTAGAAAACATATTATTTCAAATAATAAAAAAAATATTTAAAATTCAATTTAGCCAATGGAAATGTGTCTTAACTTAGTGTCTTTGGAACAACATTTTTAACTCGATTAAATATTATTTTAAATAGCTTTATTTAATTAATTTAAGATAAATAGTGATTGTATATAAATAATGTATGGGCATAATTGATTTCCTACTATATTATATTATATTTTTAAAATATTTTTCGATATTTAAAAAAATATATTTTGTAATATTTTTCCTCTAATTTTGAAATATTATTTTAATATATAATATATAAATATTATATTTTTTATATTATTTTAGAACATTTTTATTAAATATATTTTGTAATATTTTTGAAATATAAAAAATAAATTTTTAAATATATTTTGTAATATTTTTAAATTATTTTATAACTAATTTTTGAAATATAAAAAAATATTTGTCTACCTTTGTTTGTTTTTAGCTAGAATTTATTTTATTGTATTGTATTAGCAATGTAGAATCATGAATAGCTATACTTAATAAATAATAGATAGGCAAACTATCAAAAACTGAGAAATGCCTGGTTGCGTACGACTAGTATTTACTATTTGAAGCTTTACAAATGAATATATTTACTATTTGAAGCTTTCGAAATGAATAATTTTACTATTTGAAACTTTCGAAACGAATAATTTTTCTATTTGAAAACTTTGAATACTTAATTTAACAAAAATAATACTTTTTGAAACCTTAGAAGTGTATATAATTACTATTCGAAAACTTCGAATGAGTGCAAAATTTGAAAATTTCCAGCACTAGTCCAACCTAGATACAATATGATGCTTAAAAAAATTATTTATGATACTGACACTTGATTTTATGATATTGATACGATACTTTGATTTTATGATACCGATACTTTTATTTTTTGAATTGAACGATACTGATACAATGAAAAGAGGGTCCGGTTGCAACACTACAAATAGCCATTTTTTTCAGTCTATCAATTAAAGTATTTATAATTAATTCATTCTATATATATATATATATAAATATACTAACATCATCAGTATATAATATAATTTGTGTATAAAGTTCTTTACATATTGTACACATTAAATATCATACGATTTTAGTAAGTTTAGTTTACTAATTTCGAATAATGCTATGAAATATCTTGCTGCAATATTATAATATTGAATAGATTGTATACTATATCAAATAGATTGTATACTATATCAAATTAATGTGGAATATTTTTCTTTGACAATCTATTTATTAAATATATGTTTTAATTGATATGAATATATTAAAAAAATTAGAATATTAAAGATATCTATATATTATCAAATTAACCTTATATATTCTTCAGTATAAATATGTTAAAGATAAGTAAAAATAAATAGATACCTAATTACATTTATTTGTTTACTTTCTCGATTAATTGCTGTATATTTTATTTTAAATTAGTTTATTATATCTAGTTATAATGAAATATAATACACTATGAATATTTAAATAGTATACTATTATTTTATTATTATTTTTTTATTATATCATTTGTTAATTTTATATCTTAACCATATGTAACATGGCATTTATAAATTATTATATATATTCGTTATTTATTTTTTATTATTATTATTGTTTTATGTCATTTTGTTTGTTTTAAACAATAAACTATATCTATCTATCTATCTATCTATCTATTACTATTAATTTAATATCAATATAATAATAATAATAAATATTTATTAGAAGTTTCAAATTGAAATTTTTTTTTGTATATATAATTAGTTATGTTATTATTTCTTCTAAAGGGCTTCAGATTAAGATCAATATCTTTTCTTTGCTGCGGCCCGATGGTAAATAAAATTAATAAATAGTATATATCAAATTGATAAAAAATGAATTCATTTACATTAATTCTGAAAACTATAGTTGTGCCAGCAACTTCATTTGATTTATTAAATTTGATCGATAATTTTAATTTATTTATAAACAATACTTTTATTGAAGTTTTACTTTTGATAATATTAAATATCATTTTGTTCTCAAGTTATTATATAACTCAAATGCTCAATAGTTTCCACACTATGGGTTCTTTGTTCTTTTCGTGATGTTCGCGCTTAGTGGAATTCATACGGAATCAGTACTGGATTTCTCCTTGAACATACATAAATTCGGATACTATTTTTTAATAACGATAATTAATATTACTAATAAATTAGATGATGATTTATATTACTAACCATAGCTTTCAATGCAAATATTTTACATATAGTCTGAACTTGAGGAAGAGATATCTCCCTCTTCAATTTATTCTCCAGCATTGTACTATGGTAATAGGTGTAAATTATAGATTATTATTCAATATAGTATATAGGGCGATTATAATTATTTAAAATTAATTTAGGTATATTTTTATTATATACTAATATATATTATATATATACCGACATTATTTAAAATACTATGGCATATATATATTAAATAATAGTAGGTAATAACTGTTTTAATTTTGTATATTGCTAACTTATTATATACCTATATACTATACTATACAATTTATATGAATATATATGGATATAGTAGCATATATATATATATGCATATATTTCAATAAATATTATGGATTTAAATTGTTACTCTGGTATACTGGTAAATATTGAATGAAGCAATTATTCAATTCTATGCATTTGTTACATTTACAAATTTTTTATTTATATTTCATAAAATTTACATATGGTATTAATTCAAAAATTCCATACAATTCCTGTATATAATAATATAGGGAATTTACTTATTAATAATGTAATATATATATATATATATATATATAGGAACATATGACACATATTATTTTTACAATAGATTTTTATTTTATTCATGTATTGTTACATATTATATATAATGCAAAACATTAAGGGCCGGCGTAACCTTCGATATTATTTTTTATTGAGTTTTTTTTAAAATATTAAAATGTAATTTTTTATCTTTAAAATGATATATAATATATCATATAAAATAAAAAATAAGTGCCTCAAATACGAAGTTTAATCATATATATATATATATATTAAAAATTGTGGTATTTAATAATTAGAAACAATGCAAGTAAAACTTAGGATGCCTATATCTCTGGTGTTTTTGTTGTTGATTTTTTATTAAATGTTAATAACTTTTTCTGAGTAAATACATAATATATGGTTACTATTATATAGGTATGTAAGGTAAAGTAAATACAATCTATTAATATAATTATTTTTAAAAAAAATTTTAATAAATTTATTTTTAAATAATTTAAATATTATAATTAACTTTTCTATATTTAATATTACATTTATTATTTTATGATGTACCTATATAACTAGAGATGAATGTTATCTAGTTAATTAAAAAATAATTAGAAAAAAATAATCATAAATAAAAAAGTTATTACCAGTTAAAAAATAGCCATTTTCCCTATCTTTTACATGTAAACGACGGCAAGGTTAGGCCGTCACTTAAGGGGATCCCCCATATAACACGCAATTTGCCAATTTCATGTATATATTAATAGGAAAAACATAGGTCCACTAAAAAAATAGAACTGATATTCTATTCATTAAATTGACCTACTTTTTTTTGTAATGTATTCATAACATATATATGCATAGGAAAATAGAAAGTTATTTTTAATATTATTATTTATTATATTACATATATCTAAATTAAAAATTAGCGATACTAAAATGATGGTATTTCTATAGAAATTATCATTTTATACAATGAATTCTATACATTTTATTAATTATCTCTCTATTTTACTATTCACATAATTAAATTCTATATAAAGCAAAAATAATTAATATTATAATTATAATAGTTTTTATATTCTATATTTTTGAATGCACATACCTAGCGCGAAATAATTATTCTGAGAAAACAGCGTTTGAAGTTTGACAGCATAAAAATGTGATATTGAATAGTATATAATATAGCATTATTGTATCGTCATAAAACACATTTTTATGCCATTTCTAGACTGAATTCATGTCTAATTTTTTTTAAGATATTAAAAAACACTACAATAAGTATTATTATGTAATAAAAAAAAATATAAAAAAAATAAATTATCATCACTTTAAATGTCCGGGATCCCCTTAAATAACTTATACATAATACACAAACTCTATAAAGGGGGTATCCCACTACAAATATTTCAGGCAAATTGCCGGCGGCAATAAATAATTAAGTTTGGGTTAAATCGAAGAGAATAAATTAAGTGGAGGTTCATAATCGTATGTTATTCTAAATGACAATTATATATAATTTAATAATAATATACAATATAGTATATTTTATATAATTTAAACCTTGATTTTGAAGGTGATTCAATAAGAAGTACAATGCCAGCTAAGTCATTATTAGATTCATCTGTATCTTTGTTATAAATGTATATTGGTCGACAACAGAATTTTCTTGTTGAATATTTTCACTAAAATAGATATATATATATATATATATATATATATATATATATATATATTTGATAAACATTGATCATATAAATTACTTACCAATTATAATCTAAATTCTTGAGACTATATTTATTTTTAATTGTAATTTATCAGTTGCTGGTAGTTCAGTTATCATTACATTTATATAGTATTTCCATATATCATTATATAATTTTATAGTAATTTCATTGTCGATTTATATTTATTTTTAATTTTAATTGTTTTCTCAATATAATTTTTTTCGCAAGTTAAATTCTCAAATTTGAGTTTCCCCACAATGGGTTCTTTGAATACAGTTGGTGCCTGTGAATTCGGTTCATGGAAGTTATACAGCTTTAATATACTTATTATTAGCATTATTTACATTAATTTGTTTTTATCTGTATTATTTTGATTGATATTTTCTTGGATATCATTTTATCATCAGTATTTTCAATATCTGCATAATCAATACATTTCGGTTTTAATATCAACAACAATAATAGGCATTAACTGTAATGTCATCTGATAATTTCCCTTTTGGATTAATTATCTCTTAAAATAGAATATAGAGAGCGGTCATGTTGCTTGTTCATAATCTAAAAGAATAATGTTACGAATTAATTTGTTATCATTTATGTTGTAGGATTATTAAATAATAACATTTTATTATTGAGTGATGAAAGAATATTAATTAATTTAGTTTGAATTACAATATTAAAATAACATGTTATTTAAAGATGCATCTAAGGGTTTTCAAAATTAGTTTGTATTTTTTATGAAATTTATTAATTAAAAGTTATGTGAATATTTGCTGGATACACTTTCATAATTTTGTATATATTATATAACAAACAAACATTTTTCTAATTTTATGTTTTTCATTTTTTTTTTCATTTTCAAATTAAAATTTAGATATTCTAAAGATTTATCTACTGTTAATATCAAATTCCTATTCAAAATTATCTTCAATATACTTATTATTAGAGCTATTTACATTGTCAAGCTATAATCTTAATTATCTACTGATATTTTCTTGGATATCATTAATTTTATCATCAATATATTCTTTAATTTTATAATCTATTATAATCTATAGATATATGGTCTATAGACTATATACTATATATTATATGTATATTAGTGGATATGAAGGAAATAATATTTATCCCATTAATTATAAATATATTTATATACGCATAACTACAAATTTAAAAATATTTAATTATACATAGGGGAAAGTATACATACTTCAAGCAGATTTTGTAGCAAGTCATATAAATATGAATGTATTGAATACTTTTTATTATATAATTTGTTAACATATACATAATATACACAGCATTTACATTTATAATATATTTTACAAGCTATATTCTTTTATAAATAAAATAAAATTTTATATTAGAATAATTGATTAATAAAAGAGTAGTGCCACTTTTAGGTGAATTCCTAAACTCCGCAGATTTTCCAAGAACGTGCAATATGTGGTGATACCTTAATTATTTAACCCATTATTATAAAATTCAATATATAATTAGATAAAATATAAAACGATATTCAATATTAAGATAAATATTCTTTAATTATCTTGAAATCATGATTCTCCCATTAAATACTATACTATATTAAAAATACTACATACTATTGAAACGTGGCACCATATATTAACATTAATATATATATATATAAATATATATATATATATATATATATATATATATTGTTAGGTACTACATATAATATACAATTACGATTTTACCTTTTAGACTATGTTCTTTTGGTGATGTTTCCCGTTCAGTGGAATTCATACGGAATCAGTATTGGACATCTCCTTGAACATACATAAATTCGGATTTTTTAATAACGATTATTAATATTACTAATAAATTAGATGATGATTATTACTAACAATAGCTTTCAATGCAAATATGTAACATATAGTCTGAACTTGAGGAAGAGATATCTCCCTCTTCAATTTATTCTCCAGCATTGTACTATGGTAATAGGTGTAAGTTATAGGTTATTATTCAATATAATATATGAGGCAATTATAATTATTTTAAAATTAAGGCCCTATCACAGTGTACACACTGATTGGACCACATTTTCCAGATGTTTTCAAAATACAATGTATATAGATATAGGAAAATACATGTCTATTCAGAATACTTGTCACAATAGAATTATTATCTGTATTGAGTCACTTTTGTATAGTATACACATTATATAGTACAACAGTATTACAATAGAACATTCATAATATATATATATATATATATATTTATACATATATCTAATTATATATATTTTTTTAATTATTATTTATAATTCAACTTAAGAAACTATTTGAAATATTATTTTTATAATATTCAACTGTAATGAAATCCATATAAATATATTTTCTATAAAGCAATACAAATTATCAAAAAAAATCAAATAGATTTTCATGTAGAGCAACGAATGCATACACACCTAGAGTGAAAATATTGATCACTGAGTAATATGCGTTTGAAATTTCATAGCATAATATTTGTAATAATTATTTCTTATATTTTATAAACTTATTTATTATCTATCACATTAAATTTATAAATGACTATAATGATGTGTATAATATATAATAGTATCTATATAATAATGTACTATAATAAATATAACTATATTCCTATTATATAAAATGTATATATAATTTAAAAATAATTCTACTATTTATCAGATTTTTGTTCTCTTATTACTGACTATATTTATGATAAATAAGCAACTAAATAGGTACAATAAGAATAGTATATAAATGTATAACTGTTATTGTAAATGGTTTAATAAAATATGGTAATTAAATTATATTTACATTTTACTAACATGTTTTAGTTTTTTTTAATTTAAAATAATCTATTCTGGACACTCTTTTTTAATCTTTTTTATATTTATATTGTCAACTTTAAATATTGTTCTCTATATTGGCCAAATATTCTTCAACTGGATTATTTCTGTTAGATTGATATACTCTTCTAATATCTACAAAAGTTATATAATATATACATACCATATCACTTTCTTTTAGGAAATGAAATTCTTCTATAATCTCAGATATTAACTTATTTTTTGTTGAACTTTTTTGAATCATAATGCAAACATATCTTTATCAAACGAGGATATATATTTAAGATTTATACATATATATATATATATATATATATTTATATATATATATATATATATTCTTAGTTGTATGATAATTGATAGCATAACATTTGTGTTACAATATACTATATATATATATTATAATATATATTAATAATTTTAAATAATTTTAAATTATAATTTTATAATATTGTAGTACTATTCGTTATATCTTGAAATTACATCAGAATATCATGTTGATATAATAAGAGCATGTTCACTTTTTGATATCTACCATATATTTTAATCTAAGTATTCAATATGTAACCTTGTAACCTTGTAACCAATTTGTTTAGACACTGCGATCAACATCAGTAATGAGTTTTCGGCGGTGTATCGTATATTAATTATTATAAGCTATATTAAATAGATGTGTTTTCAATTTGACTTTAAAGGTGTGGTCAGAAACTATAGATCTAATTGAGTGAGGTAGGGAGTTCCATAGTTTAGGTGATATTATAGAAAAAGAAGATTCCTGTTTTTTATTAAGTGATAAAGTTATTGGTATATTTAGTTTGTATTTATGTATTGTTCGTTGTGGTCGGGATGACTTGTAGTTCGTAAGTAGTTCAGTAAGATAGTCAGGTTTATTATTATGGGTGGCATGGTGGGTCAGTAGGAGTAATTTGTATATAAAATTAATATGGTTAAAAGGGTATATATAATTCCAGCTTACCCTAAAACGGTAACATAACAAATATATTGAAAATCATAACAACTTACCTTGATTGGTTTTCCATATTTTGAACATTTGTATTTGAACATAACTTTGGCCTATAATAATAAATGTAAATATGTAACATAATATATTTAACATTTTAATAATACTTACCGTTCAATATTCGAGGGTCTAGCAATTGCAAAAGTAACATGGGAATCTGAATTATTACTTGTGTCAATATATCTAAAGGATTAAATAATAAACAAATAAATAAACAATATCAATTTATATTAATATATATATATTATATAAATATATAATATTCTATAACTATATAATATCAAAATTAAATTAGCTAATATTTTGTTATCAGATTTTATGATATTTTATTCAAATTTCATACATTGTATCTATATTTTTTTTATACAAAGTTAGTGTGTTTTGAATTCAAATGCTCTTATAATGACTTTAGGATAATTATGATAACAAAATTCAATAGGACATGCACAATGTAAGTTAGGGTGGATTACATCTAAATCTTTTAAGGGGGTTCACGGATTAGATAGGACATTTTTTTTTTGAAAATTCAAAATCTCACGAAATAATTAAGATTTTCACATAATTTAATTTGCATAACATTAAGATATATTGTGTTAATTGTTCTATAGAATTTTTAAATGATTAGAATATTAGTTTTGAAAATATCAGCATTTTAAAAAAGTAAAAAATATATCAAAATGAAATATTTATTTTTTAAATTCAATTATCAATTATTTATCAACTCTATATCTAATCACAAATATTTTCTATAGCTATAATATAAATATAATATTAAACATACTGAGAAAATTTGACTAAGTTTAGTTAATTATTTACAGACAAATAGAAATTTTCATAAAAAAAACAAATATTCTGAGATAATTTATGTTAAAGATTGACTATATTATTTATCTGCTTTTTGACTCTCATTATTATGGTAAAAGTTATTTTAGCTAAATCTTACCATTTTTATATTATATTTATATAACTTGTATAATTTGTCATAATTTTAACATAAATTGCATCTATATAAATTATTGAAAAACAGTGTTATAATATAAAACAGTAAACAGTAATTTTTGCACCATTGTTTTAATCATTATTTTATTAGAAATAGGTAGACTTATACAATTATGTTTATTATGCTTTATATATGTTTTTAAAATATGATATTTTGACATATCATACATTATACATATAGTAATCTATTTTTTAAATAATATTTTTTTTAATTTTTTTATTTTAAAGACCGTGAATTATTAATTTATTTAACTTTAATATTTATTCTAAACCCCAATAATAAATAATAATGTAGATCTGATAACTACAATAGATGCAATTCCAAGAATTTTTTCGAGAAATCTGCAAAGCTATTTTACTCGTCTATAAATTTAATATATATATTACAATATAAGGTATTTACATAAACCAGGTGGCAACTAGTTAAAATTCAACATATTAAATATTAGAACCGATAGGATTAGAACGATAGAGGTTTTGTATAAAACGTTTCATATATAAATTTCAGATGTATCATACAATAATTGCAGACGTTTCGTATAATAATTTAATTGGTATATATCATCATGCTTATGATATTTAATTATTTCAATTATAACAGTATATAACATATATTTATAAATATACTGTTACTATAGTATATGTATACATACGAGTGGAATAAATTTGGGATATAATTGTAGAATATTTTGTATACAAATATATATATTCATTCTACATTATAAAATTATTATATACTATAAATATATTAATAAACTTGATCATATAATTGTTTGTAAAATTTATTTATATACTTATAATTTAGGGTGATATGGGTTATAGGTATACTATATACGTAGTTAAAATTAATTTCTATTTGTAATAAATATGTAACTATAAACTTTTAAAGTATATGATATTTTGTCAAATAATTTATAAACACTCATATATTAGTTATTATAAATATAAACTTATATTCTCATACAACGTATGTGTAATATGATACAGTAGAACCCTTGACATACTTAATCATACTATTTTACTTTCCTTTATTTTAATAAACCTTATATAGATATCCAAAACATATCTGTGTTCTCCCTATAATTAGATACAACCTGACAGTAACTATCATTCTCCGTGAATAACATATTTTTCACACGAGATAACATATATTAATTTCAATATTATATCATTTAAAATTAGTATCAATATTAATAATAATAGTATATATTATGTATATTATATAAATTATGCCTTATAATTTTAAATTATATAAGGCAGTGTTGTTGAATTTTATCGTTTTTAAAAAACCAAAAAAAACAAAAACAAAAATAACAAAAATCAATAACCCTATCAATATTATTAATAATTGTATAGGTTATATGTATTAAGGTGTTATTATATAAATTTATTCATTTAATAAACACGCCTGGTCGAAAGAAAAATATAATTTGGATAGAATTTACCGAATCCTTGTATAAATTCAATACTTTTTATTAAAAAGTTTTTAATATAATATACACGAAATATCTAATAATAATAATATATCTTTAGAAGTATTTATTACAAATAACATTCAATATAACAATTTATTAATAATAATTATTTATTAAATAAAAAAACCAACAACCCTGTATATATATATTATATATACACACACATATATACATACAAAAACACACACACATAGTTATTTACATATTTATATATATATATAGGTGTATTTATGAAATATTACCAATTCTATATATACTTATGTTGAATTTTATAGTAAATAATATTTACTAAATATATCTAGGTCACTATGATATTATAAATAGACAAAGCTTTCCCATTCCACAGATTCAATGCGTGATTATTATAGTTCTACCTGCCACATATGTGAATTATAAGGAACTATATATAATATGGACTCTTTTGATTACTAATGACAGGGTCAAATCTATAATACGCGTTGCGGGAGTTGACATCTTAGACAAAGAGGCGCCAAAAATCTATGATTAATATTTATTCGATAACGGAGGGCGCGCTTTCGGAGTTGAGACGCCCACCTCTAGATATGGGCGTGTCATAGCTTAGCAATTCGTATTTGTTAAATTTGTTAAATAAATATATGTGTATAGTATACACTGTATACATAATACTGATATATATATAAATATATATATATATATATATATATATATATAATTTACTATAGATACGTAATAACTATAATAATACATTGTATTTTATCAACATATTTCCTTTGTTCAAAAACAGGTGAATACTATTTATATATATATATATATATATATATATATATATATATATATATATCAGTATTATGTGTACACGTTGATTTAACAAATACGCATAGTTAAGCTATGACACGCCCATATCTAGAGGCGGGCGTCTCAACTCCGAAAGCACGCGCTGATTTTGAATAAACTATTAGTCATAGATTTTTGGCGCCTCTGCCCTGTTATAACCGTTGACATGCTCGAACGCATACGATAAAATAATTCGAGAAAGATACTTGTATATTATTAAATACGCTATTATTACTAAATTACATAGGAATATATATAAATAGATATAAATACAAATTTGTATATATATAAAGTTTACCTACACACACATACTAAGTGTGCGCTCGAGCATGTCAACTCCCGCAACTCGTATTATAGATTTGACCCTGTCACTAGTAATCTGAATAGTCGGAGGCCATATTATATATTCAGCATATATAAGATGTATATTTTATATTGTACAGATTAATATATGAAATATTCACACACACACACACAAAATAATAGCACTATAAGTATGTATATATGATATATACATGTATCATACATTGTATGTATATATTATAGGATAACAGTCACGAACGGCGAATTGAAAATGCGAATGCGAGCGAGCGGGGTCAAAAGGGGGCGGAGCTTAGACGCAAAATAAGTTGTAAACAGTAGTATATACATAGTCACATACAAATACAGTATATATATAGTACATATAATTAATATCAGTTAATAGAATTTCAATACGAATGTAAAACACGAGTATTACTATGCATAAATACTATATATCTATATAGCATAGCGTATTCACATGCCTACTACTCCTAAATACACTGTAAAATATACACATACAGTGTATCTTTAAGATAATCTTATCTAAAAATAACTCAGGCATTAGATAATCCGGTGAGCGTCTAAGCTCCGCCCCTTTTTGACCCCGCTCGCTTGCATTCGCATTTTCAATTCTCCGTTCGTGGATCTCCCCCATATTATATCTTAAAATAATATATTATATATTATATAGATTAGTATAATGAATATGTAATATTTATAAAATATTTACCTTCTCATTTACGCATATGGATCCGTGTTATATATAATATTATTAACAATAAAATTTAATATTAATATTTTAAATTTCAAATTATTGCATGTTTAACATGATCATCATGCTGATGTTACAAAATTATTTTGAAAATATTTTACATTGAAAATGGACCTAGTGATTTATAAAATTTCACGAATATGGATGTATATTTTAAGAAAAATAGTTCTAATTAAAAATAATGTTATATTCTTAAAACAAAAACTATAAATTAAATATTTATTGTTTTCAATAATGTACGTAATTTTCTATTTATAAAAGGTATATATTTTTCAAATTGACATGTAAACAAATATAAACTAAAAATATAATTAAAAAAATAATCCGGTGGTATAGGGGGAGCAATTGGTCATTAATTTCATAAATTCATCAGTGACATTACACATCTTGCTTCGGACAATCTTTGTTATAATTCAAAATATATTATATTTTATACATTATCAATGATTTTGCGAAGGATACATTTTTTATTTTATTTTTTTATTTGATTAGCAAAATCAATGATTATACTTACTATTATTATGATCTTTGGTTGTTTTGGGTTTAATCCAATGGGGTTTAATATTTAACCGCTAAAATAATTATTTACAATACGAATAACGGCCACCAAATTATCTATCTTTTGGTTAGTATGATATGTTATGATTACATTAGAGATTAATTTAAATTCAAGTATTGACAAATTATTAAATATATATTTAATTTAAATAATATAATACCTATCAGATAATGGTCAATTGATTAAATTTACCAATCGACTTTAACAACATTATATTTGTCAAAATCATTTTGAATATCATATGCGAGAACTATATATAATATGGCCTCCGTCTATTATGATTACTAATGACAGGGTCAAATCTACAATATGCGTTGCGGGCGTTGACATGCTTGAGCGCACACGATAAAATAATTCGAGAGAGATACATGTATATTATTAAATATATTAAATACGCTATTATTACTAAATTACATTGGAATATATATAAATACAAATTTGTATATATATAAAGTTTACACACACACACACACACACACACACACACACACACACACACACACACACACATACACATACATACACACACATACATACAATTTATAAAGCAATACATTGCTGCATAATATAATTTATATACTATAATAGTCATAATTATAATCATATATATGCTAATGACTTATGTATACATATATGTACAATATGATCACTTATATAAATATATATAGCATTATATACATGTGTGAATTTTCTATTTACAATTCAAACAGGTTCTAACCATCGATATAAAGAAAGCTTTATCTAACATTTCTTTATATCGATGGTTCTAACACGTTTTTATTGTGAATCATCTCTATGTAATATCATAATGTCAATAGAATTGGTATTGACCTATCTATTAATATGCAAAGATATTATGTAATTGTTTGATAACATGTTATTATATCATAGAGCAATCTATCATTGAGCATGTGTATATTGTATGTGTATACATATTATATGTATATAACATGATCATGTGTATATGTATATTTATATATAGCTATATAAACTACTAATATATTAAACTATTCTAAAATAATTAAATAAAAAGTTTTATATAGTTTACTTTATCTGATATATTAAAATATTCTAATATAATTAAATAAAAAGTTTTTATATAGATTACTTTATCTAATATATTAAACTATTCTAAAATAATTAAATACAAAGTTTTTATATAGTCTGTATTTATCTTAAAAATTATAATTAAATAATTATCTATAATATTATGTATGTACTTGCAAGTACATTTATACACCATTTTTGAATATATACATCTTATGAGTGTGAGTTTCGTTAACATATAATACAGGTGTAATGTATAATTTCACTGTAAAATACACAAATGTTATATACATGTATGTGTTGTAGTAGCATTGTAGTAGTAGTAGTAGTAGTAGTAGTAGTAGTAGTAGTAGTAGTAGTAGTAGTAGTAGTAGTAGTAGTAGTAGTAGTAGTAGTAGTAGTAGTAGTAGTAGTAGTAGTAGTAGTAGTAGTAGTAGTAGTAGTAGTAGTAGTAGTAGTAGTAGTAGTAGTAGTAGTAGTAGTAGTAGTAGTAGTAGTAGTAGTAGTAGTAGTAGTAGTAGTAGTAGTAGTAGTAGTAGTAGTAGTAGTAGTAGTAGTAGTAGTAGTAGTAGTAGTAGTAGTAGTAGTAGTAGTAGTAGTAGTAGTAGTAGTAGTAGTAGTAGTAGTAGTAGTAGTAGTAGTAGTAGTAGTAGTAGTAGTAGTAGTAGTAGTAGTAGTAGTAGTAGTAGTAGTAGTAGTAGTAGTAGTAGTAGTAGTAGTAGTAGTAGTAGTAGTAGTAGTAGTAGTAGTAGTAGTAGTAGTAGTAGTAGTAGTAGTAGTAGTAGTAGTAGTAGTAGTAGTAGTAGTAGTAGTAGTAGTAGTAGTAGTAGTAGTAGTAGTAGTAGTAGTAGTAGTAGTAGTAGTAGTAGTAGTAGTAGTAGTAGTAGTAGTAGTAGTAGTAGTAGTAGTAGTAGTAGTAGTAGTAGTAGTAGTAGTAGTAGTAGTAGTAGTAGTAGTAGTAGTAGTAGTAGTAGTAGTAGTAGTAGTAGTAGTAGTAGTAGTAGTAGTAGTAGTAGTAGTAGTAGTAGTAGTAGTAGTAGTAGTAGTAGTAGTAGTAGTAGTAGTAGTAGTAGTAGTAGTAGTAGTAGTAGTAGTAGTAGTAGTAGTAGTAGTAGTAGTAGTAGTAGTAGTAGTAGTAGTAGTAGTAGTAGTAGTAGTAGTAGTAGTAGTAGTAGTAGTAGTAGTATATAACATAATCTATCTTAAAGTAAATACAATAAAATGACAGGTATGTATTTGGCCATTGAATAAATGTTGTATATATTCATAGAGCTAGAGAGAAATTTCTCTCTACCTCTGTGTATATATTATATACTGTATAACACAATGTATTGATGTGTATGCATATATAAAATAACGCACCTATAGGTGCGACATCTATGTTTGCATAAGGAAGCCGTAGTTGTAACGCTCGGCTGCACACGACATGTGCCACACATACTAATTACGTAATAGATTGTATTGCATTAGATAAATACATAGGTATTATTCATAAGTGAAATTAAAATAACACATTATAATATACATGCAAAATATATAAATATATAGCATTCAGGTGTTGTCAATACAAATAAAACTGTATCTATTTACGTAATAAGAAGCAATAGTGTACTGGTATATGTGTTTATTAGTTTATAATAGCTTTTACAATAATAGTATATTATATATACTGTATATATATATATATATAAACATGAATAATGTATACTATGTAGGTGTGTTACAAATATTCATACTATTCCCATAGCCCAATGCACAAAGGGCTTTGCTATTCCTAACCCAAACATATACTAGTACATTATATACTTGATTATCACAGTTGTAGTGAGTATGTCGTTCACGTGACAGTGTACAGTGTACATCTGTTAGGCCAGGCTGGACTCTCGCCGTGAGTCTCACGGGCTTATGCTGGTCAATAGTCGCCAGTATATTGTAGTACGACATCCGTCCTCTACTCCCTAGTGCAGCATGTACTCACTAGTACATCCCGCATATTATGCTATGATTCAGAGAGTGTATACTGTAAACTCAGTTTACACTGTATGATCGTCGAATTCATGTTAATATTGTAGATGCGGGTAAACTAACCAAGCTACAAAATAATTATTTTAATAAACATTAATATTTATTAAAATAATGAGGATATTAAAAACTTATTTAGTCAATACAGAAATGATATTATTACTACTACAGATATATTCCTATTGCGTATTAGCTATTTAACAAATCATTCGCACGACTTCAATATTGCTAACAATAATAGCTGTACCGATAGGTGCTAGTGCTTTAATTAATGTATATATTTGTTTTTATATATTTTATATTATTCATTAATAATTTTTTTTATAAATATTAGAACATGTTCGTGCACTCTTATTTTGTTTATCACATAAACATATATATATATATATATATATATATATATATAAATAATATGTATATATTTACACTTCTATTTGATTATACACTATATACTTAACATAATACAATAGTATAATAGTTTATAATACAATATAAACTTATAAGGTGTATAAATCTATTTGCTTATAAATACACATAATTATAGATTAGAATATATTTATACTATATAATATAGTATGCATGGTTATGTAATATACCATATTATATAGTATATATATATATATATATATATATATATATATATATATATATATATATATATATGTGTGTGTGTGTGTGGCTTTGTGCACACAATATATTATATATGGCTATATAACATATATATATATATATATATATATATATATATATATATATATATATATATATATATATGTGTGTGTGTACGTGTGTGTATGTATATATGTGTATGTGTGTGTGTGTGTAAACTTTATATATATATATATATATATATACAAATTTGTATTTATATATATTCCAATGTAATTTAGTAATAATAGCGTATTTAATATATATAATAATATACATGTATCTCTCTCGAATTATTTTATCCCGATTTTATCAGGATTTTATCGTGTGCGCTCAAGCATGTCAACGCCCTCAACGCGTATTGTAGATTTGACCCTGTCATTAGTAATCATAATAGTCGGAGGCCATATTATATATTCAGCATATGCGATATCAGATTGAATATGTTACCTTCGATTTTCTATATTAAACTTATTTCTTATATAATAAATTAAATAATTAGTTACACGTAATATTAAACTTAATATAATTATATATATAATTATTTATATATATATAGTGTTGTGAGTTAATAAAAAACACGTTTTAAACCGTTTTAAACATAGAATAAAAAACGAAAAAAAACAGAAAAAAACAAGAGACGTACATTTATACATATATTTATTTAATTTTTAATATTTAAATTTAATTTGACAAATAATAATTTCTCTGCTCTTTTATTGATATAATAAATTGTATAATAATTGAAAAATGAATCATTATTTAATAAATGTATAAAAATATAATATTATTATTATAATAATAAAGTTAAATTAGATTTCTTTTATGTTTTGATATAATAAATTGTATAATAATATATATTATGTTTAATATTATATAAAAAAATAGTATGAATTTTCATATTTTTTTAATAATAATATATTAATATAAAAGAAATATGAAAGTTTATAATATATATTATTATATCAGAACATAAAAGAAATCTAATTTTACTTTATTATTTATAATAATTTATATTTGTAATTTCATATAAATGTTTAGTAATATGATATTAAATATCGGGGGAGGGTCATAAACTAATCACAGTATCTAAATGTGAGGATAAAGTACGCTGCGCCTATTTTCATATCAGTGAAGAATTAGGGTCAATCCAGTAAGCTGTACGGAGGTAAATTCGTGTGACAACCGGTGTCCGTCGATTTAAAAATCGAATGACATTTGGTGTAATGAGTACATTTAGTGTATTGAGCAGGGATGTGGTCAAATCATAGATGTAAAGAAAGTGGATAAGCAATTGAATGTAGTGTATGGCACTATCCGCTACGGGTGCTGCAGTCGAAACCCACTATCTGGCCCACTACTTTTTATTTATACATATATATATTGATAATTACTACCAATTTTAATGTACTATCTATACTAAAAATAAAATTATATATTTAAAATACACCATATCAACATTCCTCGTAATTGTGTGTATTTAAAGTGTATTTAAATTGTAGATATCATACTATTTTATTGATATTTATAATCTAAATCCATTGATATAGATAGAAGTCACTTTAATCTATTTCGACGAAAAGCCTACTGTTTTAATATTTGACATATATAATATGACTAATATCCAATCAAAATCACTGATACCATTTTATTAATTTATCGATAAAAGTGCCATTCGCGTATATATCTTTTACAGGCATTGCGTGCGTCAATTGCTTATCCACTTTCTTTATATCGATGGGTCAAATACTATTTGTATTTGTATTTAAATACGCTGATTTTGTGTATTTGTATTTGAATTAGAATGATTATTCAGTGAAGTATTTGTATTTGTATTTGATGTATTTGATTAAATACACTTGTAAATATATATTAAATAAATAATTTAATATAATGTAGAATTTAAACAATTAATTTACGAATGTAAAAAAAATTAACAAATTATTTACATTATTTATATTAATATTATATTAAAGAATACAATTATTAAATAATACAAATTATATAATAGAACAATCATTTTCAAATAATTTTATGAATACTATATATATATATATAAATTTATGAATTTAAATTTATATTCTATGTAGAAAATATTTGTGTTATAAATTATAACTAATAATATCCTAAGTAACCAGTCTATTGTTTAAAATTTATTTTATTTTATTGAATTTCTTTAGTAATTAAATATATTTTAAATAGATTTCAATTAATTATTATGAAATCTGGTATAGGGATTATTATTTTATGATTTAATATTTAATGTGTTAATATTTGTATTTGTATTTGAAATAATGTATTTGTATTTGTATACAGAATTTAATAAATATTTGTATTTGTATTTGATTCTTTAAGAAAAAGTGTATTTGTATTTGTATTTGAGCCCAACCTTGGTAATGAGTACATCGGTAATAATAAATAGTAACATACATATATATAAAACATCCACCGTAATTCGGGTAGTCCATAGGAAGTACAATGGTAAGAAAACATATATTTTATTTATTTTATTATAAATGTTGCTTTTGTTTTTACCTTATTATCACAAATATAACGTATCATTTACTAGTTTATTATTTTTATGTTGTATTATTATTTTAATTTATTATTATATATTATGTATCATTGTAATCAAAATTTAGAACTTAAAAAATCATTCTTATCATTTAATATATATTATATATATTAATAAACAAAATAAACTTTAGTATAAGCAAAAACCATTCTTTTGAGTATAACTATATAACTATATTATAATTATATCACAAAATAATAAAATAAATAAAATATATGTTTTCTTACCGTTGTACTTCTTATATGGACTACCCGAATGACGGTGGATGCTGTATATATGTCTGTTACCATTTATTATTACCGGTGTACTCATTACACGAAATGTACTCATTAGTAATGAGTCTTTACACGAAATGTCCTTCAATTTTTAAATCGACGGACATCAGTGAAATCACATGAATTGATCTCCGAATTCACCTCCGTACAGCTTACTGGATTGATCCAATAATTATACTAGATATAATAATTATATAATAATTAAATTCAAATGAAATGAATTAATATAAATCTATTAATATTAATTAAAACCAATTCAAATTAATTAAAACCAATTTAAATATAATAATATATATATATATATATTTTACAGTTTTATTAATACAATTTCCATATGAATTAAATAGAAATTTGTAATTATTAATAGTCGTATTATATATATATATATATCAAGATATATAGAGTATATATTATAATAGTGTTTAATCATAATATATATGAAAGACTATATATGTACTCGAACCGAATAAAGCTAATCATAATATATTTGTTAT
This sequence comes from Osedax fenrisi, assembly GCA_964019155.1. Classification (NCBI taxonomy): domain Eukaryota; kingdom Metazoa; phylum Annelida; class Polychaeta; order Sabellida; family Siboglinidae; genus Osedax; species Osedax fenrisi. Next base: position 18,111,371 of record OZ025239.1, on the reverse strand, counting down.
ATACAATATTTAACATAAATATATATATATATATATATATATATATATATATTTGCGGATTGATAGTGTGGGTGTTGTTTAATTTAATTTGTTTATTTTTATTATTCTGTTTTTATTAGGCGTGTTATATCCCGTAGTGAGCCTTTACAATATTGTGCTTAGTACATAATTTTTATTTAATTTAAAATAATGTGCTCAGTTTATTGCGAACTCTATTTAATTATGCTGCCTACGTCAAATTCTATATATAAATTAATATATATATACTAGCCGCTTTGGCCCGGTATATGTGCGGATAGTTGAGCATTGTGAGTTATTATTAGAAAATTGCATGATCTAGGTGTATTTTAGATATAAGAAATATATTATTTATTTCATTTAAATTAATTATGATATAAAAAACAAATATTGAGAAATTAATATAATATACATAATAAATGGGAGTTAGCCATATCGGAGTTAGCCCTATCTGAATTAGCCCTATCTGAGTTAGCCATATCTGAATTAGCCTTATCTGAATTAGCCCTATCCTAGTTAGCCATATCTGAATTAGCCATATCGGAGTTAGCTCTATCTGAATTAGCCCTCTCTGAGTTAGCCATATCTGAATTAGCTAAGTTCGTAGCATCGTCGCGAAGCGCATTGTTATATGTTTGGAGAGATATATATATATATTAATCAATTTATTATTAGGCCTAGACCTTCACGATATTTTAAAACCATGTATACTATAGTATACTATGTGCATTGTATGTCTTATATATATATATATATATATATATATATATATATATATATATATATATATATATATATATATATATATATATATATATATATATATATATATATATATATATATATATATATATATATATTATTCACTATATGTATATAGTATTTATTATATACACATATATATATATATATAATGTGTAATATATGTATACATAACATATACTACAAATGCACATATGGAATATATGTACTTACATATGTTAAGTATACTATATAACTCATGTGTGTATTTAATTCTGTCCATAGATCATATCAATGTATATCTATTATTAGATATCAATTTTAACTTGTCACTAATATGAATCTACAGGCAGCATACTTTCATTGCATGCCTCATATTTCGATCCACCAATCCTGTTATGACCCGTAACCTAAATATCAAATATTAAATACGTATTTAATATTTAACGACTTATTAAATTTAATTTATTTCATATTTATATAGTTAAACGAATATATATATATAATGAAATTAATAAATATTGATACAATATATATATATAGTATATTAATATGCGACATGCCCTTAATGTTGAATAATTTTAATACTATGTAATTAAGTAACATTTAAAAATATATTAAAATTTAAAAATACTAAATCAAAAGAATTTGTATGTGTATTATAATAATTATTCGCGTAGATATATTAATTTAATATATTAATATTAATTTAATATATCTACGCGAATAATTATTATAATATAAATTCTTTTGATTTAGTATTGTTTAAATTTTAATATATTTTTAAATGTTACTTAATTACATAGTATTAAAATTATTCAACGTAGTTTTTGCGTGGTTTTTTCAGTATAATTATAAATAAATATATTTTTATAACAATAATTAATATTTTGATATTAAATTTGTACTTATATAATTTCAAGATCCTTGTTAAAATAAAAAAATCTTATAATTATATTAATATATGTATATATAAAATATTTAATAAAATTAATAATCTTTTAATAAGAGTTTTTATAAATATTTATATATCTCTCTATTTATATATACTCTGTTTGAAGATAAAATATTATTTAATTAATAACATTTATCATAATAGTACAACATATTTTTTTTATTATTAATTATATGATAAATTATATGATAATATTATCAATAAGCTATTATTAATAATTTATTATTATAACCCCTTTTACTCAATTATTAACTCTTCTAACTTAATTATTAACTCTAATAATTAGGTGTAAAACCCCTTTTACGGTGATTTAAATAAAATATTTAAACTTTAACCTCTAATAATTAGAGTATAACATATTATGTGATATAAAAATGAATAATAGTGTTATTAACTATATTTATACAAAATATATAATATATTCGTAGTTAAGGAGTAGGAAAATTATAATAATACTTTTTAATTTAGTAATATATTAAATATTATTTTGTGGTTTTCATTATTGGTTAATTGGCTACACGACTGTTTCACTAAAATAAGTCACGTGACGCGTCTAATAGCTATCTACCTCACTCTATATCTATGCAATATTTATATCATCACAGTTCACCGTCGACCGTTAAACATTTGAATTCTTGAAACGTAACCTATTCTTCATCGTCCCAACCTTCGTGCTCTCTCCGTCAACAAATACACTATATCGGTGTATCTACTTAAAGTTTAACAGGTTACTATTAAATCTCCTTTATTATTTATATTTATAAAAAATATATCTATTATTTAAAAAAATATATATAATTTATATATAAAATTGTAAATTATTAATAATTATTATTATAAATTTGGAAAAATGATGTAAAATATTTAAAATCTTTAAAATTGGAGAGTTTTATAAAATGGAAATTTTTAATATCTATTTACATTCAATTGTGGGAATGAGGTCCCTCTACTTAATACAATATTATGTCTTACCTTACTATTTATTACAACCAATATCTACTTCATCTCTCATAAACAATCATACTCCCTATACTCCTGGTCTCGAATTTTAAAATAACTGGAAACAATATTCACATCAAATAGAAAAGAAAAACTATATCAAATAGAAAAACTATATCGTAGTAATGGTGTAGTATCATATGTATGAATTATTAGTGGTAAGTTTATTGTATTTCTGACTTTTCTTCTCTACAAGAAACAATTAACAAATTAATAATCGACCTATACATTTTTTCGCATTTCCCATCACATTTATGATGATATATCAATATTTAGACTATCGTGATCCCAAGCTATTTGTGGGAATAACCGTAGTAAACTTATAAACATCTGTAATTACTTGTATATTCTTTCTACTATCTGATAATATGTCTATATTGAAAATTATATAATTCTCCTACATACTCTATATCTATCCTATATATCCCTTTATAATTCAAACTTCAAATTTCAAAAAACTTTAAATTTCAACTCTATTTAAACCCCTTTACCATATGACATCCTCAAACTTTTCTTATTATCTATATACAAACCTATCCATATATTTTTATAATCGTAGAATTATTCTATCAATATCAGGACACAATTGTCATATAGATCAAGTTTGTACTCATTTAAAAATATCTCCAGTTAACTTGTATGGTATACCAATTGACTATCTCCAATTTCTTAATCTTAAATAAAACACCTTCTATTATGAGTTATAATTATTCACTATCCCTTTGTCTATCTTTTCTACTATTTTCACTGTCTATCTTATTACTTTCTTACCATTATAATATCACATCCAAACTTAACCTTCCCACCAAAACCCAAACTCCCCAATATATATCGCATAGAAAAATAAAAATATTTGACTAAACTTTATTTGTGAATGATCTAAAACTCTCTTCATATGCTAATAACTGACATATTATACTATTATGCTCCATACCCTTGTTACATTAAGGCCCTATCGCAGTGTACATGCTGATCGGACCACATTTACCAGATGTTTACCAAAGTTTACCAAAATACAATATATATAGATATAGGAAAATATATGTCTATTCAGAATACTTGTCATGATAGAACTATTATCTGTATTGAGTCACTTTTTTTTGTATTGTATACACATTATATAGTAAAACAGTATTACAATAGAACATTCATAATATATATATATATATATATATATATATATATTTATATATATATATATATATATATATATATCGTTATATATATATATATATATATATATATATATATATATATATATATATATATATATATATATATATATATGTATACATATATATATATGTATAAATTAGATATATCTAATAATATATATTGTTTTAATTATTATTTATAATTCAACTTATGAAACTATTTGAAATATTATTTTTATAATATTCAACTGTAATGATATCTATATAAATATATTTTCTATAAAGCAATACAAATTATCAAAAAATATCAAATAGATTTTCCTGTATAGCAACGAATGCATACACACCTAGAGTGAAAATATTGATCACTGAGTAATATGCATTTGAAATTTCATAACATAATATTTTTAATAATTATTTCTTATCTTTATAAACTTATTTATTATCTATCACATTACATTTATAAATGACTATAATGATGTGTATAATATATAATAGTATCTATATAATAATGTACTATAATAAATATTACTATATTCATATTATATAAAAATGTATATATAAATTTAAAATATTTCACTTTTTTAAATATAGTAGGGTGAAAGCGGTGAAAGCTTTGCTTTTATGTGATTTATATATCGTTTTTGGATGCACATTTTTTATAGATACTAAATTACATACAAATGATAGTTTTATGGAATATTATTTTTTTTATGATATTTAACCATTTATTACACTGCGACAGGGCCTTAATACCTATGTGATAAGTAATGTAACATCAGGACTGTTATATTTAAAAGGGGATCCAAGAATCCGAAAGAGGGTAGCTTGGATATAGTCCAATGCCGATGTAAAATTATGTGTGACGTACTATATATGGTAAAATATATGACTGTAAAAGGATATGAGATTAGTGATGGGCATGATTATAGATCCTGTGTACAATCTAAATTGTGATTTATATCACTACTGTGATCGTTAGCATCATGCTGATCATAAATAGGAATAGGAATATGAATATTGCAATAATAATATGACAACAATAAATAATATTTTTATTTATTATTCATAATTACAATATATACAATTAAAAATAAACATATATATATCATAATACAAATTATTATTATTTAATTTATTTCACTTATTATTATTTATATACCCTGCAATACTAAACAACCCCTCTACCTATGATGGTAATATTGCATTTAATTTAACAAATATTAATTTTATATTGCTATAGTTATTTAATATATAAATATTAGTAGAAGGATTATTTATATAGTTTATTGTAGATACCTACAGTAACTCGTTGAGCATGCCACTAAAAACTAAAATACAACTAAATATTAATTATATTTTCATATTAGATTATTAAAAGTGATTGTGATCGTCGATCATTATATATCGATAATTAACGTGATTGAGCTCACCACAGTTATCATGATCGTGTTCGAAAAACATTGGCTATGAAAATCCACACTAATTTCCAACTACCAGTTACTTACATACTACTATTTTAGTTGTATGAATGGTAGTCTACCATTCATACCACATACAAATATGGACATATGCTTGACATTTTCCTTACAAAAAATTACCCAACTTATCATTTCTCCCTCCGTGCAATTCTCTCTCACTAAAAAACTTCTCCACCAAAATACAACTTCCACAACTAACCTCACAGGAAACTAAAATCATTCTACTACACATCTTTTAAGAATTATATAAAACTCTCTTTATACATAACTAATCATTATCCTGTAACTTTTATACATAATAAAATAACGTAATAATTAAATTTAAAGTTACGACATTATTTCGGAAATAGCAATTAATATATGAAAAATATGTTTTTATAGTGAATTATACTTACTATTACTGTTTATGTATCTCCGTAATCCATTTATTTATACAAATTATAAGTAGTTTAATTATGTTAATTACTGACATTTGTGAAATAATCTAATTAATATTATTTAATAAATAATATAGATTTATTGAAATATTTAAAATATATTTTGGTTATTTTAAAAATCAGGTCATATAGGTCATGCTAGTTGATGTGACTTGTTTTTAAGTTGAATTATTCGAATTGACGTGCAACCCTTCACTCGCTGCCGGGCACGTACCCCCTTAATAATTGTTGCTTAATAGATGATGAAATTAGATCATACATTTTATACATATATATTATGATATGTTTTCTCAAATATAATTGTATATTAATTCTATATACTTTTATTAACAATATTTTGTTTTTTATATACATATATTTAGGTAGAAAATTATTTTATAATTACAATAATACTTAATTTTTAAAACTAACTAGGTGACATAATTTCAATTATTTATTAATTACAATATACAATTTCAACTTCATATCACTTTTTTAATAAATGTAAACTATTTAGGTTATCATGAATTTTCTACTATTTTATTTTATACCTATATATTATATTCATTATAATATCATTAATAACATATATAGTTTAATTAATTTGAAATCTCTCTATCAGAAATTGAGAGACAAATTATCTAATTAAAAAAGATGAATGTACAGGAAGAAGATGTAAGTGGTTAGTGCAATTAGATATAATTAAATAATAATCTCTACAATTACTAATCATAATAACTAATATATAAATTTAATTAAATATTTATTTAATATTTTATATTATATAAAAAAAAATTAACATGAAGTATCTTAAAAATCATTAATAATTTAATATAAATTAAAAATATCATTACTAGCAAATATTATTTGAATTTAGATAAAGTCATATGTGATATATGTACAGAGGTATTTGAATCAGAAGATTGTATGATGTCACATAGAAAAAAGGAACATAATAATGTAGAAAATTATGATAATTCTGATTTCCCAAAAATATATGTGTGTAATTATTGCACCTATGAGTGTAAGATGCACCCTGAAATGGTAACTCATTATGATAGGTATCATCCAAACCAGTTTAAAAAATACAAGTGTGATATATGTCCATATAGAAGCCATAGAAAGGATGCTCTTAAAAGGCACAATCAAATACATACAGGTGAGAAGCCTCACAAATGTAAAAAGTGTACATTTAGTTCTAGTGATTCGCGATCACTAGATACACATAACCGGACACATACAGGTGATAAACCATACAAATGTAACTCATGTTCATTTAAGTGTAGTTCTGCCAGTAATTTAAATACGCATAATCGCATTCATACTGGTGAAAAACCTTATAAATGTAATGTGTGTACATATAAATGTAAAGAGTTAAGTAACCTCACTAAACATAAGAGATTACATACAGGTGAGAAACCCTATAAATGTATCATATGCGAATTTACCTGTAGTTCAGCAAGTACTCTAAAATCGCATAAAAGAACTCATACTGGTGAAAAGCCTTTTAAATGTAATATTTGCCTTTATAGTTGTAATCAGGGGAGTTGTCTAAAAAGACATAAACAAATACATACACGTGGGAAGCCTTAAATGTAATATGTGAACATATAGTTTCTGGTATTCTTAATAGACATAAGAACATATATACCGTGATAAACATTAATAATTTAATACTTATATAGCTGTATTCAGTAAACTCACCTAAAAAGACATATGTTTATATATATACAGGTGAGAATCCTTATATATGTGGCGTGTGTACTTATATTTATATTATGTTATTAATTCATCTTAAAAAGTATAAATTTAAACACCAATTACTATTTTATATATGAATATTTTTTATTTTAATAAATTATGAGCTTTTATATTTTATTTATCGTATTTATGATTATATACATATTGATACATTATTTATTAATATTAGTGATTGAATAACTAACATTACTTAATAAAGGGGCATACACACAGAGATTTCCACAGCTTTTTCTGTTCAATGGACAAACACTTGAATTTAAAATATCATTCACACTGAATAAGTTATAACTTCTATACGAATTATAATAAATGTGAACTTTAACTTAACTTTGACCTAATTTTTTGACCTCTATTCTTAAATAAAATATTACCATAAATATTTAGTTTCAATATATTATTAAATTTACATAATATTTAATATAAATTATTATAAATACTATTCTATAACCTAGGTTTTGGAACAAACTAGAAATGGCTATATAGCTATATTAATTTTATCATACCATTTTAGTCTATTTTGTTCCAAAATAAATAATTATTATTTTAAACTGTTAATACGAAAATTATATTTTTTATATTGATGCTATTGTTAACTTATTTGTATCATTGGAAAGCATATTAAATTCTATAATATAAGTCATATTTTAGTTTTTTTAAATTGTTATTAAAAAACTGTTATGATAAATAATATGCAAAAAAAAATGGTAAAAATTGTACATAACCTAGATAGGAATTATTCATGTTTTAATATATTTATAATACGTGTTATACTATAATTCATTCAATAATAAATAGTTTTTAATGACATTAACAGTATATCTTTATTATATTATTTAATATTTTATTATATTTACAAAAAAATAACAACATGTCTACCCAATATTGAAAAATTTAGATATTTTTAAAGTTAAATAAAATATTCATAAATATTAGTTTTAATATATTATTAAATTTTCATTTTATTTAATTAACCTGATAATACATTATATTAAATACTATTCTATAACTTCAATAATTTTAACATACCATCAGGGAGATCCTTCTGATACCATTATAGATAAAATAGATATTATATTATTTTACGGGGTTTTTAAATAAATTTAATTATATCATATGCAACTAAAGTTTATTTATCTATTTTACTAAACTATTTATCTTATATAAGTTAAATAATCTCATATAAAACCTAATTAATATAAACAGAAAATAAGTAAACATTATTACAGACATTTATTTACATGTTTTAGTTTAAATAGTTTGCGGTATTTGCTTATTCCATTTTTAGTATATATTCCTAGTATGTATATATATTATCACAGTTTTCAAGCGACAAAACAACAAATTACAGCATCATTAATATGACAATAGTTAAATAATACATTATTTACAGATACAACTTTAATAAACAATTTACATAAATAATATCATTTTGATGATTAAATAAAACATACAATTTATGTACATATTCATAGTATAAAATAGTGGGATATTTTCTATTTGTATTTTTTTACTTACATCCACTAGTAGAACGAAATTACTAGAAAAGAGCTATAGCTGTATAGGGGAAAGTAACCTAACACGGACACTTAACAATAAATGGTCTTAACTTTTTATGACTCATTATTTTTATTCAAAAATGACAATATATTAATATTATATGATTATAGATACTATTGTAATTTTAAAATTTTATTTAATCTTTTAATTCCATAGATAACAGGGGTGTCTGTATTCGGTACCCATGTCCGAATACGGACACCCTGTATTATAATACGGACACCTTATATACCATTAGATAAACTATATTATTGATGAATGAATCAGACAAATTACAATTACGTTATTTATAATTAATTTTATAAAAAATATATTATAATTTAATTAGTTATTAATTTATTTATTTTTATTATTTTTTAATTAATAATACAATTTAATTATCTAAATAATTATTTTTTATAATTAACTTTATTGCTGGTATTAATATTATAACGCACGCGATTTTTATGAAAATCATAATTGTTCTTACGCTGCGCGCTGATTGGTTATAGGGTGTCCGTATTAAGACATTTAGAGTGTCCGTATTAGGAACTTATATGACCTCTAGATATATGCTTATAACTTAATGAATATTTGATAAAAAACATAGAAATTAAGAATAACATTTTTAGAATGCTTTATTTTTTAATAATATAGTATTATATTTTATATCGATACATTTGTATAATCTTGAGAAGGTTTTAAGTTGAAATTTGTTTTCATAAATTTAAAAACGTAATAAAAAAATCAGTTTATTGGATATATTAGCAATATTTTGTATGATTCAAAAATAAAAAATACTTTTTTAGACTATTTTTATAATTATGAATATTTTATTCATCAAACATTTTTTTGTAGGATTTATGGTTTCTGAGATACCGAGAGTGTCCGTATTCGGGCACTGTCCGTATTCGGTTACTTTCCCCTACCAACATCTGTACACACTACATTAACACAACTTTTAGATAAAATACTAATATAGCTATAATAGTTTTTATATGAATATACTTTATACATGCACTATTAGCAAAGATTTTGCGAAGCATCGATTATCAGAAAAATCTTTGCACTAATTAGTGTGAATTCATTATTTTGAGAAAACAGAATTTGAAATATGTTAATATAAATACAATAAAAATAAATTATGATTTATATTTAATATATTATACTTAGCTGTTATTTATAACTGCTATATCATTGATCAGTAATATAACAATCTATAGTATTACAAAAACTAATATATAAGTTATAAAATACATATATAAATGTATCTAAATTAAATAATTATATATATTTTATTTTATTATGTATCCAACAAATATTTTGTATGTCTTTTACGTCTAGACTGTTTTCATGAATAATTGTTTACAATATTAAAAAACATCATAGTATTATGAATCAAAAAATTGTTTACATAAAAAAGTATTGTCATTAAAACAAGGTGCATGACATCCCCTTTAGAAACTTTGTTGAGTCTGCGTGGTGTAAAAATTAAATAACATAAAATTGTCATACAAAAAAAATTGATGACTACCCAAGTAGGGGAGGAGTAGGGGTAATGGCCGATGCAGGAGTAGTGGCCGTTTTAATTAACGCTGAAATGGTGCTAGATATGATAAAAAGTTCTATATACAATATTTAGATAATCAAAATGTCTATAATATAGAGTAAATTTTTTTTATTAATAATTAATTAATTACTCTAATTTATTACATAATAATTTTTTGTAAAATTTTAACAAAAACATGATTTGGAAAAGCACTTTTATACAATGAATATTTATTAAATATTTATTTGTTGTTGCATATTTATAAAATATAATTGCTTATCTATCATAATATGTATTTATGCATTCATATACATGTAATGGTAGTCATTTATGATACATATACTAGACCATATGTAAGCAATAGTAGTGGCCGAAAAAATTCGACAGTAGTGGCCGCCTTATATCCAATGAAAATTGAGTAATATAGAACTCATTTACATATTCAAATTCCATAATTATTTATTTGTAAAACAATTTTTATGAAATTCTCTATAAAATTGCGTATGCACCACTTAATATGATACATTATATATATCTGAATATTTGTAATCTATCAATGAAACATATATGTTACATATATAATTATATATATATATATATCTGAATATTTGTAATCTATCAATGAAACATATATGTTACATATATATATATATATATATATATATATATATATATATATATATATATATATCTGAATATTTGTAATATATAAATGAAACATATATGTTACATATATAATATATATTATATTATATATTATATATAGTTTAATTATTTTCGTTATATTATGTTTTGATCAACAAATACATTTGATTATCAATTTAATATTAACTATAAATTTCATTATAAAATATAAATAATAATTAACAACCTAAATCAATAATAAAAATGAAATATATGTTATTTATTATAATATGTGTTATGATATTGTATATTTAATATAATATTAATATTAATATAATATTAATATACATTTTGGTTATTATTACACTTTTGATAATTATCTATATATATAGGCTATATATCCTATATATATATATATATATATATATATATATATATATATATATATATATATATATATATATATATATATATATATATAGGTATTATTAAATAGGTATATATAATTATTATAATAATATATAATATATATTATATATATTTATATAAATAAATAATTAAATATAATATTAAATTACAATTATTACTCTTAGAAATTACTCGATTATCATTAGAATATGTTACGTATACATGAGATCGATACAGTTTTAGATTTTACGTTTAATCTCAAGTAGGATCAATAGATTATATATGTATAATAATATAATACATCAATAGGATATCCGTGATAATAAATGATCAATGAAGTATGTGTTATTAAATGTTATTATGATTACATTACAATTATTACCCTTAGAAATTACTCGATTATCATTAGAATATGTTACGTACACATGATATCGATACAGTTGTAGAATGTATGACACAGAAATATACATACATTGTACATTTAATTTCAAGTAAAAACAATGGATTATATATGTATAATACTATAAGCCTCGTTTTATAAATATCATAATACATTTAATATTAAATACATGTCTTATGGCTTAGTGGTACAATACATGTTTTCCATGCAGGATCCTGCAGAACCTCGAGGTCATAGGTTCGAATCTAGCTTGTGCTATTTTTATTAAAATTTTTAATAATATATCTTGTATTACTTATCATAATTTAATAATTATTGACTTAAGTCAATTAATTTATTATAATTAAGTTAATATAAACTGTTTAGTTAATAGTAATATAACTTATATATAATAAAGACTAAACATAAACACACAAATATATATATATATTCCTGTATAATATTAAATGTATTATATTTTTTCAATTATGTATATTTATTATTTCACTTTTAATTTAAAATCCTTAAATTATTTGATACAAATAATTAATACAAATAAATATTTTATAATAGTTAACTTCTATACTGTTTAATATACATAAAAAATGTATATTATCAATCAATATATATAATCATAAAATACACAACTATTTAGGTAAATATAATTAAACATAGATAAACTATATTATACTCATTAATACCAAGGACCTTGTCAATATATTTAATTAACCACTAAATTAAACAATAAAATTATAAAAGTTTATAATTTAAATAATAATTATTTGTTATATACATATATTTTCAAAAGTAAATCCATCCTATTCATATTTTATTATTGAGTATAAATATACTATCAATATTATAAAGTATTATATATATATAAATATTTAGTGTATATAGATTTACTAATAAAATATGTTATTTAATCAACAATATATCTATATATATATATATTAATATAGCACATTAATTCTGTAAATAGTTTTACTAATAATATATTAAATAATATAAATATAAATTTTTATTTTATTTTGGCGGATCTTCCATCAGATCCAGGAACTTATATGAAGTTGAAATCATTAAATATATCTAATTCCCTTCGAAGTCGATCTCATGTTAAATAATCCATATTTTGAAGAGAACCAATAATCTTGTATATACTATTATATATATATATATTATTTCCCATTTATGTTGTTATTATGAATTAATAAATTTGTCCACTAATTTTGAAATATTAAAAACAATTATTTTTCTACATTTGTTTGTTGTTTAGCTAACATTTTTAACATTTTATTGTATTTACTAGAAATGCATAATTAGGAATAGCTATATTTAATACATAATATATAGGAATATAATCGAAAACCGATCAACGCCGGGATATTCATAACCCATATTTATATAAATAATAATTGAATAATTAATCTGAATTAAAATGTATATGATATAATTTATTTATTTTAAGTAAAATTAATTATAAAGTCACGAATTATGCATTGACATAGATAAATTTGACATATGAAATGTACATGCATAAATAATAATTATTATTTATTTACATAAATCGCATATGTCAAAGGTATCTATATCGATGCATAATTCGTGACACCATTCCAAACATTGATTACACTGTACAGATGAATCTATGGAATCATCAATGTCCTCTACACATATTACACATTTATAAATAATATGTGCAGGTTTACTTTTGTTTTTCCTCGTAGTAGACACCATTTTCTTTTTAATAATTTTTCCTTTTTTCGTATTTGATATTAGGAATCTTTTATATGGCGACCCTGTTATAATGGCAGTGAATCCTTTTCGTCTCCCTTTATTACATATATGTATATTATTAGTACATAAATATTGAATAAAACAATAAATACATATTATAAAAGTATTATAACCATACAATTATTAAATTTAGATTTATTATAATTTATGTATTGCTATTGATTTATGAATGGACACTAAATCTAATTAATTATTTATTAATTATATTCATGAAGTATTATATAAATTGTATATAATTAATGAATATATTTGTTAAAATATGAGTAATTATGTATATATTTTTGTACATTATCTTAAAAATAATATGTTATATAATATTAACCTGGCACTAGAGACGCCGAGTTTGTAGTTCCCTGCATAGATGCACTAGTTCCTATAATATGTAATAGGCATATTAATATATGTTATATTATATATAAAATTATTAAATTTAAATGTAATATTATTAATATATTGATATAAATTTATTGATATTTAATCTTAATATAATAAATTGTTTTAAATGAAATATAATTAATGAATTAATATTATACACTTTAAAATAAATCCATAAATATTATTAATGTAATATAATTTTTTATAATGTTATTTGTAACATTACTATAGTAATAATTAATGAATTGATTTTTTAACATATGAGTAATTATGTATATATTTTTGTACATTATCTTAAAAATAATATGTTATATAATATTAACCTGGCACTAGAGACGCCGAGTTTGTAGTTCCCTGCATAGATGCACTAGTTCCTATAATATGTAATAGGCATATTAATATATGTTATATTATATATAAAATTATTAAATTTAAATGAAATATTATTAATATATTGATATAAATGTATTGATATTTAATCTTAATATAATAAATTGTTTTAAATGAAATATAATCTTAATATAATAAATTGTTTTAAATGAAATATAATTAATGAATTAATATTATACACTGTTAAAATAAATCCATAAATATTATTAATGTAATATAATTTTTTATAATGTTATTTGTAACATTACTATAGTAATAATTAATGAATTGATTTTTAACATATGAGTAATTATGTATATATTTTTGTACATTATCTTAAAAATAATATGCTATATAATATTAACCTGGCACTAGAGACGCCGAGTTTGTAGTTCCCTGCATAGATGCACTAGTTCCTATAATATGTAATAGGCATATTAATATATGTTATATTATATATAAAATTATTAAATTTAAATGTAATATTATTAATATATTGATATAAATTTATTGATATTTAATCTTAATATAATAAATTGTTTTAAATGAAATATAATCAATGAATTAATATTATACACTGTTAAAATAAATCCATAAATATTATTAATGTAATATAATTTGTTATAATGTTATTTGTAACATTACTATAGTAATAAGTAATGAATATATTTGTTAACTTATGAGTAATTATGTATATATTTTTGTACATTATCTTAAAAATAATATGTTATATAATATTAACCTGGCACTAGAGACGCCGAGTTTGTAGTTCCCTGCATAGATGCACTAGTTCCTATAATATGTAATAGGCATATTAATATATGTTATATTATATATAAAATTATTAAATTTAAATGTAATATTATTAATATATTGATATAAATGTATTGATATTTAATCTTAATATAATAAATTGTTTTAAATGAAATATAATCTTAATATAATAAATTGTTTTAAATGAAATATAATTAATGAATTAATATTATACACTGTTAAAATAAATCCATAAATATTATTAATGTAATATAATTTTTTATAATGTTATTTGTAACATTACTATAGTAATAAGTAATGAATATATTTGTTAACTTATGAGTAATTATGTATATATTTTTGTACATTATCTTAAAAATAATATGTTATATAATATTAACCTGGCACTAGAGACGCCGAGTTTGTAGTTCCCTGCATAGATGCACTAGTTCCTATAATATGTAATAGGCATATTAATATATGTTATATTATATATAAAATTATTAAATTTAAATGTAATATTATTAATATATTGATATAAATTTATTGATATTTAATCTTAATATAATAAATTGTTTTAAATGAAATATAATCAATGAATTAATATTATACACTGTTAAAATAAATCCATAAATATTATTAATGTAATATAATTTTTTATAATGTTATTTGTAATATTACTATAGTAATAAGTAATGAATATATTTGTTAACTTATGAGTAATTATGTATATATTTTTGTACATTATCTTAAAAATAATATGTTATATAATATTAACCTGGCACTAGAGACGCCGAGTTTGTAGTTCCCTGCATAGATGCACTAGTTCCTATAATATGTAATAGGCATATTAATATATGTTATATTATATATAAAATTATTAAATTTAAATGTAATATTATTAATATATTGATATAAATTTATTGATATTTAATCTTAATATAATAAATTGTTTTAAATGAAATATAATCAATGAATTAATATTATACACTGTTAAAATAAATCCATAAATATTATTAATGTAATATAATTTTTTATAATGTTATTTGTAACATTACTATAGTAATAAGTAATGAATATATTTGTTAACTTATGAGTAATTATGTATATATTTTTGTACATTATCTTAAAAATAATATGTTATATAATATTAACCTGGCACTAGAGACGCCGAGTTTGTAGTTCCCTGCATAGATGCACTAGTTCCTATAATATGTAATAGGTATATTAATATATGTTATATTATATATAAAATTATTAAATTTAAATGTAATATTATTAATATATTGATATAAATTTATTGATATTTAATCTTAATATAATAAATTGTTTTAAATGAAATATAATTAATGAATTAATATTATACACTTTAAAATAAATCCATAAATATTATTAATGTAATATAATTTTTTATAATGTTATTTGTAACATTACTATAGTAATCATTAATGAATTGATTTTTTAACATATGAGTAATTATGTATATATTTTTGTACATTATCTTAAAAATAATATGTTATATAATATTAACCTGGCACTAGAGACGCCGAGTTTGTAGTTCCCTGCATAGATGCACTAGTTCCTATAATATGTAATAGGCATATTAATATATGTTATATTATATATAAAATTATTAAATTTAAATGAAATATTATTAATATATTGATATAAATGTATTGATATTTAATCTTAATATAATAAATTGTTTTAAATGAAATATAATCTTAATATAATAAATTGTTTTAAATGAAATATAATTAATGAATTAATAGTATACACTGTTAAAATAAATCCATAAATATGATTAATGTAATATAATTTTTTATAATGTTATTTGTAACATTACTATAGTAATAATTAATGAATTGATTTTTTAACATATGAGTAATTATGTATATATTTTTGTACATTATCTTAAAAATAATATGTTATATAATATTAACCTGGCACTAGAGACGCCGAGTTTGTAGTTCCCTGCATAGATGCACTAGTTCCTATAATATGTAATAGGCATATTAATATATGTTATATTATATATAAAATTATTAAATTTAAATGTAATATTATTAATATATTGATATAAATTTATTGATATTTAATCTTAATATAATAAATTGTTTTAAATGAAATATAATCAATGAATTAATATTATACACTGTTAAAATAAATCCATAAATATTATTAATGTAATATAATTTTTTATAATGTTATTTGTAACATTACTATAGTAATAAGTAATGAATATATTTGTTAACTTATGAGTAATTATGTATATATTTTTGTACATTATCTTAAAAATAATATGTTATATAATATTAACCTGGCACTAGAGACGCCGAGTTTGTAGTTCCCTGCATAGATGCACTAGTTCCTATAATATGTAATAGGCATATTAATATATGTTATATTATATATAAAATTATTAAATTTAAATGTAATATTATTAATATATTGATATAAATTTATTGATATTTAATCTTAATATAATAAATTGTTTTAAATGAAATATAATCAATGAATTAATATTATACACTGTTAAAATAAATCCATAAATATTATTAATGTAATATAATTTTTTATAATGTTATTTGTAACATTACTATAGTAATAAGTAATGAATATATTTGTTAACTTATGAGTAATTATGTATATATTTTTGTACATTATCTTAAAAATAATATGTTATATAATATTAACCTGGCACTAGAGACGCCGAGTTTGTAGTTCCCTGCATAGATGCACTAGTTCCTATAATATGTAATAGGCATATTAATATATGTTATATTATATATAAAATTATTAAATTTAAATGAAATATTATTAATATATTGATATAAATTTATTGATATTAATCTTAATATAATAAATTGTTTTAAATGAAATATAATTAATGAATTAATATTATACACTGTTAAAATAAATCCATAAATATGATTAATGTAATATAATTTTTTATAATGTTATTTGTAACATTACTATAGTAATAATTAATGAATTGATTTTTTAACATATGAGTAATTATGTATATATTTTTGTACATTATCTTAAAAATAATATGTTATATAATATTAACCTGGCACTAGAGACGCCGAGTTTGTAGTTCCCTGCATAGATGCACTAGTTCCTATAATATGTAATAGGCATATTAATATATGTTATATTATATATAAAATTATTAAATTTAAATGTAATATTATTAATATATTGATATAAATTTATTGATATTTAATCTTAATATAATAAATTGTTTTAAATGAAATATAATCAATGAATTAATATTATACACTGTTAAAATAAATCCATAAATATTATTAATGTAATATAATTTTTTATAATGTTATTTGTAACATTACTATAGTAATAAGTAATGAATATATTTGTTAACTTATGAGTAATTATGTATATATTTTTGTACATTATCTTAAAAATAATATGTTATATAATATTAACCTGGCACTAGAGACGCCGAGTTTGTAGTTCCCTGCATAGATGCACTAGTTCCTATAATATGTAATAGGCATATTAATATATGTTATATTATATATAAAATTATTAAATTTAAATGTAATATTATTAATATATTGATATAAATTTATTGATATTTAATCTTAATATAATAAATTGTTTTAAATGAAATATAATCAATGAATTAATATTATACACTGTTAAAATAAATCCATAAATATTATTAATGTAATATAATTTTTTATAATGTTATTTGTAACATTACTATAGTAATAAGTAATGAATATATTTGTTAACTTATGAGTAATTATGTATATATTTTTGTACATTATCTTAAAAATAATATGTTATATAATATTAACCTGGCACTAGAGACGCCGAGTTTGTAGTTCCCTGCATAGATGCACTAGTTCCTATAATATGTAATAGGCATATTAATATATGTTATATTATATATAAAATTATTAAATTTAAATGAAATATTATTAATATATTGATATAAATGTATTGATATTTAATCTTAATATAATAAATTGTTTTAAATGAAATATAATCTTAATATAATAAATTGTTTTAAATGAAATATAATTAATGAATTAATATTATACACTGTTAAAATAAATCCATAAATATTATTAATGTAATATAATTTTTTATAATGTTATTTGTAACATTACTATAGTAATAATTAATGAATTGATTTTTAACATATGAGTAATTATGTATATATTTTTGTACATTATCTTAAAAATAATATGCTATATAATATTAACCTGGCACTAGAGACGCCGAGTTTGTAGTTCCCTGCATAGATGCACTAGTTCCTATAATATGTAATAGGCATATTAATATATGTTATATTATATATAAAATTATTAAATTTAAATGAAATATTATTAATATATTGATATAAATTTATTGATATTAATCTTAATATAATAAATTGTTTTAAATGAAATATAATTAATGAATTAATATTATACACTGTTAAAATAAATCCATAAATATGATTAATGTAATATAATTTTTTATAATGTTATTTGTAACATTACTATAGTAATAATTAATGAATTGATTTTTTAACATATGAGTAATTATGTATATATTTTTGTACATTATCTTAAAAATAATATGTTATATAATATTAACCTGGCACTAGAGACGCCGAGTTTGTAGTTCCCTGCATAGATGCACTAGTTCCTATAATATGTAATAGGCATATTAATATATGTTATATTATATATAAAATTATTAAATTTAAATGTAATATTATTAATATATTGATATAAATTTATTGATATTTAATCTTAATATAATAAATTGTTTTAAATGAAATATAATCAATGAATTAATATTATACACTGTTAAAATAAATCCATAAATATTATTAATGTAATATAATTTTTTATAATGTTATTTGTAACATTACTATAGTAATAAGTAATGAATATATTTGTTAACTTATGAGTAATTATGTATATATTTTTGTACATTATCTTAAAAATAATATGTTATATAATATTAACCTGGCACTAGAGACGCCGAGTTTGTAGTTCCCTGCATAGATGCACTAGTTATTATAATATGTAATAGGCATATTAATATATGTTATATTATATATAAAATTATTAAATTTAAATGTAATATTATTAATATATTGATATAAATTTATTGATATTTAATCTTAATATAATAAATTGTTTTAAATGAAATATAATCAATGAATTAATATTATACACTGTTAAAATAAATCCATAAATATTATTAATGTAATATAATTTTTTATAATGTTATTTGTAACATTACTATAGTAATAAGTAATGAATATATTTGTTAACTTATGAGTAATTATGTATATATTTTTGTACATTATCTTAAAAATAATATGTTATATAATATTAACCTGGCACTAGAGACGCCGAGTTTGTAGTTCCCTGCATAGATGCACTAGTTCCTATAATATGTAATAGGCATATTAATATATGTTATATTATATATAAAATTATTAAATTTAAATGAAATATTATTAATATATTGATATAAATTTATTGATATTTAATCTTAATATAATAAATTGTTTTAAATGAAATATAATCAATGAATTAATATTATACACTTTAAAATAAATCCATAAATATGATTAATGTAATATAATTTTTTATAATGTTATTTGTAACATTACTATAGTAATAATTAATGAATTGATTTTTTAACATATGAGTAATTATGTATATATTTTTGTACATTATCTTAAAAATAATATGTTATATAATATTAACCTGGCACTAGAGACGCCGAGTTTGTAGTTCCCTGCATAGATGCACTAGTTCCTATAATATGTAATAGGCATATTAATATATGTTATATTATATATAAAATTATTAAATTTAAATGTAATATTATTAATATATTGATATAAATTTATTGATATTTAATCTTAATATAATAAATTGTTTTAAATGAAATATAATCAATGAATTAATATTATACACTGTTAAAATAAATCCATAAATATTATTAATGTAATATAATTTTTTATAATGTTATTTGTAACATTACTATAGTAATAAGTAATGAATATATTTGTTAACTTATGAGTAATTATGTATATATTTTTGTACATTATCTTAAAAATAATATGTTATATAATATTAACCTGGCACTAGAGACGCCGAGTTTGTAGTTCCCTGCATAGATGCACTAGTTCCTATAATATGTAATAGGCATATTAATATATGTTATATTATATATAAAATTATTAAATTTAAATGAAATATTATTAATATATTGATATAAATGTATTGATATTTAATCTTAATATAATAAATTGTTTTAAATGAAATATAATCTTAATATAATAAATTGTTTTAAATGAAATATAATTAATGAATTAATATTATACACTGTTAAAATAAATCCATAAATATTATTAATGTAATATAATTTTTTATAATGTTATTTGTAACATTACTATAGTAATAATTAATGAATTGATTTTTAACATATGAGTAATTATGTATATATTTTTGTACATTATCTTAAAAATAATATGCTATATAATATTAACCTGGCACTAGAGACGCCGAGTTTGTAGTTCCCTGCATAGATGCACTAGTTCCTATAATATGTAATAGGCATATTAATATATGTTATATTATATATAAAATTATTAAATTTAAATGTAATATTATTAATATATTGATATAAATTTATTGATATTTAATCTTAATATAATAAATTGTTTTAAATGAAATATAATTAATGAATTAATATTATACACTTTAAAATAAATCCATAAATATTATTAATGTAATATAATTTTTTATAATGTTATTTGTAACATTACTATAGTAATAATTAATGAATTGATTTTTAACATATGAGTAATTATGTATATATTTTTGTACATTATCTTAAAAATAATATGCTATATAATATTAACCTGGCACTAGAGACGCCGAGTTTGTAGTTCCCTGCATAGATGCACTAGTTCCTATAATATGTAATAGGCATATTAATATATGTTATATTATATATAAAATTATTAAATTTAAATGAAATATTATTAATATATTGATATAAATTTATTGATATTAATCTTAATATAATAAATTGTTTTAAATGAAATATAATTAATGAATTAATATTATACACTGTTAAAATAAATCCATAAATATGATTAATGTAATATAATTTTTTATAATGTTATTTGTAACATTACTATAGTAATAATTAATGAATTGATTTTTTAACATATGAGTAATTATGTATATATTTTTGTACATTATCTTAAAAATAATATGTTATATAATATTAACCTGGCACTAGAGACGCCGAGTTTGTAGTTCCCTGCATAGATGCACTAGTTCCTATAATATGTAATAGGCATATTAATATATGTTATATTATATATAAAATTATTAAATTTAAATGTAATATTATTAATATATTGATATAAATTTATTGATATTTAATCTTAATATAATAAATTGTTTTAAATGAAATATAATCAATGAATTAATATTATACACTGTTAAAATAAATCCATAAATATTATTAATGTAATATAATTTTTTATAATGTTATTTGTAACATTACTATAGTAATAATTAATGAATTGATTTTTAACATATGAGTAATTATGTATATATTTTTGTACATTATCTTAAAAATAATATGCTATATAATATTAACCTGGCACTAGAGACGCCGAGTTTGTAGTTCCCTGCATAGATGCACTAGTTCCTATAATATGTAATAGGCATATTAATATATGTTATATTATATATAAAATTATTAAATTTAAATGAAATATTATTAATATATTGATATAAATTTATTGATATTAATCTTAATATAATAAATTGTTTTAAATGAAATATAATTAATGAATTAATATTATACACTTTAAAATAAATCCATAAATATTATTAATGTAATATAATTTTTTATAATGTTATTTGTAACATTACTATAGTAATAATTAATGAATTGATTTTTTAACATATGAGTAATTATGTATATATTTTTGTACATTATCTTAAAAATAATATGTTATATAATATTAACCTGGCACTAGAGACGCCGAGTTTGTAGTTCCCTGCATAGATGCACTAGTTCCTATAATATGTAATAGGCATATTAATATATGTTATATTATATATAAAATTATTAAATTTAAATGAAATATTATTAATATATTGATATAAATGTATTGATATTTAATCTTAATATAATAAATTGTTTTAAATGAAATATAATCTTAATATAATAAATTGTTTTAAATGAAATATAATTAATGAATTAATATTATACACTGTTAAAATAAATCCATAAATATTATTAATGTAATATAATTTTTTATAATGTTATTTGTAACATTACTATAGTAATAATTAATGAATTGATTTTTAACATATGAGTAATTATGTATATATTTTTGTACATTATCTTAAAAATAATATGCTATATAATATTAACCTGGCACTAGAGACGCCGAGTTTGTAGTTCCCTGCATAGATGCACTAGTTCCTATAATATGTAATAGGCATATTAATATATGTTATATTATATATAAAATTATTAAATTTAAATGAAATATTATTAATATATTGATATAAATTTATTGATATTAATCTTAATATAATAAATTGTTTTAAATGAAATATAATTAATGAATTAATATTATACACTGTTAAAATAAATCCATAAATATGATTAATGTAATATAATTTTTTATAATGTTATTTGTAACATTACTATAGTAATAATTAATGAATTGATTTTTTAACATATGAGTAATTATGTATATATTTTTGTACATTATCTTAAAAATAATATGTTATATAATATTAACCTGGCACTAGAGACGCCGAGTTTGTAGTTCCCTGCATAGATGCACTAGTTCCTATAATATGTAATAGGCATATTAATATATGTTATATTATATATAAAATTATTAAATTTAAATGTAATATTATTAATATATTGATATAAATTTATTGATATTTAATCTTAATATAATAAATTGTTTTAAATGAAATATAATCAATGAATTAATATTATACACTGTTAAAATAAATCCATAAATATTATTAATGTAATATAATTTTTTATAATGTTATTTGTAACATTACTATAGTAATAAGTAATGAATATATTTGTTAACTTATGAGTAATTATGTATATATTTTTGTACATTATCTTAAAAATAATATGTTATATAATATTAACCTGGCACTAGAGACGCCGAGTTTGTAGTTCCCTGCATAGATGCACTAGTTCCTATAATATGTAATAGGCATATTAATATATGTTATATTATATATAAAATTATTAAATTTAAATGAAATATTATTAATATATTGATATAAATTTATTGATATTTAATCTTAATATAATAAATTGTTTTAAATGAAATATAATCAATGAATTAATATTATACACTTTAAAATAAATCCATAAATATTATTAATGTAATATATATATATATATATATATATATATATATATATATATATATATTGATATATACGTGTGGGTGTGTATGTGTAAATATAATCATTTATGTATAACACTCATAAATACATTGTAATCTATCTTATCTATACATTTTATATGTATTAAAATAAATAATAACTGTACAGAATGTTATATAATATATATATATATATATATATATATATATTAACCATAATCTAGTATTATTTTAATAAATATGTCTACCTATATTAATAAATTTCATTTATAAAAAAAATCAACCTATATAATTTAATTATATTAAATCTATAAATATGTTTACAGATATTAATGAATTACGTTTATTAATTATAATTTTAACTACTTTTTAGCGATAATTTTAATGGAATATATGTTATTTTAATATGATATATTTTTAATATTATATACTTAATTATAAATATATTATAAATATAATATTACATACTTAATATACTTATTTAAAATATATAAAAACCTCTCGTGCTAGAGGCCGGTTCGTTTATATCATTAATGAGTGTTTCACCATCTATATAATATATTTTAATAATTTACATTGAAACGTAATATGATTTATTTATAATATAATTTAATTCACAATTTAATGATTATATTTAGTTTAGTTATTACATTAAATTATTAATAAGAATTTATAATTTGTTAGTTAAACATTAATCCTAAATATAGAATATATTATAAAATAGTAAGATGGTAATTACCTAGTACAATATGAATTTCACCGTCCACTCTTTTCAATGATATCCGAGGAGAGTGCACTACCAGTACCTCGTTAGTATACACATGTTCATTGAAAAGGGTCGGTGTAGAATTTACCGAGGTTAAACTTGGAAGAAAGTCAATATCGTTAAAGGCATTACGATTGAAAGGCAATATTCCAGTTTTATTAAATCCACTCTTTATAATAGAGTAATTACCTAACGTCATTGATGCCACATTATATATCCCTACTAGATCGACTAAACGTACAATATTTCTGTGCTTAATATGGGCCTCTAACACTTTATTAATGGCTTGCTTTAAAGGCCCCATATACGATACATCGAGGGGTTGCAATCTATGAGTTGTATGTGGTGGAAAACATAGAATATCTATTCCTATTTCTCTGGCCTCATCAATCAATTCAATATTTTTGATATGTGTAGAATGGCCATCCAACAATAGTAATGTTCTTGAATTTATATTCGCATGAGAATATTTTATAAAATGATGGAACCATTCCAAAAATAATTCTCCGGTCATCCACCCATTCTTATTAAATCCAAATAAGGAGTTTTCCGGAGCCTCTGTCATATATTTTTCATTTCGTTTTATACGAGGAATAATGAACATAGGTGGTATAATGGACCCATCACCACCTACACATACCTCAACAGTCATCCCTTCACCCCTTTCTGCAGTTGTTTTTATTCCAACCTATAATAAACAGTAATCAAATAAATAGTAATATATATATATATATATATATATTTTATTATTAAAATGTGTCATATTTTTACATAATATTATCCTTATATTAATTATTATTACAATATAAACTTGTTTTTGTCCTTTCCTGGCAAATATTTTGTGATGCCTCGTCGGAACTGTTGACATATTTGTCTCATCGACGTTAAATATTCTGTCAGGAGTATAGTTATGCTTATTTATCAGTTGTTCTAGTAAATCATAAAAGTCCTTAACCACATCTTTGTTAAACCCTCTTGCTCTGGAACCTATAATTAATTTGTATTATGAGTATGCATTTATATATATATATATATATATATATATATATATATATATATATATATATATAGATAATACATACATACATACATACAGACACATACTTTAATCATTAAGTATCAGTAATTATATAAAATACTGCATACAATTCCCAGAGATTGTATATATATTTTTTACTAAAATATACATGTTGTAGATCTTAAATTAAAATATAATTAACATTGTAAATATATTAAACATATTAAATTATAAAAAATAAAAATTAAAGAAAGAATTATATTATATATATAATAGGAATTGATTGAAATAATTTAATTTTAATATTCATGTATTTATTAATTCATCAGGTAAATGATTTAATTAAAATTCGGATATGATTAGATAATATTCTATGTTATAAATCGAGTACACACGGCTAAATGATTTGATTAAAATCTGGATATGATTATATTATATGCTTCTATATATATATATATACAGTAAAACTCTCTATAAGAAATCTCTTTATAAGAAAAACCTCTTTATAAGAAAATTGTTAACACATTTGGTTGGAATTCAACCTTTTCCACATTAAAAAACCTCTTTATAAGAAAATCTTATAAGGAAAATATTAGAAAAACCTCTTTATAAGAAACTTATTGTATACAAATATAAATAATTATATATAAATAGAAGTATTGTATATTGATAACAATTATAGAAATTAATTAGTTTATAAGATATTTTTTTTTCTTACAAATATTTTATATTACATAAATAGCTCGAAATGAATTAAAATGAATTAATAATTGTTATTGAATATCCATAAATTTATTAAAATTAATATTTTATATTACATAAAAGGCTCGATATGAATTAAAATGAATTAATAATTGTTATTGAATATCCATAAATTTATTAAAATTAATATTTTATATTACATAAAAGGCTCGATATGAATTAAAATGAATTAATAATTGTTATTGAATATCCATAAATTTATTAAAATTAATATTTTATATTACATAAATAGCTCGAAATGAATTTTAATGAATTAATAATTGTTATTGAATATCCATAAATTTATTAAAATTAATTAATAAATGATATTATAGTATACAATTAAAAGGTGCGTTCACACCAAAAATTTCCGGTGGAAATGGGTATAAAATAATAGATTATTATAATATTCATTATATTATATTCATCAATGATGATTCATAATTTATAATTGCTAATGTAAATATAATAAAATTTCATTATGTATTCATTATATATTAACATGTCTAAATGCAAACAATACAGTATATATTACATATAAATAAATATACTATATATATATATAACCCATAGGTTATATAATGCATTTTCAATTATAAATTAATTCTTAAAATCATTGGAAAAGTAAAAACATCTTTATAAGAAAACCTCTCTATAAGAAAAAAATTAATGAAAAAAAGTAGTTTATTATAGAGATGTTTTACTGTGTGTATATATATATATGTAAGCATATAATATAATCATATCCAGATTTTAATCAAATAATTTAACCGTGTGTACTCGATTTATAACATAGAATATATATAATATATATATATATATATATATATACTATTTTGAATATTTTCACTTTTTAATTACACTGAATACGTATTATATTATAGTTTGGATCAGTCATTAGTTTGGATAACAATAATGACTAATTAATGAATATATATATAGAAAATGATATATTAAAATAATAGAAAATTAAAATTAAATACTTTATTTGTAGTACGATTGTAGGTTATTATACGACTATGATGTTCTTTTAATATAATTAATATAATTCTCGATTAAAATAAGCACACATTTAATTACGCATTTAATTTAATTACAGTTTATATGTAGGTAATGAACATAACTATTTTAACTGATAACTTTATGTATCTGTGAACAAAATCAATATTCTATATTTTTACTTTAAATTATATTTATATTATATTTGTAATCGGTATTAATTCAACGTTATCTTCATGGTAGGTATCATCGGGCAATATAATTAAGAGCTCTCATATCGGTGAATACTTTCAAGAATAGTAATATATCTATTAATGATATCCATTTGGAATGATATGATTTATACATCGATCGCTTCAACGATTAGGTTATAGTGTCGAATAATTGACATTGATTTAGGTATATATAGATTTGATATAGGTAAAATAACAATTTATGTATACACTGGTTATATATATATATATATATATATATATATATATATATATATATATATAGGTATCTATAGGTATAACCTAAGTATATGAATAATTTTATAATTATTAGTTTTATATATAGATTATATAACATTATAAAATTATATATAACCTATATATATATTATATTAATAGATTATTTAATAATCTAGATACTAAGAAGTTATTAGTTTATTTAATTTGTAATATTTAATATTATATTATAATACTTAAATATATATATAAGGTAACATATGTATGTATCTAATCATATATGTATATACTCATTATATATATATATATATATATATATATATATATATATATAAGTATACTTAGATATATATATATCTAAATAATTTTATTATTATCAGTTTTATATATAGATTTTATATAACATTATATAATGCTTTATGTATATTACTTATTATATAATTATATATAACCTATATATATATATATATAAAATTAATAGTATAATAATAGCAATAGATTAATTAGCAATATAATATATAAATATAATATTACAATATTATAATATAATATAAATATGGCCTACCTGATGTAGCTTCTGGCATTCTAAGACTTAATTCGGGATGCCGCCTTCTAAATCCATTTAGCCACCATGTTCCAGCCATTTTATCGTGTATATTAAAATTATGAGTAATATTATGTTTATTAGCAAGTTTGTATGCAGCTCGTCTAACATCCTCGCAAGTTAACCCTAATAAACAATTAGAACTATGGAGTATATAGTTTTTTAATTTTAATTCCAATATTGGAGGTAATATTGAATCGGGTCCCTTTATTATTTTAACATTATCGATATTAAAATTAGTTTTTGATTTACATCTTCTTTTGAGTGTTGTACATGGCACGGTGTATCGCCTGCAGGCTTCAGCATATGTTCCGCCACCGTTTACGAATTGTATTGCTTGTAGCATTTTCTCATTATTCCATTTACTCATTATAATAATGATTATTATTATTTATAAATATATATAGAGTAATAATATGTAGGTATCAAGTAAGTAGTAAAACTGTAAAGTAAAAATTTCTAGTAATATAAATATATATACTTATTTATGTATATGAGTGTGTATAATATATAATTAAATCATTGAATAAAATAAAGGTGCGTATGCATCACAAAATATAATTAATAATCTTACAAAATTTAAATACAAATTAAATAATTTAAAATATTTAAATCGAATACATTACGAGACACCTATTGCATTTTCTGGTACTAGCGGCCACTACTCCTGTATTTCTTATTTTAGTGCTTTTTTTTAATGACTAAGCAATCGTTAATATTATTCAATAATATACTTTATATATAAAAGTGAAATCACAGTATTCTAGAACTATATGATTTCTAGCTAATTCAAAAAAATAAGATATTCAAATTCAGTATTTATCGATATATTAGAAGTATTCTAAGGCATATTTATTTTCGGCCACTACTCCTGTTCCTCCCCTACCACAAAGTTGGCACAATACTTAAGAAACCTAAGTCAATATGACTTAAGGCAAACTTTTTTCAAAAGTTAGTAACCTGTTAGTAGTAACCTGATAGTACAGTAACCTGTGAACCTAATTCAGTGAACCAAGTTTGAAATAAGATAAAACCGAATTCTGTAAACCAATTTTGGAATAAGATAAAACATAATGCAGCGAACCAAGAAAAAAACTTAATTCAGCGAACCAAGTATGGACCAAAATAAAACCTAATTCAGTAAACAAATCAGATCAAAATAAAGATATGTAAAAGAATATAGGTATATGTAGTATAGTGTTAATAAACAAGTCAATACGGTTCGCGTTTCCAATAATCGTTTTATTCGAGGAGAGTCTTCGCCATGTGCTATCGTCGATACAAGATAATTATACGTCTGCTCGCTTCGACCGCTAGCTCAAAAAAGCTCGTTCACCTTGGAACAATTCCAGATGTCACGCCCACAATATGTTAAGGGGCGTGCCAGAGAAATAATAATAATAATACGGTTGGAGTCGGTAGCGCTCCAGAAGCAGGTCGTATCGTGCAGCAGCTCGTCGGTCTCAGTCGTCATCGTGGTCGCAGGGTGAAGATCGGGATACGTGGTGACGGAAATACGTGGTGACGGAATACGTGGTGGGGGAAATACGTGGTGACGGAATACGTGGTGGGGGAAATACGTGGTGACACACTACATAACATATATAATATACTATCATAAATATTTATCATTTATATTATGTTATATCAGTTAAACAGTTTACTCATTATAATATATTATAGAATTTATTTCAGTTATAGTTATAAACAGATTCAATAATAATACCCTGTTAATATTACATAATATATTTAATAAATGTAGGATTATATTGTAGAATTATTTTAATATAATTTTCAATTTTATTATCTTAATTATCAATATAATTATAGCATTATGACGATTTTGAAAAATACGTAGCATTATTTAATTAATTTTAGATTTTAATATTGTGATCTTTTTATTAAATTCAGAATATTAACTTAAATATAAATTGAAATAACTTAAATAAAAAAAAGAGGCCTATTGTAGTAATTATTTAATGTATTACATTATATATATATATATAAATTGTATTATTTATTAGAAGTAATAATGTATAGATAATTAACAATTAAATACAATTCTATAGAAACTAGTCTATAGACTATAACTATATGTATGTATAGTATTATTATAGTATGTATACATATCATATCATATATACTATATAGTATGTACATGTATATGTATTATAGATAAATATTAAATTATAAGTATGGGTAAATATCCTTATTCTATTGGTTTTTTATAAGATGCAATATTTTAAAGTATATTTATAACCTATATATATATATATATATATTATACAAATCGATACATGTATATGAACCTATAAATACATATTTTGTATGCATATTGCTTGACTCAATTATAACTCATATTTTTAATAATGTTGTTTTTTATAAACGTTCACATTATTCTCTCATTACTGAGCATTACACTATTACATTCTCACTTATTGCAACTTCATTACCGATTTGTTTTATTACCTAAATGTATTATCGTAAACTATATAAAATTAATTATTGTAATTTTCTCTTTTATTTATCTATATATATTCCCCCTTTCCCACTGCATTCCCAGTAAACCAAACTGTTAATATAATATGCTGAACATGTGTAATAGTTCTTAGTTTTGAATTGTCATATATTCAAAATGTTGTATACATTTATAAATATTAATATATATATATATATATATATTAATATTTATAAATATTTATATTAATATCATAAAATTTACACATCTGTTGAACTCTATACAAATGTAAAATGTTGAACATGTTCATTTTACACATCTGTTGAACTATATACACATGTAATATGTTGAACGTATTAATTTAACATTTTTGTAAAATAATTAAATTATATATAATTACATATATGTAATTATTACATAACCATGTAATAGCATGTATACACTTAGTATACACTGTTAGAAAAAAGAGTTTTCTATACCACCGAAAAAGAGTTTTCCAAGTGTCCCTGTATTAGAAATCTTTTCGAGCATTAAGTAAATAGAAAACTCTTTTGCAAAAGAGTATTCTAGCTTTTAATAAATATAAAAACTATTTACTAAAATACTATTCTAGCTATTAATAAGTTAAGTTGTTAATGTGGGTTTAGATATAAAATAAATATTAGTATCTTAGCGTAGTAAGTAGTATCGTAACATGAACGTATTATCTCGTATATTACAATATATTATATAATTTCATTTAAGTTAGATTTAAAACTTAAATTCAATAATAATAAAATTGTAATATTGAATAAAATATTTAATCAATATTCAATTGCTACATATTCAATATCGAGCAATTATTCAACATGAATTGTATTATCAATATAATTATGATTACAATTGTAGTTGATAATTTAGAAAAATCTATAATCGATACCTAAATAATTTAAGTTTTTAAAATAAATATTTTATTTAAATATTTTAAATATTTTATTAAAGCAGTATATTAACTTAAATTATACAAACTTAAAATATACAATTAAAAAAATAATTAATAATTAATTTTGATAAACAACAATATATAAAAGGTATAATATTTTATTTGTTCAATATTAAATAATTAATATAACTATAATTTAGGTAATATATACATCAATTCTACAGAAAAAGGTATTCTACATTATATAAAAAGAGTATTCTATATTATATAAAAAGAGTTTTCTACATCATATAAAAAGAGTATTCTACATTATAAAAAAATAGTTTTCTAAATTTTAATAAACGCTGGAAAATTCTTTTGGTAATCGATACCTAAATAATTTAAGTTTTTAAAATAAATATTTTATTTATTAAAGCAGTATATTAACTTAAATTATACAAACTTAAAATATACAATTAAAAAAATAATTAATAATTAATTTTGATAAACAACAATAAATAAAAGGTATAATATTTTATTTGTTCAATATTAAATAATTAATATAACTATAATTTAGGTAATATATACATCAATTCTACAGAAAAAGGTATTCTACATTATATAAAAAGAGTATTCTATATTATATAAAAAGAGTTTTCTACATCATATAAAAAGAGTATTCTACATTATAAAAAAATAGTTTTCTAAATTTTAATAAACGCTGGAAAATTCTTTTGGTAGTTTTTATATCTGTTATGATATTGCATACTCTTTTATAGAGTATTTGGCCGTATTAGTAGATAGAAAACTGTTTTTAAATAAAGAGTTTTCTACATTATAAAAAAAAAGTTTTCTATATTTTAATTAACGCTGGAAAACTCTTTTTTCTAACAGTGTATGATTAACTATTAGGAAAATAGTGTAAATATAAGGAAACTAATGTTTTCAACATTTTAAATATAGTGTATAATATTTATATTAATTATTATATTATATAAATATTAATTATAATTAATTAATACTATTAATCTATAATATTATATTATGAGTTCTAAATATTAAAATAAATAATTATATATAATATATATACATATTTATTATTTTATTAATATAATATATTTCTTAGAAAAAAATGTTTCAGTTAATCCATTGATGCATATGCATATATAGATTTATATATATAAATTACGATTTTTTATTAATTAATTTATTTATATATATTTATACTTATTAATAATTACTTACTTATAATACGTATCTATATATATAGATATATTAATATGTACTACTTATACATACTTATAAATACTATATTATAATTGTTAACATATAGGGGAAAGTCCCCGATTACACACCCTCCTAATACCGACCCCTCTCGTATCTCAGTAACTATAAGATATATCAAAAAATAATATATACACGAACTGTTAGTAATGTAATGATAAATATGAATAAGTATTTTGTTTAAAAATATATTTAATCTAACAAATTGTATTTGATAAAATGTATATTCTGTTTTTACTTTTTAAATATTTGAATAATAACTTTTTTTAAATCATTGTAAATACTTTATTATTTAAAAGAAAACTTAGTACTGAGCATAATATTGTAGATAGGGGCGTCACATAAGGGGGGATGATTTAAAAGTGGGGGGAACATCATATCAAAAGCCCTCCCACTTTTAGGCCACCAAAAAAAAGTAATATAATAATATATTACTATAGAGACTTTCTTCATATTGTTTATTATCCTTATATATATACTTTATACACTGTATACACCTACTATACAGTCTATAATCCATTATTTAATTATTAAATTAACTATACAAAAATAATTATTGTATGACTTTATTATAGAAATAGAGTAATAAAATCATTTTTTTTGTATAGTAAATTTAATAATAGGAAAACTATTGTTTATTCAATTATAATATGTGTAAATTTATGTAAACTATAGTTTAATTGAATACATTTCAATGAAATGATTCCATACTGTAATAAAAGAGCTGGAGTGAGTGAACAAGAAAATCAGGAACAAGCCGAAATATCATCGGATGAGGATAATCCAATTCATGAAATTATTGAAGATAAAGTTATTGACATTAATTCATGTGTATCTGCAATATGATATAACATTGTATAGTACCTGAAACAATTATTGACATAAGCAATGCTAATCATCAGATATCAACAATATTGCAATAAAAATACATGGTACGAGGAAATTGAATTTTCAGACCAAATGGTTCAAATTATTTCTATGGCTTAATTGGGATATTTCAATTAGAAAATGACTTGTTATCTGTGTTCTAATTTAAACGAAAATCAACGGAATAAATTTAAATGCACTGATTTGGCATATATAATTAAAGGTTATCTATATTGGAAAAAAGCATTATCTCGTTTTTCAGATCCCTCAAAGTCTTCAATACATAGCCATGCTATGCAAGTATGCCACATTAAAGCTATAACTCCATTGTTATATAATCAACAAGATGCACAATTGAAGAAAAAAATATAGCTTATTGTAGTAATATTGAATACGCCTACTATACATATATAGCCTGATTAAGCCATTAAGCCCATTACAAATGACTTACGAGACACTTACTAATTAATGCACAACTAATCAACACCTATACATAATTATATATATAATATATCATAATACACGATACGAGATACTGCGAACTTCCAGACAAGGTTAGTCACGTGTATATGTATAGTATACCTATAGGCTATATTAACTATTATTCAATCTCATAAATACTACATGGTGACAGCGGTCAAGTTATACTAATTAATATATTATTGTTGTATATAATATTTTACTATTTAGTTAACCCTACCTAACATCGTTATACTAATAAAAAAAAGGTATATATTATTGATATATATATAATATTATTTGTATACGATACGTTTTTTAATGTCTACACGTTGAAAATATATATATTAGTTATATAAATATATATATTTCATGTACAAATATTATTTATTATATATCGCGTACATATTATTATCATATAGAGAAAATTACCAAATTAGAGAAAAATAATTAAAAAAAAAAATCCAATTAAAAAAAAAAAAATGTCGATAACATTTATTTCGGTAATTTTCAAACAAAAGAATTCTAAATTCGATAGAAAACGAATGATTTATTTTAATTGCTGATTTATATATATTCTAGAAACATTGAATTTATATTAGATTTATATTGGATTTATATCACTATTTATATAAAATTATATAAATCTATAAGATTATATAAAATTATATAAATCTATAAAGTTATATAAAATTAAATAAGTCTATAAAATTATATAAATCTATAAAATTATATATATAGATTTAATACAATGTTAGATAGAATACCTAATGCTTTAGACGTAAGCAAAGGACCCACAGAATGGAAAAGGTGGAAACAAAATTATGAGATTTATGCCTGTGCAAATGAACTAGAGAAAAAGTCCAAATAGCTAACTTCCTATATGCGATAGGAGAAGATGCAGTAGACATCTATAATTCATTTGATATTGAACAAAAATATGACAAAGACAATAAAGAAAGTGAACTAAAAATAGAAACTATAATGGACAAATTCGATAGCCATTTCATACCTAAAGTGAATACTACTTACGAAAGGTATTGCTTTTTTAAAAGACAACAACTAATAGATGAAAATATTGAAAGTTATTACAGTTGTAGGTTGCCTATAAAGATATTAGCAAAATCATGTTCCTTTAAGGACATGAAGGAGTCCCTTATTAGAGACAAAATAATAATCGTTATGAATGACGAAACACTGAAAGACAGAAAATTAAAAAAAAAATGTGTTTACAAGAATCTTGCAGCAAAGAATTAACGGCAGAACAAATAGTCGAATCATGCAAGATGAAATAGATATCACGACAATAGAATGAAGAAATTACTAGAAAACCGACTATAGAATACGTGAAGACTGATTACAAGAAGAAAGAATATAAGAAAGAATTCAAGAATAAAGATTACGAATACAAAAAACCAGCAGAGCGAAAGACTTGTGGTAAATGCAGAAGGACGCATGAATTTAGAAACTGTCATGCATATAAGTCGAAATGCCATAAATGCAACAAAGAGGGACATTGGGCAAAGCTATGCAGAAAACCAAGTGAACGAGCACATACAAAAACTTATGAGAATTACGAAGTTAACACAAGTATAGATACTAAGAAGCCGACAGGAAATTATAAGTTCCTAGGAGAAATAAAGGTTCCAGATATTAAATCGTGGACAAAATTAATAAAAGTCAAAGCGCCAGGATTTAACCAAACATGTGAGTTTAAAATAGACACAGGAGCAAGCGCAACTATTCTCCCTTATAATAGAAAGTTACCCAAACTTATAAAAAGTAACGTAGAATTGAGAGGACCAGGAATGGTGCCATTAGAGATAGTTGGAATGTTTACGGCCGAAATGACGTACAAAGAAAGTACAATAAGAGAAAATATCTACGTATTAAAAAACCAACACATTGGTTTATTATCGAGAAACATGTCTATTAAATTAGGACTGGTAAAACTAATAGGAGAAATTCACCCACATAAAGAATTATGTTCAGCATATTATATTAAAAGTTTGCTTACTGGGTTGCTACTCACAATAACTTCCTTATTATAACACTAAATACTCATGCACCGATAAATACTAAGTATATTTCAGTGCATCACATTACTCCTTGGTGTAATACAAAATCCCTCTTTCATCTCAAAAACATATGTTTTTATGGCATATGCCATTCGAGTATAAGGCTTCTACATAAGGAACATATATACGTAAAATATCCTACATTACTGAATCACGATACATTTAATATATATTGATCAATGTATAAAAGTGCTGTGAACAAGGCAACGTCTATTTTATAATAAAATTATAGTAATGCATTTTTCCGGTCACCTCGTCACCTTTTTGAACTAGCATCATATCTAATGGGCACTAGTAAGAAAAGTCAATATCACAATATCCATGATCACATTATTTGTACCCAGTTCTCAAATCAATTCAATGGTTACATTTTAAATCACTTATATCTATAGCATTTAATATGGCAGCTATGTATCCTCTTTTCTTCAATTATGATATAGGTTATTCCTAAATGTACTCTCTTTACCTCTATCGATTTCCTTTATCAGTTTTTTTTAGTAATTATTTAACTTTATCCTTACTAAACTCTGTTAAATCTACTTCCTCTATTGATCTCTTTCAGTTTTTTTTTAATCTTCATATTTTATTTCAAATCAATCAGGTTTCTATCAATTCCTACTATCTATCTATTCGTACTCTTTTATATATATTTCCGGCATCTTTTGAACGATATTATATAAAACCTATCATTACAAAGAATAATATTGATACATCAGTTTTAACTAATGTTAGACCAATTTCTCAACTTTTTATTATAAGTAAGATTCTCGACAAAAATGTTTCAAAGCACATTTTTAAATATCCTTCTGTCAATAATATCCTTGACTCTAATCAGAGTGCATCCAAGAAACACCATTCAACCGTATACGGTATATATATACTAACACATGTTCCTAGTGACTTATTTACCACTCTTGATGATAACCAATGCATACAGATGATTCTTTAAGACCTGTCATCTTATTTCGATACTATAAATCATGATATATGTATACATAGGCTATATTATTTATGTATATCTGATGCACACCTACGTTGGTTTAAAGCTTATCTCTCAAATCGTTCTTCCTCAGTATAAATTGGCGAATCACTCTCTTCACCCATACCCATTACTTATGGATTACCTCAGTAAATACATATAGTTATAGTCTATAGACTATAGTTAGTGTGCGTTTTATTTAATTGTTAATTATTAATTATCTATACATTATTACTTCCAATAAATATTACAATTTATATATATAATGTAATACATTAACTAATTACTACAATAGGCCTCTATTAGTCACCATATGTAATCACCTGTATACACAAATTATACACTAGAATGAATTGTTCAAACACTTGGATATATATATATATATATAATTGATTATGTTCTATATTATGATTATAATTATATATATTTATACATATATAAATAATTGATTATGTTCTAATTTATTATTATAATTATATATATATATATATATATGTGTGTGTGTATTTGTAAATATTCTATAATTAGGATATTAAAATATATATGGTAAATATTATATTTAGCTATGTTGAGAGTTAATTCTATAGAGTAGATTTTAAATGTTGGTTTCTATTTTAAATGTTTCTATTATTCACATGAGATAGAACAATATCATATATATATATATATATATATATATATATAGTCATGCATATATGCTATAGTATCTTATAAGGTAACTAAATGTAATCTATCAGTAGTATTAATCAATTCGTTTACAATCACCGCATCAAACTTATATTATAATTATGATTAAATTAGTGAGATAATGTTAATTATCATATTAACATTACATTTATATTATATGTCATATCATTTATGGTTACTATTTATTAATATTTATTTTATTTATATTTTAATATAATTACAAATAACCTATTTTATAATCTTAACTATAATATTAATTATATATATATATATGTAATCGATATAAATATTATGGAGAATTCGATATAAGTATCCGCTACGATTCTATGGAGTCATATCCTAATCATAGCCTAATATGTCCCATATATGGGACATATTAGGAAATATGTCGATGTTATGACAATTAATTGTGTTATATACTATATAATATACAATAGCATATCATTGCACATACTTAAATAGTATTGAAATTATTAATTTGTATTTCATTTTAATTACTAAACTATCGTTGCATTAGTGCACAGAGCTAGAGATAAATCTCTCTAGCTCTAGCTCCTATAGGGGAAAGTAACCGAATACGGACAGTGCCCGAATACGGACACTCTCGGTATCTCAGAAACCATAAATCCTACAAAAAAATGTTTGATGAATAAAATATTCATAATTATAAAAATAGTCTAAAAAAGTATTTTTTATTTTTGAATTATACAAAATATTGTTAATATATCCAATAAACTTATTTTTTTATTACGTTTTTAAATTTATGAAAAAAAATTTCAATTTAAAACCTTCTATAGATTATAAAAATGAATTGATATAAAATATAACACTATATTATTAAAAAATAAAGCATTCTAAAAATGTTATTTTTAATTTCTATATTTTTTATCAAATATTCATTAAGTTATAAGCATATATCTAGAGGTCATATACGTTCCTAATACGGACACTCTATAACCAATCAGCGCGCAGCGTATTAACAATTCTGATTTTCATAAAAACGCGTGCATTATAATATTAATACCACCAATAAAGCTAATTCTAAAAAAAATATTATTTAGATACTTAAATTGTATTATTAATTAAAAAATAATAAAAATAAATAAATTATTAACTAATTAAATTACAATATATTTTTTATAAAATTAATTTTAACTAAAGTAATTGTAATTTGTCTGATTGATTCATCAATAATATATAGTTTATCTAGTGGTATATATATATACGGACAATATAAATACGGACACCCTATAGGGTGTCCGTATTATAACATAGGGTGTCCGTATTCGGACATGTGTACCGAATACGGACACCCCCGTTATCTATGTAATTAAAAGATTAAATAAAATTTTAAAATCACAATAATATCTATAATCATATAATATTAATATATTGTAATTTTTGAATATAAATAATGAGTCATACAAAATTAAGACCATTTATTGTTAAAGTGTCCCCCGTATTAGGTTACTTTCCCCTAGAGCGTATACGCAACTGTGCGAGCATCGGACTTATTAATGTTCTCAGAATAAGTAGATAATTGATGTGTTCTAATTTCACTTTCAGTTATGATTAAATTACATAGTGTTTCTCTGACGTAGTTTCATATCGGTGCATGAAGGTCATTTTATGCTGAATACTTTTATTCAAAACACATAATAATAATTCATATATATATATATTATCATAAATGATAACTATAGTTACTAACTGTGTATAATATATATACAGTATATAGTATCATTAGTAGCATAGTATATAACGTATATACTATATATTCAAGAAATCAATGAAATCCAGTTCGTCCGCTATACTACATTTGGGGGAATTACAAGGTGTTCTAGGTATCGTGTCCGAATCCGGTACCCGCCATATCGGCTGATGGATAGGCAGTGTCGCGGCGGCGGCGGAGGCGGCAGCCTGGCAACCGGTGGAAAATATGCGGTTAGAGCGCTGTTCCACTACAACCGGTGGAAACCGATGCTGTTGGCAGAGCGGCGCGGCGATTTCCGCGCCTAGACGAGATCGCGGCGTCGACTGCTGCTGCTGGCCGGCGCTAGGAACGACTATCTTGCGCCTGAGATCTCCGGGTCGAGAGGCTACCCTGTCGTCGGGCAGAGGTTGACCGCTGTGCACCGCTCGATACCGCTGCCAGAACCGTAACGTTCCGCCTCTGCGCGAGTGTGTGGATATTAGCGATAGTTGTAATCGTATGTATTTATTGAACTATACGTAATTAAAATAACGGATACAAATGGACCCATCGATAATTCATAGATCTGTAGGTACATATAACATACATATAATTGTGAGGGGTCCCATACAATACAAAACAATACATGACATTTTTTGCTTGTATTTTGATTCATTGATTATTAAGTTCTTGATAAACACAATATATAGCATAAAACAAGAACTAATTGGTATCGAATATGGGTCCTGGCTGATAATAATCAATGACATATATATATATATATATATATTCAAATATTTCTAGGAATGTGCACACAAAAAATCCAGGAAATATTTTAACATTTTTATTGATAATTTATTTAAGCAAATATATATATATATAAAAACTATAGTTGAAATATATAATCGAAAGTATAAAGTATAAATATTTGCTAACGATAACATACGTTATAGAAATAAACAAATTTAAAGAAATTAAAACGTATTTGATAAAATTGTATTGATATAAAATAATTTATAAATATAATTATAAGACAATATATGTTTTTAACCCAGTGGTATAGCACATACATAATATGTATTACATATATGTATATATATATACTTATAACACATACTTATGTAAATGTAGGGGAAAGTAACCGAATACGGACAGTGCCCGAATACCGACACTCTCGGTATCTCAGAAACCATAAATCCTACAAAAATAATTGTAATTAATAAAATATTCATAATTATATAAATAGTTTAAAAAAGTATTTTTTATTTTTTTATTATTACAAATATTGCTGATATATCCAATAAACAATGATTTTTTTATTACGTTTTTAAATTTATGAAAAAAAATTTCAACCTAAAACTTTCTCAAGAATATACAAATATATCGATATAAAATATAACATTATATTATTAAAAAATAAAACATTATACAATTAAATATATTATTTCTATATTTATTATCAAATATTAATTAAGTTATAAGAATATATCTAAAGGTCATATAAGTTGTCTTAATACGGACACCCTATATATAGTTATATATAACCGGTTATAACCAGCGCGTAGGTTATGAACAATTCTGATTTTCATATAAATCGCGTGCGTTATAATATCAATACCACCAATAAAGATAAATCTAAATTTTTTTTATTTAGATATTTAAATTGTATTATTAATTAAAAATAATAAAAAAAAATAAATTATTAACTAATTAAATTAGAATAAATATTCATAAAATTAATTATAAATAATGTAATTGTGATTTGTCTGATTGATTCATCAATAATATATAGTTTATCTAGTTTGTATATAAGGTGTCCGTATTATAATACAGGGTGTCCGTATTCGGACATGCATGGGTACCGAATACGGACACCCCCGTTATCTATGGAATTAAAAGATTAAATACAATTTTAAAATCACAATAATATCTATAATCAGATTATATTAATATATTGTAATTTTTGAATAAAAATAATGATTAATAAAATGTTAAGACCATTTATTGTTAAAGTGTCCGTATTAGGTTACTTTCCCCTACATGTACACCGTACATTTTACGGTGTACCATATATTGTAATGTCAAGGTCATTCTACTTTATGAATATTACCCGCAACCACAACCATTACGACTACCACATGTATATGAACTATGATAATATGTTAACCATGAAATCTAAATACCCAATAATAACATATATATATGCACTAATAATAGAAACAAGAATAGCTAAGCATAAACGCGAATATTACATGTTATATAACAGGATATATCCCGCTGAGTTATCTCAAATAGAAATATGTATTA
This sequence comes from Osedax fenrisi, assembly GCA_964019155.1. Taxonomy (NCBI): domain Eukaryota; kingdom Metazoa; phylum Annelida; class Polychaeta; order Sabellida; family Siboglinidae; genus Osedax; species Osedax fenrisi. The sequence continues at coordinate 18,068,324 of OZ025239.1, read as the reverse complement.
CATTTCAACTATTCACGTATCGTCTAGTGACAAGATACATTCATTATCATCCTTCTTGAGGAGATGTCACACACCTTGTTTTGGTAAACATTATTGTTTATGTAAAAAAAAATGTATTTCATAATACTACTCAATGATACGATTTTTAATAACTGTAACAAAATTATTCATGAAAACAGTCAATAACTGATTTAAATAACCTTATTATAACTGTATACAGTATCATTCATCATACATGATTACCTCGACAATAAGATAGTTCGGTGTATAGTTCGAACTTGGAATATATGTAAAATCATTAAAATTAAACCAAAGGATAAGAGTGAAATAAACATATATATATTATACATTTATACTATTAAATGTGTAATTTTATATTATCAACGTTTATATTAAATATTAATATGAAGTTTATATACATTTCGTTTACAATTAATATTATACTATTATATCCTATAAGATGACTTAGAAAACCTATTTGATTATTAATGTACCCGCATACAAAATATTTAAATTAATAATTATATTTTAAATTTGTCTGTAATTAAATATATTTCTTTCTTTATTAACATGTTAACATAGTGCTATGTTAGTGGTATTATTCCCGTTCATATTATATTTATATTCTTGAAGTAGTTATTAGATATCAATTTTATACATACATGTTTATCAAAATTCAAAGTAAAGCATAATATTTAATTCAACTAACTTTTTAAACTAATTTAAATAATATAATATTAATTAAAGGACAGCTCATCATGTACTCAACCCATGTCAAAAATCTTGGTGTTATATTTGACAATACTTTTAATTTTTACAGACAACTATCCCACATAACAAAACTATTAAACTATCAACTACATTCACTACGCATTATTCGTCATTCAATATCAATATCCACCGCTACTATTATAGCTTCTGCTTACATCCTACCTCTATTCGACTACTGCAATTTTATCCTTTATAATACTCCCTCATCGTATATTACTAAACTCCAAATTCTTCAAAATTATATAGCTAGGTGTATATTCAACATACCAAAATACTCCCACACTCATATATCTCCATTCCTAGTTAAACTCCACTGGCTACCTGTACGCCATAGAATCCTATATAAAACTCTACTACTGGCTCATAAAGCAATCCACCACGACTCTCCTGACTACCTAGCATCCCTACTCAAACTTAAATTACCAACTAGTAGCACTACACGCTCCACCAATACGTTTCAACTTCAACTTCCTCCTAAACATAACTTACATTCAACCAACACTCAAGCATGGGCAATATCCGTCCCATACTCGTGGAACACTCTCCCCACATCCATCCGTACTACACCATCAACTCCCAACTTCAAGAAACTACTGAAAACCTACACTGTTAAAAAAAACCCTTTAGTTTACGTGAAATAAACCCTTTAATCGATGACCGTTTAATGAAAGGGTTTGGTAACCTTTAGTTAAGCTTTTTTTCAAACTAAAGGGTTTAGGTCGACTATTTACTAAAGGGTTTGGAAACCTTTAGTTATGCCGTTTTTCGAACTAAAGGGTTTGGTAGAATAAATTTCAAACCCTTTAGTTACGCATATTTTATACTAAAGGGTTTCGTGCGAATATCCACTAAAGGGTTTGAAACCCTTTAGTTAAGCTATTTTTATACTAAAGGGTTTCGTGAAAATATCTAATAAATGATAGAATTTCATAAAATATTATTGAATTGATTATCAGTTGTATTTTAATTTGTATTATTATAATTAATTAAATAATTAATTAATTAAATATTATGATGTTTTAAATGTTATGTTATACATAATAATTAATAAACGTATAATTGTTATATATCCAATATTGAGTATTTAATTAAACATGATTTCCAATCGTATCATCTTAATTAATATACTTAATTTCCAATGTAATACAAAGGTCTGGTTTACCTAATTCGAGTTAGGTAATTATAAAATTTGAATAGAAATATTGATTATTTATTAAAATTTCAATTTTAAAATAACATTTTATTTATATAATGACGAATATTACCTTAAATATAAAATAAAAATAATAATTGATTACTAATTTTTATTAGGGTATAATTAAATAAATATTTTAAAATAGAGAACATTTTATAAAATAATATAGTTTTACTTAGAATAATTAATAATGTTGGCATAATAATTGTGTATATAATAATTATTCGAATCACCACTATGAATTTCGTGAAACCCTTTAGTATCTACGAAATACGATTAAAGGGTTTTGTTTAGCGAAACCCTTTAGTTATTTATATTTTATAAAGTAAAGGGTTTTGAAAGCTATTATATTAACTCATAAATAGAAACCCTTTATATATGCAAATTTTAGGTATTAAAGGGTTTCGACAAACCCTTTAGTTTCATATTAAATACGACTAAAGGGTTTGGTAAACGAAACCCTTTACGTATTGATATTTTATAAAGTAAAGGGTTTTGAATGCATTTATTTTGTATGGATAAATAGAAACCCTTTACGTGTGCATATTTAAAGTACTAAAGGGTTTCGACAAACCCTTTAGTTATATACGAAATACAAGTAAAGGGTTTGGTAAATAAACTGAAACGAAACTCTTTACTTATTGATATTTTATAAAGTAAAGGGTTTTGAACGCTATTATTTTTAACAGTGTACCTATTTAATATGAAACATTAACTTAAAATATATATGGACGGCCGATTGCTTTATAAGCACAGTTCGCAGTCCGAAAATCGAAAAAATTAAAATTAATTATTTAATATTGTTATAACACCTCGAATATTAAAACATAAATATGTAATAATACTTATAAGTATAATAATATATTTTATATCGTATTCAATTAAAATTATAAATACATATATATGTGTAATATATATAGCAAACCTGCAAATATAGTCATTTTTAATTAACAGACACATTAAATTGTAATATTAATTAGGTATCATTAATTAGGGTTATTATTATTATTATGTTATATTAATGACAAAAAATTAATTAATGAATATAATTATGAACGTACCCGATGTGTTCACGAAAGTTATGTTTATTTGGCTGAGCGGTTATAATCTTGACCCAGTCGTCAGCGGACAGTATGTCATCTGCGTGACCTTGAACTCTTCCGCTCGTCACCGAGTCGAAGTGTACGTGTTTAGATCCTTTACAATTCTGTAGTATCGTATAACACTCGACATATTACATACTTACATTGAGTATATATATATATTAATAATAATAATAATACATATTTATTAGAAGTTTTAAATTGTACATTTGTTTTCGTATGAAATATATAATTATTTATGTTATTATTTCCTCTAAAGGGCTTCAGATTATGATCAATATATTTTCTATGCTGTCGTCCGATTATTATCCCTATATATATATATGCCTATGCTATTAACTTCCTGCAGGATATCTCAGCAGGCAATACGCTACCGGACGCGTGTTCGAACTCCGTCCGGACCAAAAACATAGGTATTAAATTAATATTTAGAAGTGAATTAATCTTATATCTTATGTATAAAAATGATCGTCTCTCGTTAAAACCATTAATGCATTAACATGAGCGCGGCTGTATATCGAATATATATATATATATATATATATATATATATATATATATATATATTTATATATTATAACAATTTGGGCATAAGAAAAAACCACATCTAAGTTCCTGGATGTGATGAAAGGACTTCACAAAATAAAAATAACAACATTAATAATAAGAGTATATATATAATACTTAATATATATATATATATAATATATATAATATATATGTATAAGTAAAGTAAATTAAGTGAAGTAATAGAGGGTATACAAACCCTATCCCTAGTCTGCGAACTATACACGTCCGGTGTTAGACCCCTGACGTAGGCCGACATCGACGCCGATTGGTAGTTGCCCCTTATCGTGAGTTTAACGCTCCTGGCGTAGCAGTCTTTGAAATCGTGTTTCTGCTGCTGCGGCGGTTGTAGCGAAAGGGGCGGGGGCGGGGGAGGCGTGTGTTGGGGAGGCGTGTGCGGCGCCGGATATTGTTGTCGAGAGGTGGGCGTGGCGTGGGTGGGTATCGTTAGGTGGCGATGGTTGCTGGCTCGAAGAGACCTCGACACTATGGCGGACCTGACTCGGGGCCGAGTGTAACTGTGCATCTGAGAGAGGGGTGTCACGTGACGTGTATTCAGCGCTATACCATTCCAATAATGTATACGTATATTATATATATACATATATATACCTATATATTTAATATATTTTGGGTGTGTACATTTACAAAATATAATAATCAAAGTATGTATACATAATATATTATCTAAGTAGTTGCTATTCAAAATTATTTTCTGAAAATATCCTAAATTTTAAAATCAAATTCTTTCTAATAATTCTTTCAAATATCTTCCTATATATATATATAATAATTAATTGATACCTCGATAAAAATATATCAATTCTAAAATATAGTTACATTATAGTTAAAACTCCGATATACGTGGCTAAATACTTAATATATATTATCAATACAATCTCATACATGTAGAGGACTCGTGCGCATAGGTTACCTATAGGTATAGGTATAGGTATAGTATACTATAGATGTATTCATGTAAGATATGATTATATAATGTTCCTATATGATGATTGAAAACACACTTATTTCCGAACATAAAAGGGCTTTCATTCCAACTCGAACGCAATTATTAACTCGAATTATTAGAGGTTAAAGTTTAACTATATTTTTTAGTTTTACACCTACCTTTTTAGAGTAAATAATTGCGTTTAAGTTGGTGTGAAACACCTTTTACAGATAAACATTTATTTTATTTTAAATATTGGATTTAAATATTAAAATTAAACTTTAACCTCTAATTATTAGGGTTAATAATTGCGTTCGAGTTGGTGTTAAACCCCTTTCAAAGGGGTTATAAGACTTTATAATAGTCATAATGAATAGAGCGATAACATCATATTAGAGAGAGAGATAGAGAGAGAGAGAGAGAGAGAGAGAGAGAGAGAGAGAGAGAGAGAGAGAGAGAGATAGAGAGAGAGATAGAGAGAGAGAGAGAGAGAGAGAGAGAGAGAGAGAGAGAGAGAGAGAGAGAGAGTGAGAGATAGAGAGAGAGAGAGAGAGAGAGAGAGAGAGAGAGAGAGAGAGAGAGAGAGATAGAGAGAGAGATAGAGAGAGAGAGAGAGAGAGAGAGAGAGAGAGAGAGAGAGAGAGAGAGAGAGAGAGAGAGAGAGAGAGTGGTTAAAGTGAATGGTTACAGTTTACACCGACGATGTTATTAGTGCAATGATCTTCTTCGTTATATCTGATACATAGGATATGGGACTTATGGGCCATATACGACCTATATCGCACAATATGGCATAGGGGAGGTGAGGATACTTTTTAGAAAACTTATTCCACATCTGGAATACTAAATTAAAAATTATGATAGGCGTTACATATCTTTAAGGGATAATTAATAAATGAGATATATTTTTTTCTGAGTTATATATAACGTGGTTATAACCACGCCCATTATGTTCGTATATAACATTCGCTACATATATATACTGGTTTGACCTGTTGGTTTACGCTGTCCACCGCGGACCTTGGTCGTCTGTAGTGACCGATGTAGGGAATAACTCCTCTGCTGCCCGTTAGTCTACCGCCACCTGCGTCTCCAGCACACCCATCGTCCTTGACCTCGCCGTGACCCGAACTACGGTCCAGTTCTTCGTTGGCCGCCGACAGCGATGAAGTCTGCGGCCGAATCTGACACAAAGTGACGGTGTTGCGCATGTCCGAACCGCCTACGTTGTTGTTGTTGTTGTTGTTGTTGTGGTGGTGCGAAGTGGGCGTGGTCGGACACACCTCTATCCTTAGCTGGTCGGAAGCGATAACTGCGGGTGATGACGTAATTCCGCGGTATATGACGCTACGCTCGCGATTATTCGCGCGAATTTGCGAATATTCGCAAATATTCGCCTTAATTTACAAATAATAATCGCGCTGTTTTAAATAACCGAACACCGAACAGGCTTACATCTGAAGCTATAGCTTCAGTGTATACACTCGCGATTATTCTCTCGATACTACCTTATTGATAATATTCGCGAATATCTATTATTGTGATCTATGCACAAAACGAGAATACGCGCGAATATTCTTACATTCGCGCGAATCATCGCAAGTGTGGCATCACCTTTTGTTACGTCACGTGGAATATGTACTACTACCTTCTCGGGAGAGCACTTTACTGGTGTTCGACGCTGATCGAGAACGAGAACCGTCGTTAATGAACCCTGAACCCTGTTTCTTTCTATGGTCGTTGGTCGAGTGTTTACTTCGTATCTTTATTGAGTATCTATTTATAGAACGATTGGTTTTAATTATTATTAAACATCTTGGCGATACATATAGAGATATCTAAGCAGGGTATATTATATATATATATATGTGTGTGTGTGTATGCATACATATATATATGTGTTTGTGTATATATATATATATATATATATATATCAAACACAGTCCGCACTGCTAATTATTTCCTGTATAATATAGGCAAGGCTCGTTCTAAGCTAACATTTAATTTAACTAAATTATTATTACATTCATTAGTATTTAGTCGACTTAGATATTGTAATTCGCTTTTCATTAACATTCCGCAAAAATTGATGAACAAATTCGATTCAATACAAATATATGTACGTTAACGTAGATCTGTATGCAGATGCATATTATGCATATATGCATATATGCATATTATATGCATATATGCATATTAATTAAGCTAAAGCGTAATGATATAACCATATCTATACATTCCATAATGGCGACTCTCGGGTGGTTAAAGTTTCGAGATATATGCAAGTTTCGTCTTCTTTGCATTACTCACAAGACTATATATATGGGAGTTCCGTCTGACCTATCGAAGGGAGTCATAATTCGAACAACTACTCGTCCTAATCGCAAATGTGAACTGATGAAACTCTCTTTACCGCTTGTCTCATCTATGTATGCTGATGCTGCTTTCACTATTGCTGCTCCGAAGTACTGGAACATTCTTCCCGGTGAATTACGGACCCTATCATCTTTTATAACTTTTAAATGTCGACTATATTCATATATATTATCATTATAATTTCTTCTTTTTAAATTCATTATTATTCGTGTAATTATTTATTTGTTTTATTATTTCAACTTGACGCATAAGCCTTTCTATTATTATTATATATATATATATATATATATATATATATATTATATATATATGTTTCAATATATAAATGATAAATTAACACATACCTTTTATCTTTGATTGTATCGACTTTTTTATATTCACTCTCGGCATTTAAAAAGTACATTTTAACTGTTCAAGAATTATGACGGTGTTAAGGGGTGACAGTGTTATATAATATTACATCAATTTAACTTTTTACCTAAATATATATAGGTAAAAAGTGAAATATTATTATAATTTTATTATTATTATTATTATTATTATTATATATATCTATATATATAAATAAATAATAAATAAATCAGATTTATTATTTTATGTTTTAAAGCATGAAATAATGGAGAAGTTAATAAACAAATGAATTTGTTTTTGCGAGGACTTCCCCAATCTTCATATTCTAGATAAGTTAGATTCTCATGAGTAAAAAATGTAAATATAAATAATTAAAATGTAAAGAATAAAAAATATGTATCAATAAGTCAAGTTAAAATAAATGATGTAAAGAATAAAAAATATGTATCAATAAGTCAAGTTTAAAATAGATGATGTAAAGAATAAAAAAATATGTATCAATAAGTCAAGTTTAAAAATAAATATGTAAAGTTATATAAAAAATCACAGAAACGAGTTGAATTCTGAATACCATACTATAAATGAAATGAAATAACTAACCAAACAAAAATACAACATAAAAACTAAAATTAATAAACTGAAAGATATAATAAATAATAAAAAAAAAAAAAAAAAAAAAAAAAAAAAATATAAATATATATATATAGATATATATAATAATAATAATAATAATTATTATTATTATTATTATTATTATATATATCTATATCTATATATATATATATATATATAATAATTATTATTATTAGAAAAAAATAGCGTAGGATAAATAGAGGATCGGTTGCTCTGGGTATTTTTAGCTATATTTATTCGCGTAGGACATTCGAGTAGCTCTGAAAATATGTGTGTGTAAAACTAGGACAATTTTATGATACTTAGGTGAACAAATAAGGATCACAAATAAGTGTCCTTATTAAATTTAAAATACATTCGATCAAATATTAAATATTTAAATATTAAATATCGGTCCTATAGAACCTATATATAGGACTATATATGTAGTCCTAATAATCCAATATATGTATATATATATATATATATATTGTAAATATATTCAATTAATTGCTTTCAAATTTATTTTCAATACATAATAATTAAATTGGTAGATGTATATTATTCATTTAATATATTGTAGTATAAGATAGTTTTTAATATCATAATAATATCATATAATATTAGTATAACATAATTAAACTTATAAATAATATATAAAATCAACATATTAATTAATATCGAAGTAATATTCGTTGAATATATTAAATATTTAATAAGTAAATATTAATAAAATGTATGTTATTCAGTTGCATACTATTAATTATAATATTAAAATTAATTAGGATATCTATATAGTTTCTAGATATAATAAATAATATGTGTATAATATGATAACATAATAATAGGTAACATATTATATTATTAAATATAATTCTATTCTAATTATATTTATAATTAAATCAAAACTATTGACACTATTAATAATTAATAATTAATAATTATACATCATTTATAAAATCGTATTGGTAGTAGGTATATAAACTATAAAACGTAACATATAAACAAATAAATAAAATTCTATTAAATATTAATATTATTATTTTATATTTTATTATCATATCTTATATATATATATATATATATATATATATATATTAGAATACCCTACAAAGGGCTTCAAAATAATTTCAAGTTCAATATATTTAATAATATATAATATTTGTAATATTAATATTTAATAGAATTTTATTTGTTTTATGTTAAGTTTTATAGTTTATACAATTAATATGCTTTTTCCTCTTAAAAGGTTAAATATTACTAAATAGTAATATTATTATTATTTATATTAAAAAAATATATATTATAAAATACAAAAATGTCCTCCAAAGGGAATCGAAGCCAGGCATGCCTGTGCATTCTGATTTGTATACAGCAATTCAACCTCTATACTACCAATACGATTTTATAAATGATGTATAATTATTAATAGTGTTATTAGTTTTGATTTAATTATAAATAGAATTAGAATAGAATTATATTTTATAATATAATATTTTGAAAATTTATTCAAATATTTTGCGTTGTATATATACATATAGATCTATAAATTATATCTAGATGATTGTAAAAAAAATCATGAATTTATATATATATATATTTCTATGTATTGTATATAATCAATCAATAGCTGTTTCACCGTATTATAAAAAATAGAATATTCTTATATTATACACGCACTATTGGAAACGCGATGATAACCGTTGCAATATAATACAATCATTGATTTGTAACCCCATACTAGACAATGAATACAATCAATAATCAATAATTAGTACTCATATTATACTCATCGATGATGATTCGTTACACATTATAATGAGAGCAAGTACGAGTCAGAAGATATTTAACATTTAGCAATATTTAAGTGAAATCGAGCAATTAGTTTGAACATTTAAAAAAATAATTTGTATTTGATAAAATGTAATATTCTCTTTTTACTTTTTAAATAATTGAATAATAACTTTTTTTAAATCATTGTAAATTCTTTATTAATTAAAAGAAAACATAATACTTAACATAATATTGTAGATAAATAACATTTTTATAACAAGTATAACAATAATTTAATTTGAATAACTATTAACCAATATATCTTAATTATAGCAACCCATATGATTTTCCTATTACCGACCCCCTAAATTACCCTAATACCGAACCCATGTGATTTATAATATCCAATAAAAATAGAGCCGTATTTTTCTTTAAAATATTGCGTAAGTTGTTTTTGTATCATTGGTATAGATTTAGGATTCATGGTTCCAGTTGATTACATACATACTGATTAATAAATAAATATTAAATAATAATATACACTATTTTAATATAATTACTATAAAGTTTAAATTTAAATTTAATATTATAATAGTATACTATTAAAACATAAATTCAATAATAAATAAATTGCGTTCATGTTATAATTAATTATATGTATGTATATCTAATATTTTATTGGATATTATAATAATACAATTATTTATACCACGATTATTTTAGGGTGTCGGTAATAGGAGAGGGGGTCGGTATTAGGCACATGTATCCGATTACCGACCCCCCCTGTTTATTCTTGTAAATATAATGATATCAAAAATTTAAAATAGCAACATTATTCATTGCCATAATATTACCCTAATTAAAATTTTTTAAATAAATATATTTAATATTGAATAAGTTATTACAATTAATAAATTAGGGGTCGGTAATCGGAGACTTTCCCCTATATATATATATATATATATATATATATATATATATATATATGTATATATATACTATATATTATTATTTAATGGAATAAATATTTAATAATAAATATCTGCATAATGATATATCTGCATTTAACTACTACCTACTTTTGGCTATAGATGAGGATGGGGGAACTTGAAATGTTAGGAGACCTAATATAATTTATTTCTACTATATAACTATTTAAAAAAGCATCAAAAATAACCCAATAAGGATAATGTAAAACATATTTTGTATAACATATATTTTATGACATGACATAATATTTTGAAAATATTTCAAGAATTTTATTTATTTGAAAATAAAAAAGGGGTTTTAGAATTACTTTTATATCAGTGTAAATGTAAACTAAAGTCATATAAGATTAAATATTGATATATTATATGATATCCTATTTATTAATTATATTATTCTAAACATGTTTAACGAAAAAAAAGTTCATTATTGTAGATGTAGTATGAGTTGTTAGTAAATATAATTGTTTAGTTCCAACTCTCCTCTGGTCGTTTTTTGATTTTACTAATTTATATACCCCGGGAAATTTCCCAATTTGCCCTCCCTTAAGCTGACCGGGATTATAATATTAAGTGGATAATCATTAAAAACATGCTCACTAATTATTTCTGATTTTTTAAATTTACAATAATTGTATTATTTATTGTACAATAATCACAATATAGGAGAAAGGTGTATAATAATGACATGTGTGTAGTAGTGACACCCCGCGTATCTCACAAACTACAAGTCCAATTACATTTATTTATATACGAAAGTTGTGGTTATTCACATGCTTTATTGACATAAGTATATTTTATTTCCATAATTTATAAAATAAAAAAATTAAATCAATTAATCAATTTCGTGAATATATTCTTAAAAAATTACAAAATAAATATTTATAAAATAATTTTAAATTTCTTGATATTTAATGGAAAATAGAAAATTAAAGTCTCATACTAAAGATAAATTTAATGTCTTCATGAAAATATAATAAATATTTATTTATGATTATTGTGCATGTTTCTACGATCAATTACATCTACCATATACTTTCGTATATTAGTGACACCCTAAAATATGTGAATATATTCTTAAAAAATTACAAAATAAATATTTATAAAATAATTTTAAATTTCTTGATATTTAATGGAAAATAGAAAATTAAAGTCTCATACTAAAGATAAATTTAATGTCTGCATGAAAATATAATAAATATTTATTTATGATTATTGTGCATGTTTCTACGATCAATTACATCTACCATATACTTTCGTATATTAGTGACACCCTAAAATCGGGTAGTAGTGACACTAAAATGGATTCTGATTGGTTGTTGATAATATTGCAATTTTATTGTTTAAATCGAGTTCGTCATTATTTTAAGAACTTCGTTGAACTATCATATAAGCAAGATTATATACATATATCTGGGAATAATAGGTAACACATATTATTATATTGTATGTCCACCTACCGGTTATTATGTGTACTAATGTGTGCCACTACTAGCCCCGAGTGTCCATAATACCCGCATTCGGGTATAGTAGTGACACCCTCGTTATCTAAAGTGTTAACGATTATATTAACAAATGTTAATAGCAATTATTTAGATAATATTAATTCATATACACTATAAACAAATGTATATAGAGGATGAATAGTTTAAGAGTTATTGCAATATATGCAAAAGTGTCACTATCACACCTCTCACCTATCACGATACATTATCAGTAAAACTTATAAGTAGTACACTCTGTTCGTTGAAAACTTCAAATCTAGAAAATACATGTTTTTAAAATATATTGGGGTCTCGCCCCCTGACGAAAATTCCTATAATAATAATATTATTAATACTACTAATTATGATAATAACATAAATTGACAGAGTTTAAATTTAAATATATCGTTATAGCGTATGTATATACATGATACAATAAAAAGAATTGTTAACAATATATTTACCTCATACATGAGTGTGATACATACATCAATACTATTCCTAAATAAGGTTAACCCGATAGCGTTCTCACATCAATACAGTTTTTTATTTTGTATCTGTCGATATTCATCCGGTATATGGATGACATTGACGGATGACATTGACGGATGAACGTCGTATAAATTGTTTTAAAATATAAATTATCCTAATGAATGACTGATGAAAATCAATAATGTTCGTAATAATATATTTCACTACATTATTTATGTTTAATATTTATATGATACAATATATAAAAAATGATAATATATTGATGTGAGATTGTATATATTTATTTTTCTTCAATTTCACCCGTCAATAGGATGAGAATCAAAAACGGTATTGATGTGAAAAGTTCTCATATAAAAAACTATAACGATTATAGTAGTAGTAGTAGTAGTAGTAGTAGTAGTAGTAGTAGTAGTAGTAGTAGTAGTAGTAGTAGTAGTAGTAGTAGTAGTAGTAGTAGTAGTAGTAGTAGTAGTAGTAGTAGTAGTGGTAGTAGTAGTAGTAGTAGTAGTAGTAGTAGTAGTAGTAGTAGTAGTAGTAGTAGTAGTAGTAGTAGTAGTAGTAGTAGTAGTAGTAGTAGTAGTAGTAGGGAGTAGTAGTAGTTATAGAAGATTCACTAAAAAATATGGCTATAATAATTAATACTATAATTAATTTAAATTGGAATTTATTAAATTCTTAGTGTTTGTATATGGATTAGTATGTATTTGTTTATATATATATATTATATATATATATGGTAGTTTACGATATTGTATGCACGAGTGTGTGTTTTAGTGTGATTGTGTGTGTGTGTGTGCGACGCACACTGTGCGTGTGTGGTTGCGAGATTATATTTGTAAGCGAGTCAGGTACTGCTATTGTATAGGTAATAAAACTACGAACAGAGGTTGTAAAACGGCACATTTACATATAGTGTTTCATTATGCAGTGTACAATTTACGATCATAAACATTATTGTATATGCACATACATATTATATATATATATATATATGTGTATATATGTGTATATATGTATATATATACACGTGTCACATGACCTGATACTAATTGCCGTGACGTCGTAATGTACATGTAGTGCACGACTAGAAGGCTGATTGTATAATTGATTACGCAACACGATTACGTAGCGGAACTGCATTGTAATAATGCGGTAACTATTTCAACGATATCAGTAATAATAGCATGCTAACATTCAATAAATATATATATTTAAAATATATATAAAAAATGTATTATTAAAAATTTTATATTTTACATTCTAATCTAATTTATATATATATATATATATATATATATAATATTTGTATATAATGTTTATAACAATGCATTTTATTTTTTATCTATAACTATTGTTTAACATATGTTACTGACTTAATTGTAAGTAATAGATGTAGTGGTAATATTAGTGGTATAGTCAATATATATATATATATATATATATATATTATGCTTAAATATATCTCCATTGAATAATAAGAAATACCGAATATATTTATATATTTATTAAATTATTATCGCACATCTTATTGTATTGGTATAATTCACTTGACGTTAGCTTATTGTTTATGATTTATATGCGGGCAGATATGTCACCAGATTACAACCAATATGTCATGATGAACCCTTGATACCTGACCCACTCCAATGGGGTTGACAACCCCGAGATAGATTTATTAATAAAGCTATACAGACAAGTCTCATTATGGTTCCCGATTAATCCACTTAGAGCCCCCATTCCTCATTGAAGGCATATATATCTGAATTGTAATGCAATACCTTAGTAGTTCAGTTATTCTTATTTCGTATCTTAACTTTGTATTATATTTTATATTTTGTAATGATATGTTTTCGGTAATTCAATAAACTATATATATATATATATATATATATATATATATATATATATATATATGTATATTAATCAAGTATATTATTGCATAATATCTAAAATCTTACCTTGGCCGGCAGTTTTCTGTCGTTTTAAATCCATGTCACGTGACTAGATGTCCTCGCGAAGGACATAACTCCGACAGTATAGAAATACGCATGCGCGTATCGGCTTCGATCCAGAATGCAACGCGGTGGATGGTGTTGATGTATACGCTATATAGTAATACGACGGAATATAGGGGGAGTCACGTGTATTGGTCACGTGTGGTGGTCACGTGCCCGTTACGAGTCACGTGAGATGATTCCGGTATCCGACCGATACGAGAGAGATACGCTCGGAGAGAAAGATAACTATCGATACGGATCTACGGAACACACGGCGTACCTCTAATCTCGTTGATCTCGCTCACTCACGCGATATCGCGATTAATCTCGCGTAATCCCGTTAGCGAGAGTTGTTTATTTCCGGCGCGCAGTCACCACCCGACGGTCGGCGTTAGAACTAGCGCTATCGAGATACCCGTCAATTAGCCCGCACTCCACGGCATCGATACCGCGTGAGTGAGCGCGAGAGATCGATATATCACTAAATTTGTGGTCAATTAAACACCACAATGGGTCACCATCGATTATTATATAATCGCTTATTAGTTCACGAATAGTTATAATACTCTATAGTGTATATACTATAAAGTGTTATATTGAATATCATGTAAATATATATATATACTGTTAAACATTAGGGTACAGCAAATTCAATGTATAGGGTACAGATCGTTGAATATCACAACAATTTACCATGTACCCTAAATAGGGTACACGGCTTTTAAACTCACTAGGGTACAATATATATATATATATATTTAGGGTACAGCTATGTTAAATATTAGGGTACGTGATTATTATATTTACATATCATGCAATTCAATTATGGTACATATCATACAATTGAATTAGGGTACACGGTATCATATAATTAGGGTACAACCAGCTCAAATTCTTTAGAGTACAGTTTGATCATTTTTAAGTTACTGAAGTACCATGGTCGTATTTATTCAAATTGTAACCAAATTAGGGTAGGGCTATGGGGACACTACGATAACCCTAAAAATTCACTCGCTGTACCCTCATTTTTAACAGTGTAGGTTAATATTAGTGTCATTCTAGATGAACATGAACCAATTTATATTATAATATACAAATACACAAATCGCTTATACGTTACATTGTATAAAGCTGTATTACTTTCTATATCTGTAGATCATGCGGGTGCAGGTTACTCGATGTCCGAAATACATAAGGTATATGTTAATGCACTTATAGGTTAATGCAACTATGCTTTTATGAGCTCCTAAATGTATAATTTAACGGTCGTGCAATCGATCTGTGTGATGTATATGGCTCATGGTTCACTATATAGTTCATGTATAGGTTACTATATTTCAACTCGTCGATGTTGAATATCTATGAAGATCGTATACTCTCTCAACTAAAGTATAATATGCGGAACTGGAATTCCACTTAAATGACTTCAACTAAAGTATAATATGTGGAACTGGAACAGACTTCAACTAAAGTCTAATATGTGGAACTGAAATTCCACTTAAATGACTTCAACTAAAGTATAATATGTGGAACTGGAACAGACTTCAACTAAAGTCTAATATGTGTAACTGAAATTCCACTTAAATGACTTCAACTAAAGTATAATATGTGGAACTGGAACATACTTCAACTAAAGTCTAATATGTGGAACTGGAATTCCACTTAAATGACTTCAACTAAAGTATAATATGTGGAACTGGAACAGACTTCAACTAAAGTCTAATATGTGGAACTGGAATTCCACTTAAATGACTTCAACTAAAGTATAATATGTGGTACTGGAACAGACTTCAACTAAAGTCTAATATGTGGAACTGAAATTCCACTTAAATGACTTCAACTAAAGTATAATATGTGGAACTGGAACAGACTTCAACTAAAGTCTAGTATGTGGAACTGGAATTCCACTTAAATGACTTCAACTAAAGTATAATATGTGGAACTGGAACAGACTTCAACTAAAGTCTAATATGTGGAACTGAAATTCCACTTAAATGACTTCAACTAAAGTATAATATGTGGAACTGGAACAGACTTCAACTAAAGTATAATATGCGGAACTGGAATTCCACTTAAATGACTT
This sequence comes from Osedax fenrisi, assembly GCA_964019155.1. Classification (NCBI taxonomy): domain Eukaryota; kingdom Metazoa; phylum Annelida; class Polychaeta; order Sabellida; family Siboglinidae; genus Osedax; species Osedax fenrisi. The sequence continues at coordinate 18,051,585 of OZ025239.1, read as the reverse complement.
CAACTAAAGTATAATATGTGGAACTGGAACAGACTTCAACTAAAGTATAATATGTGGAACTGAAATTCCACTTAAATGACTTCAACTAAAGTCTAATATGTGGAACTGAAAGTTAACATGTAAATAGGCATACTCTGTACGACGTTATACACTATAGTGTATATATATATATATATAGTATATATATATATATATATATATATATATATATATATATATATATTCATGAACATATTGGAGGTATCGACCAAATAAAGCCTAGGCTTTCACTTATCCTCCATAGACGTATGATATACATAGTATGTCGTATGTCTATAAACTGATTTCATTCATTCATTCATATATATATAATATTATGAATTCAGAAGACGTATCTCCATCTATAGAAACAGCTATTGTTATCCCGTGTCCTATTCGACGACCTCGAGATATGTCAATAACTAACTGGATGTTAGGTGTTACCCGATAGCAATGTATGAATCACTCCCTATAGCTATAGCTGCAGAACTCTACTATGTTAAGTGAGGCGATCGATGTTAAGGATAGTGAACATGAAATATCTGTGAACGAAACATGTGAAAGATGTGAATTGTTGCCATGATGCGGTAATTATTATTCTCTATTTCGTTATTAACACGCGTGGCCAAGTGTATGATTAGTAATACCACTAGTAATGCATGACTCTAGTCGATAGGCTTATAAGCATTGGTGCAAAATAGAGATTCATGTATGGACAGGATTCGTCTAAAAAGAGTACGTTAGACATAACAGCGATATATATCTATATAAAATAATATATAGCGGCCTATATCTAATACTATGGCCTAAAATGTATAAACTTGTTTGACCGTAACACCGATATCACGCTATATGCGAACTCTCTCCTTACCTCGTGCAGTGAATTCTTACAAGTATTGTGTATTCATTGTGAAGATCGTATTCTTAATATTGCACACATTTACAATGCGAATACAAATCCTGAATTTATCTGGAACTATACCAAATTTCATGAACAACACGGAGGTGGAAAATCTTTAAAACTTGACGAGGTGGAAAATACTCTAGTTGAAATTGAAAATAGCGTTAAACCACGTAGCTCGCCATCGATAGAATCATTTTCAAGCATACTTAAAAGCGAACTAAAATAACATACTATAGTATACGAATTTTATCAAATCAGACTAAGATAAGGAATATAGGAAATATAACCATATAATAGGTATATAATTTATACAGTATAACCATGTAATAACCTACATGGTGTCGATTATTCTATAGAAACCATCACATTCGTTGAAGAATTATTTACTCGTAATCTTAAATCTAGTATTAAATACTGTTAAATAATTTCTATAAAAAACCAGCTGACATAAATTCAAGTCTAATTAGCATCATATATATAACTCAGAATATGATAAAAACTTGATATCTCAAAAACTTACAAAATTATTACATGCGATAATACATCATAATATTAAATGATAATGAACTCGATGAATAAGTTGAATTCGAAGAAAAGGAATAGAAGCAACAAAAAAGAAAATGAATCAAAGCCATAAAATGATAAAATATACATAGTTACAATAAACAATTAAACATTGTTCCACAGTAACAAATAAAATGCCCACCAAAATCACCAATCTCGTACAAATAATTATCAAAATACCAAATAATGGAAACGATAAAATACATAAAAACAGTCCTAATAAATGCATGATCGATCTGCAATAAACTATTAAGTGATTATTGATTATTGTATAGACCTCAACATTGATACTCTCATCATTACATATGGTTGTCAGCTTGAAACCTCCAACAATTGCAGGCGACACAAACTTTATTTAAATTATTTAAATTTCCCTCGTATACATAATTAATGTTATAATGATACGTATTATAAACAATCGATTTAAATGTATCATTTTCACTTAAACTTATGAATTATGTAAATATGACATCATTACACGTATGTAGTATATCATAGTGCATGATAGTAGGTACTATAGTAGGTACCTACTACACCTACATTTACTACCATTAATAAATCCTACTATAATGCCATCATCGTTATAATATATCGACGTATCTCAACATTGCAAACTGTACTCTGGCCTTTATAATATTATTGTACCGTTTATCACACAAAACACAATCATCTTATGCGACTTTAATATACACGTTAATGAAACTGAAAATAATTATGCAATAATACTCTCAACATTCCTACTACAAGATTTTCGTGCAAATTGCCGGAAATATTGTAACTTTAAAACCATTTTCTATCGAGTTATAATGGGATACTCCCTATAAAGTTATTATATTTCAGTCAAGTTGCCTGAAAGTAAGGGGTTTCCCACTAAAAGTGTAGTTAACTTGATAGAAAATCATTTCAAAGTTAAAATATTTCCGGCAAGTTGCCTGAATTACTTGTAGTGGGACATGCCTCCTTTAAGAAAGTTAAGCTCTTGCGATACACGGCTATTTCTACTCGTATTCACAGTAATATTAATAACTTAATAATAACTAGCTAAGCATCAACATTAACAAGAAATTATAATAGTAACCATATTTTATCTGATCACCATGAGATAATATTTTCAATAAATATCGCTAAAGCACAATTGTGCTATAAATACTTAAGTATCTATAACAATTGAAAATATAGAAAATTATCGATCATTGACATTAACACCTTTTCTCGAGATTTGTCTTTGAATATGGTTAAAACTGTTCTCAGCATTATCTAAATTGAATAATTCTTTAAAAATAGTCCTTGATAAACATGCTCCTTTAAAAATTATAACAATAACTTAATGGTGAAATAACAAATGGTATAATTTATAACTCGACAATCATAATAGATTACTTAGATGAAGTGAACAAATGTACTGCAAGTAAAAAATCATGAAAATTGTATTACATTTTGTAATATTTGGCGTGAACATAAATATCTTAAATAAATTTACTAAATCTGAGTTTAACTTAAATCGCACAATTAAAGTCAAACATGATTAAAAGATATTATTCAAAATATCAAAATAACTATTAGGTAGGAATCAAAAGCGTATTCTTCTAAATCTAGAGGATCATATATTTGCTTTTCAACTCGCTAAATATTTTGAAACAAAAGTATCCTCGATAATTAATTCTCTATCAGTTAATTATTTATGTCATGTACTTCCACCTTCCTCTCAAATTTGTGATAGATTCACGACTCCATCTTCTGAAATTATTGTAAAACTGATTAGATCTACAAAATCTATATATGTTAATGATCCTTTACCTCTTGCTCTTCTCCAAAAATTAGCATATGTACTTGAGCCACATATATACTCATTCATAAACCAAAGTTTCAATGATTCTATACTACACTGTTAAAAATAATAGCATTCAAAACACTTTACTTTAATTAAAATACAACTGATAATCAATTCAATAATATTTTATGAAATTCTATAATTTATTAGATATTTTCACGAAACCCTTTAGTATAAAAATGGCTCAATTAAAGGGTTTCAAACCCTTTAGTGGATATTCGCACGAAACCCTTTAGTATAATAAATGCGTAACTAAAGTGTTTGTAATTTATTATACCAAACCCTTTAGTTAGAAGAACGGCATAACTAAAGGTTTCCAAACCCTTTAGTAGATATTCGACCTAAACCCTTTAGTTTGAAAAAAAGCCTAACTAAAGGTCACCAAACCCTTTGTTTAAACGGACATCGATTAAAGGGTTTATTTCACGAAAACTAAAGAGTTTTTTTTACAGTGTACAAGACTCAATGAAAATAGCTTCAATTTCTCTAATTATTAAAGATACAAAAGGAGACTCTTAAGATTTAAATAACTACCGATCTGTATCACAACTGCTAATATTTTCAAAAATACCGAACGCATTATCAGTCCAGAATAACCTAATTCCTGATATATAATAAAATTCGTCATCCCCATCAAAGTTCATATATTCCAGGGTTTAAGTTTACTTATAGTTTAAGTATACTTAAGTATACTTCCGCCGTTTCAGTATACTGAAACGGCGATGTGTAACATCAATAATGATATTTTATCGTCCAGAAAAGTATACTAATCATGTTGTTGGATATGTTAGCAGCATTTGACACAATTAATCATACTTTCCTAATATCAAGATTTAGAGAAATTGGTATATCCGGATCTGCCATAGAGTGGTTTAAATCATATATAAAATATCGATTTTGTAATGTTAAAACTCGAATTGTGTACCCAATAGCTCCGTTATTGGACCAATTTTATTTAATATATATATTACCTACTCCTATCTTTAAATTATTTAAAAATCAACCTAAAATTAGATTTCACTCTTTTGCTGATAATCTACCCATATTCATTTATGTTATATCTCCAAATTATTCTGATGAACATACAAACCTATAAAACTGTTTAAAAGATAATATTATCTGCATTAACTCGAATTCACTGAACTGAATCCTGGAAAAACTAAAATAGTATTCATCAATCTAAATAAAACGTCAATATACAATATAAATCAATTTATATTCAATACTCACATTTTTGATTAACCGAAAAAGTTCATAATCTTGGCGTTATTTTTAACATAAACCATACTAGGTTATCATTTATTTCAATAAAAATACGAATTGCACATTTTCATCTTAACCGTATCCGTAAAATCATCACTTGTAAAAAATGTAAATCAATAGTAACTGCAGCCTTGTATTATCTACCTTGTACTATTGTAATATTCTACTAATTGATATTATATCTAAAGCCATTAGTAAATTTACAAAAAAATAGCAGTTAGAATGATCTATAACTTGCAATATCGATCGATAAACAATGATATATGTATTACTAGCATGATGATGAAACTGCATTGGCTCACAGTTTCTTCGCGTATATTATATATAGGCATATATATAATACAAGCGCTTAGTAGAGCCTACTAACACATCTTGCCTGCCATCATAGTACGCCTTCATATTTAGCTGAACTAATACAGTCACACATACAAGAACGAAGTTCAAGAAACGTCCATATACATCGACTAGTAGCGACCCCATTGGTTACTTCAGTCATCGTTAACACTCGAGAGCTTTTCGCATCGCAGGTCCAAATGAATGTAACAAGCTTCCCTTTGATCGTCGTGAAATAATTACTACGCTTAGTTGTAAAGCTAATCGAAGACTTATTTATTCAGTGACGACTGAATTTTATTAATTATCATAAGTTCTCTCTATATATAAAGAGTGTACACTATTGTTGATATATATATATGTATATATATTTCTAATATTCTATTAATTCGATGACGTCTAATTAGATATCTTAAGATAACTATTATTGCTAATAATCTATCACACCCTCTAATATATGATCTATCAGCCATTCTAAAATATTATCGAAATCATTCTATAATATTGATTATATCAATAATATTTGTAAGAATTTTTATATCGACAGATACTCTGTTGCTGATGTATTATGTATTAAATGTATTATGAATAAATTGTTCATAAAATTAATTATAAATATTGTAATTGTAATTTGTCTGATTGATTCATCAATAATATATAGTTTATCTAGTGTATATAGGGTGTCTGTATTATAACACAGGGTGTCCGTATTCGGACATGGGTACCGAATACGGACACCACCGTTATTTACGGAATTAAAATATTAAATAAAATGTTAAAATCACAATAATATCTATAATCATATAATATTAATATATTGTAATTTTTGAATAAACATAATGAGCCATAAAATGTTAAGACCATTTATTGTTAAATTGTCCGTATTAGGTTACTTTCCCCTATCCATATGGCGAGTAAAAACTAATTTATATTGCATGTAATTTAATTGAGTACTCAATACGTATTGAAAACATTGTTATATAAAAAATACTGTTGTACCTAAATCTAATTTAGTGATTTCGATACTACTGCTAGAAACGGGATACCTGAATATTAATCACGTTGCATAGGTGTTGGAGTGGAGTGTTATAAATTTACTACGCAAAAAAAAGTTTTTTATTATTTTGTATATGTTTATTATCATGCATAATTATTACATCTTTACCTATATCTTACTCTTATTATTCTTCGTTTCCATTGAAATACGAATTAGATGAAATGCGTTATAATTACTATTTGTATTTCTTATATTAAATATATATGTTAAGTATTTGAATATCATTAGCGAACATACATCAAGAAACATTTAAAGATGTGGATAAAATTAATCTTCAAAATGAAATCAAATCACTGGAAGTGTTGACGGCTTCACTTTTACCCATGTAATACCTCAGTGAATCACATAATATACCAATTCAATTCATTTTAAAGACTCTTTGTGCCATAGCAATCAAGCGTCTAAAGTAAAAACAAAAAACAATATAACGGAACATAAACAAAATAATAAACTAATAATAATATAAATAGGAATACAGAAAGTACTTAACATTAATATAAATTGTAAATAAAATTGTAGATATTGATAAATAGTGATAACAAAATGATCAGGGAAATGCAATAGTAAATAGATATGTTTTTAATAGAGCTTTAAAAGAGGTGGTAGATTGAGTGGAGCGTAGATTATGTGGTAGTTTATTCCATAAATAAGGGGCCGATATGTGCCATGCACGAATATTAGTGGTATGTAGATTAAGCTTAGAGGGTAGATGTAGAAGGTAAGAAGTAGTTGAACGGAGAGAGATAGTGTGAGTAGGAATAGAGATTAAGGAAGATATATATTCAGGTCGGTTGTGGTGAAGAGAGTTATGAGTTAATAGAATAACTTTAAATATGTAAAAAACCTTAAATATGTATTAAACCAGCTATCATACTAACTGTATTTACTTGTATTACGAATGATATATAAATTGATTAATAAAGATTAAACTTACAATTATATTCAAATTCAATAGTTAATAAATGAATAATAATGTATAATTATATATAATTATATCATTAATGATATAATATTTTAGTTTTATTTAAATTATTTAAATATCCGTTTCAATCTTTTCACGAATAATCTATTTTCTTAGCACTGAGTTTCTATTCTGTGAAAAGTAAGATTAAATTTAATTAAAGATAATATCAATATAAGTAATAAAACACGATATAGTAGGTATATATATAACGTTGTAATTAAATACTACATATATACTTATTTAGAACAAATATATTAATTAAATTAGTTAAACCTAATCACACGTATAATTAATAATGTAATAGTTTAACAGTAAATATTAAAGCGTGATGTTTATATTCGAATAGATTTCTCTATAGAGAACGTGTCTCTCCCTATCTCTAACTAGGTTATATATATATATATATATATATATATATATATCTATATCTAACTATAGTTCCAGTTTCGGTAGTCGTTTTCGTTTCGCGTAACCCTCTAATTCCTCGGCGCACTTTCGTATGGAGTCTTCGCTGAACCGGGAAGCCAGAGAAGCCATTCCCTTAAAGATGAACTTCTTGTCGCCGGGGAATATCGGGACCATAGTGCTTCTCCTCCTCTTCCTTCTGTACGGCGCTATCAGGCTGTTCTTCTTGTTGTGAATTCTTACCTCGGGATTCACGATATTATCACCGACGTCGCTCTCGCTAGAGGTAGCCTGTGTCGTGTGTTATACTATAGTTTATAATAGGTTACATATATAGCATATATAATGTTCTACAGCTATTATATTCATATACTATGCAGGTATCGATTTAATAAAGCTACCTATAGTTTTCAATGATCCTCATTAGACGATTTTCTATAAACTGATTTCATACATTCCTATATATTATAATATTATATAATGTTAATTTGTAATATCTGAATTGATGTTAATTAGAAGCATGTTAATATACGGCCGTAATATATATTTTCAGAGTACTAATTCATTGCGCTGTTTACTAGTTGATAACCTAGATATAGAACCTCGATATTTTACAAATTTAAGTTTAACTTGTAACTTTCGATCACTCAATGAATATAATATAATAATTCAATACATATATGTGAGTCTCACTTCTATGCGAGTCTTCGTACATAGTAGACATACCCGAAATATGAGCCATACGCACACGCATATACATACACACACACACACGTATATACAAATATAAACGTCATACACCCGCTATACACGCGCGCGCGATACGACACATGCGAGCACCACTCGCGCATGAACGGCGTACGTCGACACGCCCCCTCGACACGCCCCCCCCTCGTCACGTATCACTAACTTGAACGAGAACCAAGGTCGGTATCTCTACCGTCGTATCCGTATAGCCTTCAGAAAACTTCTTTCGGAAAAGCTCCGGATCTGTGATATCCCAACTCATGTACGAATCCATCGACCTCATAGGTTCTTCTCGTGTATCCTTGGGCTGTGCGATGGTGTGTGTGTGTGAGAGGCATACATTAGTACAACAGTTATTAATGCGTAAATGAGCAATTCGGTTAGGAATATACATAGTAAACGAATAGTTAATAACATAATAAATTATGAGTATTGAACAAATAAATTTATTATAAAAGTGAGGTAAAATATCAACGATACCTAGCTATTTATTGTTATAACATACATACATCGACCCAATGATGATCAGATATTGATTAGTTAGCCTACTTTTAATAATACTCTAGTATTAAATAAGTATAAGTATTTAGTATATGTATACTAAGTATTCCTATTTAAATTGAATGCGTGTGATCGAGTTGCTATGGCAACTACTATAGTATACTATATATTATACTATACTATACTATATATTATATATAATGTGGTATACGACACGAATAAAGTGTGAACTTTCTATAGAGTTACGTAATAATGCGGTAATGTCAGGGCCGGCTTAAGCATACTATGGGCCCCGGGCAAAAAAAATGTATGGGCCCCATAATAATTGAATAACATATTAAATGGGCCATTTTAGCAAAAACTAATATTTATAACTCTTCAATTTTATCATATGTTATCATTATACTAATTATTTTGTAATTTGTTTGTATACTTTAATCAACTCCTCATAATAATTTCTTTTCTCGCATATATATTTAGAGCAGTGGTTCCCAACCTTTTTTCACCGTGACCCTTTTTTTATAATTCTTAATTAAAAAATATACCATGACCCAATGACAAATTTTATTTTGTTATTATTGTACTTTAATCATAAAATAATCATATAAACATTAATATATATATATTTAAATATATATTTCCATCTTAAATTTTTCTCGTCCATAAATCCAATTTGCATATAAAAGCATTTATATTATTTTTTAGAAATTGGCTCATGACCTACAAAAAATACTCAATGACCCATAGGTTGGGAACCACTGATTTATAGAGTTCATACATATTTGTATTACCGCTATTATCTCAATGTAATCTAATTGTAATACTTTTCTGATCGAATTTATTCTACAAAGTAATTAGTTCAACGGTTTTCATGATATTGAAGTCTCAAATTCTTGCATTTTATTGAATAAATACGTTGACTCTATAGAGATTACTAGATTATAGAGATTACTATAGTAATGTAATTTACGTTATATTTTAACATATATAATATCAGATATAAATTATGTAAGTATAAGAAGTCCACAAGAGAGTGCACTAACATAATCTGCTTGCGATCACCATTTAATATTCGATAATGCTTTTAATAAAAAATATTATATTCTTCTTAATCTAGATGTTAATATATTCTTTATATAATTTGGCTAAATAAATTATATTGATTTGGGATGAAGTCAAAGAATATTGCTACACTTGTCGAAGATTTAACGGCATTTTGCCCAACCAGATTTAAGGAATACACAGTGTAGATATATGGATCCATATTGACCATAGTCCATTAATGGACTATGGTATATTATAATATATTTCATGTCGTTGAATCTTCCAGAGATATTGCTGGCATATAACTTTGAGCTCTATAATCTATTATAATTATATTATTATTTAAAAAATGCTAATAGATCGGTAGCTAAATATTGACCGATGTGATAAATTATCAGTGAATTATCAATGAATCTCAACGTACAATCGTAAATCAATAAATACTTATATAATAATAGGACCTAACTTGATATAAATAACGATAATTGTTACCTACCTACATCATGTAGGATACATGTGATATATCTGGAATTGAATACACTGATATATAATATAATATTTTGAATTTTGTATTTCTTCAATTATGTAGTTATCAGTGATAACTTATCACCTATTCTCCAATAAGAATATCGCCATTGTGTGTACTTATTTGTAAATAGATAGATGAGGGTGATGTCAATCTAACATTCATTTGTAAGTAATAGGTGGATAATTGCAAAAATTCCTTTAGTATTATATTTATGTTATATATATATATATATATATTTATAAATAATATCTGTTTCAATAAATATAATATATTTCTGTAATAATTATTACAATTACTATTAATAGTATATTGAAAAAGATAATCATTTTATGTACATAATTCCCTTTCATCGATAGACATTATTAAAAATACTATAGGAATAACCTAAAGCAGAATAATCCTATTTAAATTAAAACTATTATATATATATATTATGTGTACTAATACAACTATAATAATATATACACTATGAGAATATACACATTTGATTAATACGAACATAAGATAGAGAAAATTAATTATTTTGAAAATATCTATTTTTTTAATAACTATAACAATTATAAATCTATATAGAATATCATTTTTTCGTAATTTATAATCAATATAATCATTTACAAATATCAGAAATCATAGTTAAAATATATCTTAATATATACATCATATTTACTTTTAATACAAAAAAGTATACTTTTTGTTTTGTAAACTAATTATAGAATTATAAATTGTTAAGATTCAACTATGGTTAATAATCCCTTAATACATTTATCATTTATCACCTTCTAATTTATCAAACAATTATTTATCAATCCGTTTCATACTATTTTATCTAACAATCAGAGATGTGTGAGAAGATCTATGTTATAACTATTAGCATGTGCTCCAAAATCTTCATGTAGCTGTTTCCACCATATCTTCGTGTCAATTTTTGTAAAATTCACTCTTCAAATCGGCCTAAATGACTCATATTTAATTAATTTTTTATATTATTTTTATTTTTTGAATTAGAATTAATAATATATAAGTTATAGATGAAGTTATAGTTAAGAAATAAATAGTTAAGAAATTTTTTTTTTCATATAAATAGTAAAAAAAAAATTTCTCGAATAATTCATGGGCCCCCCAAAATTTGGGGCCCCGGGTAATTGCCCGATTTGCCCCCCCTTAAGCCGGCCCTGGGTAATGTGCATGTGTTGGTGCGAAACTATCAAAAGTAAACATATAGTTTGCATACATTTACATAAAGCTCGCCAATATTAGTGATATCGATATTCTCAAGTAGCCTACCTTATTATATGATGAGCTAAATATTTAGTTATTACGAATAAACAATAACTATAATCAATTTATATATATATATATATATATATATAGACACGTGATTATATAATACACATCGTCCGCCTGCACAAACCTTAACCTCCGTCTCCTGCGGCTTCGCCTGCATCGTCTGAGCGTACAACCCGACACTATCCACGGATATCGTACTGTTCCCGGCCGGCTTAGCACCCTCGGTGTCTTTACTGTTGCGTACGGGTACCTTGAAGTCACCCCGGGTAATCGAAGCGTAGTGTGACGTCATCGCGTCCCTAGTGGTCATCACATTCCGCCCGAACACGTGACGCGTTAGGGTCGTCATCTTCTTTCGCAGTATCTCGAAGAGGGATCTGACGAATGGCGGAATGGTAATAACAATGGCGGACGGGTCGGGAGAAAGTTAATTATTAGGTAACTATACCGTATAAATATATATATATATATATATATATATATACGGTGAGAGTAGTTACGTGTATGTAAATGTGTGTATATACTATATACTATATACACGCCCATATTTACAGTTAAATATGGGCGTGTATATGTATTGTATAATGGTATATCTATTAATGTATGTTGACGTTACGTTGGAACACGGTTATATGTTTATGTTTGTATATCGATAGCGACGTATGTCCTTATCACGTTAACGAGTGTGATATGTTGTTATTAGGGGCGCTGTAACAGAGGGGGATATACCCCCCCCACTTTAAAATCTAGGGGGAACTCCTATGTATTGGTCCCCCCCACTTTACAACAACATTTATGTTGATTGGTTGATCCCCCCCTACATACACACCATCGTTCCAGCGCCCCTAGTTATTATGCTTACCACGTGTGTACAATGTACATATATACTATATATAAATGTATGTGTGTGCGACGCACACTGTGCGTGTGTGTTTATAATGCTATGTGTGTGTGTGTGTTACTATAGCGTGTATGTCTAACGTGTATTTGCGTATTGCGTAAGTGACTACGGTTATCAAGGTCAGCATTAGTATGGCAAACTTGAGCGACAGCACAGGCACTAGATTCAGTTAGATTTTCATTATAATATGTTTGTATACAATATATGTAAATATATATATATATATATATAAATATATATATATATATATATATATATATATATATGGCTGAGTAGAAAGTATATTGTTGGAATAAGGGTGGATAATAAATCCCCTATATAAACTAACAGTGTATATACTTTGTATAAATATATTCACGAATTCAAAATGTATGTTAATCATAATTAATGATAATTACTTTAGTAATATTAAAAATGTTTATACGGAGGCTAAATACTAGTGGTAGTTATGCGACTAAATATAATGTATAGTCTAAACTATATTCTAAATACATATAACCAATATATATATATATATATATAGGCCTATATACTATAGTATACTATACTATAGTATATATGTAATGGTTAACTCTAACCCATGCATACCTAGTTGTCTAGGTAAATATCCTGTTATATCAATTCAATATTGGGCCAAGAATATTTTAATTTATTTAGGGGAAAGTCCCCGATTACCGACCCCCTCCTAATACCGACCAACAAATACCGACCAACAAATTATATATACATGAAATGTTAGTAATTTAATGATAAATATGAATAAGTATTTTGTTTAAAAAAATATTTAATCCTACAATTGTTATTTAATAAAATGTAATATTCTTTTTTACTTTTTAAATATTTGAATAATAACTTTTAAATCATTGTAAATACTTTATTAATTAAAAGAAAACTTAATGTTGTGCATAATATTGTAGATCAATAAAATATTTATAACTATTATAAAAATAATTTAATTTGAATAACTATTAACCAATATATCTTAATATAGCAACCCATATGATTTTCCTATTACCGACCCACTAAATTACCCTAATACCGACCCCATGTGATTTATAATATTCAATCAAAATAGATACGTATTTTACTTTAAATTATGTTATAACTTGTTTGTATATCATTGACATAGATTTAGGATTCATGATTCCATTTATTTATATACATATTGATTAATAAATAAATATTAAATAATAATATATACTATTTTAATATAATTACTATAAAGTTTAAATTTAAATTTAATATTACTATTAAAACATAAATTGAATACAAAATAAATTACGTCATGTAATAATTAATTATAGTTATGTATATCTACTATTTTTATTGGATATTATAATACTACAATTATTTATACCACGATTATTTTAGGGGGTCGGTAATAAGAGAAGGGGGTTGGTAGTAGGAACAGGTATATATCGGATATCCGATTACCGACTCCCCGGTTTATTCTTGTAAATATAATTATATCAAAAATTTAAAATAGCCACATTATTCATTGCCATAATATTACTCAAATTACAAAATTTCAAATAAATATATTTAATATTGAATAAGTTATTACAACTAATCATTAGGGGTCGGTAATCGGAGACTTTCCCCTACTCGAGATGAATTAAATCGAAATAAATGAACAAATATATGTATTCAATAATAAACTCATGAATTATCGTATATTTAATATATACTTCTTTATCCAAATGATTTTAATTTTGTTAAGCTATAGTTATTGCAATGTATCTACTGATGACAATATGGGTCTGATAATAGATAAGCACTTTTAGTTCCAAGGCTGATTAGATGAATGTTGATACTGAGACTAGAAGACTAAACACACATGAACATAGCGCTTTTCATTTAACATAACCTCATCCCTATTAATGATTATCCGAATTGCTGCTTTTAGATATGAATTTGCATTTATGCTTTTATAGTGAGAATGTATTGTAGCTTTTAAAAATGGGACAAAATGAAACTTTAAAAATGAGACCGACACAAAATATTACCTACTTTAAAAATCAAAATCGAAACCAAGCCGTTTCAAAAGCGATCATCATTTACATCACTAGTAGACATACGAATAGAGCTTATCTAACATAATATGTAATATAGTATGTATTTACTATAGTAGGCTATGCCTAACCTCGCATACAAGTCCAATATCTGCCGCAATGCGACCCACAATACCCTTCTAAACAGTTACACAGTATGGTTTCGTGCGCGGTTATGCAACGTCCGCCATTCTTACAGGAGTTTCGGTTTTTACAATCGATGCCGCAATAGTCCGACGTACATATACACTGAAGGGGTGGGGGTGTGTAGGGGTGGGGTGGGGGTGTGTAGGGGTAGGGGTGTGTAGGGGTGGGGGTGTGTAGGGGTGGGGGTGTGTAGGGGTAGGGGTGGGGGTGTGTAGGGGTAGGGGTGGGGGTGTGTAGGGGTAGGGGTGGGGGTGTGTAGGGGTAGGGGTGGGGGTGTGTAGGGGTGGGGTGGGGTGGGGGTGTGTAGGGGTAGGGGTGGGGGTGTGTAGGGGTGTGTAAGTATTAGATTATGATGCCGTATTCGCTATAGGTATAAATAACGATATTTCCTTTATGTAAATACTCTAATCCTACTGTATATACCTATAATATATTATATCACATACACATATATATATAATGTTTATATATTTATATATATATATATGTCCGAGATTTAATCATAACATATTTTTTATAATAACGTAAATTTATCTACCTCTAGGTCATAATTAAAATTAAGGTTGATTGACATATCATTAAATTAAACATATACGTTTATAAAAGAATACCCATTAAAGATAATTATTAATATAATGATTACTTAGTATTAAATATATCTAAATATACATACATATATATAAATTGTAACTACCGAAGATATCATGTTGGTGTAGGCACAATGGCCTTTGTTCAAACACGGCATCCGCCACTCGCAGCGTGCATCTTCCGAGTTCACCAGCAGACAATCGGTATGGTGGGTAGCGTTCGAGTAGGTCGTGTACAGGATCACCTTGGTTACGTCCCAGTAGCTGATGGGGTGGGGTGGGGTGGTGGGGGGTGAAGTGAAGGACGTCAGTGCGCTCGTACGGGGTGGCAGTACGATGTGTGAGCGAGAGCGTACGTACCCGCACACGTACGCGCACACACACCGACACACCGACACACGTACCGACACACAACGCACGCGCATATACTTCGGACATATGGGCAACAACAACAGAAAATAGGCATATTATTTTGAAGCCCTTTAGAAGAAAATATATAAATATTATTATAATTAACAGAAAAAAAAATTATTATTAACATTTTTCTAATAAATATTATTATTATTATATATGTACATTGTACACTATATATTGTACGGTGTACATTGTACGGTGAGCAATCAGTAAGTAGATATATTGTTACGTCGTACATAAGTGATGATGTATACGCATTGATCGATGATGTAATAGTTAGACATAAGGGGTTACGTCACGTTGTGCAGTTCACACTATATATACTACATATATTACAATACATATACTACTATAGTATCGACTATTTTTCTAATGAGTTTCTGCTTCGCAAAATCATTGCTAGTGTTACACGCGTACACGGACTTACACTCGCATGGAAATGTGGAGTATTGTCATTTAGTAACTATTGATTACACTTAACGGCATTGTTTCTTAATTAGTGTATTTAAAAATAATTTATAGATCCGTATTCATAATATTAAGGTAATATACCGATGAATTTACAAACATTTAAATTATGAATGATAGCATTTGAGGATTAATTATTATAATAATAATTCTTATAATAATAATTCTTATAAGAATATGCGTAAGTTTCATTATTTTAATCATTATTTTCTACATCATTGACAACGTATAACAATAGGCTATAACAATAGAAAGCTAATATAGTATATATGCACTATAGGCACGATGCATTATATATGCATTATATGCACTACTATATACGAATGTTTCAAATAAAGATTGGTAATATTTATTTTCATCATTTAATGAACTTATTTTTAATATTTTAAAATATTCATCCTATATATCAAACTATAGTTTTGTTTATGTTAAAACATTTAATATGTTATAGATGTAAAATGTAATAAATATAATTTAATAAATATTAAGAAAATATAGTATTAGATATTTACACTCGATAAATATAACTTATTAAAATAATATAAATACAACATTAATTTAATATTTATTTTACCGTCATGTCATCCTCATAATTTACAAGATGTCAATAATACTACATAATATAATTTCAATATATATATGTAATGTGTATGTAAACTATTTTGTGTGTACATTTTAATTCACTGTTTTATGTATTCAATAACTATAGTTATTTGTATACATCTATAGGAATACATATGTGTACAGCACGTATTACTGTTGATAATTCGTATAATGGATGTATGTGGCTATTATAATTGGGACCCAACCACCTCCAACATATTAATAAGTATTAATTATTAATATGTTTAATAACGCTAATAAAATACTAATACAAAGTAAACGAACCCAAAACATTGTATATCCCTGCAGGTATAGGGTTTGCACTGGTCTTTTTCAATTTCCTCGAGACCATCTAATAGTATTTTCATTATCAATAGTATTATTATTATTATTATTATGTATTCGGAAATATAATTAAATATTAATTGTAGGTATACATATATTAATGTATTACATATGTAATAACACTCTATATGAAGGCATTGTAAGAGAAATAAACAATATAGATAATTATATTTGTTATTATAGATATTCATGCATGTATCCTATATTAACATAGGTAAATTTTATCAACGTAAATGTTAATAAATAATATTATATTATATACTCACACACACACACACACACACACACACACACATATATATATATATATATATATATATATATATATATATATATATATATATATATATATATATATATATATATTAGTTATTGATAATGAATATACATACTTGAAATCGAATGTAGTACTATTAGTAAAAATAGTGTTCTAAAACAATAAGTGTACATTGTATTGATGTTCAGTAAGGACATATCTTGAAACAATGGTAGTCCGTTCACAATTAGCTTCAACAATATCGCGTTTCTTAGTCGTTGATTTCGTTTGTTTATATACGAGTATGTAAATATTATTTAATAATATACAAATTTATTTAATAATAACTTTGTTTTGTTTTGAAATTTAATATCGTAGCTAAGTGTCGTTACTAACAACAACAACTTGTTACTAGGCAATATATAATAGTGACGTTTACGTAATATGAAACAACAAACCGCATTACATCCCAAAGTCCCAGCAAACCATAACAGCAGATATAAATACTTATTAAAGCGGTTTATAAAGCAATTTTAATCAGATTTTCGAACATTCTGATTTAAAATCTGCTTTAATTCGACCGATTTGAAAGTTTTCAAAACATCTTTCTACTGCTTCAATTATTAAATATTAAAGCCTGATTTAATTCTGGCTTAATAATCTCCACATATAAGATATATTTTCCCAGTAAATCTGCTGTTATGGTTTGCTGGGTGTGTCTAATATAAGCATATTATGCTATAGGTTCGCTTCATAATGCAACTAAAAAAACAGAATACAAATCTAATAAACCCAAAATATCAATCCGTAAATCCTATATATAATATGTGTAATGATTCTTTTCCATTCTATTATTCCTATAGGAATTAGTTATAACTGTCATTATTCTTAATAGGTATTCTTAATCCTATTTTGTTTTAAACCTTCTTGATATAATATTTTATTTATTTAATAGATATTATATTTATCAATTTCAGTATGTATATATATCCTTCATACCATCCGCTCTATTTGATCCCACAAAAGATTTATAAATCTTACTTCTTCTTTTCTATCTACCTCTAATCACGAATACCAGTAAACTCGGACCAGGTAAACTCGGACACTTTTGAAGTAAAAATCGGACCACTTTTGAAGAAGATTCGGATCAGTTTAAAATAACTATATATATATATATATATATAGTTATATAATATGAGTTAAAGCATAAAAGTGGTCCGAGTTTTCTTCAAAAGTGTTCCTAGTTTATTTGAAAAGTGGTCCGAGTTTACCTTGTCCGAGTTTACTGGTACCCCTAATCACTAAATCATCAAACTAATTATTTTGTATTCGTTATGTTTGTCTCGTTTTATCTTCGACGTATTATCAAGGACATGTCCTTGGTATTATTATTATCTAAGTGTTATCGTATCGGTGTCTTATTATTATTTTTCCCGCACGAGCGAATGGGTCTAGGTGGCTACGTGGCTCTATTTTAGTGCATAATAAACCTTATATCATCATCATCATATATATATTGAATTGAATTGAATTGATATATATGTACCTATATATATATATAGAGTATATAATGGTTATACTAATTTCACATATTATTATAATATTAATATAATGCCTACATTACAGCCACTGGGACTAATATTCACGAAGTTTAAACAATCAGAAGTGATGAAAACAATTGATGTCAGAGTCTAAGAAGTCGTAATGGGAAAATGAATAATTATAATCTGAATATAAAAATGATGTAATATTAACTGTAATATTTGTAATGTGTTTAGCACGTTACAAAAATATAGCCTTAGTGTTGTGCTTAACACAGATGTAACGTGTATTAGGTCTATCTATAAAATGAATTCTGTGATTTATATATTTTATATTAAATTAATTCTATGATTCTTTTGTAAAAAGTAACATTAATTCTGTGATGCGTTTATTTATAATTTATGACTCGAAAAACACTGTTTTCTTGATGCATTAATAAAATATATTTAACTCATTGGATGAATTTAATATGAACACAAATCAGCATTATCCTAAGAAAATCTTGAAGATAGTTGTTATATTGCCATGTCATATACTTCGTAGTATTTTATCCTATATTTGCATGGTATATACTTATTAAATTTAGTTAAATAAGTTGTTTATCCAAGAAATAAACTTATTTAATATTTTAAACAATTTATTTATATTCTTCTTTAGTAAATATAATCAGTATTTATTATATCTATTATAAACACAAATTACTGAAGGCCTTTAAATGATTACAATTGTTATATAATAATATATTACTAGATAAATACATATCAGAACATTATCTTTGATTATGATATTATTCAACATTATCCGGAATATATTCATGTTCTGGTACTCCATATTTAATGATATAACAAATTGAATTATGTATATATTAATATAATTTATATAATAAACATGTATAGGCTACCTTGCATGATTATTTCTTTGTTTTTTGACTTCAAGAGGATATACATGTAAATCTTCTACTTTAGATTTTATACAAGAAAACTTAACCTCTAAAGCATTTATCTTCCTCTTTAATGCATAATCTATTTAAATTTATAAGCTCAAGAGTATTTTCAAGAATGGTAGTTGGACGCACAAAGCCTTTACTTACTCTTTCTAGTATATTAAATGTATCATTAGCATAGATAATGATGCATATGTATTTCCTTTCTGAAGTATGCTACAAAATTCTATACATTTTAATCTCTGTTCAGAAATTCCAGTTTCACTGAACTCATCCAAAGAAGTTATTATTTGATTATACTTATTATAAAAAAACTTTCATAATTACCTCCTTTCTTACAGTTAATCTAATAGGGCATAGTGATCTTAATTTTTCTATGCTACTTAAGCCATTGATATTTCTAATTTTTATTATATTTGCAAAAAGTACTCCAATTTCATTAATTAATGCAAGACAATCTTTAATTGCTGTACATGCTTGGGCAACATTATTTCATCGATGTATTCCACAATGAGTATAATGAGCTATTGGTTGTACCTCTTGTATCAACGTTTTAACTCCTATAAATTGTCCTTCCTTTTTCGAAGCTCCGTCATATGATTGTCCACGTAGATTTTCTATTGGAAGATTATTCTCTAGTAAACATTTCAACAACAATGAAGAAATTGCTTCCCCAGTTGTTGCCACTACATCAAAAATATGTGTTTAAAAGAAGAAAAAAAGTATAATATCATAATAGGAAACAAACAAAATTATTTATATAAAATATATCACCTCAATTAAATCAATGGTATGTTTTCATAATTAATTGGTATTATACTATATTATTATAATCAATTAAATATATTGAATTAAAATATTAAGTACTAATCTATTCAAACTTCTTTGTGGTTAAAATCCTCATGCACATACCTAATGGACATAACCTTCTGTACTTTTCCTGGAATGTCTTGTGTGTGAGTCAACACACATGACACTAAATAGTCCAGTAATATTTTGTAATAGTTTTTTTTAAATTGAATGTGCATATAAATTAATTTTTTCATTTTGTATCGATGGAGAAAGTAAAGATCGCCTATTCTCTAAACGAACCACTCTTTTAGTAAATGAAGCTCATTGTATTTTTATTTATTAATGCATTCAAATTGCCGTTGCTATTTTCTTTACCCGTAATTGATATATGTTGAGAGGCCAGGCATTTTATTGAGGTTTATATATGATGTAAAGCTATTTTGTTTCTATTTAATTGTCCTTCTGTTTGATTATTTAACAAGGGAGCAATAGCTTTTGTTTGATAAATATTAATACCACGACAATGCAAAACCGACTTAGAATGATCTGAAAAATCTACCAAGAGCTTTTTCCAAATTCATAAATCCTGTATTAACAAAGGCCAAATCAGAACATTTAAATTTTGAACTTTGTTGTTCGTTTAAATGTGAACAAATATAGCATGTTATTTTTATAATAGAAGTATCCCAATTGAGCCACGGATAAGTGTCGAACCATTTATTTTGAAAATTATTATAATCTAAGTAGAAAAAGTAAGTGAGAATAGAGGGCTTAATTATGATTTACTTTTATTGAGTTGGACAATACAATTCAATGTTGGATATAATAATACCACAAAGACTATAAATAGTAGAAATGTAATATTCGTAAAGAATAAAATAATTTGTAGATCTTAAAAGTGGTGGGGATATTATATATTATATCCCCCCCCCCAACTTTTAAAAGTAGGGGGGGTCATGTCCCCCATACCACCCCTTTTATGACGCCCCTATGCCGCATACAACGAGGAACATGCTAAATACCTCACCATCAAATTGACGCTATACAGCTTTAGCAGCAGAAAATCAACAATTTTACACGATTTATCATAATTATTAAAGAAATTGCGAGTCATTATAGTAATGTAAGTGAATTTGAATTTGTATTAAAGTATGATGTACAAATGCATACATTACAAACACAGTGGCGGATTGTCATTCAAATTGGCGAACAAATTTTATCTCCAATATCCATAGAGCTAGAGATAAAATAAAGCTAGAAATTTCTATCTATCTATGTACCAATATCAGTCTACCTAATTCTAATGTCTATAAATAAAGCCCAGAACAATGACGAAAGAATTAAAATATGAAAAGAACTCTTCTCTAAACTTCTAACTGGGAGTACGAATAAAAGTTCATCATTTAGCTAAGTACAAATCATACGGGAATATATAGTAGGATATAGGCTATATAGTAGGATATAGTAGGATATACTTACATATATGTTATCATCATTTCACAAATAGTAGTCTATTTTATTTTCTAATAAATTATAATATGACTTATTAGTAATAAGTTATTACACATAATGTTTCTCGTAGTATTTGTATATTATTGTAATCTATAGGCATTCTATATATAGATGTATACTTACTTTACTTTTACTTTTTTGTTTACCGACTGCATCAGTGCGTGAGAAATCGGCAGTCCGTGGAAGGGAATTATTGAGTGGGATGGAAGGCAAGGGAGAAGTAATACGTCTTAAGGTGGCGTTTAAAGGAGGAAGTTTGTGTGTTTGTTCGTAAGTGATTGGGTAGGGAATTCCAGTGGTAAGGGGCAGAGAGGGCAAAGGAGCGTATATTGGAAGAGTAGAGTTTGTGTATACATCTATAGATGGGTAGTGGTAAGGATAAAGGTGTTGGAGGAACGGGTCTGGAGTGGAGTGATGGGTGTGTGTAGATGTAGGAGGGAGGCAAGGTAGTCAGGGGAGTTGTGGTGAATAGCTTTGTGGATGGTCAGAGATAGTTTGTACTTTATGCGGTAGGGGACTGGCAGCCAGTGTAGTTGTTTTAGTAGAGGTGTAATGGAGTTAGAAGAACGACGGGGAAGTAAATGGACACAGCGAACTATAGCGTTTTGGAGTCGCTGTAGTTTGAAGAGTTTGTATTCAGGGAGGTTAAAGAGAAGGGAGTTGCAATAGTCGAATAGGGGGATGATGTAGGAGGAGGCAATGGTAATATCGATGGGGAGGGGAATGGATCGTCGAATTAAGCGGAGGCAGTGTAGGTGGTAGTGGATGGATTTGTGCATATGTATAATATGGGAGTCAAGGGAAAGGGTGGTATCAAGATGGAAGCCAAGGTTTCGGACGTGTTGAGAGTAGGTGGAGTGAGGTGATGTCGAGTAAGATGGGGGTGGTTCAGGGAGGGTGGAGGAGCGTAAGTGTAAGTGGAGATAAATAGCTTCCGTTTTAGTGGAGTTAATTTTTAGGGAGTTGGAGGTAAGCCATTGGTGTATGGACTTGATACAGGAGGAGAGTCAGTCAGGGGCATAAGTTGGGGAGTCTGTGCAGTTAAGATACAGTTGAAGGTCGTTTGCATAAGTATGGAAGGAGATGTCAGGGTAGTTAGTGAATATGTCAAACATGGGGAGGAGGTAAATATTGAAGAGAAGTGGGCCGAGGACAGAGCCCTGGGGGACACCGTGGGTTATGGAGCGGGAGGGGGAAGAGTGTGTATTCATTGTTTACATCGTAATAATTATTCATAGTATCATTATATTTATAATTATAATAATATTGATCCAAGGCAGAATCTATATATATATATATTACATAAATAGTATAAAGATTATAATAAATTTAAATTAATATTAAATAAATCCTGTATCTGACATCGATTGTATACTATAATAGTAGACAATGTACTATGTATTTGTATAATTTATAATCTACTACAATAATATATATGGTGTACTTTATAAATAAGAGTACTTACTTACTTACTTACTTACCTACTTACCTATTTATATTATACGAAATAAGTATAATATATGTATTATAGATAATGGAATCTATTTTTCAAATGTACCTACTTTTTAAATATTATCGTATCGTTTCGTAAATATATACATATAAATATATACATATATATATATATATATATATATATATATATAATATATATTATATTATATAATATTATATATATATATATATATATATATATATATATATTTATATATCAACTTTTAGTAGACATCTCGATTATATAATCTCTGATCGATACTTAATAAATGTACAACATTCTATATATATATATATATATATATATATATATATATATATATATATATATATACTGGTATATTAATCGAGTTCCACGTCATGTAAAACACGAATACCAGCTTAATGGTTCTGTATTAGCGATGACGTAATACATCCGGGTGTGTGTTACGCAACACTACGCACTACTAGTAGCACCACCAGACGGATAGATGGTGCGTTATTATAGCTCGTATCAGATATAGAAACTAAACATTTTTTATGAACAAACTCCTAATGTAATCCTATATCTTAATGCTCCATATTGCTTTCAATAGAATACGCATATATAAATAAATGGTATATGTATATATATATATATATATATATATATATATCTCTCTTTTAACATTTAAATGTATATATATACCATTATATATAGCATTATATCATTATATATATATATATATATATAAATATACATATATGTATATTTATATATATATATATATATATATATATATATATATATATAATGATATAATGCTATATATAATATATTATGTGAAATATAATTAAGTATTCGGTAATTGTGTATACATCTGTTATTTTATTTTTGAAGGGTGTGTGAGTAATTAATTACACTGAATATCACAGGGTATATAGTATATACATATATATATATATATACTATATACATATATATCACACATACAAATAATGACTAATGTATACATATAGTATATAGTAAATGCATACTACACATTATATAGTATTTATTCCACCGAAATATTGTATATATATATATATATATATTTATCATTATATATTTGTAAATTATATCCTATCTATATATACATATATGTATATATGCATATATATATATATATATATATATATATATATATATATATAGATCTTATAAGATCGTTAGTGGAGAACAAACATTTCACACGTAACAACAATATTGTTGTACATATATGTTTGATTCTACTATTAATACAACTAATTCCATACGTAGGTATATATACCTATAGGAATGTTTCAATTACATCACTATATTATATAATTTTAAATTAGTTTATCTATTTTTTTCTTTCACGTTTTACTATTCTTAATTTTATCGTTGTCATATTATTGTAGTATTATATTATTGGAGGGTACCCTCGTTGTGAGTATAGATTACAAGATAATTTCTGGTATTCTCCTTTGAGCAGAAATTGTATATACTGCATTATATTTTATTCTCGATAAACTATATATTCAATTCAATATATATATATATTCCTATAACCATAGAGAACGAAGTCACTTCTTCTCTATGGTCATCATTATACTAATTCTATTGTAATTTGTTTTGTTTATATAGGTTTCCTACTCAAATCAACCCCTCTTCTTTTGTTGGATAGATAAAAATAGATGTATCCTAAATATGTAGATGTGGGGGTGTCAATCTAAACATTAATTTATAATTACTAAAGTTGACTGATCGAAAACATATATTTAGTAATATGTGTATATTATATATAGACCGGTCTATAGGCCTATATATATATAAATATAATATATACGGATATAAATATAATTTATATCCGTAATAGTATGTTGAAAAATATAATGTTCTATATCTACGCACGGCGCGCGCGTATTAAAAATGTTTATTATCTTCTCATAGTGAATACTTTATTATTATTTGTTATAATTTATTATACTTTATTATAATATATATATATATATATATATATATATATATATATATATATATATATATATATATATATATATAGTTTTAATTCAAATATGAGTATTCTGCTTTATAGTTTTTTTTAATAATGATTATTGATGACATTTATAGAAAATAAGTTTTAAAATATCTAATCAGTTTTCATTACTATTATACATCTATATAGAATATCGTTATTTGTAATTTATAATTAATATAATCCTTTACAAATTTCAGAAATTATAGTTATAATATATCTGAATCGTGTTTAATTTTAATTTTAAAAACGTATACATTTGTGTTCTCGTAAACTGGTTAACATTCCTTTAATACGTTTCACTGGTATCATTTATTTAATAATTTATTATTCATTTTTATTTTTTTAATTAGAATTAATAATATATAAGAAAATAGAATATATAAAAAAATACAGTAAAGACAAATTAATTTTGTTTATATAAATAGTAACAAATATATTTCTCAAATAATTCACGGGTCCCCCAAAATGTTGGCCCCAGGAAATTGCTCTATCTACCCCTCCCCCCCTTAAGCCAGCCCTATTAAATATAGCTGATATATATTTGTATATATATGTATAGGTATACATGGGTGTAATACAGAAATTATCAGTCATAGCACCGAACCTGATAAACAAAACATTCAGGAGATCAGTTAGCAGGCGATGGATAGTAAGTTAATACATGTATCATATACATGGATTAGCGTTAGGGTATCACGTGATAGGTATCTAGGCAAATCAGCGTATACATATATGTATATATACTTATGGGTCTACTTATAAGTCTCGCTAATTGTACCTTAGTCTAGTAATCTAGTAAGCCTACTTAATTATACCTACATAATTAAACGTACTTATATCTAATGATACATACGTATACACACAAGGTGCGTCGCACATGTATGTAAGTATAAGTAACGGTATGTATTGATATAATTTGATGTGACACCCCCACTGAATTTATATGTATATATATATATACATATATTGATATTACACCCACCGCATTTATATATACACACATACATATATTGATATTACACCCCCGTAAGTTTAGTTGTATTCGATACACATCTCCAGATATGGTGTTCTTATATTTAGCGGATCGTTTAGTAGGTAACCTATATAAGTAGCTACACCTACCATTAATAACTGGTGTGTATACTCGTGAGTTATGTCGCGATACAATATATTACTAACATTAATTATATTCCAAATGTAATTAAACCTCCTCCGTCAAAATGATATACGATATGTATCCATATGTACATGGTAACATAACAATAACACTATAGTAATACTAAATATATACGGTATAGTATACCATACTGTTAGGGACGCTGCAACAGGGGGGACGAGGGGATATGCGCCCCACCCCCCCCCCACTTTAAAATCTAGGGGGACCTCCTATGTATTGGTCCCCCCTACTTTTACCACAACATTTATTTGTATTGGCTGGTCCCCCTACATACATAATCGTTCCAGCGCCCCTATATGCAGTACATATACCTATAAATGATTACATAATAGATACAACAAAGTATAACGTAAACACTATTCTATCGATTTCACTTTTTGCAGAAGAAACTGAGATCGGCTGCCCATCTGCGCATCCTGTTATTCAGGCACACCGACATTTAATCTGGCCCTGACCAATTCACGGAATAGATGAATACTTGAAACTTGAATCGGTACTTCATAAATATTCAATAACGATGACTATGATCTTAATTATAATAATAATTGATAACTATATCACGACCCCATACTGTACAATTGATAAGTATAGGGGAGAATAAATTAAATTATATCACATATATTATCATGTTATCTAACTAATATTACGTATACATATGTATAATTTTTAGATATAATTAACAAGGTTGCGTAATTTCAATACAATATTTTATTAATTAAAGTTCATTCAACCCCACCAACATGTTGGTGAATTGCCTGCAGGGTTAAACGAACATTTACATATTATCAACAACATCTATAGATTAATTATAATTAAGATATTTGAAGATTAAATGAATTGTAATAGTGGTATGATATTTAGTTAATAGAGACGTGTGTTACTTTACCCTGTGTAATACGGACACTTTAACCAAAGATTTTGCGAAGAATGTCCTTGGAAAAAATATTTTCTTAACTATAAATGGTCTTAACATTTTATGACTCAATATTTATATTCAAAATTACAATATATTAATATTATCTGATTATGGATATAATTGTGATTTTAAAATTGTATTTAATATTGTTGTTCAATAGATAAGGGGGTGTCCGTATTAGGTACCCATGTCCGAATATGGACACCCTATATACCACTAGATAAACGTATATTATTGATGAACCAATCAGATAAATTACAATTAAATTATTTATAATAAATGTTATGAATAATTTAATATAATTTAATTAGTAATTAATTTATTAATATTAATTATTTTATTAATTAATAATTACAACGTGAAGTATCTAAATAATAACATTTTTAGATTTAGCTTCATTGGTGGTATTATAACATACGCGATTGTTATGAAAATAAGAATAGTTCACACGCTGCGCGCTTGTTGGTTATATATAACCAATATATATATATATATATATATATATATATAACCCTATAGGGTGTCCGTATTAAGAAATTGGGGGTGTCCATATTAGGAACTTATATGACCTCTAGATATATGCTTATAACTTAATTAATATTTGATAATAAATATAGCAATTATGTATATAATGTTTAGAATGCTTAATTTTTAATAATATATTGTTATGTTTTATATCGATACATTTGTATATTCTTGAAAAGGTAAGTTTAAGTTGAAATTTTTTTCATAAATTCAAAAAAGTTATAAAAAAATCAGTTTATTGGATACATCAGAACTATTTGAATAATTAAAAAATAAAAAATACTTATTTAGACTATTTATATAATTATGAATACGTTATTCATTAAACATTTTTTGTAGGACTTATGGTTTCTGAGAAACAGAGAATGTATCTCTCTGATTCGGTTACTGTCCGTATTCGGTTACTTTCCTCTATTATTTATGTTAAACATTTATTTAATAATAGTTAATTATTACAAAAATCGCACAGCTTAAAATTAATCGAGTCACCTGTAAAGTGTACATTGTACATTGTACACTGTACACTGTACACCTAGGGCAACCATTGTAAACAGTGGATGCGTTGGAATGAATCTTCAGTGTCATCGTCAATAATGTCGGTGCTTATAATATAAGATATAATATCATTCTCGCTTATATGAACAGTGTTCATATAACCCCGTTGTTTATGGTGCATTTAACCATATTTCAAATATTGTTATTGTTTAATAAAATTATAATATTTATGTATTCAAATTTTAAATTAATTTTCTATGAATATTAACTTAATTATATATAAATATAATAAATATAACGTGAAACTAAATAAAATTATTATAAAATATGTTATAATGGTATTAACTTCGTATGGAATTGTTACTTTTAATGTATTTTATATTAAATGCTGATAACATTTTAATTACCTATATTAAATAATAAAAATAATGTCCGCTAATGTAGCAACTATAGTTCTCTATAGAGATGATAATAATTGTCTATCAAAAATAATAATTATTATAAACATACAATATTGATCTCAGATAGCTCATGCAATAGATCTGTTCATACAACCCCATTATCCCCTACAATATAGTGTTTACTTATCCATAGTATAGTATAAATAGTATATATGTCGTTTGCACAGCGATATATATATATATTAGTGCTGTAAAATTTCAAATCTCAAATATCAAATCTCAAATCTTTTTTTTTCGGTTCGGTTCAAATCTTTAATTCTCGGGTATTTGGAAAGATTTTATGGTCTCAAATCTTAATTTTAAATTTAATTTCGGTTCGGGTATCATGTCGGGTAATTGTTCGGGTAACGATCAATTAACATAATTATGTAATAAGTTTCTTTCAACTATTTTAAAATATCCATTACAATTTATAGATTAACTATTAATTCGATCATCAGTTGTGCCACCTATATGATAATATATTTAAAATATAATAATGTTATCAAGGACACCGTTTTCTTGATTTATTATCCATTAATAACATTAATAACAATATTTAAAAATGAATACGTAGGTTACCTATATTCTGCCTATATTCTGCCTATATTCTGCATATTGAAGGAATATCATTAGATAAAGTTTAGATGATTTATACTCTGTATTGATGTATATAAATGTTAATTCATAAACCGTTTATAACTATATTTGTCTACAACTACATTTTGAATAAATATTTGACACTTTGGTATATATATATATATATATATATATATATATATATATATATATATATAATACTAGATATATCTACTAGATATATAGTCTAAATATAATATTTATATTTAGCCTTCTATATATATATATATGCATATATGCTATAGCATATATGCCATATATGGTGTATATAGTATATAGGATTCCTCTTACACCTTTACTAAATACTATATACTGATATATATGATTATTAGAATTGTAACATATTCAATAATTCAAGTAATTAATAATTATTTATTGTTAATTATTCAATTATAATTTATTAATTAATAATATTTATTAATTATTATTATTAATAAATATAATTAATTATATATTATTTTAATAATTATTAATTATTTAATTATAATTTATTAATTAATAATTATTTATAAATTAATTATTATTATTATTAATTAATAATAATTATTTATAAATTATTATAATTATTTATTAATTATTATAATTATTTATTAATTATTATAATTATTTATTAATTATTATAATTATTTATTAATTATTATAATTATTTATTAATTATTTTAATTATATATTAATTATTATAATTATTTATTAATTATTATAATTATTTATTAATTATTATAATTAATAATTAATAATTAATTAATAATAATTATTTATTGATTGATAATTTATTTAAGCAAATACATAGCCGAAAATATAATCGAAAGTATAAAGTATAAATATTTGCTAACGATAACATACGTTATAGAAATAAATAAAGAATAATACGAAATTAAAAAATTAAGGAAATTAAAACGTTTTACAGTTACCGTAAAGGTAATTATTAATTTATTTATTATTATTAATATTAATTAATTAATGAATATCTCATTTTTTTCTTCGTTAACTTATTTTAAAATATTATTAAATTCTCGAGAACATATCTAAATATGAGAGATTTGAAGTTCTCGAGAACTTGATATTTTTTTAAAGATTTGAAGTTCTCGAGAACAACAATTTTAAGATTTTAAGTTCTCGAGAACAACCAACTATTTGAAATTTTACAGCACTAATATATATATATATATATAGCTTGGTAGGCTATAACTATCACTGATAGTCTATCAGTAATGATATGAGCTTCAACATTCGTATCAATCAAATATGCAATAAATCTTATACAATTACTAGTATGAATGAATGAATGAATTGGTTTATTTAAAACACCGAATATAGCGAAAGCTCTCACTGGTGTATAGCATAGTCTAACATAACGTGTGTATAACATTATTTAACGAAAAACAAATACAAATAAACGAGTTGATTTTAAGATTAGTAGTTAATAATATATAAATAAATCATATCTGAATACAAAGGTATTATATAGAATTAAAGTGATTCTTTAATTTAGTAAATCATATCTGAATACAAAGGTATTATATAGAGTTAAAATGATTCTTTAATTTAATATTAAAACAATACGAAGATTGGATCTTGGGTAGATAGTACGGTAGAATATGCAATGTAGGAACAACGGAGGTAGACGAGGAACAACGGAGGTAGACAAAACAACACTTAGTATAATGTGTAGATACATTGTAATACATTATTACAAATGTACATCAACATATATGTTGTAGTCTACCGGTAATGCGAGACCTCGTTTGGAATAGACTTCCCCTGTACGGAAACGTGGTGATATATTTATGTATCGGAAGTAAGTATATTATAGAAAATGTCCTAATGACTTTCACGAAATGAAATGTATATAAACGTAATCTAGCGATAAGCAAATATTATCACAGACATATCTCTTAAGATTAAAATTACTCTCCCGCCATATATATATATATATATATATATATATCCTATATGATGTAAGACATACATCGAGGTTATGTGTGCTAGTACCTATTGTTATTGTATAACTAGTAAGGAGACTAGTTTATAACATCCATTAGGGGCGCTGGAACTATTTTATATGTAGGGGACAAACAATTAAAATAATTTTTCCATAAAATGTTGGCACGCAGAATTGAAAACACAATTAGTCTTAACCCACGGCAAAAAGCTTTTGTTCGAAGTGATGGTATTGCTGAGAATATATGTTTACTTAAATCTATTATATATCAGCATAAAAATGCATTACGCCCATTAAAAATGTGTTTTTTAGATGTTTCTAAAGCTTTTGATACATTATCTCACAACTCAATTGTTGCATTAGCCGAAAGAGTAGGGACTCCTAAAATATATACCAATTATATCATGCATACTTATTCTGATTGTTCAACTCAATTAAAATATAAAAATGGAGTATCACCTAGTATACCAGTCAATCGTGGAGTAAAACAAGGTGACCCAATGTCTCCCGCTCTTTTTAACTCCATTATAGATTATGTAACTGATAATATGCCAGGTAGTATTAATTTACAAGAAAATAAACCATATGGCATTTGCAGATGATCTGATTTTATTTTCGAAAGATGATGTAATGATGCAAGATCAAGTTGATCATGTTTTATTTAGACTAACTCAATGTGGGTTAAACGTTAACAAATCAAAATGCGCTACATTGAATACAATTATTAACCCAAAGAAAAAAACAATTGATATGTAACCCATATAGTTTTATATCTATTGATAATTCTACAATTAAAGCGCTAAATATAGAAGACATTTATAGATATATTGGCATCAACATAGGCGCTTTGGATAATAAAAATAATTCAATTAATGATGACCTCACATCGAAACTTTTGGCAATATCTAAATCTACTCTAAAACCCCAACAAAAATTTGTTATGCTTAAAAATCATATAATTCCAAGTATGCGTATATTTAAATTCAGTAAAAACGATGGACAGAAGTATTCGGTCGTTCGTCAGACGTTGGCTTCGACTACCTCCAGATACTTCACTCTGTGTATTCTACGCCCCTGGTAGTGTCGGTGGGATAGCTATCACTCGTCTTTTTCTGGCAATACCGGTGCTGCGGCTAAAAAGGATTTCATCCATTAGAAGGAATGATGACACTATTATCCAAACTCTTCCCGATAACGTTATTCTAAAATGGTCTACATCCTCGATTATACGATGAATATACGTTTATTGATAACACTTCCATAAATAAATATCATTCAATATATTTATTTAATTCTGTCGATGGCAAAGGTTTAGAATTAGGCACGCATAGTCCTTTTATTAATAATTGGATAACTTCTCCTATAAAGATATTTTCTGGTCGCGATTTTATAGATATGGTAAAGCTAAAGCACGGTCTACTGTATACACATTACAGATGTAAACGTATGTGTCCAAGTTTAAATACAAACTGTTTAAGGAGAGGGTGTAATTATAAATATGATTGCCTAAATCATAGTGTGCAGACCTGTAGATTTAATTATAATAACATTATTCACAGGCATAATTATGTTAA
Source organism: Osedax fenrisi (assembly GCA_964019155.1). Taxonomy (NCBI): domain Eukaryota; kingdom Metazoa; phylum Annelida; class Polychaeta; order Sabellida; family Siboglinidae; genus Osedax; species Osedax fenrisi. The sequence goes on along the minus strand of OZ025239.1, from coordinate 18,018,375 downwards.
CAATCTTTTAATCACTCTACTGAATAAGTACAAATTTACAACTATATTGGAACCACACATACGAACACAACTTGGCTTACGCAACCCTGACTTACTGGCTTACCGAAATGACATTGTTTATATTATAGATACGCAAATTTCAACTGATACAATAGATACCGATACTAATTACCGACACAAAACTGACTATTATAACAAACTTGAAATACTCTCCTACGCAAAACAACTTACTGGTGCAAAGCAGGCTAAATTAAGTGCCTCTTGTTGGAACTGGCGTGGTATACCCTCATCCCTAACGTCTAAAGACCTATATTCGTTAGGCCTGAGGAAGCATGATATTACGCTACTCATTATTCGTGTCATGACAGGCAGTCTAAATATTTATCGCAAATACTGCTGCAATGGATTATTGTAAAATCCTTAATTATCTGGCCTCTCCCTTGCCTACTTCGTCATATTTTTATTAATATGTTTTCGCTAATAAATGGGATAATTGGCTCTGTTTATTAACTAACCATTGTCCGAATATATATATATATATATATATATATATATCCTATATGATGTAAGACATACATCGGGGTTATGTGTGCTATTATTGTTATTGTATAACTAGTAAGGAGACTAGTTTATAACATCCATTAGGGGCGCTGGAACGATTTTATATGTTACCTGTTACCTGTTACCTAATTGGTTTAGGCACTTCCATCAACTTCTTTATTGAAGTTTTCGGACGTGCTTTCAATATATTATTGGGCAAAAAGGTATGTTTTTAGCCTTATTTTGAATGTTACAGTTGAGACAATTGATCGGATATGGTGAGGTAGATCATTCCAGATTTTTGGAGCATGGATGGAGAAAGATTTATGTTGGGAAGATATTAAATGTAGTAGAACTGGAGTTTTTAATTTGAATTTGTTTATGTGTCTTTGTTCGTAAATAGTTGTGTTGGGAGTTAGTAAGTTGGCAAGATAGTCTGGTGTGTTATGATGTGTAGCTAAATGTATGGTGAGTGCAATTTTGTAAATTATACGGGATTTTATTGGAAGCCAATGTAATTTGGTTCTCAAAGGGGATATATGTTGTCTGGAATATTTAGTTATGTTGAATATAAATCTGATGGCTGAGTTCTGAAGGCATTGGAGTTTATTTATTATAGATTGTGAGGAGGCATAGAGACAGGAATTACAGTAATCAAGGCGGGGAAGAATGAGGGATGTAGCGAGGAGTTTTGCAGTATTAAAATTAATGAAGGGTCTTATTGTTCGTAAGTTGTGTAGTATGTAGTTAATTGACTGTGATAGTGATTTAGTCTGGATGTTGAATTGTAGTGTTGGGTCGATTAATATACCAAGATTTTTTATTTTATTAGCATAAGAAATACTCAGATTGTTAATGGTAATTTGTGGTGGAATGAATATAGTGGTAGATGTTTTAATATGCATTGATTAAGTTTTAAGACAGTTTAGTGATAATGAGTTCTTGGTGAGCCAGTTATGTATATCAGTAATGCAGTTGTTAAGTAAATTTATGTCATTGTCAGGATCTACCAATCTACAGTGTAACTGTATGTCATCAGCATACGAGTGATAGTCTATAGTGTGGTATTTATCAATAATTCTAAATAAGGGAAGTAGGTAGATATTGAATAGGAGTGGACTAAGGACAGATCCTTGAGGTACTCCATGAGTAACTTTACGAGGTTTAGAGATTAGTGAGTTTATACTAATTTGGTAAAAACGATCAGTTAGGTATGAGATGAACCAATCGAGTGCAGAACCAGAGATTCCGATAGAAGTTAGTCGATTTATAAGGATATTATGGTCAAGGGTGTCGAAGGCAGCTGATAAATCAAGGAGAATGACCACTGAACCATGTGGTGATGCAGCAGATAGGTGAATGTGATTAAGGATATGTATTATTGCAGTTTCAGTACTTTTGTTCTTGGTATAGGCACTCTGATATGGGTTTAATATATGATTTTCATGGAGATAAGAATTTAATTGACAAGCAACAACTCGTTCTAGGGTTTTGGAGAGCATTGATAAGTTGGAGATTGGTCGGTAGTTCGAGAGGATTGATTTGTCAAGGTTTGGTTTTTTTATGATGGGTGTAACATATGCTGTTTTCATGTAGATTGGAAAAATGCCTGAGGTAAGTGAGTTTTCTATTATTTCTTGGTAATAAGATGCTAGATAAATGTGGTACTCATTTAATATAGAATGAGGAATTGGATCTAGTTCGGAAGATGTATTTACTGCACTGAGGAGTTTTTCAATGGTAGTAGTTGATGGTAATGTGAAGGAGGAAAGGGAATATAGAGGTAGATTATATGGTTCATTGAGTGGTGTAGGGAGTGATTTAATTATATTCATGACTTTAGTATTGAAATATTGGTCAAATGTATCTATTAGCGTTGTTATGGGTTCATTTGGTAGAACACGTAGTGATATTCTACCAAGTAGCTGGTTAGAAATGGAGAAAAGTTTCTTAGAATTAGTTGATGCTTCTTTTAATAGATTATTGTAGTATTATTTCTTAGACTTCTTGAGTAGGGTTCTATATAGGCTACGTTGTTTGATAAATATATTGTAATTATTGAGAGATTTAGATTTTCTCCAATAATTTTCATATAGTCGTAATTTGCGTTTTGATGATGAAAGTTCAGAATTAAACCATTTGCAATTTGGACGTTGTGTTATATATTTATATTTGATGGGGGCAAGTTCGTCAAGGGTTCTTGATAGAGATGTTTCTAATTTGGATACTGAGTTTGAAAATTGTGTGTTATTAATTTTTTTTAGAGAATTCAGTGATGAAAGTATTGGTGTCAATATTGTTATATTTTCTATATTTAATATTTATAATGGGTCGAGTTGATCTTGGTGAGCTAATATGGAAGAATACTAAATGATGATCAGAAAATAGATTCTTTATTGAGTGGGAATTGGTGAGGTTAGAATGTGCATGGGAAATTATAAGGTCAAGTGTATTGCCTGCTATGTGAGTTGGGGATGTTATATGTTGGACACAGTTAAATGAGTCTATTAATATATTGAATTACCTGGTATAATTGGTGTCAAGATTAATTGGGATGTTTAGGTCTCCGAGAATGATAGTATGGTCAGTGGATGTAGTCAGGAGGTGTTCTAATTCAAGGAGAAACTTAGGAATTGACTTATGAGGTGGACGATAGATAACTATGATGGTGAATTGACGTGAATTAGCCGGGTGAAATGTACAAGAAAATGATTCTGAGTTTTCTAGTGCGAGATCAGTACTGTTTATTATATTAATATTTGTCTTATATAGGATGCCAACACCACCACCAAGATGGGGGCCGAGTCTATTAAGTTGTGCAAAACTTAGATTATTAATATTAAGGGATGCAGATATTGCAATATCATTATCCTTAAGCCACGTTTCTGTGAGACAAATAAGATCAAGGTGAAGGTCATTAAATAGGTCAAGTGTGTGATCAATTTGATTGCGTATGGAGGAAACATTAAGGATGGCTGCATTAATCTGAGATTGTGATGTATTGTGAATAAATGGTGGAATTGATAGTGTGGTATCTATTGAGGTGCTAGGAATTGAGATTGTTCTGAGATAATTAGGTCGAGTGGTTGAAGGTCATTGTGCAGATTGATGTGATGATTGAGAATCACTGATTGATGAATTCAGTGATTTAATATGTAATTTATATGTATTGTAGGATGTGGACCATGTATTGTATGTATCATTTGATATATAAATTGGGTTATTATTCCAGTCTATATTATAATTGAAATAAAATAGCGAAGTTCAAATGAGTTAGTAAAGTTATTGAAGGTACATTTGACATTAGATGGGGCTAGGTTATATTTTGTTACATGGAAAAGAACTCTACCACGTGTTCGCTCAGTGTTAGATCGTTCAGCACGAATGTATAGGTGATTGTATATTGAGTTACTGCGGATGGATGGAATTTTAGAGTAGAAGTAGGAACACTGACTTGGTGTATTAAAGAACATAATAACAGTTGAACCAACAAAATTATATGAGGAGAGAGCATATGTAGGTGTATTAGTGTAGGTGAGTAATTCTAGAAGAAACTCACGAGATTTTTCGGATGGTCGAATATGCTCAATAACTACAGAAGAGGGAGACTGTTGGTTAGATGAGTAATGACTGGTAGTGAAAGATGGATTGGAGACTGGTCGAAAATGCATATTGATGGGTAATTCTAAGAGGCTAGGGATATGTGTAGGTGGTGGGGGAGGGGGAGGAAGGGGGATTGAAGAAGGAGGGAGAGATGGGGAAGGGGGAAGAAGGGGTATCGAGGGAATGACAGGAATGTTGGTTTAGTACTTGTAGTTTGGTTTATTGTTTTTTAATTGTGATGATATATTGAGTAGGGATAGGTCCTGTTGGTCAAGACGGGTTGATATATCTTTAATAAGGAAGGGAATAGTATTTAGTAAGTCAGTCATTGTAGTAGATAGTGGGGGGATTGTAGGTGATGGAATGAGGGAATGTTTTTGGAGGCAAGTTTGACATGAGAATATGAATGAAGGAGATTTCAATACGCTCACAACATGATTAAGTACTGCACTACTTGTTATCCAATTATAAGGCAAGCTGTTGTGAGCGTTGAGACATTTAAAATGTATAGCTAATTTACATGAACAGGTGACAACGTTTGTACATGTAATTATGGAGTTACATTGACTGCATGTATTGGACATATCGATGTTTAATGTAATTAAATATATTGAAATTAAAAGTAAAAAGTTATAAATATCTAAATGTAATGAATACAGAAATGTAAACAAAATATAATAGAAAAAGTGTAACGGTTCAGTGATTTTGTAAAATTTATTATATATAAATGATATAAATGTAAATAAGTTGAGAAGTTATGAATGCAAATTATAAATAATAAGCAGAGAACAAAGAGTATAAGTTCATAAACAATATATGTGGTAGTTGGATTATGATGACTTATCTTATTGTTCGATTGATGGGATAATATTGTGAGATAAGTTTAATTTATAATAGATAAGTTTTAATGTTGACAGATTGTAATCAGGAAGTAATAGTGTAAGGTAATAGTGTAATATGTAAGGGGGACAACCAATTAAAATAAATTGTGTGGTAAAAGTGGGGGGGGACCAATACATAGGAGGTCCCCCTAGATTTTAAAGTGGGGGGGGGCATATCTCCCCGTCCCCCCTGTTGCAACGCCCCTAGTTGATGCGGATCACATCATCTAATGCATTGACTAGAAACTCAGAGATCAGTCAACACTGATACCCCCTTAGCGATAGATCTAATGTTTCTGGCGGTGTCTTTGTAAAAGAAGTATCGGCAGAATGGAAACAACTACCTGGATCAATATTCGGGATCGTAATTCTGTAACTATTTTTAGAACCAGGGTTTCTAAATACCCGAATGCACTTAATCTATTTATATACTTCGTGTATTAGTGTTATCTTAAGATGAGAATCCAATAAATCAGTAAATAATGGTTTTGACGATAGTCAGCTATTGTTTCTAATTTATACGCCAGAATACGTCACCAAAGCTATACTTAAAGACCCCTCAACCTTGTGTACTTGACCTTCACCCCAGGCGCCTTATAACCAGACACATGCGGCCTACTTATAGTCTCAACACACTTTAATAACTATAGTACCATAACAATTTATTTGTTATAATGGATGTCACTAGATCGGCCACCCCCTCGAGGCACGACGTGCCTGGAACGTATATTATGCAATACTAACATAGATACGTGTTTATTTCATTTATTATGTTTGTTTCGTGTATTATTTTATTACTTATTATTTTCATTTCTCCTTTCTATTCAGTTCAATAAACTATGTAGAATATATCATACATAGTATACTACGCTATTGGTATCATTTAGAAGTTGTACTGTATTATTTATATTGAACTATTGAGTTACCTGGTATTAGCTCATAAATAGTAGGTTGTCCTTACAACTAGTCTATTTAATATGTATTAAATTATAATATATACATTTATATTTAGTTATATAATCTATAAAGATATATATATATATATATATATATATATATATATATATATACGTTACTTTTAATCCCGTGACGCATGCATAGTAGAGTGAATCATATCGCTTGCAACAACAACAAATCTTCTCCGGCGATCTCTATCCTTTACCTTCGACTTTACCTTGTATAAGTATTGTATTCAAACAAAAATGTCGGCATACGTGTCAATATTATGAGAGTTATCTTCTTTTGATAGTAGCTAGCAGTAGGGGCGCCTCAACAGGGGGGGATATGTCCACCCACTTTAAATTCTATGGGGACCTCCTATGTATTGCCCCCCCCCCCCCACTTTTACCATAACATTTATTTTGATTGGTTGGTCCCCCCTAAATACACAATCGTTCCAGCGCCCCTAGCTAGCAGTGGTTCATATTTACCTACCGGCCAGGTGGTTTTAATACGGGCCGGGTGAAACATCCAATAGATGGCGAAAGTAGTTATCATTTTTCAACCAATCAAATGAATTGTTATATTGATGATACAATTTTCACGCTATAAGAATACTTAACATGCATACTTCAATTTATTTCAGTGATTTAAACTAATTTACACAATAGTGAACTACGGCAACCTACTAATGTAACCTACGTATCTAGTAGATACTATCTACGTTATTTCTATATATATAGGAATAAAATAAATAATAGATTACATAATTTGATTTAAATAAGTGGTAGTAGTAGTAGTAGTAGTAGTAGTAGTAGTAGTAGTAGTAGTAGTAGTAGTAGTAGTAGTAGTAGTAGTAGTAGTAGTAGTAGTAGTAGTAGTAGTAGTAGTAGTAGTAGTAGTAGTAGTAGTAGTAGTAGTAGTAGTAGTAGTAGTAGTAGTAGTAGTAGTAGTAGTAGTAGTAGTAGTAGTAGTAGTAGTAGTAGTAGTAGTAGTAGTAGTAGTAGTAGTAGTAGTAGTAGTAGTAGTAGTAGTAGTAGTAGTAGTAGTAGTAGTAGTAGTAGTAGTAGTAGTAGTAGTAGTAGTAGTAGTAGTAGTAGTAGTAGTAGTAGTAGTAGTAGTAGTAGTAGTAGTAGTAGTAGTAGTAGTAGTAGTAGTAGTAGTAGTAGTAGTAGTAGTAGTAGTAGTAGTAGTAGTAGTAGTAGTAGTAGTAGTAGTAGTAGTAGTAGTAGTAGTAGTAGTAGTAGTAGTAGTAGTAGTAGTAGTAGTAGTAGTAGTAGTAGTAGTAGTAGTAGTAGTAGTAGTAGTAGTAGTAGTAGTAGTAGTAGTAGTAGTAGTAGTAGTAGTAGTAGTAGTAGTAGTAGTAGTAGTAGTAGTAGTAGTAGTAGTAGTAGTAGTAGTAGTAGTAGTAGTAGTAGTAGTAGTAGTAGTAGTAGTAGTAGTAGTAGTAGTAGTAGTAGTAGTAGTAGTAGTAGTAGTAGTAGTAGTAGTAGTAGTAGTAGTAGTAGTAGTAGTAGTAGTAGTAGTAGTAGTAGTAGTAGTAGTAGTAGTAGTAGTAGTAGTAGTAGTAGTAGTAGTAGTAGTAGTAGTAGTAGTAGTAGTAGTAGTAGTAGTAGTAGTAGTAGTAGTAGTAGTAGTAGTAGTAGTAGTAGTAGTAGTAGTAGTAGTAGTAGTAGTAGTAGTAGTAGTAGTAGTAGTAGTAGTAGTAGTAGTAGTAGTAGTAGTAGTAGTAGTAGTAGTAGTAGTAGTAGTAGTAGTAGTAGTAGTATACTATAGATACTATATATATATTACTATAGTAGTATAATTGAATGTATATTATTTGTAGTTTATATATTTAAAATATGAGGGTGAAATATTTAAGTAGTATTAGGTTATTATTTAAAAAAATTATTTGATCTAAACCTAAAATATATACAAGTAACTACACATCTTAAAATTAATTATATGTATTGTATTGTATTTATTATAATTAATGTGTGTAATTTAATTTATTTTAATTTAAATTAATTTTTTGAACACAAAATATGATAATTAATATATTTGTTATATATTTAATACGGAAATATAATTATTAAATGATCTTATTATCGATTACTAATATGTATTATTATCAATATATTGTGAGGGTATACTTAATAGATAAGTGATTATATATACTACTTCTATTTCTACCGAATACGTCTACACCTAATACCATCTAGCAACTGTTTAGCGTTCCTAGATGGTATTAGGTGTAGACGTATTCGGTGAACATGTTTCATTAATAAAGTTATATTTATAATAAATATATTAATATGAATATCAATGTAATGTTAAAATATATGATACATGTAAAATATATTTATAAAAAAATATCGATTTCTATAGAAATCAAATGAATCAAAATGTATTGCATAATAATATGTTGAATTGTATGGCGAATTTTAATTTTATTATTGATTATTAATAGAATAGTATTTAGAATTGTAAATATAAAATAAAACTTGTCACTGAACTATATGTTATAGTGTGTGCCTATATATCGAACAGCGTTAGGCACACATAATATATATATATATATATATAATATTTATAGATATATAATATTTATAGATATGTGTATACACATTAATAATATTACGATGCATTATATATGTCTATATATATATTGTACAGTATGTAGGATATAGAGAATTTAACATTACTAAAATATAATTAAAAAATATAAACTAAAAATATAAACTAAAATTAATAATTAATTATATATGTTTTGTATTAATGAATATTATTCAGTGAATACATTTGAATGGTGTATAAAATATAAAATAAATAATAAAAGAAAATTTCGATAAATAAATATAACAATAATTTATATGAATAAACAAAAATGTTGTTAAAAAATTGAGCAATATATAAATATTATAATCTGACTAAATTAAGTTAGATGAAATAAATAAAATAGAAATAACAATGAAAAAAGTTAACAATAAAATGCATTAAATACATTAAATAAATTATATTATATAATTCTATATTATAGAATATCGATAGAGCGTAACTTTAATTGTTCTATCTGACGTATAATATGCTGAATAATGTAAACATTCATACGTATGTATTTCTAGAGACTGTGTTACATTTTATAATTATTTTCTATCAACTGACTTAGGAAATTAGTGCAACGGTGAAAATATATACAACCTATATGTAGAATAATATGATATAAAATCATATAATAGTGAATGGAAATTAGGAATGAGATAACATTCATTATTTATTGACAAATATATATATATATATATATATATATATATATAATTATTATAAATTATGTATTATAAATAATATCATATAATCATAAACATATAATTGTATACATAAACTATTTACCAAGCATATGGTTTATAATATTAATACCATAGAAATAATAATACATTGTATAAATTATATATTATTAATACACACATTAATAAATCAGTAATTCATATTATAATTACTTCAAGTGAAATACATTATTTTTTTTTATTTTTTATTTTAAAATATTTTATTGACTACAAAATCACGTGGTGGTTATGGGCGTCATGAGAAGGAAACAAAAATAAAATAAATAAAGTACAATAAAAATAAAGGAAAAGGGAGGGTATACCCATAGGTTACAATGTTAATAGGTGCGTGGAGAGTTTACATTTAAATAGTGACAAGGATTTCAAACACCTAATGTCATATGGTAGAGAATTCCAGTATTTTGGAGCTACCACAGAGAAAGCAGATTCAGAGTGAGCAGAGATAGTCGAGCGTTGCACAATTTTCATCGTGTGACATTTCCTGCTAGCTCGACTAAGGGTATGCATACTGATCAATTCAGCTAGGTACTCGGGAGATGTATCACCTTATGGGTGATGCATAGTAGTCTGTACCTGCAGAGATACCTAAACTTAAGATGCCGAGTGATCGCATTAGAGTCGATATTTATACTATTGAAGAGAATTTCAGTTTATATAGGGTGCGTATAGCACGTCGTTGTATCTTCTCAAGTTTAAGCATAAGCTTTATGGGTAGATTGCATAGAAGTGAGCAGCAGTATTTGAGTCTACTGAAGACTAGCGAGTGTATTAGACTTTTAGTCATTGAAAAAGTCAATTTATTACGTGATTTTCTAATATTGTAAAGAAAATAGTTGACATTGCGAATCATTATAGATATGTGGTCAGAGTAATCTAGGTGGGAGTTGATGGTGAAACCAAGAGTTGTTATGGATTGTGATGTAGGGAGGGCTAGTAGAAAGGGGTGGGTGATGATTAGGGGGTAGGTAGGTCTGGAGATAATTATGGTGTCAGTTTTGGTCATGTTAAGTGAAAGGGAATTATGGGAGAACCAGTCAGTAAGTTCTGTGAGGCAGTTAAAAATAGACAGTTGAATTGAGTTGGAGTCACAGGAAATGGGAAAAGAAGTATAAATTTGTAGATCATCTGCAAAGAGATGGTAGTGGATGTAAGGATATTTACGAAATATGGATTGTATGGGTAAAATATAAATAATAAAAAGTAAAGGACCAAGCACGGAGCCTTGTGGAACACCATGAGTGCTGATAAACGGGGTAGAGAAGGATGAGTTAATTTTAACTGAAGAGGACCTTAAGGAAAAGAATGACTTAAACCAGCTGTGTACTTGACCATGAATACCGATTTCATTGAGTCGTAAAGAAAGAATGTCATGGTTTAGAGTGGCAAAGGCACTGGATAGGTCAAGTAACACAAGGTAGCACGGTGCTTTGTTGTCAAGGGATATTAGTAGATCATTAATGATAAGATTCAGTGCTGATTCAGTGCTCCGATGGGGTAAGTAAGCACTTTGAAACTTATCAATAATTGAATTAGTAGTGATATAGTGAATAAGTTGAGCAGATACAATTCGCTCTAAGGTCTTAGAGATTGATGAAAGCTGGGAGATGGGTCGATAGCTCGACAGGTTCGAGTGGCTAAGGGTAGTTTTTTTATAATTGGGGTGATATATGAGTGTTTCATAGACTTTGGTACGATCGATGTAATAAGGGACGCATGAATGATCATTGTTATGGGTTCAATTAGCAATGGCGAAAGGGTACGAAGTAAAGTAAGGGGAATAGGGTCGAGTGGGGAATTGTATTTTAGGGATGCCATTAGAGAGAGCACATATGGACGAGTAGGGAGAGTGAACGAGGACCAGTGATTATGGGAAGCTAGTGAATATGAGTTGAGCGTGAGGAGATCAACATTCACATTGGGGAGAGCAGCGATGATATTCGACACTTTATTCTGGAAGAAATTAGCAAAGGAGGAGCAGAGGACTGTATCCGGTTGGTCAGGAAGGTGCCTGGGTTTTGATTTACTTACTAAGGTGAATGATAAGTTATAGGCTTGCTTAGAGGAGGTACCATATTTACAAAGCAAGTTAGTAAAGTATGATGATTTAGTGGATAAGAGTTTTTTCCTGTATAATGGGCGACATACTTTAAAGGAACACAGGTCGGAGTTCATTTTAGAAGAAGCATAAATGGACTGTAGACGACGAAGTGCCTTTCTCATATTGGTGAGTTCAGTGTTGAACCAGGGGGATTTGGGATTATTACGGTGGGTAAGAGTAGTTGAGGGAGCATAAAAGTCAAGGGAATTAGATAGCGCCGTGTTGAAGGCGTCAAAGAGAGAGTCAGGGTCAGAGAGCGGAGATGTAATATTATTCATATGATCAAACACGGAGTTAACAAACAAGGGTTGATTTATAGAGGAGATGTTTCGAAAGTATCTTGGAGGTCGAGTATTGTGCACTACTGTTAACTGTAAAACAAATAGGATAGCGAAGTGATCAGAGATTAGAGTGCTTTGGGTGGGAGAGGAAATTAAATTGGAGTCAGATGGAGATAAAACAAGATCAATGATGTTACCATTAGATATAGTTGGGAAATGAATGTGTTGTGTTAAGGAGTGCTCAAAAATAAGTTTCTTAAGAGAAAGGGAAGCATGATTATCAGTATTCACTTGAATATTAAAGTCACCAAGAATAATTGTGTTGTAAGAAGACATGGATTCTAAAATGGTAGAGAGGTCATTAAGGAAAGACCGAATGCTGGATGATGGTAGGCGATAGATGATTATAAACACAATGGTAAATAGGGAGGGGAACTGAATGTCACAGATCAGCATTTCACAAGTGGAGAAATTAGGGGTGGAAGAGGAAATAAGCTTGAGCTCAGTGAAGAACAACAGGGCAAGACCACCACCACGGTTAGGTGTGGGTCTGTTAGCGAGTAGTAATGTGAAGCCATTGGGAGTTAATTGAGATGCTAAAGCAGAGTCATCATGTGGTAGCCAAGTCTCGGTGATAGCAGATATGGAGCAATTAGAGTCAATGATTAATTGAGTGATTAAATCTACTTTATTCCTGACTGATCTTGCATTAAGGAGTAGAAAGGAGTAGTTAATGGGAGAGTGTGTATTTAGTCAATTCAAAGGTTTAACATTAGTGCGGGAGGATTTACAGAAAGAGTCATAGGATTTAGACCAAGACTCAATCTCAACATCAGTAGGCAGGTAGGGATTCGATTTCCAGTCAATTCTACCAGAGGTGAGGGGGGATCGAAGTTGATAAGTTCGTCTATAACATCTATAGATATTTAAAATCTACGTATTCGACTTTCTTTCACAATTATATTACAAATAAACAATGCACATAAATATAATTGTTGCCTCTCTAGATATATAGTATATGCCATCTCGAAGAGCTAACAATAATTTCCGATCTCACTAATTTTAGATAATATTAATTATATTAAAATTTACATTATGCTTTAATACTTATTATATTACTTATTATATATCATTATATATACCTATTATATTATATCAATTATATTTCAATATAATATTTATTATCGATTATAATCGATAATTACAGATATCTATAGATACCAATTATGATTTTTAATATTTAATATTATAAATTTAAAATGTATACACTGATATAATTATAAATAATATCACATTTACAAAAGTTATATATAAATATATATATATTTATATGAGTATCTATGCATATACATATTTGGTTATATATATATATATATATATATATATATAATACAATCGTACATATACGATTACACATATACCCTATCATATATTCAAATATATGAACAATATTATAAATACATATATATATTTAAACATATATGTTATATATAATATGCCTTTATATATCAATACATATGGATATTCGTATATGAGTATATGTGTATATATGTATGTATGTATATATATATATATATATATATATATACATATTATGTTAATATATAATATATACGTGAATACGCACACATATATGTAACTGTATACAGTGTAATAATAATATATATTATAATCACCTAATTGTAATTTCTATGATAATAATGCACACATTCATTATAACCACTCTCATAATAGTTCGATCTATCAATAAACGCATATATTAATATTCGAAATAAAGAAACTTTATATCGATGGTATGAATATACGCACGATGTCGCACGCACTTATATTACATTTTATTTCAGTGATATGATATTATAGTAACATATAATCAAGCATTTTCATTGGTCATGTGGCCCGTATTACTAACAATTAGGTGGCCCGTATTGCAAACATTTGATACACCTGTAAAATAACCACTCACACACTTAATATTGTATATAAAGTAGAATGTATACATTTACATTCTTCGTATTTAATTAAACTTTCCAATGGCGCTTTGAAATATTTAATTAATAGTAGATTTATAAACGAAAATGGTTGATAAATAAATTATTATTTAGTAAATTTTCATTTGTAAATTATTTTTTGATATAATGATCGATATTAGAATTATGAATTATGAAATTCAAATATTAAAATACTCATTAATAATAGAAATATGAAACTGAATAAATCTTGTATATATTTTTTTTTGATTTGAACAATAGTTACTGAGATATCGCAGTGGCCCGTATTACACACTGGCCCGTATTAGACATAATTCCCCTATAAAGGGTTATAGTTTTATATTAAAATAATGGGGAGATTACTCGAATACTGACACCATAGCAATAAATAACAATAACTTTATTATTTCTTAATAACATATTTCCAAATTTTATTTATATATAGGGGAAATATGGGTAATGTGATCACTTTTAGATAATGTTGTATAACTTTATAAATATTAGTTCTAATTCGATACTTTTTTCAATATAGATACATCTTATGATACGTAAGAGGACTGCCTAATCATGTTGTCATGTTATCGTATATAATTAAAATTATTAAGGTGACCACATTACCTTCCATAGAAGGTAATGTGGACACCTATTGCGGGTAATGTGGCCAGGTATTAATCCATTAGATGGCATTACTTTATATCAAGTTTAGTCCAATACTATCACATCAACTATAGTTGATTATATATAATCTTAAATAACACATGTAATTGTGATACATTACTGTTTTTTAGTTTAATTAATAATATAAATTACTATAGTAATTAATAGTATACCATTAAACTTACTTATCATGTTATTAATATGGAAAACGCAATTTCATCAATAAATGAATGTATGTTCATAACTATATGGAGATAAACCACCTAGATAAAATAGTAATCTAGAAAGTTAACTAATTTATATTATATTATTTATTACCTATATATATATATATATATTAAATAATATAATATATATTCAATAAATAATTTATATATTTATTTTATTCTTTATAATTGTGTTAATAGATAATTAAATATACTACATTAAATTTTAAAGTTTATAAACTTTTATAAACTGTTACATGGTATACCCAGCAAACAATATATTCGACGCTTTTGGATGCACTGCACCTAAAAGTTCCGGAATTAATTCGTCGATTTGATGACAATTTGCGACTAAAATCCTTTTGTACATTGTACGCTGTTGTGCCCAAAAGCATCGAGTTTGCGTCGAATTTGCGACGAATTCAATATGATTCGGAACTGAAGCGCCCAAAAGGGTCGAAAAAGCGACGAATATATCGATTCGTAATCAAAGCGTTCAAAAGCGTCGAAAAAGCGTCCATAAATTCTCAAAAGCGTCCAAAACCGTCGACAAATTGTTTGCTGGGTAGTTTTAAACTACTAGTTTACCATAATTATAATATGTATGGAAATATATGTGTATGGTTAGGATATAATAGATGTTGATTCAATAAATTTTTCCTATAAATCAATCGAAGTGGCCACTTCTGGGTATCACGCTATATACACTATATAATAATAAATATTACTCACTACAATAAAAGGATTACACACTTTGTTGTAATTAAATAGTTATTTAATATCCAATTTTAATTTTCAATTTATATTATATATTAGTTATTTAATATATGTTTTACTAAACTTTTATTTCAATTTTTTTTAAATAAATCCATTTTTTTTTTTTTTTACATAATTTTTTTTCATTAATAGATATACAAATAATGTTCACATATTTGAACAATGCTTACCAATGCGCATATTTCATGTATACATTTTTTTTGATTGGACTTATAGTTTATGAGATACGCCATATGGCCACATTACCCTTCAATCCCCTACACTATATAATAATGAATATTACTCACTAAACTAAAAGGATAAAAAAACATTGCTGTAATTAAATATTCCTAAATCGATTTTTTGTATTAGACACACCCTTTTTTTATTAATAGATATACAAATTAATTTTACTTATTTCAACAATGCTTACCAATGCGCATATTTCTTGTATACATTTTTTTTAATTGGACTTATAGTTTATGAGATACGCCAGCTGGACACATTACCCATATTTCCCCTATAGTTATATTTCCCCTATGTGTATATTATTAGATATATCTTTATTAATTTAATGAATATTATTATAACGCACGAAAATTATAAACAAATAAAGCAGATCGGTTATATAATTTAACAGGTATCCATATTACTTGCAATTAGGGTGTCAGTATTTTGAAAATGTATGTTCCTTAAGAAAACATTAATAACTTTGCAACAAATTATGAAAAATATAAAATCTTTTCTTCACATTGTAAAATTTAATTAGATCTATAATACGTATACGTCTTAAACTATAGTTTAAATATTTAACATTTCTAAATTTGTAAACTATTGAGAATCGATAGTGTACTTAAAAATGTCATAAAGTTAGAGTTGTAATGAAAAAATCAGTATACGATTTTTTTATAATTAATTATTAATTAATAATGCATTATACCTATAGGGCCTATATTGTTTATAATTAAAAAATATAAATATAAATATTTAAAAAAAATTATACTTAGGTAGGTATACCTATAGTATACTATATTAATTAGAATTATATTGATTAATATTCCATACATTAATTATTTTTTGATTGGAATTATATTTTAGGAGATATCTATAGATACCTATAGGGTGTCGATATTACGTGCACGTCAGTATTCAAGTAGGCAGTTTCAAGTAGGTATATATATAGCAGTAACTCTCCCGCACTATTTTAATATAATAACTATAAAGTTTAAATTTAATATTAATAATAAATATGTATCAGTGATACACAAACAGCTTATAAGTTGATATATATCTAAGTCATATATTTTAAAGTTAAATCCGAATCTATTTTGATTGAATATTATAAATTACATGGGGTCTGTATTGGGATAATGTAGGGGTCTGTACTAGGAAAATCACATGGGTTACTTTAATTAAGATATATTGGTTAATAGTTAAAATTAAATTATTTGTATTATGTTTATAACAATTTAATTTATTTACAATATTAAGCATAGGATGACGTTTTCTTTTAATTAATAAAGTATTTACAATGATTTAAAAAAATGTATTTTCCAAATATGTAAAAAGTAAAAGCAGAATATTATATTATATAAAATAATACGTGTAGGATTGAATATTTGTTAAATCAAAATATTATTCATATTACCTTACTAATATTTTATGTATATAATTTGTACCTAATCCTAAATAATTTGTCGATATATTTTATAGTTACTGATATAATAAGGATGGGGTCGGTGATTGTAGATTCCCCTAATTAGTTAGTTATCCTATACGGGGTTGTATACTACTTTCTTTATATCGATTCTTGTAAGCATTTATATAAATAAAGTGTATAATAAATTGAATGTAGTGTAATAGGCCTATAGGCTAAGTATACTTTGCGGTAGAGACGTGATATCTTCGAAAAATATAGGTTTTACTATAATAACTAACTGAAACCTACTACTAAATTTTAAATAGTGTATTTATATTTATATTGATAATTACGACCAAGTTTAATGTTGACTATATATGTACTAAAAATAATATGTTTATATATATATATAAACATCATATCAACGTTTCTAATAATTTTGGTTTTAAGTGTATTTTAGTTGTTTTTGATATCATACTATTTTATTAATACTTGTTAATAAATGTATATATATTATTTAAATCCAGATATATATAAAAGACAATGTTATCTATTTCGACGCCAATTCTTTTGTAATATTTAACCTATTATATGACTAATATCCAAGAAAAATTTACAGTTTCATTTTATTTATTTATCAATAAAAGTGCCATTTTCATATCTATGTTTTACATGTATTGCAATTGCTTACCCACTTTTTTTATATCAGTAGTAATATGATATTTTATATATTCTATATAGGGAAGAGTACTCTACTATCGACACCCTATATATATCCTAAAATATAATTCCAATCAAAAAATAATTACTGTATGAAATGTTAATCAATATAATTTTAATTCATATAAGTATAATTTTTTTTTAAATATTTATATTTTTTTAATTATAAACAAAAAAATTATTTTTTCGTTATAACTCTAAATTTATGAAATTGTTGAAGTACAATATCGATTCTCAATCATTTGAAAATTTATATATTTTAAATATTTTAAATACATCGTATAGATCTCTAATTATATTTTACAATGTGCCGAAAAGATTTTGTATTTTTCATAATTTGTTACAAAATTATTGAGGTTTACCTAAGAACATCAGCGTTATTTGTTTATAATGTGCGTGCGTTATGATGATATTCATAAATTAATAGACATACCTAATAATATACACATATACTTGGAAGTGATTCTACTTGGAATTAAATAGTCTCTCAGAAACCATATAAAACTCCAATGTAAGTACAATATTCGCATTATGTAATTTAAAACTTAATATTTATAATATAATATTAAATATTAAATATTTTCGAAAATTAATTATAGTTAAACAACGTATGAATTGCTTGTGTTAACTAAAAGTAACAAGCATTTAATTCTGATTGGATAGTAGATATTAAATAATATATGGTATATCTGAATATCGATATATTTAGGGTGTCGATATTATTATGTGCCAATGTATCGGTATTCGAGGCAGTGCCTGTAATAGCGACACCCCTGTTATCTCAGAGTTAAACAAACTAAATTAAATTTTAAAATAGCTATTATATGTATATATCTACTTAATACTTATATGTAATATCTGATACTATTAGAAAACAACGACTAAGTTTCGCAGGACATTGTTGGAGGAGTAAGGATGAACTGGCTAGTGAACTACTACTATGGAACCCAAAACATGGTAAGAGATTCCGTGGCAGACCCAGGAAATCATATATAGATCAGTTAAAAGAAGACACAATGCTTAAGATAGAAGAACTTCCGACTGCAATGAATGATAGAAATGAATGGAAATTACGTGTTATGAAATGCCGAGCAAGCTCGACCTGGTAAGGTAAGGTAAGTAATACTTATAAATAAAATTTGGAAATATTTAATTGAGAAATAATAAAGTTATGGTGATTTATTGTTAGGGTGTCGGTATTCGAGTACTCTCCCCTATATATATATATATATAGTATTTCTTATAAAATTGTTTAATTTGAAGAATAGAATACTTCGAAATACCAGCAATATCTGTAATATAAAACATTCATTGAATATAATATAAAATATTTATTTATAGAATCATGTATATACAAATAACGAATACAAATGGACCCCTCAATAAGTCGTAGACTTGTACATGTTATAAATAACTGTGAGGGGCACAGAACAATACACACACAAATATGTAACATTTTTTATTTTTGTTTTGATTTATGTGGTTTTTTTATATTGGTTTATTATGTTATTGATGTTATTGATATGTATATCTCACTTTCCAGATTTTGACTTTTCAACTGACATAGACCCAGGCAATATACATCTTAATTTTAATAATAAATAATATTGAAAATAAATGTACTACTATTTAAATATATATATATTACACCTATAGATGTTTATTCACATTTATATGGATAATATTGAATATTGCCCCGTTTGTTTTGATTACGATTGCTGAGGTCAAATTTAGAATATTTTAAATGTATGCAAAGATTTTCCGAAAGAAAGATGTGTCACTCTGGTTAATTTGTGAAAAACTACGCCATCTGCAAACTGTTTATATGTAAACTTGAAAAATATATCACAATTATAAATGAAATTTTAGGTATATTTTTGAATACAATATAAATTGAATTGTTTCAAGAATATAACATTATTTTATAATTAGAACTATTTTTCTTAAAATATACAGTCATATTCATGAACTATGATCAATCAATAGGTTCATTTTCAATGTAAAATTATACATATTTTGTAAAATGCTTTATTATGTAACAATACTTTTTGACAATTTGCTTTTGAAATTATTTAAAACGATAGTATTGAAAACTATATTTCAAACTATTACAGCATTAAAATGTATTTCACGTAAATAGATACAAATGACATATCTTTGCTTAGCTAAATCATTGATGTAGTATATTTTAAAATTATAATAACAATAAATATATATATATATATATCTTATAATATATACTACATGTGCATTTTTTATATAAGTTTATCATGTACACTAGTGTGTCAAATATCGAAATGAGTATTTTGAATTTGACTTCATATATCATAATCAAAACAAACAGATATTCGATTAAGACCATTTACATAGCCGTATATTATTATAAATTATATTTTTAATATATGGCTTATAATTAAATTATTAATAAATCATTTTTTGTTCAATAAACATTAAAAGAGTGCAAGAATAATCATATTCAAGAGCAAGATTTTATTAAAATTGATTGTGTTCTTTAAAATGATGTATATATAAAAATTAACAATGAGTGACTAAAATATGCATTTTAATAAATCTACACAAATTGTGTATAGCTATACTTAACTCACATTCAAAATATGGGTTTACATTAACATTTTAGGTATCTATTTTGTAAACATATATATCATAAGGTACATATTTAGTATTATTGATATTATTATTTATTTGCCAGAAAATATAAATACAATTTTAAAAGCCTATATCTCAGAACTTTATTTCTAAATTTTCAACTTTTCATGCATTTAATGAATTTTTATAAACATTTCAGAGTATACTATATATATAAATACTGAATATGTAGATATTTTTAGTAAAGTAAATTAAATGTATAGATAATTTTATTAGAAAATCTAGTAAAATAAATCACTTTTATTTTAAAATAAACTATGTTCAATTTTTATCGTCAGAACTAACTATTTATATAGATATGAATGTTATCTATAGTAAAAAAAATTATTATTTGAATAATCAGAAACTGTGACACAATTTTAGTATAGCCATTTTGTCCTTATTTGTTTACATTTAAACTCATTTATGAAGGCATCTTAACAATACATGTGCATTAGAATTTTCATTTATAATTATAATTTAACTTATAATATTTATAAATAGAAAATAAATTTTATTATTTGTAAATGTGGTTTGTATTTATTTTAAATAAAATGTAAGTAATATAATTTGTAGAATTTAATATATACATATGCTTATAGTGTAGATATATACATATATTTATACAATATATAGTGTAAATACTTAAAGTTATAATAAAAAAGACTTTTAATTAAATCATATTTAATTAAAATATAATATAACAGATTGTATAACAATTAATTATTGATATTAATCGTTATGATATATATATATATATATATATATATATATATATATATATATATATATATATATATAAATACTACATAGTATGATAAGTAATATTTATAAGGTCACGACAATATTGAATTAGTGATAAATAAAGCTTATAATACATATTGAAAAAGAAATAAATACTATTATACAATTATATTTATAATAATGTTTCTGTTCTTAGAACAAAACAAAGCCCCTGCGCGAAGGTAGTCAAACCTAACTTCTCCAGAGGGAATTCTGTGCATTTTGTAATGATCGAGGCAACATATCCATGATGTACTGTCGCTGTCTAGCTATATCGGATGCTGTGACCTTGGTTTGACCGGTCATGAAGGACGGAAGTTGACCAGCCCTGGCCGAAGCCTGAAGCTGTGCGAGTTGTTGCTGAGCCAGCAGATTTTGAGCGTGATGCTGCCTCTGCTGCGACTGCAAATGAGCATCTTGTTTATAGTGGTGGGCGCTTGGAGGTCGCATCCTGTCCTCTATTTCTTGTTCCTGTTGAAGCGCTTTCACGAAAGCGGATTTTAAGCGATTCGTGTGTTCCTGTTTCAACGCCGCCTTCTGATTGGACGTCACGCAGAGTTCACAGATCACTGATTTAGAGCCGGGCTTATCTCTCTTCCAAACGGGAGTGAAGTCTGTGTCACACTGCACACACACGAATGGATTGAAAACGTATCTCACTTCTCCTATAATTAAATGTAACGTTAATATAGAGAGAATTATAGGCTTCTTTTTTTTTTAAATGAATCAGTATTAATTAGGGTTCACACCACATTCTTATAGGCACCATTCATCAATTTTATCATTTAAATTACTCCTTAGTTGCTCAATAATTGCTAATCATAAAAATTAGCATTCATAACCAAAACAACTCATAATCAAATATTAAGGTAGCAAGAGTGTGTTCGCAATTACCATGCTAATTTTAGCTCTAGCTAAAACGTAAGAATACATAATTAATAAAGATAAGTAAATATTTTTTATTTTATCCAATAGATATTATCCTATTTCATATAAGTTATGATATTTTATAAATATAAATTATTTCACATTATGTAAACAAAATAGTTTTAAATTAACATATTTTTTATATTTTGTTATTATAAATATGCAAGTTTAACATAATTTATTTTAATAATATAAAGTATAATAAAGTATCCTTTATAATATATATATATATATATATATATATATAGTGCTACATGGAGTAAATTAATGGAGTAAAAATTTCAGATAAATATATTAAAAAAAAAGAAGTATTAGGCTATTTAATATCATATGCTTATTAACTTGGATAAAGTAAAAACTTGAGATAATGACATTCAGTATTTTAAATAAATAATCACAGAAAATATATATTAAATTTACATATACGAATTACTGAATAAACAATTAATATATAATGGTAAATTTTTATATATATATAATAATGAAATAATTAGTACTATTATATAGTATGCAAATTATAGTTATAATGTGATATAAATATACATATAATCTTAATTCGATTGATCTCGTAAAACACCTTATATTGATAGAAATACTTTAAAACAATTTAAAATATTTTACAATGTGATAAATAAGATACTGAATTGGATGTGTAATACAAAAATATTGACAAAATTAAATAGTATACATATTTTAAAGCTAGCTTGCTCCTTTAAGATTATATATAAATATATAAATAAAATCAAATCCCGACACACATATGGTACCAGGGATGGGGTCAATTACGTATTTTTATTTGAATGATTAATCAGATATGTATTTGTATTTCTATTTGATTGATATATTTAGTGTATTTGATCAAATATACTCAAAATATATTTAATTAAATAGAACCAACATGTTATAAAGAATTTTAATGAAGTTCGTTAATTTATGAATGTAAAAAATTAACAGATTTTTAATATTTAAATTTATAATTTATAAAAAATATATCAAAAGAATAATAATGTAATGAATTTTTTTGAAATTATATGTACAAGTAATATTGAAAGAGGTAATTTTGTAAACATTTCATAATAATTTGTGGATAACTTTAAAGTATTGTTAAATAAAATTATAGTAATATCATGTGTATACTAAATGTGTATAGGGAGATACTATTAACATTTATCAATATAATAATATTAACAACTATTATTAATAAATTTGATAGGTAAATTGGTAAATAGATGAATATAATGTATTTAATTTATATGAATTGTAGATCAAATTAATCTGGGATGACTTGCGAAGTAATTTTAGATGATTTTATGTAATAGTTAAATATCATTTTGAATAGAATTAATATTATTAATAAATGTTTATAAGTTAATATCTTATCATGGTATATCTGATATAACACTTTTAATGACTTAATAATATTAGAGATATATGAGATATATGAGATATATTAATATATTATATAAATATAACATAACATAAAATCATCGATATAAAGTTGTGGATAAGCAATTGATGTAAAATATAGTTTCGCGAATTGCACTTTTCTCGATGAATTAACAAAATTTCATTAGCGATTTTGATTGGATAATGGTCATATTATATATTTCAAATATTAAAACAGTAGATTCTTCTATCTATATCTATAGATTTAGATTTTATATATATCAATAAAATATTACGATATCTTTAATTTAAATATATTTAATACACAAAATTATGAGGAATATTGATATGTTGTTTTTTTAATATAGATAGTATGGTTTATACGCGATAAGAGCGGCCAATCAAAATTAACCAACATATATTTAAAAAATAGACCGCAATCAAGGACACATGTCCTTTGACTTATACTGTCAATCAAAATACAATATAATAAAATACGAAAATAATTTTTAAATACAAACTAGTGTAATACTAATTGTGTATATTACACATATGCATACATGTTTATTATAATGCAAATATACAATTACATATATATGTATATTACACATATGCATACATGTTTATTATAATGCAAATATACAATTACATATATATATATATTATTGGGTTGTAGATACTATAATATAGTATATTTGTATACATATATGTGTGTTTATACTGTATATAGGGACACATATTATGGGAACCAACGCCGTCATGCTTCACTACACTCGTTCAACGAGTTGTTGTAATATAGTTATCGTTTATCGATTGATTTATTTTTATATAAAGTTATATGCTCTTTATATTCAGTGATTAGTGATGCATTTAAATAATTTGCAATATAATTTATATTCATACGCGATTATTCAGATATAATACGTATACCCATATAAATAACTGTGTGTGTGATTAAATTACAATTATTACTATCAGAAATTACTTGATTATAATTCGAATATTTTACATACGCATGATATCGATATAGTTTTAGAATGCCCGTTTAATTTCAAGTAGAACCAATACATTATATATGTATAATAATATAATCCATTGATATGTTATCCGTTATAGTAACTGTTATTGTACCTTGAAATTTAATAAAAAATAAAATTTATTAACAAATATTTAATTGTACAGTTACTATAACGGATAACATATCGATGGATTATATTATTATACATATATAATGTATTGGTTCTACTTGAAATTATACGGGCATTCTAAAACTATATATATCATGTTTTCGTAACATATTCGAAGTAGAATAAAATAATTTCTAATAGTATAAATTAAAATTTAATAAAAAATCAAATTTATTAACAAATATTTGATTGTACAGTTACTATAACGGATAACATATCTATGGATTATATTATTATATAGTATCTACAACCCAATAATACATCTCTACGTAATTGTATATATGCATTATAATAAACATGTATGTATATTTGTGTATATTTGTGTATATTTGTGTATATTTGTAATATACACAATTAGTATTACACTAGTTTGTATCCAATGGTTTGTATTTATAAATTATTTTCTATTTTATTATATGGTATTTTGATTGACAGTTTAAGGCAAAGGACATTTTTCCTTGATTGCGGTCTAGTTTTAAAATATATGTTGGTTACTTTTGATTGGCCGCTCTTATAGCGTATACACCGATAGTATAGAAACTTGATCATTATCAATATAAATATAAATGAATAATAATAATTTGAAATTTAGTAGTAGGTTTCGACTGCAGCACCTCTATCGATAAGTGCCATACACTACATTCAATTGCTTATCCACTTTCTTTACATCGATGCATCAAATGTTATAAAATTATATCATACTTTTAATATTATATTATAACTATTTTTAATGTCATGAATATTAGTATTACTATATATCATACAGATTCAATATATTTTTATTTGCAAATTTTACTCGCGAGATATATTTTGGTACCTTGTATTTTAAATAATATAATACCTAATGAAGGTAAATTGTTCAATGAATTACACATGTACTATATATTTAATATTACTAATATTTTTTTTAATTTTGCATTAGGAAAAATAAAATAAATATATTATATGAAACAACAAAATACTGTTGGATTAGTCATAGATTTCAGAGACTTCAGTATTAATATTTTATAAAATACATATATATTATTCTTATATTTACCACTTTAATCAATAACAAATGGTATATCTAACTATATACATTTATTAAAAATGTTATTAATATTAATAATGATATTTAACTATTATTCGATAATCAAATATATTGATGATCCCAAATTCAATCACCCAAAATATTTTATCCTAGATTATCTGTATCTATATTTTGTTTTTTTGAGTGTATTTTTATTTGTATTTTAAAATAATACATAAATATGTTTATTTGTATTTAATTTTGTACATAAAAGTATTTGTATTTGAAAACGGTACTCGACCCCATCCCTGATAGGTACACCCATTAATATATGAATATGTATCGTGTATACATAATGTACACATCATACATATATCCAGGGGTCGCGGTATCTCTATAGATACAAATCATAGATTTATATTTGACCTAGATCAGTATTGCTATATCTCACTAATGTAAAATTCTTCAACAGACATGTTGCCTCGATTAAGGTAACTTAAGATGACCGACCATCACATAACACGTGCATTTAATAATAAATATTCAAACAAATAATATTTATATTTAAATACATTTGATTTTTTATATTTTTTATTTTTTTTATACAGTGCATTTATATCAAAATAAAATTTATATTTATTTATATTATATATTTATAGTATAAATTTTATACTGCAATATAATTGCATCATTTAATTTGATTAAATATTATTTATATGTGATGGTCGGCCATATTAAGATACCTAATTCGAGGCACCATGTCTGTTGAAGAAAAACCACGTGACTACCATTCTAGGTAAACTATAAATCTATGATACAAATACACATATGTCCAGGGATTCCAGGTATATCTATAGATATAAACACACATATATTCCGCCATATAAAAATTTTAAATAAATAAAATATTAATTATATTTGGTAAAATATTTTATAAAAAGCGTATTAAAAATATTTATAAAAAGCGTGTCAATGAATTGCCAATCACTAATTGCTCGATGGTTATTGAAAAAATGGAACATGTATTTACGTACAAATGTCTCCATAAAATAGAATATAGGCAACTAGCGAGAAACTATCGATGAATTTCAACGATGAAATTACTCTATAGTTACCTATATTTGGTGTGAACTCGTTTAAGAAAATATAAATAACAAATTAAAATAAAATGGTTAGTATATAAGATAATACTTGGTTGTAGATGATTTATAAACCTGATTTCGCTCTACTAGGGGATTCCATCATATATTTGACGACTTCTTCTAAGCCGGCGAGTAACGTAAAATCATTACCGGAAAGATTTGGCATAAAGTTCATTTCAGGAGCGGGAGGTTTGGGCGGAGGTATTTGTAGAAGAGTCTTTTCGAGTTGTTTTCGAAGAGCCAGTTTAGCAGCAGCCTGTATAACAGAGATATTTATAATATAGGATTGCGACGGTGATAAAAAACATTGTAAATTAATAAGAAAACATTATATATGATATAGATATTTTAAAATATTACTTAGATTAATGTATATATTACTTTCAATTTGTAAATTATTGTAAATTTATAAGTTATATATTAATTTTATAAAGAATAATAATTAAATTAAAATAGAACATAACAAATATTATATAATCATATTTTACAAGTTTCAGTCAAATTTAATTTAATTAAAGTTATATAATACATTATCATTATATTTTTGAATATAACTTTACAAGTAAAGATATCAATTATAATATGACCAAATATTTTGCGAAGCAAAGATATAACACTCCCTATGCATGCAACGTAATTTAGTAATACCCAATGCCTCTGCTAGCAGTAGTATCGAAATCACTGAAATAGATTTAGGTTCGGCTCTGTTTGCATACAACAATGTTTTCGTTGCTCTATTAAATTACATGCAACATAAATTAGCTTTTACTCACCAAATATATACTTATAGCATTTAAAACATACATATCATATTTTTTTGTTATATATTAGTAATGAACACTTATCATCATATAAATACTAATTTAAAGCATATTATTTAACATTTTAAAAGTGTATAGTTTGATACAAATTTACATTATAAACAACACATAGTTCCTAAAAGTAACCCGATATAGGTGGTACTGGGGTATTTTGTATACAAATTTGAATTACACGATTTCGCGTAAGTGTTATATCTTTCCTTCGGAAAATCTTTGATATGACTATGCTCTGTTCACATATGCAATTATTTTGTGCAATCGGGTGAAATTATCGTGGATACATAATACACAATACTGTATTATTAATACATGTAATTATAAAATTATATATTTTTTCAGCCATAATTGCAAAATTTTCTAATTAGAACTTGTTCTATTTCATATGATAATTGTAAGAAATTATTGTGGAAACGTGAGCACAAGTATAATTATAGGTATAAATGCATATGCATGTAACAATCAAGGTGTAAATAAATTTAGAATTATAAATTGTTTAAATTTATTATAAGATAAATAATATAAATTTATAAAATAAACAATAAGAAATCCATTCAGATATTTATTTGTATATCACTTTAACTGATTAAACTTAATTTGATTAAAATCTACTAATATTGAGATAATTTATAATGCTTGAATAAATTATAATATTATTGCACAATATTTGTTATGAAAGTTTTACACAATAATTACACATGTGAATAGCGCTTATGACTAATTTAAACTAACTAATAAACAAATTTATTTATTTAACATTAATAAAATTAAATAACACTGTTCAAAGTATCAATATAATATAACATAATAATAGAATATAATATTATCAAAAATAATGTTATAAATATTTATTAATTAAAACAAAATTGAATAATTTTTCATGGAGAATTATTTAAAATTATTTAGGAAACAATATTAAAAGATTAACAATTATGATTATTAATCATAAAATAATTAATATTTTTTTTTAAATATTGTTAATATTGATTGTTTGGTGATTTTTAAAAATCTTGTTTAGTTGCATAAATATATTTTCATTAATACTCATTCATGTAATACTCAATATCATAATATAAAATAGTATGTAATGTAATAGTATTATTTCGTATTTTATTATGTATCCTTAATATTTGTATAATTTACTTATAATGTGTATAATATAATAATATATGTAACAAACAATATTTAAAAAAAATAATTTAAAATTGTACAACATAGAATAAATAAAAAGTATCAAGTCAATATTTTTTTTAAATTCAAAATTTTTTAATTGAATATTTACAGTTTATTATCTTTGTTTTACAATTTTCAATAGGCAACAATTTTAACTTAGGCAATAAAGATGTTAACATAAATAATGAACATACAGACATTTAATACACACAGTTAATGAATAGATTTTGTTCTTTCTTTATTTATGTTTCTTATATTATTTCAACAATGAATGCTAGCACATGGATCCACACCTTATTTTATTTAAACCATTATTATAAATATGTACATAGGCAAAAGTAAAGATATCTATAAAATATAGTTTGTTTATAAACTTTCAATTACCATTCTTAGCTGAATGTATAAAATGTCATTCATTCATTTTATTTATATATAATTTATATAAAATAATTAGTAAATAATGTGATTATTATTGATTTTTATAACAACATGGTTTTAAAAGTAATTAAATAAATTAATTATAATTACATTAATTATCTTTCTCTGATACTATATTATTGATTTATTGATTACATGTCAAATATTCTAATTTATTTTATATAATATTCTATGATTACTATTTAATGATTAATTATGGTTATTTTTATAATTTTTTATATCATACATCATATTGTCATATTATTTTTAATAAAGTGTAATCTATAAAATATATGAGGTTAAATTAAAATATTACATTCATTATTACCATTCAAAATAATGATATGTTAGTTAACTTGACATTGAAATATTGTTTTTAACATATTATTAATTTTAGAAAGATATTACATAATAAATTAACATCCAATATCTAGAATAGAATATTTAATATATTACATAATAAATCAATATCCAATATATAGAATAATTAGGAAAAATAGTCATAGGATTAGTTGTAGGAAATATATAAATTTGTAATTATCAAATAAAAAACTAATATTCATTTATCCATTCAAATTCTAATCTATATATATATATATATATATATTGATTACTTATAATGTATAAACCTGTCTCTGTTGAGCGTTTTGCTGATTATCCTGTTGTTGATTTCTATACGAATTGGTGTTAGGTCGTTGTCTGACAGACTGGTGAGCCATTTGTATATCCATAGTGCGTTGACGTCTATGCATTTGTTGTTGTTGTTGCTGCTGCTGTTGTTGCTGCTGTTGTTGTTGTTGTTGTTGCTGCTGTTGTTGCTGTTGCTGCTGTTGTTGTTGTTGTTGTTGCTGGAGGAGTTGGTGCGATTGATTCGAGGGAGGCGTGGAGGTGGCGGAAGACGAAGACGTGGTGAGTTTCGGCGTGGGAACTCGTTTCTCGGCGGAGAGGAACTGTTGAACGGCTTGACTCTGTCGGATCTTCTTCAACAACACTAGAGTGGCGTCTTCGTTGCGTAGCTCTTCGCGTAGTCGACGAATCATCTGCTTGCGTTGATACTGCGTGGTATCGTCGTCGAGGGGCGACGAAGGGCGGACCTTATCTCCGAGCTCTTCGCCGTCCGACAATACGATGATGTCCGCAGAGGTAGTGGTGCCGACGCTGAGGTCCATGGGGTGAGCGACATCCAGCACCATGACCGATCTAGGGGTGAGAAGGTTCATTAATAATGAGCACTACTAAAGGTCATACAAATGGTCATACTAAAGGTCATACTACGATTTGTTAGCTAATATTGGTAAGAACTAGTATATTTCAATACTTACTAACGATTAAATATATAATCGAGTATGTTATGATCGTATATACGAGTGTTCGTAATTAATGATATGGCTCACTTCTACGGTAGAAGTTCTACTATAAGTCGAGTTATATTACTTTATGATCATTTTAATCTTATTACAATTAATTGTATAAAATACTAATAAAAATAATTATTAAATAAGCATTAATCATAAATAACAAGTCTATAAATATAACAAATTAAAATTCCTAATTCTTCTTTTATATAAACTTTTTCGTTGGAGTACAATCATCATCTGTGCATTCTTCAGAGGTTCTTTTGCCATTTCCTAAACTGTAATAATAATAATATATTATACATAAATATGATTTTTAAATTAAATGAATGGAATAACATTGGAATAACAATTATAATACAATGTTATTTACTTTTTGTAGAAAATCATGTGTATTCGTGTGTTAATTTGTTATCAAATATAAGTATAAATTACAAATATAGGTTATTTTCTAGATGCTATCATAGTTACATTGTTGTATGGCATACGAAACTTTCATACCCCGTTTTAAGGACACAAAATTTACCATATACATCTCATCTAGAGAATATATTGGGATATATCTCATCAGGAGAATCTTTCATCACATCTATATATTATATGATACATCTGCGCCTATAATTATTGGTTATTTGCGATCAAAGCTTCGAACTATTGTCAAGTAGTCAACACACATTACAATTAAACGACGACCTAGCATTTCATAAAGTTACAGAAATACCTACAATTTAGGAAATCTCAAATACACGGGAGAGAGATGTACAGTTTAGATAGCCAATGAACGGAGGTTAGCAGGTTTGTGAGAAGTTGTATACTATAGTTAGTAAGTAATACTTACATTCATTTTTATATTAACAAAACTAGATTATACAGTTAATTAAATTGCAATACGCATTCAGATGATGTCATTTATATGTGTATAGAAAGTAAGGATTATTTCAATGTATAACGTTATCATTATTATTATTTCATTTAGATGATTATATTGTCTTATATTTATATAAGATTAGTATATTAGATATATAATTTTAAATAAAAACATATATTTTAAATGAATGATACATTTTATTAAATACAATATAAATTTTCATTTAAGTAATCAATAATTACATGTTATAACCTATTACTTATAAAGCGTATGGGTAGACAATATAGTAAAAAATCTAACTATAGTTATCATAAATAATATTATTGTAACCATAAGACATTGATATAAATAACATTAAGAATTTTATATTACATATATGTTCAAATAAATAAACAAATAACATATAAAATCATATTAATATACAGATGTGACGTGTACTATATGTTTATTACAATATGAGAAACATAACCTAAAATAAATAACTGTACCTTTTGTTACCTGTAACTCATTATGTATCAAATATTACAGTGATGATATTACAAGTATTACATAATGTAGATGATATCTTTATATATATATATATATATATATATATATATATATATATGCATATATAAGATACATCTGGCTAATATATTGATAGATATACAATATAATATATACAAATTACAGTACTTGCATTGAATCTGGGCTATTAATAATCATGTTTTATTAAAGTAATATTTAATTTATTATATGACTTTATATATTTAACATATTTGGGTTAAAAATAGAAGTTTTACACACAAAAAATACATTACCAGATAGTTATCTTATCATATAGTAACAACAATGGTTTAGTATAATGTATTGTTACCAGAATAAACAAATTAGTATATAAGCAGTATGTTGAATATTTTATATCGAATTAGGTCAATTAATTACTTCTTTAGAAAATATTTGTTATTTATATATATATAGTTAATTATATATTTATTTTAATTGTTTTTTATCTTCTCTTAATCTATAAATAGGTAAATGACTATATAAGCTCTGCTTCTTCATTCATCTAGGCTACACCCAAACTCTGATATTATTATATATATATATATTGCACTTAGGAGGTTATATTAAGATAATATGTTAATAATAATAGGATAGTGCTAATAAATGTGTATTTATTTACTTAAATTGATATATATTACCTGTTCGACATGCATAATCTAAGGAATTTTGTTATTAAATGTAAACCCAATATTAATTTTTGTACCATGTCGATTTGGGTATCAATTCATATCTATTTTTTCTTCCATATTTTTGTTTATTTATTTGTTTATTTATTATTTTGTTTAATTAATAAACTATATATATAGATAAGGAATTGAATCGTACTATATCTAATCATACTTTTTAATTCTTACAATTTAATAAATCTTTAACACAAAGCGTAGTTCATTATGGGAGAATTTAATTTTGTTATAGTCAATAAACAAATTTATATATATCATTACGCAACTACTAGAGATTGCGATTTATATGATATTATTTCATTGTTACAATATTTTAAATTTACATTAATTATTTACTTATGTAATTCATGTTTACAGTTATTTCACTGCATTGAATTGATTTTTTGAATTGATCATACATTTCTGACTATCTACAAAATGTGTTACCAAATAAAAATAACCAAGTTTTCTATATATATATATATAAAAATATATATATATATATATATATATATATATATATATATATATTCATAACTAAAAATGATAGTACATTCCTATGAAAATAAATTTGAATATAATTTTTGAAATATGGTATTATATTTATTCAAAGTAGTAAATTATATAATAATTTCTACTAAGATGAATAATTGTACATATACAAATTATTTATATTTATTGTTATGTAATAATTCCTTATATTATAATGCATATATATTTATCCAATTTACATTTATGTAATATCTAATAAGGAATTAAGTTGATATATTAAATGAATGATCAATAGTATTATACTAAGTATAGGTATATAATTATAAACTTAATAACATAATTATTGAAATTTCAAGCATTATTAAAATTATAATTTGTTTTATATTATAATAATAATTATTGTAATATATACAATAATATAATTTATAACAGTCATAGAATTTATCGTTAATAGTATAATTATGTTATGATTAATATATCTTATAAATGTAACTAAACATGTATAGTAATATATAATATATAATAATTATTATGCATTATAAATATCAA
>OZ025239.1:17789781-17979781 GCA_964019155.1 Osedax fenrisi | reverse complement strand
ACTACTACTACTACTACTACTACTACTACTACTACTACTACTACTACTACTACTACTACTACTACTACTACTACTACTACTACTACTACTACTACTACTACTACTACTACTACTACTACTACTACTACTACTACTACTACTACTACTACTACTACTACTACTACTACTACTACTACTACTACTACTACTACTACTACTACTACTACTACTACTACTACTACTACTACTACTACTACTACTACTACTACTACTACTACTACTACTACTACTACTACTACTACTACTACTACTACTACTACTACTACTACTACTACTACTACTACTACTACTACTACTACTACTACTACTACTACTACTACTACTACTACTACTACTACTACTACTACTACTACTACTACTACTACTACAATATAGACACAATGATACTATAGTGGTAAGGTAGGACGTATATACACACACACGTCGTAAACGCCACTATAGTACACTATCTATAGTAGGTGGTATTAGCGACATATGCGATACAACGAAAACGCGTTATCTCGATGTATTCGGCACCCGTTTAGCGACAACCGATGTATCGACATCGATATACCTACATGTATAGTCTACCTACCTACCTACCTACCTACCTACCTACCTACCTAAATACCTACCTATACGATATGCTACTATAGTATACAACGAATATAAGCAGAGTTATATGCGCGCGCGTGTGTGTGTACTAATGCTACTGATTTAGTAGCAGTAATGCTTATAATGCTATAATCATCTATACGTATACGTGTTTCCGAGTGTTATGGCTATATTAATTGTAAGTCTATGTGTTATATGTCTACTTATAGATTGGCAAATTACACTCTACCAATATATATATATAGCACATCAAATACCGTACCAATATATGCCAATCATATATGATGTATGTATATTACAAGAACGTGTACATACAATATAGACATAGGAGCGATGTCTATGACATACAGACACGTATACAAACACGCATACAAACACATACACAGACATGTATGTATGTACATATTTTCCTAAGGATATATATATATATATATATATATATATATATATCGTATACGACGTATATATTATACGTCGTTAATCTTTGATATATTAACATAATATAATATATATATATATATATATATATATATATAGGTTACATAATACGCTATATAATACACAAAGAAAGCATATAAGGCGTGCATTATTTAAATAATTACACGCGCACACACACACCGACAGACAGACAGACGTATACGCATTCTGTCGACTGTAACATTACACTGCGAACACGAAGTGTGTATTTCTACCTGAACCGTAGAACATGATAAACAATCTCTCTCTCTCTCTCTGATACGACCATATAAGGAAGTATTCACTGGCGATACGTTACATATCGGGTACGCGTCGATGTTTACTAATTATATATATAGCGCGCACACGCACACACGAGAGCGCACACACACACGTGAGCGCGCACACACACCGATGTAGAGGCAGCCTCGTGCGGCGCACCGGTTTCGCTTGCGCGGCCCCAGCAAATCTATTTATAGCTTACTATATAAGATGTATTTATTAGTATTACATATTTATAGTTATATGTATGTGTGTGTGCTAGTGTGCATTTAGTTTTGTGTATATGTGTTATTGTGTATATATATACAATGTATATAAATGTATATATATATATATATATATATATATATATATATATATATATATATAGATAGAGAGATAGATAGACATAGATAGATAAATAGATAGATAAATATATTGTATATATATATGATATATTTCTAGAATATATACAATTAATATATCCTTGGAAGTGATATTAACAATGGTGTAAATAATACAATAATAATAATAGTAATACGCACAGATATATAATTAGGTATTAGTATATATCTGCGGTATTAACTGTTATATAACGATACTAACAAAGATAACAATACGTGATGGGAGCGACAAGGTCACGTAGTTAGAGGTCACGTAGTTAGAGGTCACGCAGTTAGAGGTCACGAAGTTAGAGGTCACGTAGTTAGAGGTCACGTAGTTAGAGGGCACGTAGTTAGAGGTCATGTAGTTAGAGGTCATGTAGTTATAGGTCACGTATTTAGAGGGCACGTAGTTAGAGGTCACGTAGTTAGAGGTCACGTAGTTATATGTCACGTAGTTAGAGGTCATGTAGTTATATGTCACTTAGTTAGAGGTCACGTAGTTATAGGTCACTTAGTTAGAGGTCATGTAGTTAGATGTCACGTAGTTATAGGTCACGTATTTAGAGGTCACGTAGTTAGAGGTCACGTAGTTAGAGGTCACGTAGTTAGAGGTCACGTAGTTAGAGGTAACGTAGTTAGAGGTCACGTAGTTAGAGGTCACGTAGTTAGAGGTCACGTAGTTAGAGGTCACGTAGTTAGAGGTCACGTAGTTATAAGTCACGTAGTTAGAGGTCAAGTTGTTAGAGGTCATGTAGTTATAGGTCACTTAGTTAGAGGTCACGTAGTTATAGGTCACTTAGTTAGAGGTCATGTAGTTAGAGGTCACGTAGTTATAGGTCACGTAGTTAGAGGTCACGTAGTTAGAGGTCACGTAGTTAGAGGTCATGTAGTTAGAGGTCACGTAGTTAGAGGTCACGTAGTTAGAGGGCACGTAGTTAGAGGTCACGTAGTTAGAGGTAACGTAGTTAGAGGTAACGTAGTTAGAGGTCACGTAGTTAGAGGTCACGTAGTTAGAGGTCACGTAGTATGAGGTCACGTAGTTAGAGGTCACGTAGTTAGAGGTCACGTAGTTAGAGGTCATGTAGTTAGAGGTCACGTTGTTAGAGATCACGTGTAGTATCGATGGTAAGTAGTTAGAGGTCACGTTGTTGTATCGATGGTAAGTATATATTATAATTCGTGATTTGAATACAAAATTACCGGTGTCCATTTAAAAATTAGTTGGCAGCCCGTTCCACATTCCATATATGGAATATGTGTATACGTAAGCTAACCTAACTTATAAACCCTTAATAAACCACCCTTATAGTATTGACTACATACCATACTAACATATCACGCAATAGTATCACGCATTCTTAAATGTATTACTTAAACTTACATTGTTAAGTATAAGTAGAATATAATTAAAATATATATTAAAATATATATATATATTAAAAAGGACAATAATAAGTATTTTTTGAAAACTTCTACCCATAGGTATACGTATATATATATATATATATATATATATATATATATATATATACACTTACGATTAACAAAACAAATTATTACACAATACCAGTGATATTATACCACTATTATTACACAATACCTATAAGCTGGTCACATAATAATAGCATGCGCATGTGATGTAATGTGTATCGCTTATTACATAATGTGTGCGGTAACCCTTCACACCGCACACTACATTATTACAAATAATACCTATTGTTATTTGTGTGGGGTGGGGTGTTTCTGATTTCAATCTTTAAATATAATCTCTAGAGAGACATGATATATAATAGTAAATATAACTATTGTGTTTAACTAGCCTGACTATGATAACTTACACATTTGTATGCGAACCTAATTTATAATGTTTAATACATTTGCATATTTTTATTAATTAGCATACATTGTTACTAAGGGAGGGTGCTCTAATATCGACATGTACGTAATATCGGCACCCTAGCGATCTCCTAAAATATAATTCCAATCACAAAATAATTAATGTATGAAATGTTAATCAATATAATTCTAATTCATATAAGTATAATTTTTTTTTAATATTTATAAATTATATTTTTAATTATAAACAAAAAACTGATTTTTTGTTACAACTCAGACAACTAAATTTATGACATTTTTGAAGTACAATATCGATTCTCAATCATTTAAAATTGTAGATATTTTAAATATTTAAAATAACTCTTATAGATCTAATTATTTTTTACAATGTACACAAATATTTTGTATTTTCAATAATTTGTTACAAAGTTATAAACTTTTACCTAAGAAACATACATTTTCATACATTTTCACCCTAATTGCACATAATATCGACATCCATGTTATCTCAGAGTTAAACAAACTAAATTTAAATTTAAAATATCTATTATATGTATATACCTACCTAATACTTATAACTACAATTTTGAAATATTTAATTGAGAAATAATAAAGTTATGGTGATTTAATGTTAGGGTGTCGGTATTTGAGTA
The DNA here is from genome assembly GCA_964019155.1 of Osedax fenrisi. Taxonomy (NCBI): domain Eukaryota; kingdom Metazoa; phylum Annelida; class Polychaeta; order Sabellida; family Siboglinidae; genus Osedax; species Osedax fenrisi. The sequence goes on along the minus strand of OZ025239.1, from coordinate 17,975,556 downwards.
CTCTCCCCTATCTAATTTGGCAATTAAACATTTTTTTTTTCAGGTTATTTTTTTATAATTTTTTATTCATTTATATTATTTCTAAGGATGACATGTTTTGTTTTTGAGGAATTGAGTTTTGGATTTTTCTAGGTTTAAAAATAAAAAAATAGGTTTTAGGATTTTTTCTAATATTTATGGTTTTTCAATACATAAAGAAGTAATTTAGGTTATCAAATTTTTTTATTAATTAAAAAAAATAATTTGTTATTAAAAGTAAATAATTATTACTATATTATATTTCATCAATTAAATATTAATATGAAATTGAAATTAAAAATGGTAATATATAAAAAACATTTTTTTAAATAGTAAAAAAAAAAAAAAAAACCTAAAAAACCTAAAAAATAAATCCCACAAAATAATGTTTTTAAGTTTTTGCCAACCCCGATTATTTCTCACAAAGTAATAATAAAGTAATGATAATTTATTTTAAATAATGATTATTAAAAATCATATTTTTATAATGGCAGGCGAAACCTTCGTTTGTAATTTTATCACTAATATATTTTATTAATATATTAAAATGTATTTAGGGGAAAGTCTGCAAATACCGACCCCCTCCTAATACCAACCCCTTGTCATATCTTAGTATCAACAAATTGTATATACACAAACTGTTAGTAATTTAATGGTAAATAAGAATAAGTTTTATGTTTTTCAAAATATTAAATCCAGTAATTGTAATTTGATAAAATGGAATATTCTGGTTTTACTTTTAAATATTTGAATAATAACTTTATTTAAAAATTGTAAATACTTTATTAATTAAAAGAAAACATAATTCTATGCATAATATTGTAGATTAACTAAATGTTCATAAACAATATAAAAATAATTTAATTTGTATACTTATTAAAGATATCTTAATTATAGAAACCCATATGATTTTCCTATTACCGACCCCTACATTACCCTAATACTGACCCCATGTGATTTATAATATACAATCAAAATAATTATTTTTGTTACTTTTAAATTGTTCTTAATTCAACAATAATTCTATAGTATGAGTTATATTCATATTAAGTTAATTCAAAGTTAATATAAAAATATAAAGTTTAAATATAAATGTAATTTAAATATTAAACTTAAATTCAATAATAAATAAATGCGAGCGTTTTGTAATTCATTAAATCTATGTATGTCTGCTCTTATGATTTAATATTATAATACTACAATTATTTCGGCCATTAGTAGTTTAGGTGGTCGGTAATAAGAGAAGGGGTCGGTATTAAGCGCATGTATCCAATTACCGACCCCCTGTTTATTATTTTCAATATAATTAATATATAATATAAAAAATTTAAAATAGGCAATTTATTTATTGCCATAATATTACCCTAATTAAAAAATTTCAAATAAATATATTTATTATTGAATAAGTTATTACAAATAATCATTTAGGGATCGATAATTGGAGACTTTGCTCTAATTACCTAAAAATTATATCATATAAAAGTAACTATAAGTGACTCAAATATGCATTATAAACATACACAAATCACCAGATTAGTGTGAAAAATAAACTTTAGAAGACATATTATAGAACTTTTTTTAAATTATTTCTTTTTTAGAATTTATATTAAAAAATGATTATGAAAAAACTTATTTGTACCTATTCTGTAACTTAAATGTATCTAAACATTTTATATAATAATATTGTATTATAAAATATAATTATGATTGATTAACTTTATATTAGATATATACTCTGAACAAATTATAGAGATTCATCAAAATTGTCAAAAGATATGTAATTTAAAAAAAAAAAATAATTCAAAAAAAGTTCTAAAATATAAGCTTTTCAAATTTATTTTTCACACTCATTTTATGAAATATTTATTTTTATAATGCATATTTGATGCACTTATAGTTACTTTTATATGATAATATATAAATCATTTTAAAGGTAATTAAATTAAATTTAAATGTAATATTTAAATATTAATATTTTAATACAATATTTTTTTGATACAAATTTCAAAAGAAAGTTTCGCCGGCTCTTATAATAATGAATAAAAAAAACTTTTACAAATAAGGGTTATAAGGGTTATATAAATGGTCAATAATTGTAAAAAAAAATGTTAAATATAAATATATAAGTGAATCACAATCATTACATATAAAATATCATATTTTGTAATATTTTTTATTAACATTTAAATAATTTAATAAACTTCATTTATTAATTTTAGTTAAATTATTAATATTAGTGAAATACAATTATTATGTATAATTTTGTAAAAAATATATTTTTATTTTTAAAAATTGAAAATTTAATTGAATATTTAATTGTTTCACCATTTGGTGTCATTAAATATTACAAGTTGATAACCAAGATTTAAAAGGAAAGTTTAAATCAATAAATTATTTAAAAATAATTTAAACTAATGAATTTAAAAAAAAATTATATGAATAACTCATTATTTTTTTTTTCTTTAAAAAAGGCAAACAAATAATAATAAATTGAATCATTATACATGAATACATTATATTAGTTTTGAAAATTTAAAATTAAGTTAAAATTTCAAAGATTTCCCTGTAATTTAATAGAAGTCAATTATAATATTGTCAATATATTATTTTAATCTATCAAATCTATCAAGAACTTATTTTATTATTTTAAAACCTTATTTTATAATGTACATTGAACAGTGTACATTAATATAGCACAATATGTGTATAGATAAATCTATTAATTATTTATTCCTACAATATAGAAGAGAAATGAGCCTAGACTTTATCAGTGAATATCTCCAACAAATGTAATATACAAAATGGAAATAGTAAAATAATATTTAGCCCGGATATAAATTTCATTTAAATCATTTATTTAGATAGAATGCACGAGTAATAATAGTGATGTTATGTATATAAACGCTGATTAATATTTCTTACGATTACTTAGGTATTCCGGTTACTTTATATTCTTTTATGGTTTGGTGATTTATTTTAATTTAAAATTTATTAATTTATATTTAAACTTAATATTTCCCATTACTAATTACTATCATCTTCTGGGATGCATCCCTCTAACCTAACCCTCCCCTGGGTTACATCCCTGCAACCTACCCTCCTCTGGGATACATCCCTGAAACCTAACCCTCCCCTGGGGTACATCCCTGAAACCTAACCCTCCTCTGGGATATATCCCTGAAACCTAACCCTCCCCTGGGATATATCCCTGAAACCCAACCTCCCTCTGGGATATATCCCTGAAACCCAACCTTCCCCCTGGGTTACATCTCTGAAACCTACCCTCCTCTGGGATATATCCCTGAAACCCTCCCCTGGGTACATCCCTGAAACCCAACCCTCCCCCTGGGTGCATCCCTGAAACCCAACCATCCCCTGGGATATATCCCTGAAACCCAACCCTCCCCTGGGATACATCCATGAAACCTAACCCTCCCTCTGGGATATATCCCTGAAACCCAACCCTCCTCTAGGTTACATCCCTGAAACCCAACCCTCCGTCTGGGATACATCCCTGAAACCTAACCCTCCTCTGGGATATATCCCTGAAACCTAACCATCCCCCTGGGTACATCCCTGAAACCCAACCCTCCTCTAGGATACATCCCTGAAACCCAACCCTATCCTGGGTTACATCCCTGAAACCCAACCCTCCCATGGGTTACATCCCTGAAACCCAACCATCCTCTGGGATACATCCCTGAAACCCAACCCCCCTCTGGGATACATCCCTCTAACCCAACCCCAACCTATAGGAATCATCTCTAACTAAATCATTTATTCTTAGTACCCATAAATGTTTAGATAATTGTCATATAATTCGTTTTTTCCTTCAGAATATAGAGAATATAAAGGATTAATAAAGTATTTGTATAAATACTTCAATAGAGAGTATAGCATCATCAATACAATTTAGAAACTATAATATTATTTATATATAATTATATTAATATTATATTATAAGTTTATACTATTTTTGATAATTAATAGGCATATAATTAATAATTGCTTTGTAATTATTAAAGTCACCTTTTATATAATATTGTTTCTTCTACCTTTATAAGTCATTGTGTTATTACATAATAATAATAGTGTTACATAACAAAATGAGTTATTAACGTAAAGAATCCTAAATAAAGATTTCGAATTCAATATAGATTTTAGTAAAAACATTTAAAATATATTATTTACAACAGAGAATTTAAAATAACCAGAATTACTCTTTAAAGTGTACCTTAGTACGCCTATTTAAAGTGTACTTTATTGAGAAGTCTCGCTATTATTGTATTATGTATCGTTGACTTTATCATGCCTTAAATACGGTGTATGCGACTAGTATACAAAAAAGTATAGCGAATAGGATATGATTAATATATGTCTATATACATTGTTATTCGTTTCTATTGATATCTAGCATATGTCAAATTTATCATATGGTCATCCATGCTTCCGTATGAGTTTTTGATTTGAAAATGTCAGTCACGCTGAGAGGTTATGCTATATATGGAGGTATGGTATGTATCTGTTCAATTGAAAAGTCTAGTGAAGCATTGCTCATAGTATTTGAAAATAAATTATCGATAAAATTAAATATACATCTTACTGTTTATTATATTATATTCTCAATGCTCTACCTATGTACCACTGTGTATTCTCTTCACAATGTACAGTGTACAACGTAGAGTGTACAATGTAGAGTATACATTGTACGAATGCCAGATGTTTCGTATACCGGACGTTTCGTATAAAAGACGTTTCGTACAGACATTTCGTATAATAATTTCGTCTGCTATTTTTATACGAAACGTCTGTCACCCCACTATACAATGTATACTGTACATTGTACAGTGTAGTACATCCTATCAAATGTAGTATTGTAAAGCTAAACTAATTCAGTGATTTTTCATCACGTGTATTTCAAGTAATGTTAATATTAAAATACAAATCTCAATATATTAATATCATTAATATCATATACACGATGATACATTCTTGTTGTATATAACATTAAGATAAAGTTCAATATGTAGAGAGTAATAATGTCTCAATATTTCTAATCATATTAATATATCGATGATTTTAACTATATATAACACGAATAAGGGTAATTATCTGGATAAGCTCTGCTTCTATAATTACCCTGGTGTGAAAATCTAAATATGATAATAATAATAATAATAATAATAATAATAATAATAATAATAATAATAATAATAATAATAATAATAATAATAATAATAATAATAATAATAATAATAATAATAATAATAATAATAATAATAATAATAATTTCTACTTTCGATTATTTTTCGTTTATTTTTACGGTAATTGTAAAACGTTTTAATTTATTTAATTTTTTAATTTTGTATTATTCTTTGTTTATTTCTATAACGTATGTTATTGTTAGCAAATATTTATACTTTATACTTTCGATTATATTTTCGGATATGTATTTGCTTAAATAAATTATCAATCAATAATAATAATAATAATAATAATAATAATAATAATAATAATAATTATATATCAATGTTAAATATATTGACAGATTACGACTCGTATAAAACATGTATCACATGACATATGTTGTGCATAATTATAGTTGTAATATAAATAAAAACATTATACGAATATAAATGCGCGAGTATAATTATACGTATAGCATATTTCCATGAAGTAAGTTTAACATTATAGTTATGTATCCATTGTGTTTCATGTTTTATTATTGATTGTGAGACTTACATGTGTACTATGATATATACACACACACATATATATATATATATATATATATATATCTATATATATATTCGTCTAAACATACTTTAATTAGGTGGTGCGCGGCGGGCTCGTACGCCGAGGCCGCAGGCCGAGCCGTCCCCACCTCGACGTTAACGGATAGGAAAATAATTTTTTTAAATTGAGGTGTGATTTTTTTTCAAAATTTTTCAAAATCTCTTTCCCATAAAAGTCTTTTTCCGTCAAAAATCTCAACAAAGAGTTTACTTAAATTCAATTAATGCTCGCTTTGAATTTTTTTTTTGCCATTGTATATATATGAGGTTAGCTACCCGAAATATATTTAAGAATACATAGTATGCGCACACTCATTTTCATCTACGGGCAATATTTCTGGTAGTATTTTGGGTTTTTATCGTTAAAATTTAATATTTTATATTTTATATAAATTCAAATAATTAAAATTCGCCGTAAGGAAAACGTAAGTAAAACGTCGGGAGATAAAGTGGGGCAGCGGGGGTAACATGAATGATTTACTTTTTTGAATATGTATTCACGCGATACCAATAATCGTCAAATAGTGTCATTTTTTGATCGATTTACGTAATCGAAAAATTTAAATTCGACGCAAATTTTTAATAACAAACATTATCGTGGAGAATTTTATCGTAAATAATTTCGTAAAAATGAGTTTCTTTATTTTGAATACATTACGTAGATTTACGAAATGGTACTTCCGGTTTGAATATCTAAATAAAAACAAGTGCATCGGAATTTATTTACCCGTATTATTTAGGTGAAATTCAAGAACAGGTAAAATCGAGTTAATATTTTTTACGTTACGAGTTTATATTAATTATTTCCTATCTACGCCATGTAAACATAAATTATTAAACATAGGTGATGTAAAAAATCAAAATCTACAATAATTATTCGATTTCAATCATTTTAACTTTATTAAATAGTTAATTAAAATAGAATATACTTTGATAAATTGTGACTTCTTATGTTTAATATTCTTCGAGCTACGTCCGAAAAAGTGAAAAATACATGATTTTAGAATAGTCTATTTGACCGACTTCCGGTAAATTTTTCGTATAAATTATGGATTCATCAGATTAGGAGTACGAAAATACATGTAATAAAATCAGAAAAATCATGAAAATATGAATAATAGGGTTTCCATCTATGTTTTAATATTTCGCCAAATGTCATCATATATATGGTCAAAGAAAAAAATATAGATTTATAAAAAAATATTTTTTCTATTCATCATATATAGGTCAAAGAAAAAAATATAGATTTATAAAAAAATATTTTTTCTAAAATCTATTCTATAATTATATATGCATTACTTATATAAGTATAGGTTTGTGTTGTGGTTAGGTTGGGTTAATTTTTAATATAGGTAGGTTTTGTTAGCTGTATTACATCTCAAGTGAGCATATAAATGCATATTGAAATATGTATATGTGTGGTCATTGATATTTTGATATGCATTACATTCCGAGTGAGCCTATAAAAACATATTGATAATTGTGTATGTATGGTCATTGGTTATTTGAATTTTAGTTATGTTCAATGTTGTGATTAGGTGGGTTACGTTTTAATTTGTGTAGGTTTTTTTTAGCTGCATTACTTCCCGAGTGAACCTATAAAAGCATATTTATTTATATTGTTATTTTCACATTTGTGGTTAAGTTGGGTTAAGTTTTAATTTGTGTAGGTTTTTTTAGCTGCATTACTTCCCGAGTGAACCTATAAAAGCATAATTATTTATATTGTTATTTTCACAGTTGTGGTTAAGTTTGGTTAAGTTTTAATTTGTGTAGGTTTATTTTAGCTCCATTACTTCCCGAGTGAGCCTATAAAAGCATATTTATTTATATTGTTATTTTCACAGTTGTGGTTAAGTTGGGTTAAGTTTTAATTTGTGTAGGTTTTTTTTAGCTGCATTACTTCCCGAGTGAACCTATAAAAGCATATTTTCACTGTTGTGGTTAGGTTGTGTTAAGTTTTAATATTGGTAGTTTTTTTTAGCTGCATTACTTCCCGAGTGAGCCCTACAAAAGCATATTTATTTATATTGTTATTTTCATGGAATGCCTACAACGTGTAAACGCATATGTTCACGTTTATTCGAACGTACTCGACCAAGAAGTGCCGGAATACAATCTACGAATCGTCGATAAGGCAGTACCAGCTGGAGAGCATCGTGGTCGATTCAATGCACCAGTTGACGCGGATGAAATCGCCGTTATATTTGACAAGGACAAAGTTAAGTTTCGTGATTTAATACTCAACTTAAAATGCGAAGTTTTGTTTTAATAAATACATTATGAAATTATCATTGTTTTTTTTCATTAAAATTTAAAAAAAATAAATAACGGCCCACTGACTGCTAGAAAACATTATATAAAAATCTAAAAAAGACCCAATGGTCTCAACTAACCCATTACGCCCACACCTAAAATAGTCTCATTCACGGGCAACGCCGGCCACCCACCCTAGTATATATATATATATATAATTATGGATATATAAATAGTTTATTAATGATATATGAATATGGAGAACGGATCTAGTAAAGTGAATATTCTACTACGCACTAGACTTATGATTAAACGTTGTTATTCTGTTAATCTGGTGTGACTCATGCTTATGGTGACTCATGCTCATCGTGACTCATGCTTATCATGAGTCATCCTTATGGTGACTCATGCTTATGGTGACTCATGCTTATGGTGACTCATGCTTATCGTGACTCATGCTTATCATGACTCATGCTTATCGTGACTAATACTTATTGTGACTCATGCTTATGGTGACTTATGCTTATCGTGACTCATGCTTATGGTGACTCATGCTTAACGTGACTAATACTTATTGTGACTCATGCTTATGGTGACTCATGCTTATGGTGACTCATGCTTAGCGTGACTAATACTTATTGTGACTCATGCTTATGGTGACTCATGCTTATCGTGACTCATGCTTATCGTGACTCATGCTTAACGTGACTAATACTTATTGTGACTCATGCTTATGGTGACTCATGCTTATGGTGACTCATGCTTATCTTGACTCAAGCGAGAGTCTGCACCATTGATTACATAATCATTAACTAAAGTTGATTAATCGGTGAATCACTGATGCATGTGTAAAGGTCCAGCACTGTTATAGGTGATTAAGTATGAGCCTCGGAGAGTGTCTGGTGACAGGTGAATGATGATATTGTGATTGACTGGGCAACAATAATATCTTATCGTGTGAAACCCTTTAGCAGAAATTAGAACGCCACCTGTATTCCTAATTATTATATATATACTAGTATTCCTAGTTATTCAACTTCCTCCTAAACACAACTTACATTCAACTAACACTCGCGCCCGGGCAATATCCGTCTCATACTCCCGGAACACTCTCCCCACATCCATCCGTACTACATCATCAACTCCAAACTTCAAGAAACTACTGAAAACCCACCTATTTAATCAGAAATATTAACATCAAATATATATGGATGGCCGATTGCTTTATGAGCACAGTTCGATGTCCGAAAACCGAAAAATGTACGTATGTATTATACAAATCAATAGAAACATCTTCTAATAAATAATAATCAGTATTATTTGTATATCGCCATGTCATTTCCGGTATGTTGGCGAGGGGACGACCGAGTTCAAGAAGGTGTATTTACGTAGCAATAAGTGTAAAGATGTTAGACATTAGATCTGGGCTGTTATTACACATGCTTTGATCTCAACCGAGGAGGAGGCGGGCGTGATCTCCTATGCTGCCTGGATCCTCCCGCATTGCCTGTAATACGTGCTCCGTTGTAAATTGATCGTACGTAATGTATAATATTGCTACCGGTGATGGGCATAGATCCTAAGTTTCGTGATCTGTGATCTCGATCGCGATCTTTTTGCCGTCGATCGAAATTCTACGATGATGATGATGATGATGATGATGATGATGATGATCCTTTATTTGAATTTGATACTGTTGTGATACTTTTGATACGATCGAGCCTACTACAAAGGTGATTGTTATCGACCGTTATGTCCACCACTGAGTGCAACTAACTCAACAAGGATATATAATCATTTGAATTTTAATTTTTAAATCTTATTCGCTATATAATAAATAATGTATTCCGTATTTATGAGTGGGCGCGGCGTAGAGTTCTTTATTTATTATTCGAATAGTTTTATGCGAATTTATTATCTAATTATTTAAAACGAATAAATAAAAATATTCGGCGATGGAATAACTCGGGCTCGCTTACGCGGAAAATAAAATCGTCGCGCAATCTACGACCGCCTTTTCATTGCGTCGCGGAAGTACGCTGAAATGTATGCCGTAGACATTGACCTTAGTGTAAACACGACCTTCGTTAGTCTACTAAGGATTCGGGCGGTGACGCCGAGCCGAAGCCGACTGCGTGATTTCTGAGCCGTTCGAACTAATGGAAAATAATGAAAACGACGATAAAATGAAAATAAAACGTACCGAAACTAATTCTAATTTAAAACTCGATACAAACGTTCACCTAAATAGCAACCCATATCGCGTTCACATCCGAAGTATGAATAAGATTGACTATTTCTACGACACTTACCCACAATAGTGTATACATCTAGCGCTCTTTAGGCCATGTGTTCGCTATCGGCGCGCGATGTTAAACTTCAACTCGATATGACTAGGGGCGCTGCAACAGGGGGGGACGGGGCGGGGGGTTATGTCCCACCCACTTTAAAATCTAGGGGGACCTCCTACGTATTGGACCCCCCCCACTTTTACCACAACATTTATTTTGATAGGTTGGTCCCACCTACATACACACCATGGTTCCAGAGCCCCCTAGTCATAGGTGACATTAATGTTCACCCACGCGATCATTAGCTGTCTACCGCTAGAGTTTTACTGGTGTACGCACGTAGACTACACACATTTGATATTCATACACGTTTTATAGGGAGAACCCGTTATATATTTGGTTTCATCATTTATACTATTATATAACTATAATATAATTTATGGAAATCTAATTATATTAAGGGGTAAAATCGAATAAATAACATATAAGGTGTATTAAAGGAGGTCCCACTACCAGTATTTCAGGAAATAATGTCCGGAAATGTTTGCTAGAAAGTGATTTTCTACCAAATAACTACTAAAGTAGTGGGATACCCTCCATTACTTTCCGTCAACTTGCCGGAAATATAGTATAACTTCAAAGGGGGTATCCCACTAAAACTCTCTAGAAAATCACTTTCTAGCAATTATTTCCAGAAATACTGGTAGTGGGATACCGCCTTTAAAGGTTATATGTTATTTATTCAATGTTATGATAATATCAAAGATTTTCCTTAGGAAAGATATAACACTCACGTGAAATCGTGTAATTAAATTGTTTACACACAACGTGAACAGCACTACCTATATGGGTTTCTGTATATATATATATATATATATATATATATATATATATATATATATATATATATATATATATATATATATATATATATTTATATATTTATGAATAACAAATAATAATATAAGAATTCCTAACGGCACCTTATTATATTATATAAAATGTATTAATTTAAAATATTAATTAAAATATATATTTATTTTATAAATATATATTATGTGTTTATATGTGTTATCAATCGTTCAGCACTTTAATGTAATATTCGATAGTCTCATTAGGTATATTGTGGAGGAGAGCTGCTGGTAGATCAAAACAAATATTATATAAATATCTCTATTCATTTTTTAGCCTATGTATTTTTAGATAGCACTATACATTACATCGTAGTATCCGTTGCAGTGGCTGGGCTTAATAGCTGAACATCGGAGCGGAGCAATATTAAATATATGAGAATATAACATAACATAACACTTTACATAATCATATAGCGTTATATATTTATATTATTCATTTATATATTACGTTTATATATTGATGGTGTATTATAGAAATATCTGTTAATAAACTGGTGCGGAGATATCAACTGACATCCAGCGGGTGTCCCGTCCAGGTAGTGGTAGGGGAGTTTCCTACAGATATGTAGGATAGCTGCGAATAATTAACAAATAAGCAGTCCTGAACCAACATCGCGATGTAGTGGTTGCGTACACATCCTCGCCTTAGCCATCTGCAGAATAGCACTACTCGAGAGCAACCCGCTCGACCCGGTAAGTATAAGTAAGTATAGATATATAAACGCGCATTATTCATACATAACGTACATAGATGTTAACGAGATAATGATAAACCGCGAATGATCCATTCGTGGTTAATGATTACACATATGTGGATATAGCTTGTTTGATATTGATATGTTGATATAGCTATGATCTTTGCTTATATCTGCTAGTACTAGGTCGAGTACTATGCTAGTACAGGGTGAAGTACTCCAGAGTCTCCACGCATACTACCGCAGGTCTACTTATCAGCTTAGGCTGTGATGTTTGTAGATAGACAGGCCACTATTGTATCTAAGTAATATATCAACTGACAGTCCACCTGTCCATCTGATCAACTGTCCTACAGCAATCGCATGCGAAGTGTCCGCGTTAATAGACCACTATATATATTAATTACTACTATATATATGAATAGGCCTGCGTAATCGTCGTAATATACGTAGGTTCACCAGCGTCCGGTGATATATGCAATCATCAGTCACGTAAGTTTCGCCACCCGTTGATTAAGACAAGGTCATCGCGAAGGTCGACCGCTCGAGATCTGCAGAGTTCAACAGGAAATGAGTGTAAAGTAATCGCTTACTTTTACACCCTAGACTCGCGAATCGTAGGGGAAATCATTCTGCTCGAGTGTACAACAAATCGTCTCCATTCTTCTCGATATTCGACCTTTCTTAATGAATCGTTAGTTTGTTTAGCATCTAAACTTTAGATGTTCATTTATTAATATTCGTCATCCGGTTATTTCCTGGTCGTCCTCTTCGTCTAGCGCATACTACTTCTCCTTATAATATACTCTTAGCCAAGCCGTCGTATCGGTATACATGGCCAAAGTACCGGAGATTTCTTCACTTAAATGAGAGAACGTTGCAATTATACGAGTAGTGACTACAAATAACTGAGCTTACAATTATTTGTTATTGCAGTGGAGTCCTTTCATCTCATTCACGAACTTAGATGAAGTTTTTACTTATAACCTAATGGATGTTATGTTCCTTTGAAGCCACTCTCGTTTTAAGGCATGTCGATATTTAACGGGAACCGCTTATTCGTATTCACAATTATATAAGATCACTTATAAATATTATTCTAAGACCTATTGTATGGATCCGGACGGGATTTGAACTCTTTATCTAATTATTAGATTTACTCGCCTACTTTTAATCACCTGACAAAGTAGCGAACAGTGACTATTACTAAGGGGAACCATTATAGCTTCTAGAGGAGCTAGTATTAGAGCTACTATAGTGGCTATAGTACTAGAACTTGCTAAACGAGGAGAATATCCGACATTTCATCATCAGTCATTTCTAGGACTCGATGTGTACTGATCTTTATGATCTTCAGTCATTGTTATTATTCACTGCTTCACCTCGAGTTTAGAGTGAACGAGATGTTTACTCTACGAATACATTTTAAATAAACACAAATAAATATTCTTATATGTTTAATAGATATTCGATAGAATTCCCTAAATTGTAATATATATATATATATATATATATATATATTATATAAAATATAAGTATAATAGTTAATTATGTTATTCAAATATAAATATAAGAATTTAATAATTAAATTATAAAAAAAATTATGAGATTCATTTTGCTTATAATTTTTATTTACAATATTACATAATCAAATTAATACAAAAACTGAATAATGCTCATAGACATAATATGATGCCCAATGAATGATAACTAGTGATGTCAATATACATGCCAACAACAATTAATGGTAAAACGAACTAACGTAATGAATAGGACATATAAATAATAATAGATTTCCTTCAGTTGTACATTAGTGCATGACATCTACAGAAAACATCAGAATTATCATGAAACCCTTTAGAAGAAATAAGCCCCCGTCATATTGTATTCGTATTTATTTACTATAATCTATAACTATAATCAAAAGATATACACTTCTAATTAATAATAATTGTTATTATTACTAAAATTAGTAATCAATTATACAATGTATATAATGCTGACTATCTAACATCGATAATATCGATTATGACTCCCATTTGTTTGATTACAATGATTTCTGAGTTAAAATTTACAATATTTTATATTTATCGGCTATTTAATTTAAAATTATAATAACAATTAATATATAAATATATATATCTTATAATATATACGATTTTTCATTCTTAATATTAGTTTATCATGTAAATTAGTATGTTAAATACCGAAATGAGTATTCTAAATTTGACCGCATAAATCGTAATGAAACAAATGGAGGCAATATTCGATATAGACCACTACCATTGCATGTACTTAAGCTTGTACTTAAATTCGTACTTAGAATTTACTTAATCTCATACTTATAAGTATGTACTTAAGCATGTACTTACTATTGTACTTAAGCATGTACTTAAGCATGTACTCAAGCATAATGATGATGCCTACAGAGAATGCACTGCTTACACCCCACATGCGTATGACACGTCTTACATAACATTCGCATGGTGTGTGTGTGTCACTACTAGTGATGATGTAAACGATGCCAGTCAAATCTAAAGCACAATGCAGTCTCAATCTCAGTCTCAGTTACCTAAAGTCTCAACTCGGTTCGAGCTCGTTTTGCTAGTCTCGGTTCGGACTCATTTTTTTTTCTAAAAATAAAAGTCTCGGCACGTCATCAAAACCAAAAGTCTAGTCTCGGCATCAAAAGCTCGGCATCATTTACATCACTAGTCACTACTATTACCACAGTAGTGATATGGGTTTTCTACTCACCTTTTTATATATTAGATAGTGATAGATTTTATAATTGTAAAATTAGTTGTAATCTATATTGTATCTATATATTTAATTTTTAATTAACAACAATTCTGTATTATATATTATATATTCAAACGCACTGATAAAACATTAGAATTTAAATTAAAGAGAAAAAAACTCAAACAGCTACTACTTGAATAGCTTGATTCTGTATTTATTTCATAAGTTCATGTAGTATAAGGGTACAAATTATCGCTATACTACTAAGTTTCGGCGCATTACGGAGTGTTCATTAACAGTGTATATCTCAATGATTGTTTAGAGTTTCTTTATAAGTGATATTTATATTTAGTGAGTAATGTAAAGGTTTAAATATGGTTTTTATACGCCTTTACAATTGTAATATAAGGTTAATTGCTTTTTAAAAGATTAAGGGTGTCCCAGTATTAAGATGTCCCAGTATTCAAAATGATAAAAAAAAAATTATTTTGTATTCATTTTTTATTCCATAATATTAATAAATGTAGTGTGTTTTAGTATCTGTATAAATATCAGCTGCGAATTCAATCTATAAATGCCATAAAATTGATTTCTAAATTGTTATATTATCAATAGATATGTATACTTTCAACTTTCAAATACTGTTTTCTCAGAATAATTATTTCGCGCTAGGTATGTGTGTATAAACTTAGGTATAACAAAAACTAGTATATTTATTCTACTAATTTTTATTGCATTATATAAATAACATATATATGAATACTATTACAGGCGTAATTTTCTAAATTTGTATATGTATAGTTGCAAAAAATAACAAAAAATAACTATAGAAATTCCGTAAATTAAAAAATTAAAATTTGTGCATATATATATATATATGTTATATAATATATATTATAAAAATTACGTCCTGTAATAGTATGTGTATACATTTAATGAATAGAATATAACAAAAATTAGCTCAATTCAATGAATAGAAATCTGCGCGCCTAGTTTTACGTAGACCCATTATTTGCTATCTCTATACATAGAGAGGCGGGCGTCGTGTGCCATCCCCTTAATAAAGGAATAATAAACTGATAATAAATAATAAACGTAGTGAAAGGTTATTAGAAGGTAAATAAAGGTAATTTAAGGGGATTCGCCTTAGAAATTTCTTAAATATTTTATTTTTTTTTTTATTTGAGAAAAATATTATTTAATATATATTTTATATCCTCTGAAACTTGTAGAGCATATATCTATAAATTATACAATTTGATAGTTTAGTATATGACTAATTTGGTTAAAAAAAAAAAATTTGTAAAAATGGCGTAACTAATAGCAAAATACTCATATTTTTAACTTATAATATGACAAAAAAAAAGTTAATCAATATAGTTAATTATGTGTAATTATTGGTAATATAATATAATATAAATATTATAAGAATAACTTTATGGGTATATTAGTGTGGTATTCTGTTATATTATAATACTAGAAATAAATAAATATGCAAACAACAATTATTTTCTTGTAATAAAATGTATTTTCTTTTTAAAAAAATGTCATAAATATTAGCTTATTATGTGTAATTATTGATAATATAATATAAATATTATAAAAATAACTTTATATATATATTAGTGTGGTATTCTATTATATTTAATACTATAATTATACAGAAATGTAGTCAAAGATACAACTAATAAACATATATTACCATAAAATATAAAATGAATGTAGTCAAATTGTAAAGTCGATTACTCAGATTATTGATTTAAATTTATTTTGACTCTTAGACATTTTTCAGCCCTCTCAATAATTATCCAAACTTGATGACATATTCACAGTATCTTTATTATTATATGTATAAAGTTTACTTAAAAGATATTTATTACACAGAGTATAACATATAAAAAATTAAAGCAATTAAACAAAAATTAATTTAATTCAGTATCATATTTTGTCTCGAAATATTTCAGGTTTTCAGCGAACCATTTTTTTTAAGTAACTTTTATTAACATTATATTGGTTAACAATATGCAATTTACAGAATATAAATCGAATCAAAACCTAGGTATTGAAATTTTGTTAAGTACATAAAAAAAAAAATCTCCTATCCTAATACATTGTATACATCAAGGGCCGCGAACCCCTTTAAAGGCATATAAATGACTAATAGATAAAGATAATATAGGAAGGTGGTTGAACTGACTACCTGATATTGAATGTCGTAATCGACATATAATATCATAAACCCCATCCAGGCGCGAATGTAGTAACCTCGGTGGGTGTTGGCGTGAAGGTCATAAACTTGATGGGCAACGTAGTGAAGGTCGCGACTTTGTTGACGGGTATCGCGTGCTTAAAGATATACGGAATAGCGAATGGCATCAGTCTTCCTTTGCGTTTCTTCTGGTTCATGAACTGGTGGGCGTCGAAGTGGTTTTCACACAACCTGATAGCACGCGTTCATATATTATTGTATTATTATTATTTATTTTTATTTATTTATTATTATAACATATACACGTTTAAATCAATTTTTTTATCAGTTTTATAATATATTTATTTTAATTTCTTGTTTCGTGTCGGTTTGTTTCGCTTTATTTTAAATTCACTACTATTATTATAATTATATTCGTGTTGCTAAACAATAAACTATTTATTTATCTATATAATTGTCGGGCGACAGCATAGAAAAGATATTTATCTTAATCCGAAGCCCTTTAGAGGATATAATGTACATAAATAATTATATATTTCGTACGAAGAAAAAATGTACAATTTAAAACTTCTAATAAATATTTATTATTATTATTATTATATATATAATATTTATTGTAAATATATTTTAAATATATTGAGGATTTGACGTGCTCGGTAAACATTGAGACGCACATAAATAAAACAACTTTATATATATATATAATTCTACTACATTTACTATATTAACTAGATCTACCATACCACCTCGATACACTACATGTACCATATAGCTACAATATCGACTATACACTACATATATTAATTTCTAAATAAATATAAAATTTATAGTATTTAATATTAAAAATATTACAAAAATAAATAAATAAAGATTTAATTAGTAATTATTAATAATGAATAAATATCAACTTTAAAACAAAACTTTACTATCTTATTTTTTAGTGTGTTAGATGTTTCACACAAAAAAGTATCACTTGGTATTTTTATAATATAACATATAAACAATCATATTAATCAATCGGTATTATAAAAAATAATTGTAACTTTATTATTTCATTAATTTATATTATTTGGTTACTAAAATGTATACAAAAAAGATATATCAATAATTAAATAGAGGAAATATCCACCGGGGAAATATGTATTGAATCACTAGTGATAGTTATTAATTTAGAATTGATCCCTTATTTAGTGTGTTATGTGTGTGGTATACATTCCTGTAATATTATAGCCTACATCTCTACGAGTAAGTATATCTATAATGCATACAGATGATTTTTCAGCAAAACAGCCTTATAATTATTTATTGTAATATAAATAATAATAATAAAAATAACAAATCTAATTAGCAATTAGTAATGGTTAATTATAAAGTGTCCATTAAACTTGACGTTAAGAAAATGATTTCCATTTATATTATAATAGATGTTATTATTTGTTTAGTTATTTCTATCTATTTATTATGTTGTGATATGAATAATAAAATTTGTATATTTTTTTCAGTATTTTAGATTCCTACTATTGAATGGAATGATTTAATTGATATTCTATATCTATAATAATTGAATTCTATAACATTCGATAGCCTGCATTGATTAACTCATTAGATAATTCACCAATATTCACATTTAATATACTATATATATATATATATATATACCCTGGTGTCAACAAAGAAAATACACTCGTCTTAAATTGATGAATTTTAAGAATGCTTTTAAATTAAAGAAATAAAATTTTAAATAAAAATTAAATTAAAAAACCTCAATAGATTATTTCTATTCTATTTCTATTCTACATATAGATGGATACATAGTTTATCGAGTGTTAAGTAAACATAAAATCATACGAAACAATAATGTTTCATAATAAACATTAAATGTAAAAAGAATGCTGCCCGTTTACACTTGCCTCGTGACAGGTATAACGATACGTCTTATCCCTTAGCTGTCTAACTTGTAGCTCTTCCTCAGTTGCAGCAAACTCAGGCTCCTCTTATCGACGACTTGGGAGATTAGCCTCGCGTTGCCGCAGTTATAGATCCACTCGTAAGTCCTACGGGTCGAAGTGGAACCAATGAATTACCAACTAGTCATTGACATGAGATAAGATAGAAGATATTACGGTGGGGGCGGGGGGCGGAGGGGGGGGTTGTGTTAATAACCTCGCTATCATTGTCTTCTATTTAACACTGATTATAGAGAGAGATAGAGCGAGAGTGAGATTGTGATAACTGAGTTAACACTGATAATAGAGAGAGAGATATCGTGATAACTGAGTAATTATTAAGCTGGGGTACACTTGTGAATAATAAGAGTGTTTGTTACGAATCAAACATCTTAGACGTTCAATGCGAATACTGGCAAAAGGTGGGTTAGCGAGTAAATATTCACAAACGTGACCACAGCCCTGAACAACGAAATAAGTATTAGGTGTCACTCTCACTTACGAGACAACGATATTGTTCAAATCTATTATTTCGTTGCGATATTAACCGAGCGATATCATTAACTTCAGATAAAAGTATCGTTATTATTATTAATACGATACATTAATCGAACTATAACGTTAAAATGATGTCATTTAAATTCACTTTCGATCCGTTCGAAAGCAACATCGTCATAAATCGTGAGGATAAATATACAAAAACTCACATAGTTTATACATTTATTATTATGATTATTAAGCGGCGATCGGATCTGTACGCCCGATGACCTCTAACTCTGACCTCTGAAGGTCGTTGATCGGGAAACTGTAGAAACTCGTCGAAGGGTACTGGCCGAAGTTAATGTTGCAGGCGGCGGCGCAACAGTACTGGCCGTTAGCTCGTCGCGTCTTCTTCAACATTCTACTGTTAGTGATCACTGTGTGTGAGTGTGGGTGGGTGGGTAGATATGTAGGGTATACACACATATATGTTTAAGGCGTAAGACACACAAGCAGTAGGACACGGGTTCGAGCCTCGTCCGGACCATAATTAATTTTATAAAATGGGTCTTAAAATATTATTTAGAAGTGATCTTATATAATTGTGTATAAATAAATGATCGGCTCTCATTAAAACCATGGAGGCCTTAACATGAGAGCGGCTTCGAAGGGACATTAGAGCCATATATGGTTATAAGTGAAAACTTCATCTAAGTTCCTGGATGGGATGAAAGGACTCCACCAAATAAAAATAACAATAACAATAACAATATATATATATATATATGCGCTCAGTATGCATCTATATAATAATATCATTCTACTGTTAGTGATCAATATGAGTGTGGGTAGATATGTGTATGTATAATTCAGAATTTGGTATAAGAACCCGGATAGATATTGAAGCAAAGCTTACGATCGTCCGTTGAAGAAAAAAATATGAGTATAGTAATAAAAAAAATTAACTATGGAGATTGTATTTAAATTGTGATGGTAATATATAAGTAAATATAAAACTTTAAAACAAATATACACACACATATATATATATATATATACACATATATAAGCTCAGTATGTTTCGATATAATAATATAATTCTAGTGTTATCGATGGAAGAGTGTAGGTAGATATATTCTTAGTACGCATCAATATAATAATGTATTAATGTTCTACTATTATTAATAAATGTGCATGGCCAGATATACTCTTAGTATTTATCGATATCATAATGTATTAACGACTATTAATCCATCAGATCGGTGAATGAGAATATGATATGTATTTGATATAGACGACGATTACGAAGTAAGGGTCTGGGATGACTCATTCAGTAATATCGGATGACTCATGCAGTAATAGTTAAATTTGAAACGGTGAGACATGCGTGCCCAGGGTTGGCTGAGATTGGGTTTTTTGGATTTTTGGGTTTAAACCTTTTGATATATTTTATGGTTTTTGTGGATTTTCGATTTTTTATATTAATAAATTATACATTTAATAATTTTAATTCTAATAGATATATATATATATATATATATATATATATATATATATATATATATATAATATCTATTATGTAACTAATTCTAGATTTTAAGAAAATATATAAATAATATTATAAAATTTATATAATATTAAAATATGAATATAATAAGTAATTCCAGATTCTATAGAATAAATATAATATTTTTCATGACATTATAATTCAATAGAAAACAATTAAAATTCAATAAAAATACAATTTCATAGAAATTGATTGGATAAAAAAAATATTGTATTACAATTCTATAGAATAAAATTAAATAAAACTAATACAATAGAAAATATTAAAAAATTAACCTTATACAAATAAGGTATTTTTATGATTTTGATATCACCATTTTTATATAGTAAATTAATATACTTCATTCTTGTATATTATACAATAAATTAATAATAAACTATACTTTTATCAATTTGTATATAAAGTATACTTTTATTAATCATTTTATACCTTTTAATTTTTTTATGAAAAACCACAAAAACCATAAAAACCACAGTAAAACCCAAAAACCCAAAAACAACAGCAACATATTTTGGATTTTTGGGTTTTTTGCCATCCCTGAGCGTGCCTGTGATTAGCAGCCTCATTATGAAGTTACCGGAACATATGAAGTTACCGGAACGTATGAAGCTACCGGAATATATGAAGCTACTGGAACATATGAAGCTAACGGGACATATGAAGCTACCGGAACATACACAAAGCTACTGATGGCCACCCGCTACTAAATAATGACTAGGTTATCTCTTGTGTAAGATAGGAACAGGGCCGAGTTGATCCGAGACAATAAATTGTGCATTATTTTCGTTAATAATTATCGATTATGGAAACTACAGTTTCTAAGTAATCTAGTAAATACATGCTAAATTATATAAATAAAGAGAAACGAGAGTAAATATTATAACGTAAATTAGGAAGAGAACTTCTAATCCCTCGCGTGAATAAATTGTGATAGCACGTATAAACCAAACCACGTGACTGTATATCTGTCCTTCAATCACTATTACACATATAACGTACATGCGTGTGTTACGTTTGTCGGTTGTAGCATTGCAAACAGGGCTTACGAAGCAATCGGACTTACGCATATATTAGGTGAAGTTAATGTTTTAATTAGAATAGAATCGTCTTCGCCGTAGACTCTTCAGTAGTTTGGGGTTAACGGTGTAGGGATGTAGGGATGTAGGGAGACATCGATAGAATACACTTACTATAACGCAGTCGGTGTCAATTGTTATTATTACGTCATCGTAGTATAAGGCAGTGTAACCACCCTCTAGGTAACCCCTCTATTACCCTACATACCGTCCAGGAATATCAACGCTATTTACGAAACCACATTGCGGCTAGTAAAACCTGTTTCATCTGAGATTACGTTATGTTTATGTTATATAATATCGTGTATTATATAATATATAGTCTTTCTAATACGATACGAAGTTAATCCTTTGATCTCTAAAATCATAAATCGTGGCTATGGAATAACACAGACAGTCATAAATCTTCGCGCTTAGAAAAATATATTATATTAAACATCGCTGTTAATATATTTAAATAATTTGTAATAATAATATATATATATATATTCATTTCATATGAATTTTTATGGTATTAATTATTATTATATTTTAATGTTTAAAAAAATTATACTTTATCGAGAAATAAATAAATAAATAATAAAAGTATTTATTTATTATTTTAATTTGTAACTTATTAACAAAATATGAAATCATCTAAATCTTTTAAATATTATGAATTATAATTCAACATTTAAATATGATGTATATATATGCATATTATGGACCATTACCACCATTGATAGTATATGTTAGCAGAAAATATATAAATTAATTAAGTTAAAATAATTGTAATAATCAATTAATAATTGAATGTATTAGTTAATTAATAAAAATGAAATTAAAATTATTTTGTAATTATTATAGATAGTAATATATATATAGATAATATATATATATATATATATATATATATATATATATATATATATAGAAAAGTAATTATGATAGAGCATATAATTTACTTTAAGGGGACGCGATACCATTGATTTTTTCGAAAAAAAAATTGAATTTCAAATTTTGTATTAATGTAAAATTTTAATATTTCACATATTATCTTTTATGTGGTGTTTAAATTATGTTCATTACATTATTCATTTTGTTCATATTATATTATTTGTACCTGTATATTCATATATTATATTTGAAACTTGATTTACTCAGAATAATTATTTGTGACCAATCATGCTGACATAACTGGTATTAACTTTTGTACAATTGAATATTTTTTCTTAATTTTTTCAATATAACTAGATAAAACCTGTAAGATTAAAGTTATTTGTCAAAATTAAAAAATATTTATTTAAAAAATTTTAATTAGCAATTTAGTTGGAAAATTAACATTTTTTATCAGATATTTCAATTATTTTTTTTAGAAACGTATAAGATAAAGTTGTGTAAACATCTATAAATTTCAACATATAATATAAAAATATGGAATATTATTAATAGATTAAAAAAAAAAAAAAAAAAGTGAATAATTTTTGAGTTAATAGATTTCTAAAAATAGCATTTTTTCGTATCTTTTACATGTAAACCAAACGATGATATCGCGTCCCCTTAAACAAAATTTCAACTTACAACGTACAATTATCTATTTACCGACGTATAAATAGTAATTGAATACATCATCTGCCACGATAAGCATGTAATGAAACTTACGCATCACTATATTACGAACTTTACTACCTCATAATAATCCGTAACACTTTAACTTATCAGTACAACGTACAGCTGTCACAGTGTCCTCGCATTATATTCTCACAGTTCTATGTTTACTTCTGTAACTTACGACAATATAATTGATTTGTGCTATGTTATTATTACGATGTCTATACGCTTTTGAGATATGTCATATATTAAGTATTTAAATAAACTAATAAACCCTACATCTACTAACTCTATCTATAATAACCCTATCTATAATAACCCTATCTCTAATAACCTTATCTCTAATACACCTATCTCTATATTAACCCTATCTCTAATAACCCTATCTCTAATAACCTTAGCTATATTAACTCTATCTATAATAACCCTATCTCTAATAACCTTATATCTAATAACCCTATCTCTAATAACCTTATCTCTAATAACCCTATCTATAATAACCCTATCTATAATAACCCTATCTCTAATAACCCTATCTCTAATAACCCTATATCTAATAACCCTATCTATAATAACCCATCACTAATAACCCTATCACTAATAACCCTATCTCTAATAACCCTATCTCTAATAACCCTATCTCTAATAACCCTATCTCTAGTAACCCTATCTCTAATAACCCTATATCTAATAACCCTATTTCTAATAACCCTATCTCTAATAAACCTATCTCTAATAACCTTATCTCTAATAACCCTATATCTAATAACCCTATCTCTAATAACCCTATATATAATAACCCTATCTCTAATACACCTATCTCTATATTAACCCTATCACTAATAACCCTATATCTAGTAACCCTATCTCTAATAAACTATGTAAACCTTGATTCAGTGCATTTTTAAGGGGTATTTTGTGGGCAATCGTCCCCACTATTCAATTTTTGGCCACAAAAAAATCATATCATATCATATCATAATCATATTTATTTATAATAAATCAGTAGATGTATTTTTTTAGATTTTTTTTCAGATAAAATTTAAAACAAAATAATTACTTTTGGAATTTGCCCCCATCACTTTCAAATCGTTAAGGCACTTATGGCACTTCTCGATACTATCACTAATAGCCCTATCATTAATAAACAATATACACATTTATATATATATATATATATATATATATATGTACAAACACACACACAAATATTATTTATGTTTGTGTTTGTATAATTATCATGCATACCCCCTTGATATAAATAACAACTTTTTACATGGCATACACATACATATAGCAAATCGCGGAGACAATCATCATGATTATCATGTGCTCACTACAAATATACAGAATACGGCCACATTTGGTAGCCACCAATAAGATATTGAATAAGTATCATTATAATATATATATATATATATATATATAAATATATATGTATGTTTAATTTAAGAATATTTTATTTTATCAATATAAAATTTAATAAATTTGATAAATTATTTATGATATATTTTTAATTTAAAATAATTTGTCCTTATTTAAAATAAAATAAAATCACCTATTTTACACTATATTTAAATTAAATTGAATTAACTTTAAGATAATATATAGTAGTAAAATATTATAATAATAATGTTTATATATAACAAACTTTAACATTGCTAACCTATGAATTAGACTATTTAAACAAATTAAAATTGATGAAATTGTATGTTTAGTTTCGCCATCTAGTGAATTATTTTAATTTTATGTATTATTTACAGGATTATTTAAATAAACTGAGATTATAGATATTTTAAATAATCTTATTTTCATATACATTTAAGAGTAGATATATTGGTTGTAGGAGGTCTTGTTATAATGTGTATTATGCTTATAATGTCAGTTCGGGTGATTGCTTTTTACAGCTAATGGTTTCGCGTTAATCAGTCAGGGTATTGATGGAAAGAAGGATTTTCTAACCTAATCATTAGCCTAATGATTCATTAGGTTACTGATACAATACTACTGACGTTGCCAACGTCACGTTGGTAATACTATTACGATGCATCGATATGCATAAAGTATATTATATACTGTATATATATATATATATATATAGTTTATTTACATCGAGGCTAAGAGTACGACGGTTATAAGTTATAAAGAAGTATGGGATAGTTTAATCGGACTATAGCCTATAGTTACTATAATAGTATATATATAGTCATAGACTCTATGAATCATATAGAGTCTATGATAGAGAACCAAGTGAAGTCACTTCGTTCTCTATGGATATAGTATATCCTACGGTATAGCCTATATTTATTATGAACAATATAAATATATTGCACCAATACCGTACCGCTACCGTAGAAGATATATCTGTTAACTATAGTTTAAATTGTTTATCAGTATAGGTATACCTATTTATACCTATATAACGTATAGGTTATAATATATAACGATAACTATTAGATTTTGGTCTACATCATTGAAAATGAGATTAATGACTTTAGGTCATATTTGTTATTATAAAAAGAATAGGTATACTTATTATTATTTATAAATAATGATCTTTACTATATCTATTATATTTTTACATATGTTTCCAAGAATAAAGTTAATAATACATTTACAATGTTTCAAGTGTATTCCCATTTATACTATACATTATGTATTTATCATTACATTGTATATATACTTATGAGATATTTTTGATATATTAAAGTGCTTACATAAATTATTACAATTACATATTAAGATACAATTGTATATAAATTGTTTATATAATATTCATATCGTCATCTTCATGTAGGAGGACATTTAATAAATGTGTTATTATAATAACGTTATAAAAAAGTACTTTTAGTGATTATTGAGAAGCTGATTTTGTTCTCTAGTTTTCTTTCAGTATTTGTTATAATTGTGTTACAACATAGTGGAGTTTTTGAATTAGTAAGGTAAAATATAGTACACTAATTTTTATTTTTAAATAGATATAAATGCGTCTATTATTTTATTTATATTGATGGTATTAATATAACTTCATTCTTATTCTCATAAAGTTTTACTACCATAACATAAATTGAATACAACAATATTCTTGTAGAATAATATCTTAAAATGTGCGTTATTTTCATCATTAATATTATTCTCAGTTGTCTCTCGTAAGATGTAACGGAAGTCTATCCGCAAGTATCATGCTATATAGATATATTGAAATAATTGAGTTAGTTATGCATCTTCTTGTAATCAGAAAAAATACTGATATATAATTTCTTCTCTGCGTTATAGTATATATCATATATGATATTTTTAGTTTTCAGTTCGATTTCTGTAATTTTGTTCATATCATTTTAACGTAGTTTCTTTAAACATGTCTTTTTTAAACAAAATATCTGTAATTTTGTTCATATCATTTATTTATGTAGCTTGAATTCCTAGATATATTATGTTGAATACTTTATATCGAAGGAAATCTATCATATATTATTGGTTCATATATAGTTTTCAATAATATATAAAATTCTATCGCCTTAATAAAAGCAATCACCTCAAAGTATAAGTCAGCCGTACACCTAGAAATAGTATCAATAAGATCTCAGTGAAACTAATCAATATCAATGTTTAGAAATAACTAAAACATATATGTTTTATAGTAAACATATAAATATACTTATTTCTGAAATCCCATGTGAACCCACACACACTTAAGGCCGATTGCTAGTATGTACATTGTACAGTATTATATTTCTGTGATATTACACAGATAATATATATATATATAGATTTTTTTATATTATGTTATACAATAGATGAAATAAATACAAACCATGCTAATATTATTTGTATTAAAATAAACATTCAAATTAAATATATGTGTTTAATGAAACGCGTAATTTAGTGCGAAAAATCTGCTATTATATAACTTATAGTAAGTATAGTTACTTTAAATATGTTCAAATGTATATATATATATATTTTAGAACATATTTACCATGACCTCGAAAACAATCATTAATATATCTACATTATGATTATACATTAGAATTGAAATGTCACTTCACAATACATAGGCGTGCATTGAATGCTCTTTAATTATTAATAAAACACGATAAGTCACCTATTATAAATTGTAATTATTAATAACAAATAATGATATTGTAAATGTAGGATAATAAATAAATGTTGTTTTGATTAATTTATAATTAAAATACATACAAATCATAAAAAATAGTAACAAAATTCAATATTTTATATACGTATACTACTATAATCTAAATAAATTATTAATTTCCATCAGTAAATAATGCGATATAATTTTGAAACAATTTAAAAATGTATAAAATATAGTTATATCAAGGCAAAGCTTAGATTATATTATGAACACATATATGTACAGCATACTAGTTAGTTTACAAGTTTCAATTAATTCTCATTAACTATTAGTGTATCATGTTTATGAAATGAAATATCCCATTAGATATAGAATATTCCATTAGATTAGAATATGCCAGTAGTGAAATTATAGATTTAAAATGTTACAATTTATTATGGAATTAATTCATTAGATTTTATATGTTACAAGAATTACATATTAAAATAATAAATAATCTATAATTACTTTATATAAAAATGGATTTATTCTGTAAACCAATTAAAATGGGTTTATAATATCGGGAGTTTCAATTTGAAACTATTAAAAAATGTATATATTAGGAAAATTTTTATTTCATTATTAATTTCATAAATATCTAAATTGTAATGTGTATATATAAATAGTTATAGTATATATATATATATATATATATATATATATATACATGATATGATGTAGTTCATGTTACGCATGACATATAAAAGGATCCCGAGATAATTGACTACAGTCATGCACGCACACATAACCGAGGACACTCGTGTACACATACACGTAGACACACACACACACGTAAACATACACATAGGGGAGATGGGGGGGGGGGTGGGGGGGGGGCGGGATATAACATCCTTAATCTCAGCCGTAACAATCAAATCAGCGCGTTTCGATCACTAGTATTCAGTATATATAATCACAATGTATATAAGTATTGCGGGGGACGGGGCGGGGGTGGGGGGGGATTAGTCACTCATACTCTTCTCTCTTCTCTCTTCTCTTATCACAACTGTTATATAAACAAGCGACTACGACGGTGATGGAGGACGCATCGCCGCGGAACAATAAGGACATGAACGTGTGCGCGCGGCGTTGTAGCGCGCAGCGTGGGGTACAAGGTAGACAATCGTCGCCGCGACTACGTAGACTACCGACCGAACGCAGTCGAGTAGCATCGTGTCAGTCACAGTAACATTATAATCACGTGATTATTACGATTAGGGACCACTGCGTCACACCCCCCCCTAGGTTAGGGTTTCGTTGACGTACTGAGATGGGGACGAGATGGAAGACGACAGGAAACTGGCGCACAGTAGATGATCGCGATGATCGCCCCAGCCTCCGTTGGGTTTCACGTTCTGATTGGGCGCCAGGAGATTGTTGGTGTAGCGGAGCGCGGCGGGGAATAGTTCCGGGGCGCGGGCAGACAGCTCCACTTCGATGCCGTCTACCACCTCTTTGGGGTTGCACGACGTCTTTTTGTGGTGGACACCGCTGCGAAGGGGGCGGGGATAGGGTTAAAATGGGGTTATGTGGGGGTGGAATAGGGTTACGATGGGGTTACAATGGGGTTATGTGGAGTGGGGATAGGGTTAAAATTTGGTTATATGGGGGTGGAATAGGGTTACGATGGGGTTAGTGGGGTGGGGATAGGGTTATGTGGGGTTAATATGGGGTGGGGATAGGGTTATGTGGGGTTAATGTGGGGTGAGGGTTACGATGGGGTTAATGTGGGGTGGGGATAGGGTTATTGTGGGGTTAATGTGGGGTGGAGATAGGGTTACGATGGGGTTATGTGGGGAGGGGGTAAGGTTAATGTGGGGTGGGGATAGGGTTATGTGGGGTTAATGTGGGGTGGGGATAGGGTTATGTGGGGTTAATGTGGGGTGGGGATAGGGTTAATGTGGAGGGTGGAATAGAAGTGAGTCGATGCAGTTTCGTGTCAATAGAAGGGGTAGACAGATATTTAAAAGAATTCAACTTTCCTACAAACTATACTGCTAAGATGAACCAGATTTGTCATTACATAAGTATGCCTAGGGTGGTACAGGTAGGTACCAGGTACAGTGAGGTACCAGGTACAGTGAGGTATCAGGTACAGGTAGGTACCAGGTACAGTGAGGTATCAGGTACAGTGAGGTATCAGGTACAGTGAGGTATCAGGTACAGTGAGGTACCAGGTACAGTGAGGTACCAGGTACAGTGAGGTACCAGGTACAGTGAGGTACCAGGTACAGTGAGGTACCAGGTACAGTGAGGTATCAGGTACAGGTAGGTACCAGGTACAGTGAGGTATCAGGTACAGTGAGGTATCAGGTACAGTGAGGTATCAGGTACAGTGAGGTACCAGGTACAGTGAGGTACCAGGTACAGTGAGGTATCAGGTACAGTGAGGTACCAGGTACAGTGAGGTATCAGGTACAGTGAGGTACCAGGTACAGTGATGTATCAGGTACAGTGAGGTATCAGGTACAGTGAGGTATCAGGTACAGTGAGGTACCAGGTACAGTGAGGTACCAGGTACAGTGAGGTATCAGGTACAGTGAGGTACCAGGTACAGTGAGGTACCAGGTACAGTGAGGTACCAGGTACAGTGAGGTATCAGGTACAGTGAGGTACCAGGTACAGTGAGGTACCAGGTACAGTGAGGTATCAGGTACAGTGAGGTATCAGGTACAGTGAGGTATCAGGTACAGTGAGGTATCAGGTACAGTGAGGTATCAGGTACAGTGAGGTATCAGTACAGTGAGGTATCAGGTACAGTGAGGTACCAGGTACCCCCCTTATAAAACTTATTGAAGCTTTAGGAATTTAGGTTACCGATTTATAGCTAGAACTTGAAATAGAAATTAAAAGTAAAAATAAATCATAAATCATACAATTTAATTATACATATTGTATACAATATGTATTATTTCAATAATACAATAAATCATTAAACTGATATCAAGAATTCATTAGCTGTGATATTTTAAGTACACAATTATTATAATGA
Source organism: Osedax fenrisi (assembly GCA_964019155.1). Classification (NCBI taxonomy): domain Eukaryota; kingdom Metazoa; phylum Annelida; class Polychaeta; order Sabellida; family Siboglinidae; genus Osedax; species Osedax fenrisi. Next base: position 17,944,847 of record OZ025239.1, on the reverse strand, counting down.
TGAATGATATTATACAGATAAGCGAGGTTAGATCAAGTGTTGTATATTTACATGTAACAACACATACAGGCTGCGCTTTTATCACATTACCTTCTCTAGACAATGTCAATTAATTTGATGATAAAGAGTGAAATTAGTGTAGATAAGGAAATTAAAGGGAGGGAGGGAGGGAGGTATGGATGAGGCAGATAAAAGGGATAGAGGGAGGGATGAGGCAGATAAAAGGTATGGAGGGAGGTAGGGATGAGGCAGATAAAAGGTAGAGAGGGAGGGGAGGTAGGTATGAGGTAGATAAAAGGGAGGTAGGGATGAGGTGGATGAGATGTAGCACTACTAACCAGGTACCGATGTGAAACACTCGTGGGAACAACACGTACAGAACTTTAACGCGTGTCTTCATGCACTTCATAAAGATGTACTGCAGCGACCAGTCCCAATTGTAGTCGTCGTAGCGGCAGAACTCTTCACCGCAATGCTTCACTAGCAGCCATAGTCGTCGGTCCATCGACATGCCCATGTTGTGCTTGGTGCTCTGCCAGAAAGAGCTTTGTATCTCCTGTAGGGGGTTAAGGGGGTGAGGGGGCGGGGTTGAGGGGGGCGGGGGTGATGGGTTAACATCACACCGGCGATCAATTTAAATCATAATGTACATTTAATTAATTAAATAAATTAACGAGAACCGATGGTTTTAATCCCAAGCTGGGGGGGGGGCGGGTTGTATATAAGGTGGGGATGAGTGGGGGCGTAGGTATTAATGACGCGTCGATACTGAAATGAATGCCGCGCGTAATCAATGGAAGACGTGTAAGTCACGCGTTCGTACGGTATGCGTTACATGTAATGCGAGACTGAATTAGCGGATTGAGGAGAACTCCAGCCGAGCAGAGGAGGTTTAACGCAGACTGTATAACGCGGAGGCGTGGCTTGAGTCCTCCCTTATAAGGGTGTATTGACGCTGTAAACAAACTCGTAATCTACGTAATCTGCTAGAATCTACGACCACTTCTTAATTGGGTCGTAGTACGGCGAAATGTACGACGAGGAGTCAGCGTAGACATTCACCGCGCCCCTTACTGATAAGTTAGTATCGCTCGTACACACGCGGCGCTAGTTAAGAGGGCTGACCTTTGAACTGGTTTTCCAGGTTTTTATCTTCTTCGGTAGGTACAAGCCCAGCGTTATTATGGTGCAGTCTTTACTGTACGAGTGAGATGGGAAGGTGATGTATAACTAAGGGGTGTAATGGGGTGATGTACTATTAAGGGGTGTAACGGGGTGATGTCCTACTAAGGGGTATAACAGGGTGATGTACTAAGGGGTGTAAAGGGGTGATGTACTACTAAGGGGCGTAATGGGGTGATTTACTAAGGGTTTACACATATTACATTGTTGCATTGTACAGGATGTAGTGGCAGGGACGGAATACAGTGAAACAACCCCATTATGATACTACGCTATGATGAAGGTTGTAAGATATCAGCTAGAATGCTGGTGGCAAGGACATAACGAGATCTAGGACAGAACAAGACATAGGCAAAGTAATGATAAGATGCAGGTTTAGTTTCCTATTAATTGTTTCCGTTTTAGTACTATTTGTTTAATTAATTGTTCATATTCTATGGTATTATTTTATATTCCTTATTTATAATGCGATATAGTTTCATAATGACCTAATATAATGTATACTGTACATGTAAATAAATAAAATGAATACATGTAGTAATGTTCACTACAGGCGACCCCTACCTCCTGTAGTGGATAGTTATATGTAACTAGATAGACATGATACGCTTGAGCTCTAGAACATATGTGGCTAATGTCATCATTAATTCAGTATTTTATTTAGATTATATATTTCTATACTCATGTTAACAATTAGAAATCATTTTTACAGATTTTATCAATATTTGCGATAATAATCAGTTAATAAAAATAACTATACAACAGATTCTACTCAAAGTAAGACTATATATGTTATATAAATTAAGAAATGTGGAATAAAATAAACACTATGAGAAACTATATAATTTTTTAACAAATGTAGAGAGAGAAAAACAATTATTCCAAAACAAAATTAATTTAAAAATGAGTATAATTTATCGTGTATATTTTATGTATTTAATACATTATAACATACCTATATATAATATATTTATACTAAATATAAATTATATTAAATATATATAAATATATATATATATATATCAGATGAGTTTCAATATATACTTGTATTTAAATACTCTGATTTGGTGTATTTGTATTTGTATTTGAAAGATTTATTAAAGATGTATTTGTATTTGTTTGTTGTATTTAGTGTATTTGATCAAATACAGCATCTCAAACACACACCAAAATATATGTAATTGTTAATTAAATACAACCAATATGTTTATATAGGAAATATGTTAGGTTTTAATAAGAATAGTAACTTTGTTTATAAATTAAAAATTTGTAATTTATAAACATATTAAATATATATATATCAAAAGAATAACGAATGTAATGAAGTATTTTCTGTACAAGTAATATTATATTGGAAGAGATAATTTTGTAAATATTTCATAATAATTGTAGATAACTTTAAAGTATTGTTAAATACAATTATAGTAATATCATATTATTACTAAACATGTATAGGGAGATATCCTATTAGAATTTATCAATATAATATTGTTATCATCAATTTTTAGTCGATAGGTCGATAAATATTGATATAATGTTATGTATTTTATTAATATAATGTTAATTAACTATTATTTAGTCTCTCAAATTACTTAGCTGATAATCCCTACTTCAATTGTCACAGAACATTTCATCCCATATTATCTAAATTCTTATGTATGTGTATTATATGTTTTACTTTAATTTTGTATTTGTATTTAAATAAAATATTACATACATATTTGTATTTTTATCTGAAAAATGTATATGACTCCATCCCTGATATATATATATATATATGATGATGATTTATTTAAAAACTAATTTAATTTTAAAGTTATTATAATGCGACAATAATAGATATAATAAAATAATAAATAGTTTAAATAGTTGTGTAGTAAATATAATTTATATAATATATATAAAAATTTAATATAAACATTTAATTTAATTAAATTACATAGTTTAATATAATATGTAATATTGTTTATCTAGTAATAGAAATATAAATTTGATATATAAATATTACTGAATATACATTATATTACTATTATAAATAATATATTATTTATAAATCCTACGTTATATATAAATGTGAACATTATTCATAATTATGAAATAAACTGTATCAATTAATATACCAGACGTAATTAATTCTCTTTGCTTTTTAATAAATAGCGAGAATTATATGTAATATAAAAAAGTATATTATTTAGCTATAATTATATATATTAAAAAGGAAAATGGAAGTTATGAAATCATATGGTGATTAATATAACCTATATCAAGTTGTTATTGCATGTGAGCTCAGTAAACACGCATATATTAGAGATATAAATAATCATTATATACTAAATGATGTAGTTGACTGATTTTTAAATCGTTCAAATTATAGTACAAAATTATAAGTAACGAATTCAATATTTCAAATAATATCATAAAATATTAACATTTAAAAAATAAATATATTGAACTATTAATTGTATTATTGCAATCTCTATAATAATCTCTATATAATATAATAATGTGAATATTTTAATATTTACAAATAACTGAATATTTAATGTTAATACATAAATACATTTTTGTTCTAGTCGAATGACAATCATTATCTTAACCCATGAATCACAAATGCAAGATTTTTTTTTATTAACTATTGGATGTGAATAGATTAAAAAAGATAGTCGAATACATAATACATATAAATGATATCGCGCGACTTACACGTTGTAGATAAATATATTAATTAAGTACATAATTATTTTGTATTTATAATTATAAATATTATTATTAATTATAAATATAATTATAAATCCTAAATATAATTATAAATTATAGATATAATATAAATTATAAATAAAAGTATAAATTATAGATAAAATATAAATTATAAATATAAATTATAAATATAAGTATAAATTGTAAATATAAATATAATTATAAATATAAGCATATAAATGATATGTACGTAACAAACTCTTTATTGTGCTGATACATGAGAGCCATCACGTGCAGGAAATCATTACTGACAAAGTGGTCTTCCTCCAGGAGCAGCACCGCGCCGTCAAAGTGCTTCGTAATCGTGAGCTTGTCGAATATCATGTTCAGCTGAGGGGTGTCAGGGGTGTCAGAGAAGTAGATTGAGAAGGGTGGGTAGATAGTGAAGGGTGGGTAGATAGTGAAGGGTGGGTAGATAGTGAAGGGTGGGTAGATAGTGAAGGGTGGGTAGATAGTGAAGGGTGCGTAGATAGTGAAGGGTGGGTAGATAGTGACGGATGGGTAGATAGTGAAGGGTGGGTAGATAGTGAAGGGTGTCAAGGGTGTGAAGGGTGGGTAGATAGTGAAGGGTGGGTAGATAGTGAAGGGTGGGTAGATAGTGAAGGGTGGGTAGATAGTGACAGGTGGGTAGATAGTGACGGGTGGGTAGATAGTGAAGGGTGGGTAGATAGTGAAGGGTGGGTAGATAGTGACAGGTGGGTAGATAGTGACGGGTGGGTAGATAGTGAAGGGTGGGTAGATAGTGAAGGGTGGGTAGATAGTGACGGGTGGGTAGATAGTGAAGGGTGGGTAGATAGTGAAGGGTGGGTTGATAGTAAAGGGTGGGTAGATAGTGACAGGTGGGTAGATAGTGAAGGGTGGGTAGATAGTGAATGGTGGGTAGATAGTGAATGGTGGGTATATAGTGAAGGGTGGGTAGATAGTGAAGGGTGCGTAGATAGTGAAGGGTGGGTAGATTGAGTAGTATCTCTTTAGAAAGTGTACACAATTTGTTATTAAGGGTAGGCACGGTTACCGTTCGCTTACATAATGTTATTTATAGATCTACTGATAATGCTAAGGATATAAACTTGGAGATAATTAAATACTTTTTTTTATTCAATAGATACTATCTTAATTCAGATATATTACTTTATTCATAAACATAATCAATTGAAAAGTATGAATACAAAAAAGGGTAAAAATTATGAATATTTTTTATATGTTATGTTTATCACGATTTATTTTTAAATATAAAGTATAATGATACATAATTTACTATTCATATAGTATTATATGTTATACATAAACAGTAATAATTAGAATCAAAAAAGTAGTAGACATTTACGTATGGTTACTGAGTGAATAATTAGAAACCTGATTAAAGGCTTTTAAAGTTTTTACATAAATAATCAAGGAATATATGTACACATATGCTAATATATAAAGTATACATTATAAAAGCAAATATATTACATATATATATATTTATATAATACATAATATTTATATATATATATATATAATACATATAATACTGATATAATTTATACTATTATATAGTTAATTAAGTCTTTCTCAATTTCAAATTACAAGATTATTATTAAGAATGCATTATTTACATTTTCTGTTGAAAGCATCTCTATTCAACCAATGATATCTAGTTATACACACACGTGATTTGTTTGTTTATTTTATACTATTTAATCTATGATCTATACAAAAATTCACATGACATTTTTAAATAAAAATATTTATATAAAATACTCAAATGAATAGCAATAACAAAAAATATTAGAAAATATTTTAAATTAAAAGATCTATCTAATAAAGAGTAATATAAAATCACATATTCTAAGTATTTACAGAAATACAAAATATATTTATAAATGTCTTGTTAATTTCATAACATTTCTAATTTTATCATTAAACATTTTTTAAAACATTTTATATTGATAGAAATATTCAAAAATATAAAAATTAATTTCAAATATTGTAAATAAGATACCGAACATGAATAATAAGTTATAACAAAATATTTAAAAAATTAACATATTAAACACATTTTAACTCCAGAGTTAAAATGTACATATAGGTACTATAGTCTATATAAGAATCCTTTGATGTTCATATCTCTTATCATAAATACCTTCCAAAACCAATGATGTTTTGTTTGAGTGAACTTTGCTTCCCGGTAATGCCCATATTTATCTGGGAAATCAGCATTTGTACAATTCAGATTCCTATTTTAATAGTAGTAGTAGTAAATATAATAGCAGTAACAGAAGTAGTAGTAGTAGTAGTAGTATTAGTAGTAGTAGTAGTAGTAGTAGTAGTAGTAGTAGTAGTAGTAGTAGTAGTAGTAGTAGTAGTAGTAGTAGTAGTAGTAGTAGTAGTAGTAGTAGTAGTAGTAGTAGTAGTAGTAGTAGTAGTAGTAGTAGTAGTAGTAGTAGTAGTAGTAGTAGTAGTAGTAGTAGTAGTAGTAGTAGTAGTAGTAGTAGTAGTAGTAGTAGTAGTAGTAGTAGTAGTAGTAGTAGTAGTAGTAGTAGTAGTAGTAGTAGTAGTAGTAGTAGTAGTAGTAGTAGTAGTAGTAGTAGTAGTAGTAGTAGTAGTAGTAGTAGTAGTAATACTAACATACTTCTCTTATAATCCCTAGGACAATCTTTGGGATCTGCTCCAGGAAATACATTAGGATAAATTTGAATCATATGAGGATAAAATATTTGAAGAACCTGAATTAGTATTAGTATTAGAAAATATTAAAACTACGTAGTAAAAGTAGCAGTAGCAGTAGCAATAGCAGTAGCAATAGCAGTAGCAGTAGCAATATCAGTAACAATATCAGCAACAGTAGCAGTAGAAATAGCAGTAGTATTATTAGTAGTATTAGTAAAGGATAGCAGCTGTAGTAGTAGTAGTAGTAGTAGTAGTAGTAGTAGCAGCTGTAGTAGTATTAGTAGCATCTGTAGTAGTAGTAGTAGTAGTAGTAGTAGTAGTAGTAGTAGTAGTAGTAGTAGTAGTAGTAGTAGTAGTAGTAGTAGTAGTAGTAGTAGTAGTAGTAGTAGTAGTAGTAGTAGTAGTAGTAGTAGTAGTAGTAGTAGTAGTAGTAGTAGTAGTAGTAGTAGTAGTAGTAGTAGTAGTAGTAGTAGTAATAGAGAGAAGATGTGTAAAAGTCTGATACTACAAATAGCAATGATGGTAGCTTACTACTGCAGCTAGATGACCTTGCAGAATTTAATACTTTTGATGAGCGCGTTGATTTCGGGGTCGTAGAAGTCATGAGAGAAGATGAGCAGGGTGTCTTCGATGTGCCGAGATGAAGCCAGAGATCCGATGAGCGCCTTTAGATACATGATTCTATTATGAACCTGCAATGTAATACATAGTTTTAATTGTAATAATAGTAGTTGTAGTAGTAGTGGTAGTAGTAGAAGTGGTAGTTATATCTCAATATATCAAGAGAAATAATCAATGAAATGAGTATTGCAAGGACAGGAAATGGTCTGATTTGAATCAGTAAACGTTTATAGACACATGATATTATGCATTATATTATGTACATTAGTAATGTTCACATGAATACCTGACATGTATATCAATTATTGATAAATCTACACAACACTGAAGTAAATATCTAGGAGTAGAATCACTGATGTAATTCATAAAAAGGTCATCACTACAATAGAGAGAGAGATCATATATCTGTTATTCATAGATAACCTTAAGTACAATGACATATATTATAGAGTATCACTGTATTCAAGGGGTCACAAACACTCACAACCACACCCACACTCACTCACACACACACTCATCCACCCACACACTCATCCACCCACACACTCACACACACCCACCCATACACTCACACACACTCACACACACACACACACTAACACACACTCACACTGTTGAGGACATCGATATACAAGTGACAGATTCTCTAAGGTGTCAGTTTACTGTACAATGTGACATTGATCTAGTGTCAGGTTGACACTAGTGACTCATACAGGCCTTCTATTGCTACCCGTCTGATCAACACAACACCAGCTCAGTCTCTTATTATACACACATATATATATACACATATGATGACGATGATGATGATGATTTTATTTAAACACTAATTCAATTATAAAATTCGTATAGTGTGACGATAATACATGAAATACATTATATAAAAGTAATAATAAGTACAGACTAGTGTACGGCGTGGTAAAACCGAATATATATTTGAAGTTCGGCTATCATGAACAAGGAGGTACCTATAGAGGTATATAGGTACCTCTATAGTATATAGGTACTTCTATAGTATATAGGTACCTCTATAGAGGTATATAGGTACCTCTATAGTATATAGGTACCTATATTTTATTTTAAAATATTTTATTGACTACAAAATCACGTGGTGGTTATGGGCGTCATGTATTTTGGAGCTACCACAGAGAAAGCAGAATCAGAGTGAGCAGAGATAGTCGAGCGTTGCACAATTTTCATCGTGTGACATTTCCTGCTAGCTCGACTAAGGGTATGCATACTGATCAAGTCAGCTAGGTAGACTTTTAGTCATTGAAAAAGTCAATTTATTACGTGATTTTCTAATATTGTAAAGAAAATAGTTGGCATTGCGAATCATTATAGATATGTGGTCAGAGTAATCTAGGTGGGAGTTGATGGTGAAACCAAGAGTTGTTATGGATTTTGATGTAGGGAGGGCTAGTAGAAAGGGGTGGGTGATGATTAGGGGGTAGGTAGGTCTGGAGATAATTATGGTGTCAGTTTTGGTCATGTTAAGTGATAGGGAATTATGGGAGAACCAGTCAGTAAGTTCTGTGAGGCAGTTAAAAATAGACAGTTGAATTGAGTTGGAGTCACAGGAAATGGGAAAAGAAGTATAAATTTGTAGATCATCTGCAAAGAGATGGTAGTGGATGTAAGGATATTTACGAAATATGGATTGTATGGGTAAAATATAAATAATAAAAAGTAAAGGACCAAGCACGGAGCCTTGTGGAACACCATGAGTGCTGATAAACGGGGTAGAGAAGGATGAGTTAATTTTCACTGAAGAGGACCTTAAGGAAAAGAATGACATAAACCAGCTGTGTACTTGACCATGAATACCGATTTCATTGAGTCTTAAAGAGAGAATGTCATGGTTTAGAGTGTCAAAGGCACTGGATAGGTCAAGTAACACAAGGTAGCACGGGGCTTTGTTGTCAAGGGATATTAGTAGATCATTAATGATAAGATTCAGTGCTGATTCAGTGCTCCGATGGGGTAAGTAAGCACTTTGAAACTTATCAATAATTGAATTGGTAGTGATATAGTGAATAAGTTGAGCAGATACAATTCGCTCTAAGGTCTTAGAGATTGATGAAAGCTGGGAGATGGGTCGATAGCTCGACAGGTTCGAGTGGCTAAGGGTAGTTTTTTTTATAATTGGGGTGATATATGAGTGTTTCATAGACTTTGGTACGATCGATGTAATAAGGGACGCATGAATGATCATTGTTATGGGTTCAATTAGCAATGGCGAAAGGAGTGAGTGAGAGTATTGATGTTTAAATGTCAAGGTCGTATGCTTAGGACATACTAGCTCGCGGATGATTGACAGGTAAGACTACGTGTGCGACTAAGCGTGATGGAAGGCGTCATTAGTAACGCGGGGGTTGTACACACACACGCACACACATACACACATTCATTCATAACGTGCATCGCGTGATGTTTCATAATCGATTGTTTCTAAATCGTATTTAGATTATATCGTAATCAATATTTCGTTGTATAGAATTTCGTATCTAATTTCTTTGATATATTTCAATTCTGAAGGTAAATTGTGTTGCTTAACCAAATATTCTTGAGTAATATACATCTTGTTTAGTGTTAAACCTTTAAAGGAACACAACTTTCACACCTTCAAATTATTATAAAAACAAATTCTATAATTATTTATAATATTTAAGATTTTATCTGTAAAATGATCGTATATTTCTAAAGTTAGATAACTAGTAAATGTTTTAATACGAATAATTTTTAACAGCCGACATCTGACTATAAAAATCGGGCTGTATTTCCTAGTGTGATGCATAATATGTGATGTGAAATATAATTAAAATCTAAAACAAATAAATGTGAATACATATTCAAGATGTATACAATGATTTTGCGAAATATATAACACTCCCTATCTATGCAATGTAATACTTAATAGTAAACTCCAACCACTGCTAGCATTAATATCACCACTGAAATAGATTTAGGTTTTACACGGTTTTTATACAACAATTTGTTCAATTAAATTACATGCAATATAAGTTATCTTTTAGTCAACTCATAGATGTGTATATCATTTGAAACCTATTGCTTATATACATATATATTAGTAATAAATGCTTAGTTTTCATCATATAAATGATAATCACATTTTGTTTTACATTTTAAAAGTATAGAGTTTGATATGAATTTACATTAAATAGAACTTTAATCGAAATAACAACCTGTATAGGTGGCGCTGTTCATTATTTGTGTACTAATTACACGATTTTGCGTATGCGTTATATCTGTCCTTAGAACAATCGTTGGTGTATATCTGTTATTTTATATAATATATTAGTTAGAAAATACTTAACCTCAGAATTCAAAGATAATTATTTTCCAAAATATATTTTTTTTTTATATTTTTATTAAAAATACATAAAAAACTCCTTTATTGTTAAACTTCTCATTGTTATAGATAATATATATATATTGATAAATGGAATATAAAATAATAAATTGAATAAAAAAAAAATTAATAAAATATAATATATAAAATTTAATTCAAATATTATTTATTTATTTGTATATAATTATTTCTAGTTTTATCATATTTGTGAAAAAGAATAAAATGTATTGAATATAGATTTTAGAAAATATACATTTGCGAATATATTATAATATCTATAAATAGAATATAAGTAGATTATGAGATAAGAATCTAATTTATATATACGGGGGTTTTTATATACATATATACATCATATTATAGGTGCATACTTTATAGTGTATGTGTGTTGTTATACATATAGGTTTTTATAAGTTATCAAATTGATATGAATATTGAGTTTCAAGCATGTGTAATACAACACCAGTTGTTCAACTTTAAGACAATAACAAATCATACTACAATGATAAACTGTCATTATTAAATAGTCATTTAATAACAATTTATTTTATATACCTCGTATATACTCAATATAATAATATAGAATTATAATTTATTATATTGCATGTATTGCATGTGTATGTTTCCCTCTATGAGTGTGTGTGTGTGTGTGTGTGTGTGTGAGTTTGTGTGAGTGAGTGTCCACCTAATGTTATATTATCAACATATATATAATACATTTTATATATTTAATTATAAATAAATATTAATTTATATGTTGTTATTAAATAAACATATATATATATATATATATATATATATAAATAATAATTATCATCTATATATTAATTAATAAATGTACCCGGTGAAACCAATGTATTATAATATATAGAGAACTAGTACCAATATATGGGTGGCATGTAGTAGTTTCTATCGAGGGCTGGAGAAACATGCACATAAACATTACATGCTGAATATAGGAATATTTTATTTTTATATATTTTTATATATTTTTATATATATTTTTACAATAACTCATGAAATAAATTATCGCATTTAATTGTTTTTTATTTATAGTATATAGAAATACTAGTATAATATATAACCTGTTACAGAAGTTACAAGAATACATCAGTTTACTAAAAGATAAAGATCAAGAACTTTAATTGAAAATCACTAATTTAAAAAAAAAAAAATATTTATTGATATTATTCAAGACTATTGAGTTCTGTATGAATGGATGTCATTGGTGAATAAAGCCTAAAAATGTTGTGAAGATTGATGGATAAAAGTTATTTAAGTTTAAAGAAATATCCAACTGAAAAAAAAAACAAAAGAGATATAAGTATTCAAAATTATATTAAATATAATAATGAAAAGATAAAATATAGTAATATCGCTCAATAGAATACTTTCATTTTATTGGCTGTTACTTCATACATAATACATTGACCTATATTTATGTAAACAATTTTTCTATTATCTTTCTATTGCTTTACAAAATTTTGAAATCGATAGAATATTAGTAAAATTATAAGAAAAAATGTCAACCCAAGTAATATATATTATGATAATTATGAATTTTTTTATTGGCTTATAATTTATGATGCGCTTTTATGACATTTATAGTTACTTCTATATATAAAGATATATATCTGCTGATATATATATGCTGCTACTACTACTACTACTACTACTACTACTACTACTACTACTACTACTACTACTACTACTACTACTACTACTACTACCACTACCACCACCACCACCACCACCACCACCACTATCACCACCATCATTATCATCACCACAGCTGCTAACAATATCACTACCACTACCACTAACATCATCATCATCATCATCATCACTACCACCACTACCTCCACTACTACTGCCACCACTACCACTACTACCTCCACTACTACTGCCACCACTACCACTACTACCTCCACTACTACTGCCACCACTACCACTACTACCTCCACTACTACTGCCACCACTACCACTACTACCTCCACTACTACTGCCACCACTACCACTACTACCTCCACTACTACTACTACTACTACCTCCACTACTACTGCCACCACTACCACTACTACCTCCACTACTACTGCCACCACTACCACTACTACCTCCACTACTACTGCCACCACTACTACTACTACTACTACTACTACTACTACCTCCACTACTACTGCCACCACTACCACTACTACCTCCACTACTACTGCCACCACTACTACTGCCACCACTACCACTACTACCTCCACTACTACTGCCACCACCACCACCACTACCTCCACTACTACTGCCACCACTACCACTACCACTATGAATACTATGGTTATTATTGATTGAAAAGTGGCCAGCACATCGAGTGTGCATAAAACATTAATAAGTGCATGGAATGTCTACATAGATAGCTGTATCCATTAGCTACAATCAATCCGTAAGGTCACCGATGTCCACCGTTTCATCGCAGTCACGTTAACATGCGATGCGATACGATACACGCGATGTACGTAGTACTTCTAGTATCGTTGCGGTTGTAACTGTATTCCCACCAGGTGATGGCCTGGTAGGTGTTTATACATAAATCAAGGAATGTAGAAATTAAACTTCAAAGCACACCCACGCACATGCACACACAGAAAACATCAACATATCTAGACTATTCATGTATTGTTAGTGGTGGTGGTAGTGGTGTAAGGCAGTTAATTACAACACACATAATGTATAGGTGATACATACAATATTAATTATACACTGTACAAGTGCGATAGGGTTTTAAGTCCCATTTTAGTTTGTATAAATATATAGTATACATACATATATATATATTATATATACACATGTAACACTGATGATTAATAAGCTGGATGTTATAGTTCTACTAATGGCATTAGCATTAGTCTGATGCTATAGCATACGTACCTAGTTCAATTCCACATGTCGTATAAGTAGGCAATACTAGGTCTATTCAAAGTGAAGCTCAGAAATATACTTATTGATTAGGCCAGTTTTTATTGTTATATATATAATATATATGTTTACACAGTGTACAAAAAGCATATTTATAATATATAGTATATTATATATATAGACATTATTATTTAGAGTAATGTAGCAGTGTTATTGATGTTAAATATATAATATTTATGATTATTATCAATATTACGAAATATTATAAAGAAAGATATTATCTTTCTTTGAATAAAGCTCTTTCATTGGTCTGTAAGATCACATGATACAGTACTTGTACTAATGATAAAACAAAATAAATATATGTAACCAATTTGTTATTTATTATTTTTAAATCGTCAATATATATGTTAAAACTATAATAATATACATGAGTTAAGCATGTAGATTTCATAATGCATTCAATGCTTATATATTTATTTTATCATAACAGGCTAAAATCACCGTTTATATCATTTATAGACTGTTTTCGTGCATACTTTTTCGCCAGATACTAAAAAACATATTATAAAATAGTATTATGTAATAAAAAGTATTATTAATCATGTAACCTAATTAATATTATGTTAATTATGTAACCGCCCCAATAATGTGAGGTGAACATGTCGAGTTCAGGATCTAGCGGTCAATAGTTAATAGCATAGACTGCAGAGTGATAAGTAACACACGGGTATCAACAGGTTAAGTCACTTAGGTCATTCAGTCATAGCTAATCTCATTCGTAAGTATATAATCCTCTATTACATACATATCAAACACCACACTCATACACACCTATAGTACACACACTACACACACACACACTACACACACACCACACATATCAATATGCTAAGGAACACAGTGACATAGTGAAACAGATTAACTATCAATGATCGCATTGAGTGTAGATAGGTTATCATGCGGGGTGAAGGTGGAGGGTGGAGAACGGGGGGGGGGGTTAGGGAAGGGTAAAGAATTGGGGTTACGCGGGAGGAGTGAGAAGAGGGGTGACGGAAGGGGTGAAAGGCATAGAGAGTAAAGAAAGGAAGGGTAAAGACAAAGATGTGGGGGTAAAGGAAGTTAAGGGTGATAACAGAGGAGAAAAGGTAATAGAAGACTAGATAACAGAGGAGATAAGGTAATAGAAGGCTAGATAACAGAGGAGATAAGGTAATAGAAGGCTAGATAACAGAGGAGATAATGTAATAGAAGGCTATATAACAGAAGAGATAAGGTAATAGAAGGCTAGATAACAGAGGAGATAAAGTAATAGAAGGCTAGATAACAGAGGAGATAAGGTAATATAAGGCTAGATAGCAGAGGAGATAATGTAATAGAAGGCTAGATAACAGAGGAGATAATGTAATAGAAGGCTAGATAACAGAGGAGATAAAGTAATAGAAGGCTAGATAACAGAGGAGATAAGGTAATAGAAGGCTAGATAACAGAGGAGATAAGGTAATAGAAGGCTAGATAACAGAGGAGATAATGTAATAGAAGGCTAGATAACAGAGGAGATAAGGTAATAGAAGGCTAGATAACAGAGGAGATAAGATAATAAAAGGCTAGATAACAGAGGAGATAAGGTATTAGAAGGCTAGATAACAGAGGAGATAAGGTAATATAAGGCTAGATAGCAGAGGAGATAATGTAATAGAAGGCTAGATAACAGAGGAGATAAGGTAATAGAAGGCTAGATAACAGAGGAGATAATGTAATAGAAGGCTAGATAACAGAGGAGATAAAGTAATAGAAGGCTAGATAACAGAGGAGATAAGGTAATAGAAGGCTAGATAACAGAGGAGATAAGATAATAAAAGGCTAGATAATAGAGGAGATAAGGTATTAGAAGGCTAGATAACAGAGGAGATAAGGTAATAGAAGGCTAGATAACAGAGGAGATAATGTAATAGAAGGCTAGATAACAGAAGAGATAAGGTATTAGAAGGCTAGATAACAGAGGAGATAATGTAATAGAAGGCTAGATAACAGAAGAGATAAGGTATTAGAAGGCTAGATAACAGAGGAGATAATGTAATAGAAGGCTAGATAACAGAGGAGATAAAGTAATAGAAGGCTAGATAACAGAGGAGATAAGGTAATAGAAGGCTAGATAATAGAGGAGATAATGTAATAGAAGGCTAGATAACAGAAGAGATAAGGTAATAGAAGGCTAGATAACAGAGGAGATAAGGTATTAGAAGGCTAGATAACAGAGGAGATAAGGTAATAGAAGGCTAGATAACAGAGGAGATAATGTAATAGAAGGCTAGATAACAGAGGAGATAAGGTAATAGAAGGCTAGATAACAGAGGAGATAAGATAATAAAAGGCTAGATAATAGAGGAGATAAGGTATTAGAAGGCTAGATAACAGAGGAGATAAGGTAATAGAAGGCTAGATAACAGAGGAGATAATGTAATAGAAGGCTAGATAACAGAAGAGATAAGGTAATAGAAGGATAGATAACAGAGGAGATAAGGTAATATAAGGCTAGATAACAGAGGAGATAAGGTAATAGAAGGCTAGATAACAGAGGAGATAAGGTAATAGAAGGCTAGATAACAGAGGAGATAATGTAATAGAAGGCTAGATAACAGAGGAGATAAGGTAATAGAAGGCTAGATAACAGAGGAGATAAGGTAATAGAAGGCTAGATAACAGAGGAGATAAGGTAATAGAAGGCTAGATAACAGAGGAGATAAGGTATTAGAAGGCTAGATAACAGAAGAGATAAGGTAATAGAAGGATAGATAACAGAGGAGATAAGGTAATATAAGGCTAGATAACAGAGGAGATAAGGTAATAGAAGGCTAGATAACAGAGGAGATAAGGTAATAGAACAGATAGAACAGCGTTGAGGTACAGACAGACAGACAGACATACAGAGAGATAGACAGACATACAGAGAGAGACAGACAGACTAACCTGAACCACGATGACGGCGCTGATATCGGAGGTATTCGAGAAGCTGGCGAAGTTCTGAACGTACTGCTTCGAGTTGGACACCTCGATGAAACGTTTGATGGCAGCTATGTTAGGAGCGGGGATGTCTGGCCGTGTGGTGGCCAATCTTTAAGGGGGGGTACAGCGGGGTTAGGTAATAGCGACGGGTGTGGGGCTAACTATACAAACACACGATTTACAACTATATTTAGTTAATATATATTAATAATTAAGTAGTGTAATATATATCGAATAGTATATATATATAATAAAGTAGAATATTATTTTAGTGGAGTATTTTCATCTGATGTTGGAACTTAGATGAAGTGTTCACTTATATGAAATGATACTTGATGTATAAGTTTGCATGAAGTAAATGTAAGATATGATAGATATACTTATTGAGATTATAACGCGAATTATTATTATAACGCATTCAAATGAGACTATGAAAATGTATCGATTAATTATATAATAACATATAATAACATGTGTTAGGACAATAGTGTAATCAATAAAACAGGAGCTGTTCTACCATATTAATGTACAGGCTCATATATCATTACACATTACATATATATCTATATATATATATATATATATATATATATATATATATATATATATATATGATATAAACAAATTGTGATACCATTGTCAAACATGTAATTTATTGTGATAAATATAACAATATAATTTATGTAATGTGAACCCAAGCATACTTTCATAACCTATTAGTGTTAAATAAACGATTAACATTAGTGCTACAATGAAAACCTAGTAGAGCAAATAGTTAGCCCTAGTATGGGCCCCATGTTTACCCATGGTAAACACCTCAATTATAATTAACAGGGTTAAAGCATCGATATAGTGAGAAAGTGTATACGCAATTGAATGTAGTGTATGGTATTTTGATACACTACATTTATTTATACATATATATATATTGATAATTACTACTAATTTTAATGTACTATGTATACTAAAAATAAAATTATATATTTAAAATACATCATATCAACATTCCTCGTAATTTTGTGTATTTAAATTGAAGATATCTTACTATTTTATTGATATTTATAATCTAAATCCATTGATATAGATAGAATTCACTTTAATCTATTTAGACGAAAAGCCTACTGTTTTAATATTTGATATATATAATATGACTAATATACAATCAAAATCACTGATGCCATTTTGTTAATTCATCGATAAAAGTGCCATTCGCGTATCTATCTTTACATGCATTGCGTGCGTCAATTGCAAAGGTCCACTTTCTTTACATCGATGGGTTAAAGACTAAGGTGAGGTTTAGGTAGTTAAGATTAGTGAAGAACCGAGAGCTCAATAGTGAAGAGAGAATCTATAGATGTTCTACACGCGTGCAAGTGATGGCAAGGTCGCGGAGAGGTCGCGGAGAGGTCACACAGAATTCACTAACACGGTGGGCGGGGGTGATGTGCTACGGCGGGTGATGGGTAGATGATCGGGATCGACATCGAAGTGGGGAAATTGAGGGGGTACCATCTGTAAAGAGGCGGTGCGGTGTAATAGAGCGGGGGCTGGGTAGGGGGTAGATAAATAAAGCGGAGGCAGGGTTAAATAGATGAGGATAGGGTGAAATAGGGTGCGTTTAAATGTTAAAATCGTGTCAGACTAGAATCTACGATCACCTTTACGCTGTAGCGTAGAAGTACGACGACATTTGTAGTCGTAGTTATTTACCCCGTACATACGGTGGGGGTGAATAGAGCAGAGGGAGGCGATGAAACGGTGCTGATAATGAGAAGCGGTTTACTAAGCACTAAAAATAATATTAGAGAAATAAATATATTAAACAAGAAATAGAGCAGGGCCCGGAATGTGAGAGTAGGGGGGATAAGGGGTGAGAGTAGGGGTGAGAGTAGCGGGGGTGAGGTAGGGGGGGAGGTACCGACGGTAGATTCACTGTATGACAGCGAGACGACAGAGTTCCACGAGATATAGATGAAGGTCAAACTGACGATCACCACGGTGATCAGCATCTTCATCATACATTTGGGATGTACTCTCATCATCGCGTTAGGGATGGGGGCACAGCATTGATGTTCACTGACGGAGTGCCTGTGAGAGGATGGGGCATGTATAGGGGGTGGAGGGGTGGGGCTTGTGGGTGTATAGATGTAGGTGTAGGGCTTGTGTATATATATATATATATAGGTGTAAGGGTGGGGCTTGTGTATGTATATATATATAGGTGGAGGGGTGAGGCTTGTGTGTATAGGTGTAAGGGTGGGGCTTGTATAGGTGTAAGGGTGGGGCTTGTGTGTGTATAAGTTAAGGGGTGAGGCTTGTGTGTGTATAGTAATGGCTGCAGACTACGGTAGACCGGGGTATGAGTCATAGCCTGGTTACTAACGTGTGTAGTAAGAGCTGAAGGATATCGAGTGACCACTAGAATACATCAGCTTTCTTCCTGATCACGTACTACAAGGCTTTACTGTTTTATCATATCAACTGTTATATAATCATTACTTAACAAGTGTATATATATATATATATATATATATATATATATATATATATATATATATATATATTATATCAAAGATGGGACTTCCGCTCGTTATCTTTGAAATTGTTAATTTTTGTACTACCAACTAGGTACCTTTCAGTGGTGTATTTAATTATATATCAATGATTTCAATCTTTGAATCACAGATATATGAGATATTAATTTATTTGTAAAATAAAATGCATTCGTATTTTTAATTTTGAAAACTAAAATTAAAACTTATTTATAAATTAGGTTTGAATAGTACAATTTTTTTTAATATTATTTATGTCAACATTCCAATTAATATAATGTATATTAAATTATATTATGAATTTATATGAATATATTATATAAATAAAATGTATTATAATTATATATAAATTATTCATTGATCAAATTAAATTTTGTATCAAATTCAAATTTGTACTCTTTTTAATTTCAACATAGATGCAAATAAATATTTCGACATAGATACGATAAAATCACTCGTAAAATAATAATTCCACAAAATATACATTAGCAGACATCCTGTCCTTTGTTATATATAGATAGAATTAGTACTAACAATATTGCACAGGGTGTGCTATCCATACACATAACATTAGCTAGATTACAATTTGTATACATCATGAATCTAATTGTATCTCTATTATATGTCTTGACTAGGTAGATATGTAATCAAGTGTGTATGTGTACACTGTACAACTACTTAATAACTATAAATAGCATAGCTAGGTGGCAAACCATTAGATCAAATTATATCACATGATAAAGTAATCAATTTTAATTTGATTATCTATTTAAATGTTAGTTTTTATTATGTAGTATTCTATTTATAACAAAGTTATTCTATTATTATAATGCAAATGTATTGATTACATTAAATATACTTATTTTCAAAATTAAAGTGAGTTTATATTAATAAATTTACATTCTATCTACATAAATTAAATATAATTTGATTTTAATAGAATAATAAATAATATAGTATTATAAAAGATTTTCATATATTAAGAATGATTTGTGAATACATATAGTTATATATATATATATATATATATATATATATATATATATATATATATATTATATATATATGTAAATAAAGTATAATGCCTAAATAATACATATAGTATTATTAACAGTAATATAGATTTTCTAATAGATATACAGGACTAGTAGTTGCCTATACAATAAATAATATCAACAGATGGAAATATTAGCATTCAAGTAGTACCCATGGGTATTTAAGCTAAACACAATAGCTGAGTGTGTTTACAAGGTCAATACTACTGTTTACAAGGTCAATACTACTGTTTACAAGGTCAATACTACTGTTTACAAGGTCAATACTACTGTCTACAAGGTCAATACTACTGCTAGATTGTCATACGGCTGCACAATAAAAAGGTGTACCTAGATTCTAATGTGGACAATGTTATTTACTGAATGAACGCACCCTAAGTGAATAAGAGCTGGCACTACATGTAGGTGGTAATAGGCAATTTAGGTGCCTACTAAGGCCGTTTTTACGCGGTAAAAAGTATGCCCACAAAACGGGACAGATATCAAAGTGTGTGTGCAATACTTCGACCACAAGTTTAGATGGGTGTAGAGTGTGTGCAATACTTCGACCATATATTTAGATGGGTGTAGAGTGTGTGCAAATCTACGACCACAAGTTTAGATGGGCGTAGAGCAGAGTTCCATAGGTTATTACCGCCTATGGTAATAACCGGTAATAACCTGTCAGGTAAAAACAGGTTTTTACCATGGTAAAAACCTACTAGTGTCTATATAATTTACAATTATATATTATTTATAGATTTTATATTTAATGGATAATATACAATTATAAAGTTAAATAATTCTACATTAAAATCAATATAAGATTTTTTATATTAAAAAAAAAACTTTATTAATTTTGACTCTGTAAAGAAAACATTTTTAAAATAAATAATATAATATTGAAATAAATGAGTAAATAAGTCAATATATATATATATATATATAAAATATTGAATATAATAATATATTTATTTTTGCATTAGTAAAAGGAAAGCCCATTCACACCAAATAAAGCGAGCGATTTTTCACCGATATGCGCAGTAACGAAATCGTCGAGAAATAGTTAAATATTTAGAGATATCTCGAAATGATGAATAGTGATATTGTCACGATATCGATGATATATTGGTGATATATCGGTAGGGGTGTAGCACAGAGAGAGAGAAAAATCCGTACGATATTGGTGAAAAATCGGCCAACTTTTTCGGTGTGACTGGGACTTAATATTGTAAAAATAATATATATCAAATATATCTATATATATTGTTAATTATATATATATATATATATATATAAATACTGAATAGAATATTTATTTTTATATATATGAAATTAAATATAGTTTTTACAAATATTTTTTACAATACTGTATAACTATTTTATTAATATATAACACAGTATGATTTTATTTCATTTATAAAATATATCCAATTACATCAACTTGTTAATTTTACAATATAAGGGTGGCGCAGACCTCAAAATCCAGTTGGATTTAAAATAATAAATGTACTATAAATGGCATAATAAAGCAGACAAATGTTGACAAATTTTCAAATAAATCTGCTAGATTAATTAGCCATAACATTTATATATAAATGAATCAATATTACTTTAAATTTCAATATAATTTTTTTTTTAAAGGTATTATATTTTATGAGTACAAGGTTTTTACCGGTAATTACCGGTAATTACCGGTTTTTACCGTAAATTAACATGGTAGAGATAGGTTTTTACCGGTTATTACGGTTTTGCCCGGTAAAAACAGGTTTTTACCGAAAATAATGGAACCCTGGCGTAGAGTGTGTGCAAATCTTCGACCACATGTTTAGATAGGCGTAGAGTGAGTCCTAACACTTACAGGTTAGCGGCGCAGATATTTACTGTGGCAAAAGAAAATATTCCCATTTTATAATAAATAAGTAAATTTTCGGGTGATTATACTATAATATTGGATACTATACGATACGTATACTATCGGAGCCTTGTTATTATGATGAACGTATAGATAAAATAAATTGAGGCGCCAGGGCCGGTTGTTCTGGAAATAAATATGTCCTATAAGTGATGGGCTATCAGTGAAAGGCTATCACTATCCAGAGACAATCTCTGGATAGTGTTCAGTAAATCGGATCTCTATGGACAAAAATATATGTCCTAGGTCAGCAAAAAAAATAGCCTAGGGTATTTTAAGGATCGGTCGTTCTGGTAATTTGTAGCTCTATTTATCTTAGGATATTTGGGTAGCTCTGGAAAAATATTTTTATAAAAATAGGACAATTTTACAGCACATATGTAAACAAATATGGATCACAAATGGGTGTCATTATTAAATTAAAAATATATAGGATCAAATATTAAATAATAAAATATATATATATAATATATATATATATATTATATATATATTTATATATAATATACTATATAATGAACACCATATAAAGGGATCAAAAATAATTTCTAGTTCAATATATTTCATAATATATAATATTTTTAATAGATATAATAATAATAATATTAATATTTAATAGAATTTTATTTGTTTTATGTTTCGTTTTATAGTTGTATACAATTAATATGCACACATAAAGGGCTTCATAATAATTTCTAGTAAATAGTAATATTATTATTATTATTTATATTAAAAAAATTATATATTATAAAATACAAAATTTTAAGTTATCCTCATTATCATTGTAATACTAAACTTATATGTAGATAAAGTATGCCGATAATGTATGCCTTTTTTTTGGGGCATACTTTTTACCGTACAAACACAACCTAAGATAACGATAGCTTTTGAGATTGCGTACAAAATATTCTTTTAATTTCTAATTACGTAGATAACATTCATATCTATTACGATTAGCATATTACGATTGTCTAGTGTATCAAGTATAAGATAATACAAAGTAGATCTAGTAAATTTTTACATACGATATCATAACACATATAATTTTAGCCCATTTTTAAACATAATTGTATCTTGTATACAGTATCTACGATTGTAAACCTGCAAGTATACATTTTTATCAAACAATAGTAGTCCGTGCGTAGACTATGCGAGCGTTCTTCGTCTACACATGATATCAGAATAAGTGAACTATTAATCGAGTGCGCACCGTTGCTTCGAGCAATGCGCACGAATATATTTTCATATTAATAATATTTTAATGCATTCGTTTAATTGATACTGTTGATTATAAAATAGCCTTTATCGCGACTTAATTAAATATTTGGTAATGCGATGATTAGTCCTCTATAGTGAAACTAAGGCATATAATACGCATATTTTGTCATTAGTGTGTTGATTGTAACCATTCAATAGGATTACAGTCTGAAACAACACCAATTTTAAAATAATACGCATTTGATTGACGCGTGGGGGCGTCGCTCGCGCGAAAATCAACTTATCGTATATTGCTCACGACTAATTTGCGAATGCCAGCCAAGTGGCCAAATATTGCTTTGATGTAAGTGTATTGCATACACGTTATATAATACATGGCATTACATGGTGAGGTGTATATATATATATATATATATATATATGTGTACACACTTCCTATAGGATTTCATATACTACGTACGTCATATTCAAGTCGTATTGTATACATGCAATACGTATATATATATAATATATATATTATATGTATATATGTATATATGTATATTATATATATATATATATATATATATATATATATCATTTTCACACTGTATTTACAAGTTATATATCATGATATGACATTCATTTTATTTTTTTTAAAGTGCATTTTTAGACCGACCCCCATTCAATATACACTTTTATAGAGGCATTCGTAATACCAATATAACAATATATAAGATATCTAGGATATAAACTAAAATCATAATATGTAATTTTGTAATTTTATACATACAAATATACGGTCTTAATTTGATTGACAGACTATTCGAGATTTAAGTAAGTTTTTTGCGGGATACTTTTGATTGATCATTAATTTGATTTAGACTTTTTTTAATTTAAATTTCGTTATGGTTTTTTCGAATGTATACCTAATAGGTATTACCTATACCGATTTTAAAAGGCCCTTTGATCAATATATTATGATACTCAATATACGATAATTTACGATAAACACTTATTCAATAATTTAGTGTTACAATATAATATTTTTATAGTATATTGAATGTAATAAAATATTAAATTATTTAATAAATATTGAATATTTATAAAATGGATTACGATTAAAAAAGACGAATTGAGTTTTTATAGGCTCACTATGGGATGTAAATTACATCATGTAATGCAGCTAAAAAAATAAAGCAGAACAAAACTAAACCAATTAAACTAAAATAATTACCCATATATATCAATACATCAAATATATACTATTAACTCACATTTAAAATGTAACCTTTAACTCCCAACTCGTACTTTTTAATCGTCACCCTATAAAATAATTTAATATTTTATTATATTCAATATTATATTCAATATAATATTGAATATACTATAAAATATAAAATTGTATTGTAATGTTGTAGTTTGTAATGATCACATTATAACATTTAAAATTAAATTGTTTAGTTTATATTTAATAATAATTGTTAAATTATTTAATAAATAATTTTGAAAATTATGAAATTATAAATGTTGACACATATAGTAAATTTATTATATAGTAAACTATTATATTAATATAAATATAAATTATGTTATTGTATTTACATAGTTGTATAATATAAAACCTGATTCATTATAATATTTTAAAATTAGTTTATAATCGCTAACAACCTATCTACACTATTTATAATGCTAATTAAAAATATTGTTTATTAGGATCTTATAATCTAGTGAATGAAATTGTATTATTATTTAAATTTTATTATTTTTATAATTAAAATCATAGATGACGCTAGTAGGTTTGGAATCTATATAGATTTATATTCATTGATTTATATTTTACAGATTTTACAGAATAAATAAAATATTTATTGGAATATTTCAATAATCTATAATAATAGAATACAGTGATATATATTTTCTATATGTTCTATATATATATGTATTCGTTCTATATATTTATATAAATATATATATATATATATATATATATATATATATATATATATATATATATATATATATATATATATATATATATATATATATATATAAATGTCTTCATTCTCTATTATGGTAACGTTGATCAATATTATATATTAATATTAAAACTACTGTGTATATTTATATAGTTATAACTGTGAGTTATAAAAACTCCCTGGTTATAATTAATTTCCATATATTTACTATACGAGTTTTAATATTAATGTAGAATACTTATCAATAATATCTTCATAGATAATGAACAAATGTCATCGTTCTATATTATTATTATTATTATTATTATTATTATTTTTATTATTATTTTATTTGAATACCGTTTAAATATAATATATATATTAACAACAGTGTATACTCTCCACATAGAGAAACGTCTCTATAATGTACATTATGACAATTAATAAAGTGCAGTCGTCACTGAATACATACGTTGTTAGTTTAGCTTTACAACTAAGCGTAATCATTATTACACCAATATCAAAGGTAAGCTTGATACATTATTTTGGATCCGCGATACGAAAAGCTCTCGGCAAGTTGCCTGCAATACATCTAGTATGATACCCCCTTAATTGGATCGCTTCCAGTCGTTGTGCATGGATGTTTATTAAGCTTCTTTCTTGTATATGTGGCTGCATTCATTCAGCTAAATATGAATTCGTACGATGATGGCAGGTAAGATGTGTTAGTATACTATAGTACCATAATAGTGTGTATGTTATACGACATGAAACTGTGAGCCAGTGCAGTTTCTTCATCAGACTAGTAATACATATATCATTGTTTATCGATCGATATGCCAAGTTGTAGATAGTTTTAAGTTAAAACTTTTAACTGCTCTTATTTGTAACTTAATTAATGGCAGTAGATATTTAGCTGTAAGATTAATTAGTAGAATATTACAAGAGTCTAAGGTAGATAATACAAGACTAGTTACTATTGATTAATCAACATTTTGATTTGGAAATGTACATGTTTTAAAATTTATGTATTGACGAATTATACGGAAAAGATGAAAATTTATATATATCATATTGAAATAAATTATAACATATCATGATTTGTGTTAAAAATAACGCCTAGATTGTGAACTTTTTCGGTGAGAACAATAATTTGTGTATTGATTATAATTGGTGTTTATTGTATATTGGCGTTTTATTAGGATTAATAAATATTAGTTTCTTTTTCCCGGATTCATTTTCATTGAATTCGAGTTATAACTAGGTGTTACCCAGTAAACCAAATTTGAAAATATATACACCATTCAATAATATCTTTTAAACAGTTTGATATTTTGTTTGCATCGGAATCATTTGGAGATTGAGAATCAGTGTATATTTGTAGATCATCAGTAAAAGAGTGAAATCTAATTTTTGGGCGATTTTTAAATAATTTAAAAATAGGAGAAATATATATATTAAACAAAATTGGTCAAATAACGGAGCCCTGAGGTACACCATTTGTGATGAGGCGAAGTTTTTATGTCGAGCTTCTGAATTTAACATTACAAAATCGATATTTTATATATTATGTAAACCACTCTAGAGCAGCTTCGGATATACCAATTGAACATGAGTAAAATGCTGCTGATATATCCAACAACAATAGGAGTGTACTATTCCTGGACGATAACAATAATCGTAGATATTTTAGTACTTAAACCTGGCATATATCAATATCTCCTATAACCTCCGAGGTTATAGGAGGTATTGCATATATGCAGTTAATTGGGTTGAAGAATGTTATTATTAATCAGGAATTGAGTTATTTAAATATCAATAACATAATATCCACAATTGTGGACAATAATAATGAGTGCGATAATTTTTGAAAATATTGGCAGTTGTGATATAGGTCGGTAGTCATTTAAATATTCAAAGTCCCTTTTTTATCTTTAATAATTGGATACATTGAAGCTGTTTTCATAGAATCGTTTAAACTATGGTTTATGAATGCGTGTATATGTGGCTCATGTACAATGTACAATTGTACAATGTACATATGCTAATTTGTGGAGAAGAGCAAGAGGTAAAGGATAATTAACAGATATAGATTTTATCTTGATGTGATATCATTGGACCAAACTTGACATAAAGTAACGTCATCTAGTGTATTAATACCTGGTCACATAACTCGCAAAATGTCGCCAGATTAGGCCTACCATCCATAGATGGTAATGTGGCCACCTTAATAATTTCAATTAGATACGCTAACATGAAAAATATGATTCGGCAGTCCTCTTGTATATCATAAGATGTATCTATATTGAAAACATTATCGAATTAGAATACATATTTATAAAGTTATACCATAGTATCTAAAAGTGACCACATTATCCATCTTTCCCCTGTATATATACAAATATACATTGATGAACTATTCTAGAGAATTCTAGTAAATGTAACTAATTACTTTATTGATAAAAATCGATATCTTGCAGGATTATAGGACCTATAGGTATATATATATATATATGTATGTTGTTCATAGTAGTATTCTAACACTTCCCTATTACATCTCCTACAGGACAATAACGTCATTGACGAATTGTCAATTTATAATGTTCCTTATCATTTCAGAATATTTTTCCACTTTTATTCCTTAGCCCCCCTATTTATAATGCCTACACGCGTGCATGTAC
Source organism: Osedax fenrisi (assembly GCA_964019155.1). NCBI lineage: Eukaryota > Metazoa > Annelida > Polychaeta > Sabellida > Siboglinidae > Osedax > Osedax fenrisi. The sequence continues at coordinate 17,917,012 of OZ025239.1, read as the reverse complement.
ACGTGTACATTGTACATGTACTCGTACATATACTCGTACGAGTGATATTACACATACCAATTATAGCAATCAGGGATCGCATTAACACCCTATAACACCTTAGGCAACGCGAGTATCTGGATCGGGGTCGTAATCGAATTGGATGACGAATTGCGAATCGGACAACACGAAGGACAAGATGAAGGACACTATGAAGGATAAGATAGAGGACAATATGAAGGACAAGATGAAGGACAAGATGGAGGACAATATGAAGGACAAGATGGAGGATCTGGGACTAGTGACCATCACTGTATGTAGAGTGCTCGGTGATATGGTATACATTATATATATATGGTATTGACCTAAGGCCGCCGGAACTATTTTCACCCCAGGGGGGGTTTTAAGAAATAAGTATGATTTATCAACTAAATACTAGAATATAATTATTGTAAAATATATCTTGTAACATATAATAGAGTGCACATTATGATTTATTTTAAATGTTAAAACATCTAATTATAATTATACTAAGTTAATTAACAAAAGAAAAATCTTATAATGAACATATCTGGAATATTTAAAAAAAAATTATGTTATAACAAGAATAAATCCAAAAATAGTGTATATATTTATTATGTTATACTTATAAAATGTAATGAAAAATTCTGTTATCAATTTAGTGTCGTCAATGTAATCTAATATATCCTGATGTTCATTGCAGATATCCAATATTTTTATTTTTGTTGTGACCTTAACCACATCTTCAATCTTCTTAACATAGAAAAGCTTCTCTCCTAGGATACTGACATACTTGGTTGTACCATCAATAGTTTGATTAATTTATTTGTTTCTATAAAAACAATTAAAATAAAATATAATTAATGAATCTATAATATATTATTCTCCTAGATTATTTTAAAATATTTTCTAAATAAATGTGATAATTTGTTCGTTTGTTCTGAGGAAACATATTTTAAAACTTATACTTTTAATATATTTATAAATATATATTTCTGTAATCAATAATACTTATTATAAACTATAGGTAAAACTAACTAATTTTTCGAATAAAGTGAATATATCAAATGCTATATTTAATAAAATATATGAAGGTTATATGTTTCTAGTAGAGTATTCTTATATGAATATGCTTTGGAGATTTGTTAAGAACTATTTACGTTTGCCATTGTAAATTGTTCTAATACATTTATAATATCTAAAGTTATTCAAGACAGCTGATATAGCCTTACATCTGATTGTTCAGTGGAGAGTGGACAGTGTCTACCTTATAGGACACATTGATTTGAATCTGGTTTTATCATTATCAATAGATCTATCGACCAATCGATTGGTATAAATATCTAAATTTTCCAGATTTACTAAAAACATATTTAAACACCAATATCATTCACTATGGATGTTTCACAAGAGAAACATGTAAAGCTTTACATTGAGCAAACAATTTACAAACATAATTTAGTCGATGAGAACTACAATGTGTGTAAAGGGGTTATCCCACTACCAGTATTTCCGAAAATATTGTTCGGAAATGTTTGCTAGAAAGTGATTTTCTAGCAAATTATAGTAGGATACCCCCATTAAATTACTATAGTAATGGGGTATCCCACTACAATTGTAGTTAACTTGCTAGATTATAACTTTCTAGTAAACATTTCCGGAAATACTGGTAATGGGATACCCCCTTAATATGCCAAAGGTTGTTCTTTTTGTATCAGGGCCTTTGTTCTTTTATATCAGCAGTAATATTGACGCTTAAATCATAACATTGTCCGCGTATATTAGACATGGATAGACCGAGATGAATAATTATGTTAATAGATAATTTGCAATAGTTTCGCCAGTAGGTTATATAAAATCCTCGATGAATAAAATCCTATACATTTTTAATAATTTTATTTTAAGTTTAAATTAAACAAATATATAAAGTTCAATTTATGTATAAACTAACAAATAGCGAAATAGAGTATTTTTTTCATTATAAATAAAATTTAATTATAATATATTGGAAATTTGATTATATTTTGTAATGAATAAGCAAATATAATAGATTATAAATATAAAATGCATAGACATTTGAGTTATAATGCTTCACTCTAATTGTCTACACACATTGTATATGATAACATTATTAATTTCTGCTAACATATAACCATCACAGAGATTATAATAATATACAGCACAAATCCTTCATTTTACCTAAATTTCAGAGGTGTTTTAGATATCAAAACCCATCCATTATTTTGCCAGGTGAGGGTTGCAACTTCTCAAACCCCCCCCCTATTCACGCGCCCATAATTGACCTATATATGGTATTGACCTATATATGGGATACATCCCAGTAAGTAAAGTAATCAAAGTTCGTAATCAGATTACAATCCAACAAGTAATCAGATTATTATCATGGGGCTATGTATTGATTACGATCACTGATTAAAATCGAGTAGGGGAAAGTAACCTAATATGGACACTTTAGCAATAAATGTTCTTAACATTTTATGACTAAATATTTTTATTCAAAAATTACAATATCTTAATATTAAACGATTCTAGATATTATTGTGATTTTAAAATTTTATTTAATCTATTTATTCAATAGATAAAGGGGGTGTCCGTATTCGGTACCCATGTCCGAATACGGACAACCTATGTTATAATACGGAAACCCTATATACCACTAGATAAACTATATATTATTGATGAACCAATTAGATAAATCACAATTACATTATTTATAATTAATTTTATGAATATTTAATTTAATATAATTTAATTAGTAATTCATTTTTTAATTTTTATTATTTTATTAATTAATAATACAATTCAAGTATCTAAATAATAACATTTATAGATGTAGCTTAATTGGTGGTATTAATATTATAACGCACGCGAATTTTATGAAAATAAGAATAGTTCACATGCTGCGCGCTGATTGGTTATATAACCCTATAGGGTGTCCGACACTGTCCGTATTAAGACATCTAGAATGTCCGTATTAAAGACTTATATGGCCTCTAGATATATGCTTATAACTTAATTAATATTTAATAACAAATATAGAAATTATGTATATAGTGTTTAAAATATTTTAGTTTTTCATAATATATTGATATGTTTTATATCGATACATTTTTATATTCTTGAGAAGGTTTTAAGTTAACATATTTTTTAATAAATTTTAAAATGTAATAAAAAAAATCAGTTTATTGGATATATATAAGCCCTATTTTGAATGATTAAAAAATAAAAAATTCTTATTTTGACTATTTATATAATTATGAATATTTCATTCATTAAACATTTTTTTTTAGGAATTATGGTTTCTGTGATACCGATAGTGACCGTATTCGGTTACTTCCCCCTACAATCATTGATATTCATTCGTTTACGAACATTGATTTAAATGTGTGATCATTTAACTATCATTGATTACAATCATATTAATATCATTGATGTAAATATGTACTGTTAAGTTGACGATCAATGATTACCAACTGATCGTAAATCAATGTTAGTGATCAGTTAATATCAATGATTTAGAAGTTTAGTTAGTAATCAAAGCATAGTTACTTATCAATGATTGTAATATGATTGTAATTATATTATAATAAGCACAAATCATGACGATGATCAAACTACAATCTAATCACTAACCACCTATAACTGATTAGTTGACTTACTTGGATCCTATATATGGTATAGACCTATATATGGTATATGCCTACATTGTATATATATATATATATATATATATATATATAAATATATATATACTATACTATATATAATATAGTATACTATATATATATATATATATATATTGTATTAGTATAGTATTATATTGTATATTGTATAGCTTGTATAGTATACTATACAAGCTTCTTAATCATACCTAGTATAATACTATGTATAAATGTATGTATCAAATTAAGTCGTTAACTATTACATGTGTGTATTAGAGTTTAAATATATACTACACCAATACAAGCATACCTATATATATGTACATTATATATAGATAGGTATGAAAATCTATAGTGATTAACCATTATAACAATTATTATAAATCGTATATGATTATATTCTCTAACTCAAATAACGAGTGTCATAAATAAATACCATCAATTAATTAATAAAACTGTAACAAGTTCACGACCAAGATTCAAGGGCTTGAAGAATCGAATAAGGTTTACCCTTCTAGATAAAAAATAGTATTCAAAGAATAAGCGAGGATATATTTCAATGTAATGCACTATGATTCAAATATTAAGCATTAATGATTATATTATAAATATATATTATATATTAAGTATTACATATTATATCTAGTATGGCATTAGGTAACTCTTGTACAGTTCTTTTATAAATCCTACTTATCACGTTGTAGTGTGCTGATATTTAAATATCTTAAGATTAATAATTATTACATATTAATATTCTAGTAATTTATATTTGTAATTTTTAAATGTTACGATATAAATTATGTAATATTCCTACTTGAAATTATAGTTATGTTGTATAATGACGAGGGTGAGATAATTATATTGATGTCTACTTTAAAATAGGACTACAATAGATTTGCATTCGATAATGCTTTAGATCCTAGCTCTGTGTTATGATGTCACATATTATCTATAATAGATTATATCATCTGTTACCACTCTTGGTATTAGGTTGAGATACCTCTCTCCACTCATATATACAATAATATTCATACCTTTAAGTATTACCTCGCGAGGTAGATCTATAATATTTCAACATTTCAAAAAATTGTCACTAAACTATCTCTTTGTCTTACTAAAACATTATTAATACATTCACTTATTCTATATATATAGTCTATAGACTTAATTATTCTACATAAAATCAAGTTATGTACGTTGACCAAGCTAGCATCTCTTCCACGATGTGCAGTGCGCATATTATTTAAACTTAAGGGCAGCACTTAACCCCCCCCCGCCTACACATAAGTGATCACGTGTCTATTTCAGCCACCACTCGATCATTCCGATAGTTGACGTTCGGAGACGGATCTAAATATAGATTATTGTGCCTTCCTCGCAAAACTATTTCAATGAATTCGACATCCTGCCTAGCCGACATCATTAAGATCATACCTAATAACCGTACTCGACTTGGGAAATATATACTGTTATTGAGCGTACTAGCAAATATTTGTCTAGTATACTATAGTATACTGTCAAATACGGCATATAGTGTCACTACACTTTTTATTACGGTACCTATAGGTGATATATAACATGGAACTATTTACCCGTTGATATTATTGATGTGCTGAAGACTTTTAAACACCGTTTTATCAACTATTATCTTGTATTTTAATAACATCGTTTTCATTTATTCGTTGTCTGTTATCTGTATTTACACTTCGTTTTATTTATTTATTTGACGCATATATGCGTATACACAATATCTACATTTCATTGAGTCAATAAACAATTTTTAATTTGAATAAATAATGAATATAATTTATTTAGTAAAAAAACATAAAATATCAAACAATTGAGTATTAAATGAAATAAAATAAATATTTCTTGGAATTATACAATATATATATATATATATATATATATATATATATATATATATATATTTATTTATACATTAATGCATATATTATATAGACAATATATAGATTATATATAATATAGTAATATATCGTATAAATACATAAATATCATATATGATATATATTATATATAATCAATAATTTAATAATAATATTAATAATATATTTAGAAAACAATATAAATAAGTAATATAATAATTTATATATTTAACACACTACTATGCATATAACATGTAACATGTTATATCAGTAGTTTCAGCATATGTATGTAATACATACTATATATATATATATATATATATATATATATATATATATATATATATACGTAACATATAAATATATGTGTAACAACCGTAACATCGATCCAATGCACGTATTTAGTATATATATTCGTTATATATTCATTATATATTCATGCGAATATTCTAGGTAGCTTCAGTGTTAGCTTAGTTATCATAGATATAGAGTGCACCCATGGGTCTCTCTAATTGTTATGTTAGTTATAGATAATAGATAACATTCGATAGTAAACGTTCATATCAAAACGAGGTGCGTAAACAATACGCCTTCAACAATTCATAACAATGATAACATTGTTATCTATTCACAAATAATAGGTAACGTAACATATAACAGGTAACGTATCTGAAAATACATATATATATATATATGTAGATATATCTATAGATACTATCCAATAAAACAATAACAAATGCCTTATAAGATGAAATTGTAACCTTATAATAGTATATATATATATATATATATATATATATATATATATGTAGATATATCTATAGATACTATCCAATAAAACAATAACAAATGCCTTATAAGATGAAATTGTAACCTTATAATAGTATATATATATATATATATATATATGTGTGTGTATTCACACTACATGCATGGTTGCACACGGATCGTCTGAACACGTGACACTATCACGTGACTCCTAGATTGAGAAGTTTCGCTAGACCGGTGACATTGACTCGGAGCTGATTCTCCAACGAGACGAACACGTGGTTCCATCTGAGTGGGTTGTAAGTGTACACATTAACATGCATACACATGTGCGCGCACACCAACATACATCATCACACATACCTCGTTACATAACTGCCTGTGTGGCTCAGTTGGCTAAGGCGTCAGACACACAAGCAGTAGGACACGGGTTCGAGCCTCGTCCGGACCATTAATTAATTTTATAAAATGGGTCTTAAAATATTATTTAGAAGTGATCTTATATAATTGTGTATAAATAAATGATCGGCTTTCGTTTAAACCACGGATGCCTTGACATGAGAGCGGCTTCGAAGGGACATTAGAGCCATATATGGTTATAAGTGAAAACTTCATCTAAGTTCCTGGATGGGATGAAAGGACTCCACCAAATAAAAAAATAACAAAAAATAATAACAATAAGATTTAAGCCGTTGCAACATACTAACTTTACATGCCTTAAAGATTATTAACTTAAAGGAGCTACTTTTATTATATTCGCAAATAATTGTTTATTATGTATATTATTCAAACTGTTTCTTTAAAAAATAAATTCATTTCATTTCAATGATTTGAAAGTGGAGGCAAAATTCCACAAATAATATTTTGATATCAATTGTACGTGAAAACAACTACTGATCTACTGATTTATAATAAATAAATAGGATTATGATATAATTGATTATGAAAAAATCAGATTTTGTACTAAATTGCTCAAAAATACCCCTTAAAACACAGCAATGGGGTGAATACGATCCGTAATATGATCTAGGACATATACACATACCTGGCGGTTAACCCAAACTTCAATATCTATTGATTATAAAGACAAACTTTACGTATGAAATTTATTTAGAATTAAAAATATTAAGAGACATTTATTTTAATTAATCAATAATTATCGATTATAATCAATAATTATCGATTATAATCAATAATTATCGATTATAATCAATAATTATCGAATATAATTAATAATTGTTGCATTATTGATTGAATTGGTCGAATTTATTACGTTTTTCGCTCGAGGGAGAACGATAATTAAAACATAATTAAAGAATATTTATTATATCTTAATATTGAAAAACGTAGTTTTACATTTTGTTGAATTATTAATTGAATTTTAGAATAACTAAGGTATCGCCACATATCGGACGTTCTTGGAAAATCTCTGAGTTTGAGAATTCACCAAATTATCATTTTGTTACTCTCATTAATAAAATATTATAATATAAAATTTGATTTTATTTATAAAAGAAAATAGCTATGTTGTAAATGTGAATGCTGCGTATATTAATATGTTAACCGAATTCAAAGTATTCGATAAGTTCATATTTATTTGACGTATTTGACGCTACCCCTTACAAAAACCTCGCAAAGTATGGGTACTTTCTCCTACGTATACGACAATATATATATTGTATAAACATATTCTATTTTGCCGTATATATATACGTATACGGTAAAGTATATATATATATATATATATATATATATATATATATATATATATATATATAATGATGACACTAATTTGATTTTTTCTGATAAATCAATTACTTCTCTAAAAACTAATATACAACGTAACTTAAATAAGCTCTTTGATTGGTTGAATATTAATAAATTGTCCCTTAATGTTAGTAAATCTAGTTTATTACTGTTTAATATTCGAAATAAAAATAATAAAGTTAAATTGAATGTCAATATTAATGATATTAAAATCAAACAAGTAACAAATTTAAAATTTTTAGGAATAATAATTGATGACAAATTAGATTGGAAATCACAAATTAATTATGTATCTACGAAATTATCTAGAGCTATTGGTATTTTAAATAAAGTGAAATTTAAATTGAAATCTTTAGTATTGGTATATAATTCATTTTTGTATTTTCATCTTACATACTGTTGTCATATTTGGGGTAATACATTTTTTCAAATTTAAATAAAATATGTATATTACAAAAAAGAGCTTTGAAAATTATAAATAATGATTCTAATTATTCAACTTTTTATATTATTCATAAGTCATTACAATTTCATGATATCGTAAAAAGGAATACCATAAAGTTTATGTTTAGGGCCAGGAATAATTTATTACCTATTAATTTGCAAAAATTATATTCAATTAAATTACATAATACCTATTTATTTCATAGATTAAAAGTTAGAACAGATAGCAAATTTTTCTGCTTATCTATCACAGGTCCTAGACTATGGAATAATTTAGATGATTCCATAAGAAAGATTTTAAATTTCAATTTATTTAAAAGAACTTTAAAAAATATTTATTGAATAGTTATCATTACATTTTTAATTGTCCTTTTAATTTATATTTTTAACTTTTAATTTGACTTATGAAAATATTAATATTATTAATTTTTAAATAACTTTATAAAACTATGACTTAACTATTAGCTGACTCATGACATCATTTTATTTAACTTTTATCCGATTTATAATATAATTTACTTTTAAAATGACTTATTGAAAATTTTAATTGAATAATTTGTTATAATATTATTATTATTATTATTATTATTCTAATTTTTACTTTTATTTTTATTTTTAATCTAAGTTTTTAATGTTTATTATAATTTAGTTGTATAGTTTGTTCCTATTTGTTTTATTATAACTTTTTAATATATTTTTATTATAATTGTATTATATGTTTATATATATTTATATATTTTATTATAATGATGATTAGATTACGAGGAGTTTTTTAATAATATTATTGTATTTTTATTATTTTATCTAAATCATGTTCTACTCTTTATAAAGAATATAAACTTATACATTTTTTACTATTTATAATTGTATTATTTTTAATTATTTTTTTCTTTTATTACATTTATATATTTATATTAAGATGTAGTAGAATAATTATGGAATTTGTTTTTTTTTGTATTTCGTTGACTCTTAATTCATAAATTTGTCATATTTTATATCGGGTAGTATGGATTCATTTGCTGGCTCCAAATGTTACCAGTGTATAAACTATTGGCGAAAGTATATTCCCTAAGGTTTTGGACTTGATGAACCCACATTCGGAAAGTTGATATACTATGGTTATACTTTATGATTATGTTTATGCTTTATGAGTTGATGATTTATTTTACTAATTTAATTTTTCACTCTATTTTTTGTTTTACTATTTCTTGATTTTAATTATATTCCTATATAATTTTTTCTCCTCGTAATCATAAAAGGGTGAAATACTTGATAAGCTCTGCTTCTTCCTTCACCCAGGCAATTGCCAAATCTGATTTTATTATTATTATTATTATATATGTTATTACGTCGACGTATGCAGAACATAGCTGACACATACATCATTTTACAGACCGCATTAACACCCCGTTAAGCGCTGTTCACATAAGCAATCTATCCAGCAATTTCGCAGTAGAATAATTAAGAATCGCAAAATTGTAAAATACCTCGTTTTTTCTGCGATTATTGCTAAACGTTCTAATCCAAATGTATTCTAGTTTTTGTGATAATGTAGGCAAGTGGGGTACTAAATAAACGCACGCGTGCACAAGTATACCGGCGAGTATTATTGAATACGAATGTAGGGGTCAATCCTACCTTTATAGGGGTCAATCTATTTTTAATCATTTACGATTGTATACATACGTATACGCGATTAAGAAAAGTAAGCGATTTAAGCGTTTACCAATGGATGCGTGTACGAATGTATGTATTTAAGAATGCGAATTGTGATTGGTATGTTCTATTGTATACATTATATCAAATAACCATAATTCATAATTATAATATTATAATATAATTATTAAATTATGCATATATGTATATTACCACTTTATGATTATATAATGAACTTAAGTTCATAAGTTCATAACATGTACGTATTTTTACTGCGAAAATTGCAAGAATAGATTGCCAATGTGAACCACCTAACATTTATACCGCTAGGGGATTTTTCAATTGCAATTCTTAAGTATTTTACCGAGAAATTGCTGGAATATATTGCTCACGCGAACAGCGCTTTAGTAGTACACTACTATCCTCCCGATAAAGTATGGTCTAGCGGTAGGCGTGGTCATGGTATGGGAGAGGGCGTGGTCATGGTATGGGAGAGGGCGTGGTTAACATCGCATAGACACGTCGTACACTTACGCGCGCTTTTAGCCGATGTCATATAATAGATCGTCCCCATTCTCAAATCGTCCCCGATTGTCACGTGACTACAACATCGATGATATTTCACTAAATACACATACGATTCGCTTCAAATGTAAAACATATATAGGGGAAAGTCCCCGATTACCGACCCCTAAATGATTATTTGTAATAACTTATTCAATATTAAATATATGTATATGAAATTTTGTAATTAGGGTAATATTATGGCAATGAATAATGTGGCTATTTTAAATGTTTGATATAATTATATTTACAAGAATAAACAGGGTGGTCGGTAATCGGATACATGTGCCTAATACTGACCCCTTCACCTATTACCGACCGCCTAAAATAATAGTGGTATAAATAATTGTAGTATTATAATATCCAATAAAATAGTAGATACACATAATTAATAATTAATAAATATAATTAATTATAACATGCACGCAATTTATTTTTTATTGAATTTATGTTTTAATAGTTATTAAATTTAAATTTAAACTTTATAGTAATTATATTAAAATAGTGTATATTATTATTTAATATGTATTTATTAATCAGTATGTATATAATCAACTAGAATCATGAATCCTAAATCTATATCGATGATACATAAACAATTTAAGACAAATTTAAAAATAAAATACGGATCTATTTTGATTGGATATCATAAATCACATGGGGTCGGTATTAGGGTTATTTATAAATTACATATATAGGGTTGGTAATAGGAAAATCATATGGTTGCTATAATTAAGATATATTGGTTAATATTTATTCAAATTAAATTATTTTTCTAATAGTTATAAACATTTTATTGATCTACAATATTATGTAAAAAATTAAGTTTTCTTTTAATTAATAATGTATTTACAAAATTTAAAAAATGTTATTATTCAAATATTTAAAAAGTAAAAATAGAATATTACATTTGATCAAATAACAATTGTAGGATTAGATATTTTTTTAAACAAAATACTTATTCATATTTATCATTAAATTGCTAACAGTTCATGTATATATAATTTTTTGATATCTCCTATAGTTACTGAGATACGAGCATGGGTCGGTATTAAGAAGGGATCAGTAATCGGAGACTTTCCCCTATTTAGTGAAATATCATCGATTTTGTAGTCACGTGACAATCGGGGACGATTTATTATATGACACCGGCATAGTTAATTAAAGGTGTGGTTATCGGAGAGGGGCGTGGTTAACCTGACGTAGACGTACTCGACCGCTAGTATGACGCTACCCAGAACCACGCCCACTAACAGCAGAACGAACACCTCGTAGAAATAGTCCATGGAAGCCGAAGTCGCCACGCTAGACTTGCCTATCTTGGTGCCTCGTTCGGCGCTCGTACAGTTCTGAAGCTGCTGGTTCGAGATCACCCATCGCTTCACCAGACCCGTCTCGCTGTACCTCGCTATGCTACGGGACGACAGGGTCAAGGTTGAGACTAAGGCTAAGGCTAAGGCTAAGGCTAATGCTAAGGCTAAGGCTAAGGCTAAGGCTAAGGCTAAGGCTAAGGCTAAGGCTAAGGCTAAGGCTAAGGCTAAGGCTAAGGCTAAGGCTAAGGCTAAGGCTAAGGCTAAGGCTAAGGCTAATGCTAAGGCTAAGGCTAAGGTTAAGGTTAAGGCTAAGGCTAAGGCTAAGGCTAAGGCTAAGGCTAATGCTAAGGCTAAGGCTAAGGCTAAGGCTAAGGCTAAGGCTAAGGCTAAGGCTAAGGCTAATGCTAAGGCTAAGGCTAAGGCTAAGGCTAAGGCTAAGGCTAAGGCTAAGGCTAAGGCTAAGGCTAAGGCTAAGGCTAAGGCTAAGGCTAAGGCTAAGGCTAAGGCTAAGGCTAAGGCTAAGGCTAAGGCTAATGCTAAGGCTAAGGCTAAGGTTAAGGTTAAGGCTAAGGCTAAGGCTAAGGCTAAGGCTAAGGCTAATGCTAAGGCTAAGGCTAAGGCTAAGGCTAAGGCTAAGGCTAAGGCTAAGGCTAAGGCTAAGGCTAAGGCTAAGGCTAAGGCTAAGGCTAAGGCTAAGGCTAAGGCTAAGGCTAAGGCTAAGGCTAAGGCTAAGGCTAAGGCTAAGGCTAAGGCTAAGGCTAAGGCTAAGGCTAAGGCTAAGGCTAAGGCTAATGCTAAGGCTAAGGCTAAGGTTAAGGTTAAGGCTAAGGCTAAGGCTAAGGCTAAGGCTAAGGCTAATGCTAAGGCTAAGGCTAAGGCTAAGGCTAAGGCTAAGGCTAAGGCTAAGGCTAAGGCTAAGGCTAAGGCTAAGGCTAAGGCTAAGGCTAAGGCTAAGGCTAAGGCTAAGGCTAAGGCTAAGGCTAAGGCTAAGGCTAAGGCTAAGGCTAAGGCTAAGGCTAAGGCTAAGGCTAAGGCTAAGGCTAAGGCTAAGGCTAAGGCTAAGGTTAAGGTTAAGGCTAAGGCTAAGGCTAAGGCTAAGGCTAAGGCTAAGGCTAAGGCTAAGGCTAAGGCTAAGGCTAAGGCTAAGGCTAAGGCTAAGGCTAAGGCTAATGCTAAGGCTAAGGCTAATGCTAAGGCTAAGGCTAAGGCTAAGGCTAAGGCTAAGGCTAAGGCTAAGGCTAAGGCTAAGGCTAAGGCTAAGGCTAAGGCTAAGGCTAAGGCTAAGGCTAAGGCTAAGGCTAAGGCTAAGGCTAAGGCTAAGGCTAATGCTAAGGCTAAGGCTAAGGCTAAGGCTAAGGCTAAGGCTAAGGCTAAGGCTAAGGCTAAGGCTAAGGCTAAGGCTAAGGCTAAGGCTAAGGCTAAGGCTAAGGCTAAGGCTAAGGCTAAGGCTAAGGCTAAGGCTAAGGCTAAGGCTAAGGCTAAGGCTAAGGCTAAGGCTAAGGCTAAGGCTAATGCTAAGGCTAAGGCTAAGGCTAAGGTTAAGGTTAAGGTTAAGGCTAAGGCTAAGACTAAGGCTAAGGCTAAGGCTAAGGCTAAGGCTAAGGCTAAGGCTAAGGTTAAGGTTAAGGTTAAGGTTAAGGCTAAGGCTAAGGCTAAGGCTAAGACTAAGGCTAAGGCTAAGGCTAAGGCTAAGGCTAAGGCTAAGGCTAAGGCTAAGGCTAAGGCTAAGGCTAAGGCTAAAGCTAAGGCTAAGGCTAAGGTTAAGGCTAAGGTTGAGACTAAGGCTAAGGCTAAGGCTAAGGCTAAGGCTAAGGCTAAGGCTAAGGCTAAGGCTAAGACTAAGGCTAAGGCTAAGGCTAAGGCTAATGCTAAGGCTAAGGCTAATGCTAAGGCTAAGGCTAAGGCTAAGGTTAAGGTTAAGGTTAAGGCTAAGGCTAATACTAAGGCTAAGGCTAAGGCTAAGGCTAAGGCTAAGGCTAAGGCTAAGGTTAAGGTTATGGTTAAGGCTAAGGCTAAGGCTAAGGCTAAGGCTAAGGCTAAGGCTAAGGCTAAGGCTAAGGCTAAGGCTAAGGCTAAGGCTAAGGCTAATGCTAAGGCTAAGGCTAATGCTAAGGCTAAGGCTAAGGCTAAGGTTAAGGTTAAGGTTAAGGCTAAGACTAAGGCTAAGGCTAAGGCTAAGGCTAAGGCTAAGGCTAAGGCTAAGGTTAAGGTTAAGGTTAAGGCTAAGGCTAAGGCTAAGGCTAAGGCTAAGGCTAAGGCTAAGGCTAAGGCTAAGGCTAAGGCTAAGGCTAAGGCTAAGGCTAAGGCTAAGGCTAAGGCTAAGGCTAAGGCTAAGGCTAAGGCTAAGGTTGAGACTAAGGCTAAGGCTAAGGCTAAGGCTAAGGCTAAGGCTAAGGCTAAGGCTAAGGCTAAGGCTAAGGCTAAGGCTAAGGCTAATGCTAAGGCTAAGGTTAAGGCTAAGGTTGAGACTAAGGCTAAGGCTAAGGCTAAGGCTAAGGCTAAGGCTAAGGCTAAGGCTAAGGCTAAGACTAAGGCTAAGGTTAAGGTTAAGGTTAAGGCTAAGGCTAAGACTAAGGCTAAGGCTAAGGCTAAGGCTAAGGCTAAGGCTAAGGCTAAGGTTAAGGTTAAGGTTAAGGCTAAGGCTAAGGCTAAGGCTAAGGCTAAGGCTAAGACTAAGGCTAAGGCTAAGGCTAAGGCTAAGGCTAAGGCTAAGGCTAAGGCTAAGGCTAAGGCTAATGCTAAGGCTAAGGCTAAGGCTAAGGCTAAGGCTAAGGCTAAGGCTAAGGCTAAGGCTAAGACTAAGGCTAAGGCTAAGGCTAAGGCTAAGGCTAAGGCTAAGGCTAAGGCTAAGGCTAAGGCTAAGGCTAAGGCTAAGGCTAAGGCTAAGGCTAAGGCTAAGGCTAAGGCTAAGGCTAAGGCTAAGGCTAAGGCTAAGGCTAATGCTAAGGCTAAGGCTAAGGCTAAGGCTAAGGCTAAGGCTAAGGCTAAGGCTAAGGCTAAGGCTAAGGCTAAGGCTAAGGCTAAGGCTAAGGCTAAGGCTAAGGCTAAGGCTAATGCTAAGGCTAAGGCTAAGGCTAAGGTTAAGGTTAAGGTTAAGGCTAAGGCTAAGGCTAAGGCTAAGACTAAGGCTAAGGCTAAGGCTAAGGCTAAGGCTAAGGCTAAGGCTAAGGCTAAGGCTAAGGCTAAGGCTAAGGCTAAGGCTAAGGCTAAGGCTAAGGCTAAGGCTAAGGCTAAGGCTAAGGCTAAGGCTAAGGCTAAGGCTAAGGCTAAGGCTAAGGCTAAGGCTAAGGCTAATGCTAAGGCTAAGGCTAAGGCTAAGGCTAAGGCTAAGGCTAAGGCTAAGGCTAAGGCTAAGGCTAAGGCTAAGGCTAAGGCTAAGGCTAAGGCTAAGGCTAAGGCTAAGGCTAAGGCTAAGGCTAAGGCTAAGGCTAAGGCTAAGGCTAAGGCTAAGGCTAAGGCTAAGGCTAAGGCTAAGGCTAAGGCTAAGGCTAAGGCTAAGGCTAAGGCTAAGGCTAATGCTAAGGCTAAGGCTAAGGCTAAGGCTAAGGCTAAGGCTAAGGCTAAGGCTAAGGCTAAGGCTAAGGCTAAGGCTAAGGCTAAGGCTAAGGCTAAGGCTAAGGCTAAGGCTAAGGCTAAGGCTAAGGCTAAGGCTAAGGCTAAGGCTAAGGCTAAGGCTAATGCTAAGGCTAAGGCTAAGGCTAAGGTTAAGGTTAAGGTTAAGGCTAAGGCTAAGACTAAGGCTAAGGCTAAGGCTAAGGCTAAGGCTAAGGCTAAGGCTAAGGTTAAGGTTAAGGTTAAGGCTAAGGCTAAGGCTAAGGCTAAGGCTAAGGCTAAGGCTAAGGCTAAGGCTAAGGCTAAGGCTAAGGCTAAGGCTAAGGCTAAGGCTAAGGCTAAGGCTAAGGCTAAGGTTGAGACTAAGGCTAAGGCTAAGGCTAAGGCTAAGGCTAAGGCTAAGGCTAAGGCTAAGGCTAAGGCTAATGCTAAGGCTAAGGTTAAGGCTAAGGTTGAGACTAAGGCTAAGGCTAAGGCTAAGGCTAAGGCTAAGGCTAAGGCTAAGGCTAAGGCTAAGACTAAGGCTAAGGCTAAGGCTAAGGCTAATGCTAAGGCTAAGGCTAATGCTAAGGCTAAGGCTAAGGCTAAGGTTAAGGTTAAGGTTAAGGCTAAGGCTAAGACTAAGGCTAAGGCTAAGGCTAAGGCTAAGGCTAAGGCTAAGGCTAAGGTTAAGGTTAAGGTTAAGGCTAAGGCTAAGGCTAAGGCTAAGGCTAAGGCTAAGGCTAAGGCTAAGGCTAAGGCTAAGGCTAAGGCTAAGGCTAAGGCTAAGGCTAAGGTTAAGGCTAAGGTTGAGACTAAGGCTAAGGCTAAGGCTAAGGCTAAGGCTAAGGCTAAGGCTAAGACTAAGGCTAAGGCTAAGGCTAAGGCTAAGGCTAAGGCTAAGGCTAAGGCTAAGGCTAAGACTAAGGCTAAGGCTAAGGCTAAGGCTAAGGCTAAGGCTAAGGCTAAGGCTAAGGCTAAGGCTAAGGCTAAGGCTTAAGGAACGGTTAAGTAATGCCGTCACATCCATCATGTTCATCTATATATGTAATAGTGTATACATGAATGATCAGCTCTCGTTAAAACCACGGGTGGATTAACATGGGAGCGGCTTCGAATTGACATTAGAGCCATATATGGTTATAAGTGAAAACTTCATCTAAGTTCCTGGATGGGATGAAAGGACTTCGCCAACATAATTATAACAATAATAATAACAATATAACGTCCTAGTCCAACACTTAACTATAGTAACATTATTTATTAAGTATTACTAATTATTTATTACTTATTACTTATTATTTATTTAAATACCTCAGTAACCCCCGTACCATAATGTAAAGCCGCTCGATTTAGGTAGTTTCGGTAGTATCTCTATGCCTATATATGGAGATATATCTGTTACAATAGCTATGGTTCTACATTGTATACAAGTGTATACTAGTACTATAGTACTAGTTCATTATTACAATATATCTTCTGTAGCGTACCGTTTCGATAGAGCTGGTAGTATCTCTATGCCCATATATGGAGATATATCTGTTACAATAGCTATGGTTTTACATGGTAGTATACTACACTAGTATACTAGTTCATCGTTACAGTATTTATATAGAATATATACGGTATACATAAGGTATACATATATATATATATAAGGTATACCCTAACTACCGTTTCAATAGAGCTGGCAGTATCTCTATGCCCATATATGGAGATATATCTGTAGCGTACCGTTTCGATAGAGCTGGCAGTATTTATATGCCCATATATGGAGATATATGTGTAGCGTACCGTTTCGATAGAGCTGGGAGTATCTCTATGCCCAGATACGAAGCTCGTAGGGGTATAGCGAATGCCACTGAGTTACGGTAGTATTCCGCTCCGGTCAACGTAAGTCTGCAGTCGTTGATACCCTGGAACCAGCCTTTCTCCGCTAGCATGACGTTCAGGTCTGGCAGGGTGCGGTGAAGGTGGTTAGTGTGCGCGCGCGTGGGTGTGTGGGCGTGGTTATGTGGGCGTGGCTGGGTGGGCGTGGCTGGGTGGACGTTACCGTGTGGGCGTGGTTATGTGGGCGTGGCTGGGTGGCTGGGCGTGGCTGGGCGTGGCTGACGTTACTGTGTGGGCGTGGCTGTCGGTGTGTGCATCGGTGAGTGCGCGTCATGGGGATGCGTGTGTATGGGTTTGGGTATGTGTGTGTGTGTGTGGGTATGCGTGTCAATGTATGGAAGTATGGATGTGTGTATGACTACGTTTATGCGTACCTTCATGCGTAAGTTCACGCGTATGAACACTACGACATGAAGTACAACTGTAACAGTATTCGATTAGATGTAGCCAGGGTCAAATACACTTTATCGAATACAAATACAAATACACCAAATAAGCGTATACGCTCAAATATATTTGAATACACATAAAAATACAAATACGTATTTGACCCCATCCCTGGATGTAGTATATGCATATAGAATTGTTTTAAATATATTTATTATTTCGGTAGGGTACTTTCAACCAAAGATTTTGGGAAGTAATTACTTCGGAAAATCTTAGTTTCAAGCCATCCTCCAATAACTTAGATGAAGTTTACACTTATAACCGAATACATCTGATGTACATTCGAAGCCGCGCTAATGGCTTAAGGCATGCCTATATTTGTGTACTGAGTAACGAGCATATATGTATACACAATATACTTGCACACTTCTAAATCTTATTTTAATACCTATCTTAGGAGCTACCACTCGGGGTATAAACCCACGTCCTACAACTTGTGTATCTGACGCCCCAGCCTTCACAACTTTCAAGGTAGTTGCAATATATATATATATATATATATATATATATATATATATATATATGTATATATATATATATATATATATATATATATATATATGTATATATATTGTATATATATGTATATAGGAATTATAGGATATATAATAAAAAAATAATACTAATAATAAAATAGTTAAAATAAAGTTGAAACATATGTATTATTAAATACTATGTAAACTTATCATTGCTACAAATTAATATTTTACTATTTTATTTATTTATTTTTCTTTTATTATTATTACTATAATTATTAATTTTATTTAACGACATTCTTATTTTCACGTTTGAGCGTATTTTAAATACGCATTTCGGTGGTTAAATAAAATCATCATCATCATCATCACCATCATATATATATATATATATATATATATATATATATATATATATATATATTGAAATACTTACAATTCTCTCTAACTTTCTGAAGACCTTCTTTGAAACTTTTGACCGGATGAAGTCGTTTGTATACTTTCTGAAATACGGGTCTGTCACTAATCTGTGTACATAATTCGATTAAAGTATACTCTATATAGTATTCTATATATATATATATATATATATATATATATATATATATATATATATATAAAACGATATATATTATACGTAAAAGTTATAAACATAGATTTTTATAAATTAATGAAAGCTTCTTATCTTTGAATATTACTATCACATTTTAATATTAATCTATATATATATATATATAACTATATAAATATATCAACATAATAATATATTCAATATATATATATATATATATATATATATATATATATATATATATATATATAGTAAACTCCTGTTTATAAGTATACTCAGAATTGAAGGAATCGAGAAAATGTGTCTGAGATATCGAATCATTCTTGCGTGTATTTACATAGGTACACAACTAGAGTAGAATTTGTAAACAAACCGAGTTAGAGGGAGTTGAATGTATATATATATACATATATATATATATATATATATATATATATACAACTGCCTGTTTGGTTCAGTTGGCTAAGGCGTCAGACATACAAGCAGTAGGACACGAGTTCGACCCTCGTCCGGACCATTAATTAATTTTATAAAATATGTCTTAAAATAATATTTAGAAGTGATCTTATATTTTGTATAAATAAATGATCGGCTCTCGTTAAAACCATGGATGCCTTAACACGATATCGGCTTCGAAGGGACATTAGAGCCATATATGGTTATAAGTGAAAACTTCATCTAAGTTCATGGATGGGATGATATGACTCCACCAAATAAAAATAACAATATATTGTTATTCCATATATTGGTATACCAATAACAAAACATATATATATTATTGACGGCAGACGGTAATACTATTACATAACTATTACATAACTATCACGTAACTATTATGTAACAATCACATACGTATTACGTAACGACCTCTAGTCTGTCCATGGTGGATGTTCCGGTGACGACGTGCCACCGATAGTCCGTCAGCTTCACCATATCAGCCAGCGTAACGAACGGCAGCTTAGTGGTCTGTGAACGCGAGAGTGTGGCAGCTGTCATATCGGTAGTGTCACGCTGCTGACACAACGAATATTGCGCGCGACGTGACGCGACGGTGACAGCTGTGATATAGACCATGGCACACTCGTGTCACGTCTGACACAACGTGAATCGCAGCTATAAGGGCGAGGGAATGATGGTGTTTGTACGGGGGGGGAGGCGGTAATATGTATTATAGTTTATGGAATATATAAACACTTCATCGTCACATTATTATACTATATATATATATATATATATATATATACATATATATATTAATAATATTGGGGGGATTACCTCTAATGAAACACCGCCCACCCCCCCCCCGGTGAAGGGAAAACCACACCCCCTATTATTGCGCCCATACGCAGCTGAAATATCGCTAACAAATCATCTGAAATATATCTGACATATGTCAGACGTAAAGTATCGACTAAAGTGACAATTGATAGTTATTGAAAGTGCGAATGTATAAATAGACAGATATTTAGATATATATTGTTATTGTTATTATTGTTATTTTTATTTGGTGGAGTCCTTTCATCCCATCCAGGAAATTAGATGACATTTTAACTTATAACCTTATATGG
The DNA here is from genome assembly GCA_964019155.1 of Osedax fenrisi. Taxonomy (NCBI): domain Eukaryota; kingdom Metazoa; phylum Annelida; class Polychaeta; order Sabellida; family Siboglinidae; genus Osedax; species Osedax fenrisi. Next base: position 17,896,448 of record OZ025239.1, on the reverse strand, counting down.
CTCTAATGTCCCTTCGAAGCCGTTATCATTAATATATCCATAGTTTTAACGAGAGCCGATCTTTTATTTAGACACAATTATATAAGATAACTTATAAATAATATTTTAAGACCCATTTTATAAAATTAATTAATGGTCCGGACGTCTTCTTATCTTATATAATCCGGCGGACGAGGCTCGAACCCGTGGCCAACTACTTGTGTGTCTGACGCCTTAGCCACTGAGCCACTGAGCCACATAGGCAGTTTTTTAATATATATATATATATATATATATATATAAATATCTATAGGGTAGAATTTGAGAGAGATAGAGGGATTTGATATATCGATGGATGTGTATAATGATTGGGGTAGGGAAAGGGAAATTTAGGGTAGATGAAGATGAAGAGGGAAAATAAAATGGGGGTGATAGAGAGGGAGATTGATGATAGAGAGAAGGAGGTAGAGATATGATAGGGGAGATTGAGCTGGAGAGAAGGAACGAGAAAAAGAGTGGAAGAGATGGAGAAAGTGAGAGAGGAGAGAGTGAGAGGTAGAAAGGAATGGGAAAGGATGATAGGGAGATATATATGGACGGAATGGGAAAGGTTGGAAATGGTCGATAGAAATAGATTGAGAGATAGGATAAGTAGAATGATAATATGTGTATACCTTAACGGCTAGAAAGGCGACCAGGTTACTAGTATACGACGACGTGATACAGAGGGCTGCTAGCATGTAGGCTCCGAATATTAGCCTGCCCGCATTCGACACGGGAAATATCACCGAGCCTGCGAATACGGTGATTCCGGTTTACGGTGACGCCTATTTACTAAGTACATCCTAAGTACATTATAAGTACATTCGTTAATGCCTACGTTAATGCGTACGTTAATGAGTACGTTAATGCGTACGTTAATGCCTACGTTAATGCGTACGTCGACGCGGCGGACGATGCCGGATGTTGTTATGAGGGGAAACTGGTATTTTTATTATGTGTTATATTTCACAGGGCTACCGATTACCCTTATATTTGACCAAATCAAATAGAATTCGGTGCGATTTAATTTTAGGGTGTATATAACAAGAATATCTCTGTTTATTGATAATCTGCTAACTTAGAATAGCCTATGATCGACGGACGTTGAACTTTAACCTTGCATGAAAGTCACGGCGAAGATTGACCACATCGAGATCGAGAAATTCTCCACGTATATTTTTCTCTGTCGTCGAAATATAGAAATGTGAGGCTACGAATACGCATATCACGTGATATCACGTCAATATGATGACGATGATGATGATGACGACGATGATGATGATGATGATGACGATGATGATGATGATGATGATGATTATTATGATTATGATGATAATGATGATGATGATGATGATGATGATAATGATGATGATGATGATGATTATGATGATTATGATGATGACAATGATGATGATGATGATGATGGCGATTATTTTATTTAATCGTAGAAATTAGTATTTAAAATACGTTCAAATATGAAAGTAAGAATATAGAATAAATAACATTAATAATTATAGTTATAATTGTAAAAGAAAAATAAATACATAAAATATTACAATATTAATTTATAACAATGATATATTTACATAATAATTAATAATACATATTCATGTAATATAACATTATTATATATATATATATATATATATCATACAATATTATGTAATATTATAGTTCGTACGGGAATTGTAACGCTAATGGTTACATAGATGGATTTAATGAGTATGGTATAATATAATATAATATGATATAATATAATATAATATAATTCATAAACATCCGTTATTATTATGAAATACGAAACCAACCTTTCGTATCAGGGAATGTAATTTCTCTACGCTATTCACACATATGGCGACGATCACAGATGATACTAGCATAGCTAACATCACTTTATCCGATAGGGGTCTTGTGAATGATCTCTTCTTCGCCAGGGTTTTCTATTATCAGTGATTAAAGATATACACAATTGATTACGAATCTATTACGTAATTAACTGTAGCCATTACATAATATACCGTAAGTATTGTATAACCAATAATAATAGAAATAACTTCACACCAGAAATAACGACACGATTTGTACAGCCCTTTGTACAGAAGTTATTTATTATTTATTAGTTTTAAACATTTACCCGATATCGAGTAGGTTAACAATTTAATAGTTAATTCATATATATTTATATATATATATATATATATATATATATATACATATATATATATATATATATATATATATATATATATATATATATATATATATATATATATACGTCGTACGTATTGCGTCGCTCTACCCGATGTCGGTATAGCCATTCACACCGAAACAGGCCTGTTTTGATATCCGACTCTATCGAGCTATACACATCGATCTGTTATCGTTGGTGTGAACCCCGGTGCGCATGACCGGTGGATGACTCATCGTAAAGAAATGTATTTACGCAGACGATTTAATAAAATCTTCAACTATTAAATGAGAACACGCCCTCTTTTAAATTGCGAGGGATAAATAATCGCTTATCTAGTCCACTATATATATTAAGGTTCGTTACTATTATCGTTATATTATGAATTAGTGTAAGCGTTACACAATCTCGCCGATAACTAATGATTACGTAATCACTACAAAACGACGAAGAAGACGACGCGGCGGAGAATCTGGAGAAATTAACATTATAAACCACTGTAGGGTTCTGCAGCAGCAGCGAGATCGAGTCGTGGTAGTAGGGTGACGTGAAGTCGACGTACTTGAGACGGTCGAACGTTACGAAGAACGCGGCGGCCGCGAAGTCTACCTTCTGAGAGGGGCAAGGGTGAGGGGTTGGGGTTATGTAATATGTATTGCGCAACGGGGTAGGTATAGTAGTTGTGGTGTAATGTACGCGTACGCACTTATATATATATATATATATATATATATATATATATATATATATATATATATATATATAGTATACTATATAGTAGGATTACCTATTAAGAAATGGGTAAACCCCAGGGAAGATAGTAATTCTAGAAAATTATTGAGATATCGATCCTATTATTTATATATGCTTTTTACGATTTAAAATAATACCTGAATTCCAGTTTACACTAAAATCATAATAGATAAAAACATAAAATATATTTAGTCGTAAGATTTAATATTAAATTATAATGAAAACAAATGTGAATTCATTGAATCACATTCGTATGTTCTGTAATGTTATCTCACACACACACAAACACACAAACGTACAAATATACACACATACATACACAAACACACACATATACACACAAACACAAACAAACTCTATATATATAAACTCTATACTATAGTATCTATTATATACTATATATATATATATATATATATATATATATATATATATATATATATATACTATATACTATATAGTATACACATAACAGTACGAATAACATGTATGTCCTCGAGATAATCGATCAGTCTCCTCGATTACTATACGACATAATGATCGCTACCTGACCCCTAGGAGATGACGTCACATGACAATATCTATTGTACACATCGATATACATGTGTACATATACATATTAAATGTATACATATAATATATATATATTATACATGTAATATAGTACACTGTACCACTGAAACATCGGTTTTACATGCAGCATGTGTCAACTATATATATATATATATATATATATATATATATATATATATATGTATATATATATATATATATATATATATATATATATATATTTGTGTACTTTGCTTATTTAATAGTGAATACATTGTATAATATACATTGTATATTATACAATGTATATTATATATACAAATTATATAACAGTGTATATTATTTACATTATTTATTATCAGTATTTATATATATATATATATATATATATATATATATTTTATATATATATATATATATATATATATATATATATATATTAATTACACACACTTATATATTTATCATGTAGAATTAAATAATATATATGTTAAAATAAATATAAAAAATAAAAATTTGCTTATCTTATACATTATATATTATACATTAATAAGAAATAAAATATAGAAAATAGAATGTATAATTTAGAGTTGTCTGAGACAATTAAACATTACATTAAAAACTATTTTATGAACATATAAAATCAGTAGGAAAAATAGTATCACAGAATTGAAATCTATAATAAATAGTATAACTATTAATAATGATAAATGTAATGATACAGAATTATATGCAAATATATTAAATAAAAACTTAGAAAAAACTATTGAAAATACAATAATTAAATCAGTCAATAAAAATATCTGAAACCAATAATGTAAATTGTATAAAAAAACTATTATTCTTTACAATTTAAAAGAACACATATTCAATGACACACTTTTTAAAGAAAATTCTTAATATCAATCAATATCAAATATGATAGATATAGTATCTGATAAAAATACAAATATAACAATAAATAAATTCCATAGAATTGGTAAATTTAATAACAATTATATAACATACCCAACAAACAATTGCATGCATAAATTCCGTTTTAATATACTCATGTATCCTTATAACACACTGAACACTGTTCAGTGTATTCAGTGAACAGTATACATGTTCTGTAATACCACTGTTAAGGGTGCCTACAGTAATGTTAAAAATGTAGACCAAATAACTATAATATTTTACTTAGCAGGACATCTACAGTAACATCACAGTAACATCTGTATAGCTATAAATATAATGCAGAACTTTACTTTGTGTGACCTTTATATACCCTGCTCAGTAGTATAATATGTTACTGAGCAGGACATCTACAGTAACATTTTCATATCTATAAATAAAATGCAGAACTTTACTTTTTGTGTCCTTTATATACCCTGCTCAGTAGTATAATATGTTACTGAGCAGGACATCTACAGTAACATTTTCATATCTATAAATAAAATGCAGAACTTTACTTTTTGTGTCCTTTATATACCCTGCTCAGTAGTATAATATGTTACTGCAATAACAGTAACTCATGAGCATGCAATTTACAGTAACCTAATTTAGTTGTGGACATTTTGATATATTTTCGTTATGTAAAATTATAATTTTAATAAGCTATATATATATATATATATATATATATATATATAAAGCTTATATTCCTACAAACACAATTGTGTTTAAACTGAGATTATTTATAAAAAAAATAAGATACTCAATTGGAAAATATTTTATTTGACAATAAATAATTATTTGAATTAATGTTAATATAAAAATAATAATAATTATGTATAATATACATTGTATATATATAATCAATTTAATTGATTATTTGTATCGTTATGATGTAATAATTTAATAAATACAATTTTTGGATTTGGCGAATCATATTTTGACTCGTCAATATAAATAGCACGATTTCTCAATTCATTTTTGTGTATACATTTTTCAATATGTGTTCCATTAGATGCATATATTCCAATTATTGTGGAATTAATCGAAGTATTATAATAATAACTAGTTTGAAAAACTTTACATTTTATATATTCTATATTTTTCAAATATTTTTTACAACTAACTATTCTACAACATTCCCCTGAGTCTAAAACAAAGCAATCGTTTGTAGATAAAGAGTTATTTATGGTTATCTGATTAAATTTAATAATATTATTATTAGTAGCCTCGTGTAATCTAGCAGAAACTTGTTTCATGACATGATTACCCTTTCTGATGTATTTTTTAATAACCCCTAGGTCATTTTTAAACCTAAATGATGAACATTCATTTAAATCTGAAAAGTGTTAACACTTTAACGCACAATTGTGCATCATCAGCTATGTGTATTAAAGAATGTACATTATAAACTGTGAATGTTTCTCCATATAGTAATGGGCATTATGTTACAAAACTACGTAGAGAATATCTTGCATAGTTTCCATAAGACAATAGACAACTGGTCCAATGTATAATACAAATCTTCGATATTCAGTGGCTTTCCAATATGTAATATCTTCGATTCCTCTTATTAGAGCCAATTGGCTTAAGCCAAGACCTCCTATAACCTCTAACCGAGGTTATAGGAGGTATTGCTTAAGCCTTATTAGATTTATATTGTAAACTATAAATCTATTAAGGCTGCGGTTTTGATTAATTGGTAATTCAAATTCACAGATCATAGAATAATAAATAACAATAATAAACCATATGCAATATTTAGATTTATAAACTTTATAATAAAGTATATTCATTTACAAAAGTAATCGATATGTACTCTTATGAAGTAAGTATTAATAAATAAATAATATGTAAATATATATATATATCCTAATAATTGATATATATTTACGAATTAAATATATTTATTCAACTTAAATGTAGTGATTTTTAAATAAATTATTTGAATTCAACTTCATAACAATACATTATTGAATATTCATTTATATTAAATATTCCTATTATTTAATAAATATTAAATACTGTATATTATACTATTAATTATTTAACAAAATTGAAATTGACTTATAGATAGTTATATATAAGTATAATATATTATAATCATTATAATAATTTATAAATATTATTTTAAATAACTCGAGACTCTCGAAAGTTTGAAAGTAAATTTACTTAAATCTAATAATATTAGATTCTAATAGATTCTAATATTATTATAATAATTTCATATTTCTATATATAATATAATTAACTAAGTACACTATAGTAATTTATATTTGTAACATTTATTTATATTTATCTAGAGGAGGGGATCACCACTCTGAAATATAAATCTGGCGCCTCTATAAGATATTCTTAGAATAATTCTATTACATAAAAACCAAAAATATGGATAAATATCATAAAAAATGTGTGATTATAGCGTAGCTTTGATATAATGTAAATTTACTTAAATCTAATATAATAATAAATATAATTATATTAAATATATAGATAAATTCAATATATAAGTAAATTTTTCAAATGTATTTATACTTGTAATTTATCGTGTATACAGAATAATATATAAATAATACACATAATAAATATAAATTATTTTACTATTAGTAATAACTATTAATTTAGATTTGAAAGATATATTATAATTCATATTACATACATGTATACTACTAAATAAGTAAGAGTTGTTTTCTTTAACATTTTATTAAATATAGTTAAATATGATTATATTTTTATAGTTATTCTTATATTAAATTAGACTTTTAGACTCTTATATTAAATTAATATAATATTAATTTAACTTAAAATTGTTGATTATATAATTGGAGAAATGATAAGTTCTAGAAATGTTTATCATTAGATATATTTACATTAATTATTAAATATATTACCAATTGCAATATTATCATAAATATATATATATATATATATATAATTAACCTTTTTGTATTTATTTGTTGATCATTTACAATAGAAAACTATAGTAAATTACAATAAAGTTATCTTACTATTATAAAGTTAAAATAAAGCGTAGTTATAATAAAGCGTAGTTAAAATAAAGCGTAAAGTTAAAATAAAGCGTAGTTATAACAAAGCGCAAATTTATAGTAAAGCGTAAAGTTATTTTATGATCAACGTGAATGCATCACAGACCGATGTTATCATCTTTAAGGGGCCATGTCATTGATTTTCACGGAACGATGTTGTCTTCTCTAAGGCGACATGTCAATAGATATCGTTGGATGCTGTGGATTTATTACTTTTTTTATCTAAGCATATATATAGTAGAGTGAATGTATAAATTATATCTACTAACATTAATAATATTAATATAAATTATGATAGAAGAGGGTTATAATCTATATTTATATATTAAATAGGACATTGTTAGAGCAAAATTTATATGAGTGTACATCCTTTACGTATATTTTAGATACCATCTGTATTTATAAATATATTAGATTAAATATAATATAACTAATATATTATTATAGTGAATTATTAATTTAATATGAATTTACTATTTATTATTAGAATAAAATAATATTTAATTATTATTTTAAAATAATAATTATAATTAGATAGTAATATAATAATTGTTTATAATAAGTTATACTTAGTATAATACTAGTACAATATAATAATTGTTTATAATAAGTTATACTTAGTATAATACTAGTACAATATATTTATAAGTGTATCTACCAAATACTATATAATATATTACTTATTTCATCAAACTTAGTTTATTACACATAATAATTATAGTTTGAAACCATAATTATCATATCTTCATTTGATAAATATATTCAATATTATATAGCGTATATCATGGCATATCTGGTATGATTTCATATGCCATATGTGATTAAATATAATAAAATGTGTATATATAAATAATACTTATATTTACGGAGGTTAAGCACTAGAGGCGCCATATTTATATGATAGTTTATTCGATAGTGATGCGCGCGCTTTCGGAGTGGATGTACAGTGTACATTATACCTCCACTCCTCTTACCTCTCTAGATATGTGCTATATATTTACTATATAAATCATAGATATATACTATGTCTATTTGCATTTTTAACTTACAATATAATATTAATAAACTTTATTACAAAGTATATATATAATTTTAAATTAAATTTATAAAATGATACAAAAAGATATTTAAATAGTAGTTTTAAATATTTGATTATAATATACATCTAATGGGAATTATTCATATATTAAATGTTGTATATATTAAAAATATATCAATTTAAATTGTTGCAATCTCAATTTTATACACTATATTTTTATTCTGTAGAAAATCAATATTTAGTCGATAATTGAAAATATATTATTTAAGTATTTAAAATTAATTATTATATAACTTCGTTTTTTCGATGTTTGGAATTATTATTTTATAATAATATTTAATATATATACTTACTTGTGAGATCCTACACCGTTTGGTTTATTTTTTATGGAAAAAAGACAATTAATAATACAACAACGAGTCATTATAGTATTATAAGTGAATTTTACTTTTTATTGAAAATATGATGTAAAAATACAAACATTACAAACACAATGGCGGCTTGTTATTCAAATTGGTGAACAAACATGGATCTCCAATATCAGTATATCCCCCTCAAAGTCTGTGATCTGTATACTATAGCTGTAGAGTACCATAGTTTTATACTCATAAAGTAATAATTTCAGAAATATGTTTTTACTATTTATTACAATTTTATTATGTCACATATAATATATATGATATATATGGGGAATCATCAAATATGGCACATTTTAAATGTGTTATTCAGTAACCACTGCCGCTTGTATCTGGCGGCGTTAACAGTTATGCTAAAAATTATATTTTATATAATAGTATATATTATATATTGTATTGAAAGTTAAGGGTTATTTGGTTTAATTGGTTTATTTTTGAAAACTAACTCATCCTTTTTAATTGTAATCCCTCATCATATAAGTCATACGTGAATCTTAAACGTACAATGTATGATACACAGTGTGTATCATACACACGCACTTGGGTAATTTAATTAATAATTATGTATTTGTTAACGATGCCGGTCAAACGCGACGACGGCTACTAAATAACAAATTTCAAATGTGCCGTATTTAATGCATAGCCATATATATCATATAAAATGATACTATTTTAACAGACAAACGATTCAAATATGGAAAGTCACACATTCCTGAACAATAATGACAATAGTAAAATGGACGTATTACTAAAAGGTAAACTAGTTTACTTACATCACCAATTTATATTCTTATTTATCATACAAATGTACATATGTATATTCTCTTTTCTATATAGTAATATACATATTTTATATTTTACAATACACATATAGAAGCCCTATAGGCTACACTATAGTTTATTCATACTAATACAATTTATATATTTATTTTTCTATTTCTAATAACCACTATAATATTATATAATATAACATTTTTATTCAGTATTCCTATAGGAAACTATTAACTATAGTTATATATTGAAATAAATATATTAAAGTAAGATGAATATGTAACCTGTAATCTACTTATATTGTTAATAATTCAATTAATATTTAATCTATTTTAAACAATATTTAGAAATAAAGAATGTAAGAGTAGAAAATAATTACATTCGCAAAGAATTAAAGGATATTAAAGAATTCCAGGTCGAAATGCAAAAAACTTTGGAAGGTATTAATTAATATATATATAATATGCATCATATATTGTATACTATATGCAGTGTTGGGCAGCAACACGTTCCACTGAAACTAGTTTCTATATTTCTGTCTAAGCGTTCCCGTTCCTCGTTCATTATTCTGTATCTGTTCCTTTCTGCCTTTCCGTTCCTATTTTTATATCCGTTCCCATTCCAAAATTAACGACGTTCCACAAACGGGAACGCACGCCGCCCGACACTGACTATACGTAATATAATCGATACTTATAATTATATTCTATAGAATATGTAAACTAGATTTGTATTTTTGTTTACATATATATATATATATATATAGTTCTATTATAAATGAAAATGCATATTTTAGTTATACTGAGAAAAATAAATGGGACTCCCTCTAGTTCCTGTCAGTCACCGAAAGTTTTCCCAAAATGTGATTGTCCTGGCTCGATGGAAGAATTAAATGAGCAGTTGAAATTTTCTAATTACTTCAATGAGTATGTTAGTTATTATTAATTTTTAACGTGTTTTTAGTATTAAATTATTTACAAGTTAAAATGTATAACATATTTAACCCTTAACCCTTATTTAACCCTGAGTCGTAAATATTTCACGTCGCAAATCGCTACGATTATATACGACATTTTAAATTACACTTTAAATATACCTACTGTGCGGTTATAACAATTATAAATATCTATTATTTTATATAGTTAATGAATATTTATATTTTATTGTTTATATTCAGTTAAAAAAAATGAATACCCATGATACCCAAGGGGTTCAGCTCTGCCTGTTTTGTACGCGAATCACAAGCTTTGTTTATCAACACAAAATGTAAACAAAGCCTATTGATGTGTGTGTGTGTGTGTGTGTGTGTGTGTGTGTGTAGTAGTAGTAGTAAATTGATTTATTCACAAAAATCCAATTTTCAAAAAATTGTTTTAAAAAGGTGTTTTATTTGTTTTAATTGATATAGTTTATTATTGTATTGTTTAACTATAGATGAGATTTGTGTCTTTAGCGTTAGGTGGTTATCAAGTATAACACCTAAGGTAGTTAAATTAGTTTTTATTTCTATTTCAGTATTAGCTATTTTAATATGTGTGAGTGGGAGTGGGATTAGTCGTTTGCTATGAAATATAATACAATCTGTTTTCAGTTTATTAAATTTTAAATAGTTGTTGTTAAACTATATTTCAAGTTCAGTTGTTAATTTACATATTTTAGTTAGAGTTTCGTTTAGGTTATTGAAGGTAATTGATGTGTATAGTTGTGTATCATCTGCATACATGTGGTAATTAATATTATGTGCAGTTATTATGGAATTAATGTCGGATGTATAAATATTAAAGAGCAGAGGTCCGAGAACACTTCCTCGAGGAACTCCTATTTCAGGACAGTTATATGTATTGACTGGTTTATTGGATTTTATATTCTAAAAGTTCTTCCTGTTAAGTATGACCGTATTAGTTGTATTATTGATTGGTGAATTCCAATGGATTTTAGTTTTTTATAAAGTATCATATGGTTTATAGTATCAAATGCAGCTGTTAGATCGAGTTGTATAAGTATTACGTATTTGTTGTTATGGATATTATAAGATATATATTTAGTAAGGTCTAATAGTAAAGTCTTAGTATTGTGTTTTCGTTTATATGCAGTTTGTCTTGGATTATCTAAGTTATTATTCGTTATATGGGTGGTAAGGTGGTTTGCTATTATTTTTTCTATAATTTTAGATAGAAAAGATAGATTGTATATTGGTCTGTAGTTGTTAGTAAGTGTTTTGTCAAGTGATGAGTTTTTCAGTATTGGTGTAATGATTGTATTTTTATTAATAGTGGAACATTTGAGTGTTCTATGCATTTAGTGATCAGTTCCGTGTATGTAAGGCAAAAATAATTAAGGTTTTTTTTAGTTGGCACGATGTAATGTTGTCAATGTAAATACATGTTTTAAAATGTGTTGATTTTATTATTGTTTCAATATATTCAGGAGAAATAATAGATATTGGATTTGATGTAATATAATGTGTAGTTAGTCCGTTAAGGTAATTAGATCTGTTATGGTTGGAAGTGTGGAGTTCTATATCGTCATAAATGGCTTTTATTTTATTAATGAAAAAAGAAGCAAATTTATCAGAATCAATGTTACAGTTTGATTTTGTCTTCTTTTTTAAAAGTGTATTAAATTTTTATAGAGAAGTTTCATGTCATGTTTCTGAATATCAATTATATTGTGATAATATAGTGATTTAGATAATTTTATTTCATTAAAGTAATATTTTTTATGATAATTATATAGGTTTCTGTTATATACAGATATTTTTATCTTTTCTCCAAACTATTTCGATTTTTCTGAGTAATCGATGTAGATGAGATAGTTCAGGTGTCCACCATGGATTAAGGGGACGCGCTACCATCGTTTGGTTTACATGTAAAAGATATGAAAAAATGCTATTTTTGGAAATCTATTAACTCAAAAAATATTCACTTTTTTTTTTTTTTTTTTTAATCTATTAATAATATTCCATATTTTTATATTATATGTTGAAATTTATAGATGTTTACACATCTTTATGTTATACGTTTCTTTTTTAGCTGAAGATGTAGTGTACTTAAGATATATGTTAATGATATTATGATCTGTTATTTTGGGACCTATTTGTGTTGAAATATTAGTTAAATTGTTCCTAGTGATAATAAGGTCAAGCGTATTGCCTTTGTTATGTGTCGGTTCATGTATATGTTGTGTAAGGTTTAGATCATTAAGTATGTTCGAGACAACAATTGACTGAGGGTTGATATTAAAATCACCCAGTATTAGTAAGTTTTGTTCGTCATGTACTTGATAAAGTATATCGTGTATAGTTGGGAGAGGATTTATGGAATTGGGTGGTCTGTATAGTAATAGTAGTTTTAGAGTGTTTGTGTTTTTATTTAATTTGAGGTGCACTTGTAGGAGTTCAATGGAGTTTACTGTACGATGCATTTTTGTTGTTAGTATAATATTAGAAGTAATGATAACATCTAGTCCACCACCATGTGATATTCTAGATTGTTGTATAAAGTAATGAGTGTTAGGTGTAGCAGCTATATAAGTAGGGTCAGAGTTGTTATTAGTAGTCCAGGTTTCAAGTTAGTAAGGCACATACTATCTATTTTATCATTTGTTATAATTGAATTAATAGAGCAGAGATATTATAAGTTCGTTAGAGTTTAGTTGTCATATTTTTATGGTTTTTCCAGTATTGGTTGATTGCGGTGTTGAAGATATAGACTGTGATGTGGTCGTTATATTAGCGTTGGTAGTAATGTTTTTGGGATCAGTAGAATTCATTTGTTCAGTTGGTGGTATTTTATCAGTATGTATAGTGGGACTAGTTACAGATGGATTGTCTTTCATTTCTAAACAAATTAAGGGAATTAATCCATTCAGTTATTTGTGATGTTGTTGGTATAAGTGGTTGGTTCTTCCAGTCAGTAGTGTTGTCAGTTAGTCTAAGTCTTAGTTCATAGGTATCATTTCTTAAGTTTAAAACACATTTGTAGCCAGTAAGTTTCCTAGATTTTATAGCATGGAAGTAAATATTTTTAACGTGGATTTGTTTAGGTGTTAGCAGGTTATGAATAAATAGTTTTTTATAATCAGTGTAGTTAAGTTTGGAGTAAAGATTGATGAAATTATATTTTGAAAAATGTGTAGTAAAAGTAATAAAGCAACTTGTATTACCAAAAGATACAAGAGAGACAGTATTTTTATCTATCTTCAGGTCAGTTAGTAGTTTGTTAATATAGGTTCGGTTCAGATTAGTCTTGGTTATATTTTCAATTGTAGCTGTTAGATTAGAGTTATTGTATGATGGTGATGGATTACCTTTATTGTGTAGAATTAGTTTGTGATTTGGGTGGTATGTATTATTATTTTTTATATTATGGAATTGGTGTGGGAAATCATTATTGTAGTTATTAGTATTTAGTCTTGGAGTATGGGTTATGTAATTTGGGTAGTATGTATTATTGTTTCTTATAGTGTGGGTCATGGTTAGAAAATCAATATTATAGTTATTAGAATTAAGTCTTGGAGTATGGGTATTAGAAGGGAAATTGTTATTGTAGTTATTGGTATTAAGTCTTGGAGTATATGTCATGGGTGGCATATCATTATTGAATTTAGTAGTATTGTTTAGTGGTATATTTGTCAAAGGTCTATTTTGAGTCATTAGTATTTGTATTGTATGAGATTTTAATGTAGTAAGTATTGTATTTATTTGTAAGTCAAGTTCTGTTGTATTGGATGTTATATTAGTGGCATTAGGTTCAATAGTCTGTTTGTTGGTAGTATTGGTAGGTACGTTATTATTCAAGTTAGGTAAAGTCAGGTTAGTCGATGTTAAATTAATAATACAAGCCGGTCATCGGAAAGTGAAGAATCTAGATCCCAGTACTTTCAATAGTGTGTGTGTGTGTGTGTGTGTGTGTGTGTGTGTGTGTGTGTGTGTGTGTGTGTGTGTGCGTGCGTGCGTGCGTGCGTGTGTGTGTATATATATTGTATATATATATATATATATATATTAGTTTTTTTATATATTCAGCTTTATAATTACTAAATTTAAAAAACTTATTATATAGGTCTCTATGTTATCAAATGTGGAAGACTCTTCGGTAGCACTTAAGAACATGGTAAGATCTATCATGGGCAGGATTGGATCATATACAGCATGGGCTTCTGTAAATTCCAAATCATTTAAGTCCATGGAGCAAGTTAACTTATTGATCATAGGTTAGAATTAAACATTAAGCCTGGATGTGTATACATTATGTCTGATTCCCATACAAATTGAATATACCTAATAGGTTAATTATTTAATAACAGACATGTAAACTTATAGTTATTCAAATAACATGAATTCATGTTATTTTATTATTCACATAGATTCCGTACGAAAATGTTCTAAAGTTGAGATAGCTGAGGGGGACATTATAAATATCGTTAAACGACATTTATTACGGATTCCTGAATATCAAAACGCTAATTATAAAAGGAAGGAAATCAAAGAAAGTAAAGAAATAAGAGATAACAATAAATCATTTGATTAGCTATAGCTATTTCTATAGCAATTCTTTAAAATATATCTAATAAAATCTTTAAACTATAACTATAATAAAATATATTTTATTTATTTCATATATATATATATATATTAACATTTATTCTATATAGGAATATAAAATAATTTATATGTCCCCCACCAGTATTCAGAAAGTCCGTTATTCAGTCTTTATTTATCCTTACCAGTATTCAGAATGTATATTATTCAGTCCTTATTTATCCTTACCAGTATTCAGAAAGTCCTGTTCAGTACTAATTGTTTGTCGGGTATTTATCTATAGAGATAATGTTTTAAAATAGCTAAATGTACATTAGATACTATTTGTAAAGTTCAATTTATAAACAATGAATTTAAATTAATATATAATAATACAGATAACAAAATCTATAATACAATAACAAAATATTATAAATATAAATGAATCTTTTAAATATAGATGAATATAATGAAATACATTATAAAGATACAAGCCATCAATCATATTATTAAATATACGAAGTTTTAATAAAAATATAAATAAATTATTAATATTTATCGATAACTTGACCCCTAAACTGATATCATTATATTAACTGAAACATAGCTTACTGATAAATATTACCCACATATATTAATTAGTAAGCTGATAGAATGCTGCATCATTGAAGACCTCTCTTGTTCTATAAAGGTTATATTGATATTATATCAATTAAAGTAATTATTAATTCTAATGATTTCAAAATTATATCTGTTTACAGATCACCTGATTATAATGAAATGATTTTATTAATTTATTGTTTAACCTATTTCATAAATATAGAAATGTATATTTTGGGTGATTATAATATTAATTTATTAAATAATACTGTTTTATCTAACTTGTTTAAAAATATATTGATCCAATTAGATATATCCAATATAATTGATATGCCCACAGGAATAACCAACAATTCACAATCAAGTTTAGACAATATTTTAATAAATTGTTCTAATGTAATACGAGGTGTAATACATACAGATAGTAGTTATCATTCATTAATATTTTGTATTTTCAACTATAATCTACTTAAAAGAAAGGCTCAATATACATTTTCACGAAATATTAATGAATTAAATTTACATAATCTAAAACTAGAATTAGGTACAATATATTGGAATACCATTTTAAATAATCAGAATTGTTGTAAACTATACAATACATTTATTGATATATTAACAGTATATATATATTAAAAGTATTTATAATCACTGTCCTTTTGTTAAAAAAAAGAATTAAAATGAATCACAATTGTATCCATGGCTCAATAATAAATTAAAAATGGCAATAAAAAAGAATATTAAATGATACACAAAATACAAAATAAATAATTGTACTTGTCAATTTGGTAAATATAAAAAATTAAAAAATTAAATTAATAAAAATATTAAAATTAAAAAAAATAATTACTATAAAAATCTTTTTACTACAAATACACAAGAAGAAAATTGGAATATCATAAATAAAATAATAAAACCTGCAGACTCGGATTATCCAAATACTTTTATAGATAATAATATTAAAATTAATGAAAGGTATACCTTTCATATACCTTTCGTATACGAACAATGTAATGCATTTAATGAATATTTTTCGAACATTGGAAGTAAAATAAATAATTCAATTAATAATATAAATAAAAATGATTTTAAAGAATTTTTATCTAATAATTTTAATATTTTTTATTTTTTACCAATTGACAATGATGAAATAATTAAAGTGAGTAAGGATATTAATTCAAAAAGATCATTAGATATAAATAATCATGACATGACCTTAATAACAGATATTATTCAATATATTTTATAGGTTAACCTAACCATTAAACAAAATATTTAATTTAAGTATCCAAACAAATAAATTTCCTAACAATATGAAAATTGCAATTATTAAACTTTTATATAAAACTAATGATAAACAACAAATATCCAATTACAGGCCAATTTCATTACTACCACAAATATCTAAAATTTTTGAAAAAATTATTTTTAATAGATTATCAAAATATATATTTAAGCATAATATTATTAACACAAATCAATATGGTTTTGTTCCAAGATCAAATACAACCATATCATTATTAAATATTCAGCATTTCATTTTACATAAACTGTCTCAAAAAAAAAGTATCTACAATATTCTTAGATCTCAAGAAAGCATTTGATATAGTTGATCATGATATTTTACTTGCTAAATTAGAATGTATAGGGTTGAGAGGTGATACAAATTTATTTATTTAAAGTTATCTCGAAAATAGAAATATTATAACACGAATTGATAATACTCTATCATCTAGAAAGAGTTTAGAGTGCCACAACGATCTGGTCTAGGACCTCTACTATGTATTATCTTTATAAATGACATATCCAATATTTTTAATGAAAAAGTAAATAATATTAATATCAATTTATATGCAGATGATACATCTACTATAACTATATTTGCTGAAAATGATACATTATTAACATATTATTAGCAATATTACATGGATAAGTTAAAAAATGGTTTGATATAAATAATCTTAAGCTAAATATCGAAAAAACATAAATATTGCTAGGATATAAAAAGATATAAAAATAGATAACATGAAAATTGATATAGGTTAGTTAATAATTATAAATTTCTTTATACTTAGATTCCCAAATGACCTACAAAAAACACATCAATTATTTATCGAATAAACTGTCAAAATTATACCTAGGTATAAAAAAAATATCTTTTTTAGATACAAAAAATTTAATTATGTTCTATAATTCGTTCTATTTATTTAATTTATCATATGGGATTGAAGTGTAGTTATTAAATTAATTACGTTACAGAAAAAATTTATAAGAATTATTAATAAACAAATAATAGATAAATCAAAATTACCATTAATGTGTCTACGTCTAACAAATACTGGTCCTTTTTTTTTAAAAAATAATATTTTAAATTTTGAAGATCTAATTATATATAGAGACACATTATTAAAGTTAAATAAACTAATAAATAAATGTATCCTACCACTTATGAAATCCAATAAATTAAGAAATAAAATATTTTTTAAAGGACCAAAGTTATATAATGAATTAATGTTTAATAATCTTTTACGAAAAAATAATATTAATAATGTATTTATTCTAAAAAAACATTAAAATATTTATAAGTAAATATTAGTTTTTTATATTTTTTAATATTTATTTTTTTAATATTTATATTTGTTTTTCATCTTGTTTCGTTTATTGTTTTAAATATTTTTTTAAATTATTATTGTTATTATTATTGGTCATCTGTAATTTGACAGGAATGTGGCACCATTGCACGTCTTATTGAAAGATGATTCCTTTTTTTTAGTAGTTTTAATTTTATAACATACTTTTAGATATTTTTATTTTACACATATTTATAATAATTTACTATTTTTATTAACAATTTTTCAATATTACAATTTTATAAAGTTACATATTTTACTAATATATATTTTAATACATTTTAATATTATACAATTATTTTATTAACTTATTTTATTATTTACTTCTTTATTACATATGTAATGGATTGAAATATGATGATAAATTATGTTCATGCATGAATAGTGTTTTATTATTTTTATTAATTTATATATATATATATATATATATGTATCTTTATTTTATTTACTAATTATATTACAACGAATGCTAACACATGAATCAATATTATTATATTATTACTTTTACTAATATTTTAATCTGTACATGAACATCTTGGAGGTATCGACCAAATAAAGCATTTCATTGATCCTCCATAGACGTATGATATACATAGTATGTCGTATGTCTATAAACTGATTTCATTCATTCATGTGTGTGTATATTCGTATTAGGTGTCAAATTATCTATAATATGGACCATAATAGCTATAACGTTATATGTATGAAACATTCTAGTATATATATATATATATATATATATATATACTTCTTATTTTTGCTATTGTTGTTGTTCGTCATACAATTACTCACGCATACGTGCACTATTATTATCATTATTGTTATATATATATACGTATTATACTATAGTATACTAATTATATATATATATATATATATATATTACCTTACCTTACCAGGTCGAGCTTGCTCGGAATTGATTGACACGTACTCTCCATTCCTCTCGATTCATCATTGCGTTTGGTAGCTCTTCGTAGTTGCAGCTTGTGTCTTCCATTAGCTGATCTACGAAGGTTTTGGCGGGGCGTCCTCGAGATCTTCGTCCATGTATGGGTAGCCATAGCAGCACATCACTAACAACCTCGTTTTTACTTCTCCAGCAATGGCCTGAGAAGCGTAGCCTTTATTCGCGTATTGTGTCTGTAATCTTTGGTAGTTTACCATATGGGTCTTTATTGGACATATGGTCTCTCCATGAAATATTTACCGCTGCCCGTAAATTCTGGTGTAAGATCCATTTATTTTTTTCTCCAAGGCTATTGTCAGGGTCCAGTTTATAGCTCCATATACCAATACAGATTCAACTGTGGCTCTGAAAAAATTTCTTTTGAATCTTATTGACAGATTTATTGTCCATATTTTATTAAGGTTATTCAGTACATCCTATAGGCCAAAAGCATATATGCTTTGCCTATTCGGATGCTAACGTCATTATCAGTGGAGGCAATATAACTACCGAGGTATTTAAAATCTAATACATTCTTGATTGCTTCTCCATTTAAACTTTTCATACTCATACTCACAGACGAATCTTCATTTAAGGACATATATTCCGTTTTACTGACATTAATACATAGACCTATCTCTTTGGAAATTTCTTCTATTTGATGTAGAATCGTATTTGCCTCTTCGATGGAGTTTGTCGTAATAGCAATATCATCAGCATATTCTATATCTGTTTCGCGCGTTGCCGGATATCTTCTACTTTTGCGTTCTGTGATTATCAGTCCAAGATTCTCAATATCCTTTAGTGAATTGCTCAGTACATAATCGAGACAAATGATAAATAAAAAGGGTGCAATTGTGTCTCCTTGTAGCACACCTGTTGTTATCTTGAATAAAGGGGTATCTCCATCAGGAGATCTAACCATTGAACGTGTATTTTTATAATATATATAATAATATATTATCATTATTGTAATACATAAGTTTTTGTATACGGCAGTATATAAACTAAAATGTTTCATAAATATAACGTTATATCTATTATGGTCACGATTATAGATAATGTATACCTACTTAAAAATGGAATATAGTAACTTTAAAAAACCGGAAATATAGTAAATTTAAAACGATATTCTATCAAGTTGTAATGGGATACCCCCTTTAAAGTTACACTATTTTCGGCAAGTTGCCGGAAATACCTGTAGTGGGATACCCCCTTAAAATACATTCGAGAATAGCGCTCGCTATTATATTTGTGTATAATATATCATCATAATTATCATAATTATCACACACACACACACACACATATATATATATATATATATATATATATATACATTTATATTATTTATATTGGTGAATTCCTTTCATCTCATCCGGACAATTAGATGAAGTTTTCACTTATAACCATATATGACTCTAATGTTCCTTCGAAGCCGCTCTCGTGTTAAGGCATCCACGGTTTTAACGAGAACCAATCATTTATTTATATATAAATATGTGTATTCACAATTATATAAGACCACTTCTAAATAGTATTTTAAGACCTATTTGAATGGTCCGGATGGGGCTTGAAATCGCGTCCTACTGCTTGTGTGTCTGACTCCTTAGCTAACTGATGGATTTACCACACAGTCAGTTATATATATATATATATATATATATATATATATATATGTATGTGATAACAATGCATGTGATAATGATCATGGAAGCATGTATACCGCGACAGTGATCAGTAATAACAATACGGAACAATACATACATCGGATGCGTATTGTGATACGGGCGCACAGCATTCGAACCTACTTAGCTTGTAAGCTTGTATCGAAGGGTATTACGTTTCAATACGTTTAGAACCACTTCGGTAGACTGTTTTTGTATTCACCGAATATATACGAACAGAAAACCACGGTATACATATATGTGTATACATTGTAATGTACTTAGTGTACAACGTATACGTCGTCTACGTGTAGTATACATTGTCTAAACGGTGTACTTAGTGGACATAGTCTACATAGTGGGTATAGTATTCAACATCTTAAAGTAGCGTTATTCAACATCTTAAAGTAGCGTTATTCAACATCTTAAAGTAGCGTTATTCAACATCTTAAAGTAGCGTTATTCAACATCTTAAAGTAGCGTTATTCAACATCTTAAAGTAGCGTTATTCAATATCTTAAAGTAGCGTTATTCAACATCTTAAAGTAGCGTTATTCGCACCCAGAATCTGTTAACAATGATGTGTATAATGACTTCATATAATTCTAGTTATACGAGTAAACGCAAGTACTATAGTATACTATACTATATTATAGCACTATAGTATATATATATATATATATATATATATATATATATATATATATATATATATATATATGCTTACTATATATATATACATGGGTGAAAGACTTGGTAATCTCTTCTTCTTCCTTCACCAAGGCAATTGCCAAATCTGATTTTATTATTTAATTATTATTATTATATATAATATATATATATATGCTTACTATATATATACAAATAATGTGTGTACGTATTACGTATATCGGAGGTTAGCCTAAACGGTGGACATCCATGTACACGCCCATAATGCAGTGGAGGTGGTGTACTGATCACGTGGAATGAATATGTCGATCAGGTGGTAAGCACACGTGATTAATCAGAAGAATCGTGAATAGATTTTATATTAAAAAAATTAATATTAATTAATTATTCGTTTATTTATTACGTCATACGATGTCGTCATACCTATTTATATCTAACATATCAATTACTATACTACTATATTATCCTATATATATTTTTTAATAAATATTAATTAATTATTTAAATATTTATTATGTAATAATGTCGCCATATATTACATTTATTAAAAAGAAACGTTACTGTTTTTATCTATTATTAATAAACTTAAATATAAATTATGCAGTAAATCTTTATTACAAATATATTATGCTACCTTTCATTTTCATCTATATTATTGTTCCTTAATATGTGAACTACGTACAAAAGTAGCATTCAATTTATATCCATTTTACAAAATAAATGCTCAATTTTCAATATTCCCAATACTCTTTTAAATTGTGATTATAAATACTTAAAATTAAATATATTAAAGTGTAATATTAGGTACACGATACAAATAATATCATAGTATATTATTAAGGCTCGTATTCTAAAGTATATGTATACATCGTGGTTAAGTTTATATTGACATCCTAAGATTGCTTCACTGTTTAAAAATAACTAATTGCATTAATCAACATGGTGTTGATTACACTAACTATGATATCATTATTATTATTATTATTATTATTATTATTATTATAATATATATATATATATATATTGATATACTACTCTAGACTAAATGATGATATTATGTACTATAGTATACATTATGTGAACGTTGTTATAGTCATGCACACTATGCATATTTAACATATTGCACATATACACGGTGCAGAGTATACGCTATAGTTTACTTAGTGTAGTTCATTATTTATAAACATGTGACATTTATATATTTTAATTCACTCACTAATTAATAGCATATCAATTAATCATCAATACTACGATATATCACGTGATAAATCTATATACACTACATATGAAATAGTATGATGCTTAAAGAAAATAATATATATTAAATAATAGAAGTATGCGATAATTATAAGACGATGAGACCTACAGAACACTAATTTTAAAATAATTTTAATTTAACAAATTTCCAGTAATTATCAATAATTCCAGTAACTATATTTTACTATTAATTATTACTTAATATTTATGAAAATATAATTATTAGGATTCTGAAAGTTTCATATAAATGTATTAAGAAGATCCAAAGTTATTGAACTTCAAAGATTCAAAATTTTCAAAAGTTTAAAAAAAAAGAGCAATAATTATTTATCTTTTTTTTAAACTTTTTTTTGAAACTGATATTAATATCAGTTTAAAACAATGTTGCTAACAATATTAATCTTTATTTTTATACGGTTGTATTTATGAATGCTTATTTATGACACTTATAGTTACTCTATATTATTTTAAATATACTATATTCAATTTACTATTTTTATATAATATCAATTTTAATAAAAAACAAATATTTATTTCAAAATAATATGTTTCGCCCAAAATAATAAGGCCCTCAATTGCAACTATTTCGTGCCGTGCACCTAAACTAATGAACTAATTAAATATTACGTAATCAAATACGTAAGAGATGAATAACGTATTATTAGGGGCGCTGGAACGATGGTGTGTATGTAGGGGGGACCAACCAATCAAAATAAATGTTGTGGTAAAAGTGGGGTGACCGATACATATGAGGTCCCCCCTAGATTTTAAAGTGGGGGGGGGACATATCCCCCCTGTTGCAGCGCCCCTGAGTGTATTGAATACCAATAACAACGAGTATGACAGCAGGACGACACCGGGACACCACGCGTGTATCATGGTGTAGCCTTTACATTAGGCATAACCCCCAATACCACGGCTAACACAGGTAAGTCAGGTTTAGGCAGTGATGGGCAGGATCGCGATCATTGATCGGCGATCCGGGATCGGGTAAGAAAGAGAGGATCGGCATCGGCATCGGCAAAGAATCGGTAACTAATGGAGGATCGGCATCGGGAAAAGGATCGCATAAGAGAATAAATAGAGGATCTGGATTGGGATCGGGGATCCAGGAAAAAAGGATCGGTGCCTATCACTGGGTATAGGTAGTATATATCCTACGTACGACGTACGACGTACGTTAAGAGTGATTTAATTTTAAAGATCCTAAACCGGCATAGTAGATTCTATAGATATGATGCTCATGATACTATTGTATTAAACCATATTCATTTTGATTCATTATTGATGGTGCGCCGGAGGTTTTAAAAAACAAAATTATTAAAAAAAAAAAAATCTCGAAATGTCGTTATTCCTATGTAATTGTATTGTATATGTTTATAAAAAATGTCCTTGAGGACATTTATTTGAATTCTGTACATTTTATTTGTATTGTATTGTAATGGGTATATATATAATAATGAGTACTTTTTTTAAATACTATATTCTTCTAATAGATAACATTAATATATAGTAAATATTATTTATAGTGTCCCTAATTACAATATTAGTTATTAGATAATTAATTTAAACAATAAAATAAATTTTATATATAATCAAATTTTCTAAAAATTAGGCCACTTTGACTATTTATTAAAATTATAAAGAGTTATTTTTTTAAATTTATAATACTTGTACGTTAAAATATAACATCTTAAGATGAAGTAGAAAAAAAAAAAAAAAAAAATCTTAAAATGTGTAAAGGTACCAATCCACAGAAAAAATGGTCATTTTTTGATGATTTTTAACAAAATTAAAGAAATACCAGGGTAGTTATTATTTTTTCGGCTAAATTGTAATATATAGTGATTAATTAATTGTTTTTTTTTGTTATATATAATATAAATTGATAAAATATAACAATTCTGTACACAATTATGAGAGGTCAAAAAAAATTATGGAAAATCCTATAATTTAAAAAAAAATCCTAGAAATAAAATTAATTTTGTTATGAATTTATAATATTCAAAGGAACTATACACATTACACATATTCTGAAAATGTCATGATTGTAGCTTAATTATAACTGTGAAAAATATACATATTTATGTTTTTTTGGTATTCTCCTATCTATTCCCATGTTAAATGTTGTTAAATTTGACCAGCCTGGCGCATGTACAATATTGACCTAAATTAAAAAAAAAAATTGTTGTGTATTCTCTATACTCATATTTTGATGTTCCAAATGCCGGTAAGGAATCGATAACCAATAGCATGTTTAAAATCACTCTTAACGTACGTATGCCGTGCATTTGTGACATACATATACGATATAAGATCGGAAACGGATGCTTTGGAAAGCCGGAGAACCGGGCAGCCTTTAAAACGTCCAACGCTTAGCGGTAGTTATTTGTAGAGGAAAGTAACCGAATACGGACAGTGCCCGAATACGGACACTCTCGGTATCTCAGAAACCATAAATCCTACAAAAAAAATTTTAATTAAGAAAATATTCATAATCATATAAATAGTCTAACAAATTATTTTTTATTTTTTTATTATTCAAAATATTGCTGATATATCCAATAAACTGATTTTTTTATTACGATTTTAAATTTATCAACAACAAATTCAACTCAAAACCTTCTCAAGTATATATAAATGTATTAATATAAAATATAACAATATATTATTAAAAACTAAAGCATTCTAAAAATTTATTTTTAATTTCTATATTTTTTATCAAATATTCATTAAGTTATAAGCATATATCTAGATGTCATATAAGTTCCTAATACGGACACTCTAAATGTCTTAATACGGACACCCTATAACCAATCAACGCACAGCGTATGAACTATTCTGATTTTCATAAAAATCGCGTGCGTTATAATATTAATACTACCAATAAAGCTAATTCTAAAAAAAATATTATTTAGACACTTAAATTGTATTATTAATTAAAAAATAATAAAAATAAATAAAATATTAACTAATTAAATTACAATATATTTTTCATAACATTAATTATAAATAATGTAATTGTAATTTGTGTGATTGATTCATCAATAATATATAGTTTATCTAGTGTTATATAAGGTGTCCGTATTATAACAAAGGGTGTCCGTATTCGGACATGGGTACCGAATACGGACACCCCCGTTATCTATGGAATTAAAAGATTAAATAAAATTTTAAAATTACAATAATATCTATAATCATAAAATATTAATATATTGTAATTTTTGAATAAAAATAATGAGTCATAAAAAGTTAAGACCATTTATTGTTAAAGTATCCGTATTAGGTTACTTTCCCCTATAAGTTATTGCGCTTAGTGACGTATACAGGTGCCTTATCGCCTTGTATTAGTATTATTAGTATTATTACAAATATTAATTAATGAGGTATATGTTAACAAATAATTACCGTTAAGTGTTGGGCGATACGATTGTATAATTCACGACTGCAATACATGTGTGTCCAATACATGTGTGTCCACTACATTTATCCATTACATGTGTGTCCACTACATTTATCCATTCATTAATAGATACATTACCTTACCGGGGTAGAGCTTTCTCGGCTACGTATGACATCTACTCCTCCACTCAGCTCTGTTCACCATCGCGCTTGCGAGTTGGTTTGGTCTACAAAGTGTGTCCTCGACCACTTGATCAACATACATGTTTCTAATGGTCTTGCTGGGCTACGTTTACCATGACTCGGTTACCAGAGGAGATCATCTGCTGCCGTTCATCCCTTTCACGACGACAGCGTAATCTTTGCTATCTTATCGATGTAAAGATCAGTGGGATGTTTCCCTATAGATCTCCGTTGTTCTTATGGTGTTTTCGTGATTTGTTTAGTGCTGCTCTCAACATTAGCGTATAATTTCGGCTTAGTTGTGTTTCTAGCGCTGTGGTCAACGTCCAGGCTATAGAGCTACATATAAGTGCAGACTCTACGGTCACTATAAATATATTTCTTTTAGCGCATCAGTTAGATTTCACCACCAGATTGTGTTAATTGCGTTTAAAACTGGCCAGCTTGTCCATATATGTACGACTATAGTCGTAGGTTTACATCTGTTTCAGTTGACGAGATAAACTACCCAGATATTTGAAATCGTTTACTTTCTCGATCTCGTCGCCTTGTAGACTGTTTAGCTTTTCTGTAGTGTATCGGTTGAAACTCGCGTATTCTCTCTCTCCGGTGTTTATTCTCAGACCTAGTTATCTATATACCACTTCTATTCTATGTAATAACGTTGTGGTATATTTCAGTGTATCCGTTAATATCTCAAGGTCATCTGCGTAATCATCAGCTGTGATGTTAATAGCTTGGTAACGTTTACTCTTTTGTCGACAAGTGTGAAGCTAAGATCATGATTCAGGTCTAGCGAATTTCTCGGTATGTAATCGAGACGGATTATAAAGAGAAAAAATCACATATATATATATATATATATATATATATATATATATAATATATAAATATATTTTATATATATAAATATATTTTATATATATAAATATATTTTATATATATAAATATATATTATATGCAGCAGTATATGGATGTATACAGCCAGAGGTGATACACCCGATACAATAATACACACACACACACACACGGTATAGCGTTACACTCGCGACGTAAGTCTTGCCTGCCAGTAAACATAATATAACTGGCGATGTACAATGTACAATGTACATTGTACAGTGTACAACCGTGTCTATACTATAACGGCATCCCGTGTACGTATATCACTATTCTAGGTACTCTATGTGATCCCGTGCCGATGAGAAATAACCTATTAGCCCGTGTATATGTAAACATACGTTAAATGTTGTGTTTAACAATAATCTATATATATATATATTTATACAAATAAAATATAACTGATATACAACTAATATACATCTAATGATTTATTATCGATTAACTATAGTTACAATACAATACAATACATTCACTGTGACGTCTGCATAGCAGATATTCAACTTGGATTTCGCGTCAACACAAACGGTGCTATTGCTGTAGAGTGAATATCAGACCCTTTTTAAGGGGTATTCTATATTCAATTTCCCCGTATAAATATGTTTTACCCCCCACTTTTAAAAACCCACAAAAAAAGCAGATATTGTTCATAAACATAATTATATCATAATCATATTTATTAATTATAAATCTAAATGTAGATGTATTTTATTAGATTGTTTTTCATATACAACAGAAAACAAAATATTTAATTTTGGAATTTACCCCCGTCCACTTTCACATCCTTAATAAAGATAGGGCTGATATAACCTAAATATCTTTTGGTTTACTCGAATAACTTATATCCAACTCACGACGTGTGGAAATTAACTATACTTCGTGGCTTATTTCAATATCTGATGATCCCCCCCGAAAAATGTTACGTATGATAATATAGATAATTAACAAATATTAAGATATATTTAATTTTAATAAATAAATAATCAATAACTTGTTCATTATTGATCGATTCATAATTTATTACGCTTTCCTCTCCTACGGAAAACCCGATTACAACATAATTAAGTAAAAACCTACTATATGTTACTATTGAATAAGGTTGTGTTACATCGTTACACTGCTGATTTAATGAATTCTATATAACGACGGCTTACCTAAAGAAGTTATAGTCGTAACACGGACTTCTCGGAAAACCACCGAGTTCGGAAATTTACTAATAAATGTCCTTTTTTAATCTCCGTTTATAAACAAGTATTCTAATAGGAAATTTTATTTAATCTATAAACCAAGATAGCGATAGATAGATATATACAAATAGTAAACATATTTAAGATGTTCATATCCATTTAACGCAGTCTACCTCACGAAGTTCACGTAATATGCCCTACATCAAAGTACGACTGTAGGTACATACCTACTAGTGCTGTAAAATTTCAAATACTTGGTTGTTCTCGAGAACTTCAAATCTTAAAATTTTGTTCTCGAGAACTTCAAATCTTTAACAAAATATCAATCTCGAGAACTTCAAATCTCTAATATTTAGGTATGTTCTCGAGAACTTCAAATCTTTTAATAATATTTTAAAATACGTTAACGAAGAAAAAAATTAGATATTAATTAATTAATTATTATTAATAATAATAAATTAATTAATAAATAATTATTATTAATTAAATTAATTATTAATTATAATAATTAATAAATAATTATAATAATTAATAAATAATTATAATAATTAATAAATAATTATAATAATTAATAAATAATTATAATAATTAATAAATAATTATATTAATTAATAAATAATTATAATAATTAATAAATAATTATAATAATTAATAAATAATTATAATAATTAATAAATAATTATAATAATTAATAAATAATTATAATAATTAATAAATAATTATAATAATTAATAAATAATTATAATATTTAATAAATAATTATTATTAATTAATAATAATAATATTTAATTTATAAATAATTATTAATTATAATAAAATAATTAATAATTATTAAAATAATATATAATTAATTATTATTAATTAATAATAATAATTGATGAATAATTATTAATTAATAAATTATAATTTAATAATTAACAATACATAATTATTAATTACTTGAATTATTGAATACGTTACTATTCTAATAATCATATATAGCTATATAAACCTATATAGTAATTTAAAACCTATTTAGTAAAGTTGTAAGAGGAATCCTATATACTATATACACCACAGATTATATATATATATATATTCTATAGAAGGCTAAATATAAATATTATATTTAGAATATATACATATAGATATATATATATATACCATAGTGTCAAATATTTATTCAATATGTACTTGTAGACAAATATAGTTTTAAAAGGTTTATGAATTAACATTTTTATATATTAGTACAGAGTAGGTACGATATGAAGAATATACGTAATAATTTTTAAATATTGTTATTAATGTATAATAAATAAAGGACACGGTGTCCTTGATAACATTATTCTATTTTAAATATATTATCATATAGGTGGCATAACTGATGATCGAACTAATAGTATCTATACAGTTAATGGATATTTAAAATAGTTGAAAGAAACTTATTACATAATTATGTTAATCGATCGTTACCCGAACAATTACCCGACATGATACCCGAACCGAAACTAAATTTAAAATAAAGATTTGAGACCATCAAATCTTTCCAAATACCCGAAAATTTAAGATTTGAACCGAACCGAAAAAAAAAGATTTGAGATTTGATATTTGAGATTTGAAATTGTACAGCACTAATACCTACCTGTCCGCAATATCAGCACATTGCTAACCGCAGTGGCGACTTATTTGTTAATTATGTAATTTTCGAAACTATAAGATATTATTAGTGATTCTGTAAAATTTAAATTCATATATCTCAGAATCACATAATTAATTGTTCAGTTCTGTTCGATGATTCTGCCGTTTAATATTATGTGAAGACGTAACATAATTGTTTATGATTTCGGTTAACCAACCGAAATTGTTTAAAAATGTATTTGGTTATTTAATTAATAGTTGGTCCTCCAATATTAAATGTGGTATGTATACATAGATATGTATACATATACTATAGTATACATATATTTACTATAGTATAGTATGATGTACTATAGTACTATATATAGTATAATTTATGCTATGTCATCGTTATTATTAATAAATCACGATAATTTGTCATCATATATATATTATAATATAATTAACCAATTGTAATTATATTACAATTACATCACATTTTTATATAAGTAAAACATTATGTATTATTATATCAATATATATATATATCAAATTATATATCAATGACACGTGATATTATACATGTCGGTCGACGGAAGGCCACTGATATAACGTATACGATTTGAAAGTTTCTAGAGAATTATTTTAATATGTTAACGATTACTCGAGACCACGTGTCTATTTCAAAGTATAGGTACACCTATATATACATAGATGTATACATTGTTATATATATATTTATATATACATTTATATATATATATATATATTTATTTTAGTTATTTATCGTTTCTGTTATTTTCTTTTCGTTTACACTTGTGAGATTGAATAATGTACAAGTGTATAAATAAATAAATTACTTACTTACTTACCATATTACCCATGCACATACATTTTCTGTATACACGCATACACATTTATATATATATATATATATGTATATATATATATCCAATTAGCACTACGCAGCACAGATATACAACATACATCAATAACATCTAGAACATAATATTCCCTAAACACAGTATTTCGTACACTCGTAACGTACTATAGTAGATATCGTACGGTAGTAAATTAATAATAGTAATACAATATAACATATTTTAATTATACAACTATATCCTCGTACATATATTATTATATATATACATATATATATATATATATATATATATACATACGTATATATATAATTAATATACATAAATGTATTTGAATATGTGTCCTATGTTATATAATGATTACATTGCATTATAACTACGCACTTACACACAGAGCCGGTTACGTAACGTGATGTGGACGCTGTGCATGCACTGTGTACAGTATACCTATATATATATATATATATATATATAGCTATACCTATATACCTATATACCTATAGGTATATACTGCGAACACCCTACATTTTAGTAGGCTCTTCATTCATAATCGAGGCATGATTTTAGTATATGTTATGAATATATATATATATATATGTCCATTTATGTTTTTCTTTTATAATGATTACGATAATACAATTTATCTTATATATATATTATAATTCGTATATGATATAATTAACCTATATTTATAAATTAAGAATTAGAGAATTTTTAATATGAAGCGTTGAAATCGCGACGAATGACACGTTTCAACTCGCTATTATAACTACAATGTAACCACGCCCACAACTGTATTGCGCAATAGTAACGTGACTGATGACGTCACCGATCATTCCGTTCCACGTGGTAGTGTTCACCATGGAGCCCCATTGTCCGTCCTGCGGCTCCACTACCCGGTACCTGCGGGAGACACAATAGCATTGTTATAGTGAACGGCTCTATGGGTGTGTGCGATAGAGCGTGTAGGTGTGTGTATGTGTGTATGTGTGTATGTGTGTATGTGTGTGTACGTGCACGACGTAAAGTATACGGCATACAGTATACTTGTATGTCACATGTCAAATGATATATACACAAATATATATATATATATATATATATATATATATATATATATGTACTTGTATATATGTATATATATACAAGTAAAATGAATATGTAATTAATCGATTTAGAGATTTCATTATTTCAAAATTACGCAATATGACGATTATATATATATATATAATTATATATTTATATAATATAAAAAATAAAGTTTTATTAATATATTACTTTAGTTATGACTATACACATATTATAATTATATTTAAAAGTATAAATATTATAAAATATAATTAATACAAATAGTGTGGGCTTAACTAAATAGTAAACCGTTATTTTAATACAATAAAATATATAATTACATGGAATATTTTTCTTTAGATTTTTTCATATTTTTTAATTGAATTTCAATTATTTCCAGATATATATATACCCGGATATATACTACTATAGTATACTATTTATATTATAACATAATAGTACCAAGAACCTTGCTAGTAGTATTCTAGTATCCTTGCAAGGACATTGTAGTTATTGTATTTGAATTTATGTTTATTTCGTTTATTATAAAATATATATTGATTATATTATAATCTATATACGGAATTGCTTGAATTCAATATACGTTATGTATTCAAATAGAAAATTAGATAATTAAATAAGTTATTAGTAATTAATAATAGTTAATTAAATTTTAAATAAAACATCCTAAGTTATCATAAATATATGTTTACATTTCAAAAATGTCCCGATAATATCACTACATTATTTTGTTGTTCTACGAATAACTCTAAAATCACTAGAAATATATGTATTTATTTATCTTTTACGATACAAATATAAGTATATGAACATTTATTAAATATATTTAATTATAATTATATAGAAAAATCACCGAATAAAGATATGTAATATTTTAATTACTATACTAATATATTAATATATTCAACATGTTGTATGCATTATAGTTCACAATAGCATGTATACAAATAAGTAGACAATATAGTGGCCTCAATGATTGACATGGGATCCACGTAATTCATAGTCGGATTGTTCCTATGGGGAAAACAACGATGTTTTAAATTTTGTTTTATTAATTGTCTTATATGAATTATTTTATTAAGTTTAAAGTAAATTATTGTTATCAAGTAAATAGTATGCAATCTATTTATAGATTGCATAATATATATGTGCATAAATATATATATACATATATGTTATATATATATATATATATATATATATATATATCTAATATATCAATCGTAGTGACACAACTTATATCAAATGTTGACAATATACTATATTAATCATAATTTATAATAATATATTCGAATAAATTATAAACGTATTCCATTATAGAAAATATGCATGACTTATAGAAATGAATGATGTGTAATCAATACTATTTTAATACTTAGAAACAATCAATCTATTATATTTATAAATAATATAGTTATAAAAATTACATTATTTCAATTGTATTGCTATAGGTTATCATATAATATTATATAATGTATGATATCCGGGTATAATATAATATAGATTAATACGTAATGAAAAAATGGTAATCAAAGCATAGTTCTGTATCAATGATTATAATCAGGGCCGGCTCAAAGGGGAGGGGGGCAAACCGGGCAATTGCCCGAGGCCCAACATTTGTGGGGGCCCATAAATTATTTGATAAACATTTGTTTACTATTTATATAACAAACATTTTGTATACATTCTATTTTCTTATATATTATTAATTCGAATGAAACAAATAAAAATAATATAATAAATTAATTAAATATGAGTCATTTAGGCAGATGTGAAAAGTGAATTTTACAAAATTTCGAAATTTACACTAAGATATGGTGACAACACGTATATAAAGATGTTGGAGATAATGCTAATAATGATCATCATAGATAACCTCACATATATATATATATATATATATATATATATCTGATTTTCAGATAACATAATATGAAACGAATTGATAAATAATTGATTGATAAACTAGAAATCGATAAATTATACTAGAGACAAGTGTTACGGGAATATTAACAACTAAAGATTAAGAAAAAAAATATTAAAGTTTTAAAAGTTTTTTTTATTAAAATTAAATATGATTCAGATATATTTTAACGATAATTTCTGACATATTTAAAGAATTATATTGATAATAAATTACAAAAAAAACTATAAACTATAAACTATATATTTATATTTATTGAAATTGATATTATTTATAGATATTCCACAATGACTATATTAGAATGAGAACAGGTGAGAACTAAATAATTCAAGAAATACAAAATTCTAAATATTATAGTATACCAGTTGAGTCTACTGAGTAGATTCAACTCCAGGCATATCACGTATAGAACAGTTAACAATCGTCATCATATATACCAAGTAGGTTAAAGTGCCCGAATACGGACACTCTCGATATCTCCGAAACCATAAATCCTACAAAAAAATGTTTAATGAATACAATATTCATAATTATATAAATAGTCTAAAAAAGTATTATTTATTTTTTAATTATTCAAAATATTGTTGATATATCCAATAAACTGATTTTTTTATTACGTTTTTAAATTTATGAAAAAAAAATTCAACTTAAAACCTTCTCAAGAATATACAAATATATCGATATAAAATATAACACTATATTACTAAAAAATAATTCTAAAATTATATATATATAATTTCTATATTGTTATCAAATATTCATTAAGTTATAAGCATATATCTAGAGGTCATATAAGTCCCTAATACGGACACTCTAGGTGTCTTAATACGGAAACCATATAACCAATCAGCGCGCAGCGTATGAACTATTCTGATTTTCATAAAAATCGAGTGAGTTATAATATTAAAAGCTAAATCTAAAATTTGTATTATTAAGATACTTAATTGTATTATTAATTAAAAAAATAATAAAAATAAATAAATTATTAGCTAATTAAATTAGAAAAAAATGTTCATAAAATTAATTATAAATAATGAATTTGTAATTTGTCTGATTGATTAAAGTCTTTGTCTGATTGAATCATCAATAATATATAGTTTATCTAGTGGTATATAGGGTGTCCGTATTATAACATATATGTTAGGGTATCCGTATTAGGACATAGGTAACGAATACGGACACCCACGTTATCTATGGAATTAAAAGATTAAATAAAAGTTTAAAATCACAATAATATCTATAATCATATAATATTAATATATTGTAATTTTTGAATAAAAATAATGAGTCATCAAATGTTATGACTATTTATTTTTAAAGTGTCCGTATTAGGTGCCGTCCACTTTCCCCTATATGTATTTGTAAATATATATGTATTATTATTTAATATATATTGATGTACGTAGAGATTAATTATTACATTGGTCAATATTTAGCTAATGATTTATTAGAATTTTTTTAAATAATAATATAAATATAAAAGATTATATAGCTCAAGGTTATGATAATGCCAGAAATTTGTCTGGAAGATAAAATGAAATGCAAGATATCATAATAAACCATAGTCAATCAGCAATATGGACCCACTGAGCTGCGCATTCGTTAAATCTGGTTGGGCAAAATGCCGTTGAATCTTCTACAATTTCAGCAATATTTTGCTTTCATACCAAATCAATATAATGTATATAGTTAACCTAAATATATAATATTTTAATATATAGATTAAAGAAAGGATATACTAATTTTTATTTAGAGAATTATCGAATATAAGATAGTCATGACAAGATGATGATTTATATTGTTGATTTCCTATTATTACATAAGTTATATCTGATAATATATATATATATGTACTTTACGTAAATTACATTAATAGAGTCAACGTATTTATTCAATAAAATGCAAGAATTTGAGTCTTCAATATTATGAAAAACGTGAAACTAATTACTTTGTAGAATAAAGTCGATAAGAAAAGAGTTGCAATTAGTTTCAATTGAGGTAATAAAAAATATGTATATACTCCCTAAATATATAGGCGAGAAAATACATGCTTCTGATGAGTTGATTGGAGTATACAATCAACAAAATTACAAATATTTAGTATAATGTTAACACATGATCAAATATGGAATTTACAAGAAGTTCAAAATAACTATTTTCTACCAATATTTGACAATTTAATTGATAAATATATAAAAAAGATAATCATGTAGTTATTACTAATTATATTATATAAATAATTAATATATATATATATATATATATCACCTGACATCAGAAATTAATGATTACTAAATAATATAATTCGTTATTAAATATATATATATATATATATATATATATATTATACTGTATTGATATACACCTCAAAGGAATGGACTATTCGAATATTAAGATATACAATATATGGTGGACTAGATGTATATACAACTGTAGAAATTGTTATTAGAATATATCTGTATTAGAGGGCAAATAATTATACTTGAGAGAGAAGCTTCTAGAAACTTAAATTTATAAATAATTGTCTATGAAAATATATGACACAATAAATACTTTTAAGTCTGGATACATTATCTTTAGAATGATAGCTAATTAATTAAATTGATACTTAATACACAATGCTCATTTTGTAGAGTAATAATAGAGTAATATAAATATTTAATTATACTTATATCATTTTTATTTTTTATTAATTAATTTGTAGATTAACTTATAAAATATTATATTGCAATGATTTTAAGGGTGAAACTTACTATATAGTTACACCCATGGAGTGAAGGAGACCCCACCTCTATATATTATACATATCTTAAAGGGAACCACCTTCACACGAAACATGTAAATAGATATTAAAAACCAACATTTTTAAAACTCAAAATTTAAAGATTTTAAATATTTTTACATCATTTTATTAAACGTATAATAATAATATATCATTTATTTATATACCTTTAATAGTCATCTATATATGTTAGTCACCTAGGTATGTTAGTTATTGATAGAATGAGCCTATTAATATGTTATACAATTATTATGGGGCCCATGCGTTTTTTTTGCCCGGGGCCCACAGTATGCTAAAGCCGGCCCTGATTATAATATGATTATAATCATAGTATGATCAGTTAAGCACACATCATTACGATGATCAAACTATAATATAACCACTATCACTGATTACTTTACTTATTGTGTATGATGATGATGATAATGATGATGATGAATATGATGATGATGATAATGATGATGATGATAATGATGATGGTGATGGTGATGATGATGATGATGCTGATATAACTATCTTTTGAATAAAGACACCGCGTGATAAATACTCCCCATAGTGCACAAGTAAACACATGTGTACATGAACAATAAGTAACATAACAACAATAAGTACATATCACAATTTATTAAAAGTAGGATACAGTGACAACAAATATAGAGAAAGCTATTCGGGAGAGGACTGATATGTAGAGAATACAGAGTATAGGGAGGTAGGTGAGGTAGAATTTAAGTTTGGTAATAAAGGAAAAGGTAAGCGGTCGTATAGCGGATGGATATTGCAAGGTAATAATGGTAAAACAATATATAATAATTCGCGTTTCCGGAATTTTAGGGATAATGAAGGTAAGCAGATTGTCGGAGTCTGACCGAAGTGGCTGATTAGGGCGGCGTATAGGGATTAAAGCTGACAAGCCAGATGGAATATATGAATGACTAGAGGTATGGTTCAGGGAGAAGACTCCGATAGCGTTTATGAAGGGGCAATACAGTTAGGTAACGTGTATAGGGACTCGGTTGAACGACGGTCCGCGAGTCGTGTATTAAATACTAAACGAATGCAACAACTAATTATTATATTTAGATTAATGCGGATAGAAGCGGCAGGGAGATGATGGGAAACAGGTGAGAGATAAATGAGATACGATTAAAGAGTTTATGGAGGAGACATTCGCGTGAAAGCGATGATTTATATTTTTGCGAATACGACGTATCTTATGATAATGTTCCATGTTGGAAACTTTACAGATATTATTGAATAAGGGAATATCACGGAGTGCGGATGAAAAAGTTTCTTATTAGGGTGCGTTTTTTGTAACGTACCACAGTACCACAGTACCACAGTACCACCTGTATGCTTATACATGTAAACTCAAGTGGGACTGTGGGACTGTGGTACTGTGGTACGTTGGGATATTTCGTATTTTTATAACATACCACAGTACCACAGTCCCACTTGATTTTACATGTATAAGCATACAGGTGGGACTGTGGTACTGTGGTACGTTACGAAAAACGCTTGCTAACTTGGTACTGTGGTACGTTACAAAAAACGCACCCTTAATAAAGGGTAAGAGGTTAATGCTGCGACTATCGATAACAAATAAAGGACGTGGAAGAGAATTTGTAGGAGTGTTGAGAAGGGCTGTCGTTGATGTATTTTAAAGAATAACATTGGAAAGAAGCCATATTAAAGTACACGAGGTACATTCCATACGATGAGCGTTATCACGAATGAATAGTACAGTTGTATATTATCAGCATAAATACCGCACGGTAATGAACATCATACATATTTTTTATACATACTACTTTAAAAGCTAGAGGGACCTCCTATGTATTAGCCCCCCCCCCCTACTTTTACCACAATATTTATTTTGATTGGTTGGTCCCCCTACATACAAAATCATTCCAGCGCCCCTATATAGGACATAGATAATAATAGTATATGGCAGAACCAGCGAGAGTATGAGCCCATAACGTAGAGGGTGAAGGCGGGGTAAAAGAGGAATCGAGTGGTCTTACTATAGATGACCTATTTAATATATATATATATATATATATGTAATTTTAATCGTTTAAAGTATGTACCATTAATGCCTATCATCTCAAGTCTATAACTAATATATTATTTATGCTATTATAATAGCACAAGATAGCCAAATGCACATGAGATTTATAAAAGGAAAAATTGGCAACACGTATTTAAGTAGAAATGTACTTAATTTTGAGGAGGAACTTTTAGCCATATATGGTTATAAGTGAAAACTTCATCTAAGTTCCTGGATGAGATGAAATGACTTCACGAAATTGAATAATAATAACAATAACAACAACAATATATATATATATGCGTGTAGCATAATAAGTATTATAAATGGTGATTTCAAAATAAAATTTCACATAAAACATATATTATAATATAAGATGATATACCGAGCTAACGATTGTACAGCGAGCGAGAGAGAATAGCGAAGTTAGCTAGCACTTTAATCACGTGGAGCACTTGCACACGCGGATCCTCATACGTGCGTACAGACACAGGCCTATAGTCACGTGTCTATCATCGTCATCGTCGTCGTCATCGTCGTCGTCTGTGACGTTTACTCGATAACTATAACTATTACGTTGTCGCGCGCATGCGTAACGACATGGCGACACGTATATACACGCGTGTAATCGCGTTACCATGGTAACGTGTATAATGTATGTATTTATTGTTATTATGTAAAACGTGGCGTACCGACTCATTACGGATGATAATGTAGCTATTAGGTTTAGGGTTAAGCCTAGGGTTAACACTAAACTTAGGGTTAAGCCTTAGCGTACGGCTTTAGGGTAACTTTAAGGGTGGTAGCCAGTTTGTAATTATTGTATCGAATATATATATATATATATATATATATGTGTGTGTGTGTATGTGTGTGTATGATGTACGTGTGATGTGCGTATGTGCGCATGAGAGATATTTGTGAAGATAGATATTCTGTGAATTAAGAGCTATGGAATGTCAAGCCAGAAGGACATGCGAGGGACAGGACACTGTATACCGCATATTACAACGGCGATGTGTATATAGATGTTATACCCTTAATGTATATATAAGTATAGGTCGTTACATGTGTTGAGGCGATCAAATCAGATAAGTGTACACATCGACGTGTGCTTCGTATAGTGAACTCCCGCTAACTCGACATGCCGACTACTCGACGTCGTGTAGGTAGTCTATAGAGGTTGTATACTTGGTTGAATTAATATATTTTCTATGTTAACTAAAATCTTATTACCTGACAAAAATAAGACGATATACACATATATATATATATATATATATGGTGACCGGAAAAAAATAACAGGAAAAATAAAAAAATTATTTCAATATATAATAAAAAAAATAGTAGGTTTTCTGAAATAACTAATTCTGAAATTTGGTTATTCTTATTTTGCACATTGTATATAAATGTTGAAAATGTATATTAGAAATTTATGCGATAATTATGTTCTTATATATATATATATATATATATATATTACGGATTGATATTTTGGGTTTGTTTGGTTTATTTAATTTGGTTTTGTGTTACTTAGATTTTGTACCTGAATTGCATCCCTAAATGAGCCTTTAAAAGCGTGTACTTATCATAATGTATAATAAGGATATAATATATTGTATAAAAAGTATAATAATATCCATGAATATATATCAGGGTACAAACAATTAATGCTTTAAAATTAATAAAATATTAACATATCGGATATTTGTTTCCGTTATTTGTTTCCGTTATTTTTTTTATCCTGTTATTTTCTTTCCCATATTCTTTAATATAATTATATGTTGTTTATTTACCCCAGCAGCGTCACACCATGCATAACAATGCCATGCATTACGGTACACATCGTATACGTGAATCATGT
Organism: Osedax fenrisi; assembly: GCA_964019155.1. NCBI lineage: Eukaryota > Metazoa > Annelida > Polychaeta > Sabellida > Siboglinidae > Osedax > Osedax fenrisi. The sequence goes on along the minus strand of OZ025239.1, from coordinate 17,855,586 downwards.
CACTTTGTCGACTATTTAACTTTGCAAAGTTTCCGAATGTAAGCAGAGGCCACGATGATATCTGTATAGGGTGTAACCCCTACACCGTGTAACCCCTACAGCTAGCCCCCCCCGGGTGCAACCTCTATCACGTGTTATAGTTTTAAGTTGAATTATCTAGAGATAATGACGCTAATAATTAATATATTCTAATAGTTTTATTATTAGTTTAAGGGGATGTCACAGTGCACTGTGTGTGTATATATATATATATATATATATATATATATATATATATATATACATACACTGCATATGTTTCGCTATAATATATATGCATGCTATGCTAAATAAGCGTGATTATATAATAAGTTATCTGATATACAATATAGTCCACCAGGTTTATATATATTTATATATATTTACACGTACATATATTTATGATGGAGGTCTTATGACTAATTTAATGGCGTATATAGGAATTTATAGGGGCCCACACTGGGGCCCCAGACAGCTCAATAATCACTGAAAACATAGAAGATTAAATTATACTAATAGTTTGCCTGCGCTAATTTCTAAAATATCATGTCCTTCCCGTCGAACCGACGAGCTGATCTAAAAAGTCAACGCATTAGGAATATCTTATAAGATATGTATACTGGGCGACGCCCAGTGGGCGTGTATACACGCCTATTAACTATTATACATGCCCACTAACTGTTATAAACGCCCACTCACTATTGCAACACTATTTTTTTTTTAAATCAATAATTTCTTTTAAATTTTAACATTTCTAGGATTAAACTTTTTGTTTTATATAATTGAGATCAAGTTTATTATATTCTAAATAAATATATAATATATATTTAATATATATGATTATAAAAAAACATTTATTTTATAATTTGTAGGAAATATTTGAATTATTAATATTTTGTATAGACAATATAATAATAGATAAACACAATTTCTAGGACATATTACATTTATTTTTTACAATAATATAATGTTAACCCGGATATTAACTATCATTGAGATCACCGTAGCAACATATGTTTGTTATTATATTTTTTCTAATTTATAAATCTTTTTAAATATTTATATATTTTTATTTAAAATTTTGTATAATTTTTTTTTAAAGATATTATTATATCATTGATCATATATCAATATTATTGATGTTAAATTATTAATTATTTTATAATATATTTATGCCGACATCCATATATTAATTAATTAATTAAATGTTATTTTAAAATAATGTTGTTATTTTCAATATATACATGTAGATAGTACATATTAGTAATGTAAATGGTGCCGAGCTTTTAATGCCGAGCCGAGACTTTTGATTTTTGATGCCGAGCCGATACTTTCATTTTCGGTAATAAAAACGAGCCCGAGCTGAGCCGAGACTCTAGCCAAACTAGCCCGATTCGAGTCGAGACTCTAACCAAACGAGTCCGATCCGAAATGAGACTCTAGTCAAATGAGCCCGCCGAGATGAGACTTTTACAAAACATAATCGAGACGAAATGATGCTTTTTTGAAGTTACATATTAAACATAATTTTTATATATTTATCCATATTTGTATTAATGTTTCCTATATTATTAATTATTTGTATCGATTTCCCCACTGTACAGTGTACACTGTATAGTGTACATTGTACAGTATGTACACTGTATGTACGTACAGTGTACATAGGACCTATGGCGTATATACAGTGTGCATTGTACACTGTACATATATGTACGTATACGTCGTAGGTCCTACGAGGGATGGCCTAATTCTAGGACATGTACTGATAAGTTCCGAATGGAAATTATTATCAATTTTTAAATCTAGTAAGAAAGAGGTCACAGGTTCGACTACAGACAGTTCTCGTGTTTCTATTGGGTTTATCAAGAACTTAATAAACGATAAATCAAAACACAAGACAAAAATGTTTAGTATTTATTAACATGTACAAGTCTATGACTTCTTGAGGAGTCCATTTGTATCCGCTATTATTATATGTGTTATGCAATACATAAATATTATTATTATATATGTTTGTTATATCTATATTTTATAGAATATATAGAGACATAATGAACACATTTTATGTCTATATTTTGTGAATGCGGTATATATATAAAGCTATTAATATAGTTATGATAATATTTTAAAGTGATAGATAATCAATGACGGTTAATCATTGAGACTAGACATAGTGTGTACAATTGTGTACAATGTATATAATTGTGTACAATGTATACAATGTGTACAATTGTGTACAATGTATACAATTGTATACAATATGGTACATAACCCAGTTCTCGTATGCAATACATCAACGTGACATTTAAATGAATACATTATTATATTAAGTAGGTTATATAATTGTATAATGGTTTTAATCATTATTATTAATATGACACTGCTTAATGATATATGTATTTATTATATTATAATGTATTTGTATATATATATATATATATATATATATATATAAAACTGCCTGTGTGGCTCAGTGGCTAAGGCGTCAGACACACAAGCAGTAGGACACGGGTTCGACCCTCGTCCGGACCATTAATTAATTTTATAAAATGGGTCTTAAAATATTATTTAGAAGTGATCTTATATAATTGTGTATAAATAAATGATCGGCTCTCGTTAAAACCATGGATGCCTTAACATGAGAGCGGCTTCGAAGGGACATTAGAGCCATATATAACTCTAGAGAGCTATATATACTCCACCAAATACAAATAACAATAACAATATTATGTATTACACACACAAAACATTATTTAATTATATATATATATATATATATATATATATTGTCATTGTTATTATTTTGTTATTTTGGTAGAGTCCTTTCATCCCATACAGGAACTTAGATGAAGTTTTAACTTATAACCATATGGATCTTATGTCCCTTCGAAACCACTATCATGTTAAGGCATCCATGATTTTAACGAGAGCCGATCATTTATTTATAAACAATTATATAATATTACTTCTAAATATTATTTGAAAATCTATATATATATATATATAAACATTAAACATATTGATATTTGTTGTTTGTTTGGTTTGGGTTTACTGATTTGTAGCTGTATTGTATTATATTACATGCAGAAGCGAGTCTATGAAAACTTGTGATAATAATTTAATTCTATGGAACAAGCATTTAGGAAGCGCACTTGAGCAGTGGCAAGTTAGTGTATCATCGCAAATGTGTCAGTTGACAATAGTCAAGTATATATATATATAGATACTATAGATAATATAGTCAATTAGATACGATAGTCAAGTGGGTACTATACCCGAGTAGATACTATAGTCTAGTAGGTATACCTAGTTAAGTAGTTATGCATAGGCACGGGTATACATAGCAGTACATAGTATATGCTACATACTTGTTTATGCATATGTATATATATATATGTATAACTGGCTGTGTATATACAGGCAGTTATGAATATATACATATGCATAAACACGTATGTAAACACATACTATGTACAGCTATGTATACGCGTGCCTATGCATAACTAGCAATAGCTTAGTTTGCTAAGGAGTCAGACACACAAGCATTAGGACGCGGGTTCGAGCCTCGTTCGGATCTTCAAAATAGGTCTTACCATATTATTTAGAAGTGATCTTATATAATTGTGTATACATAAATGATCGGCTATCGTTTAAACCATTGGATGCCTTAACGTGAGAGCGGCTTCGAAAGGACATTAGAGCCATATATGGTTATAAGTGAAAACTTCATATAATTTCCTGGATGAAATGAAAGGACTCTACCAAATAAAAATAACAATAATAACAATATATATCTAAATATCTATCTATTTATACATTCTCACTTTTAATAACTATCAAGTGTCACTTTAGTCGATACTTTACGTCTGACATATGTCAGATATATTTCAGATATATTTTAGATGATTTGTAAGCGATATGTCAGCTGCGCATAGGCGCAATAATAGGGGGTGTGGTTTTCCCTCCACCAAAATAACAATATCAATATATATATATATATATATATATATATATATATATATATATATATATATATATATATATATATATATACGGTGTATAAACTGTTGTAATAGAATATTAATCTGGATTGGAAAATCTGAATTATCTTAATCTTAATAATATTGATCTGTCCGCCACAGTTAAATCTTCTTCCGAGATATTCGCACAATGATGCTATTAATCTATATATAGCCTAACTGTTACCTAATCGATATATAGCCTATATGTTACTTAGTATACACGTAGCCTAGATGTAACACCTCAGTCTGTATCCATCAATACGATTAATAATTCAGATATATGTGTCTATGGGTAATCGATACACTATTGCGCCATTCCGTGTTGTGTAGTCATGCGTGACTTGTAGGGGGGCGTGTAAGGAGGCGTGACGGGGGTGTGACAGAGGCGAGTAAGGAGGTGGGTATTATATAGAGAACAGCGTAACTATTATGTTACTACAGTAACTATATATCTATATATATTTATAGATGTATGTGTGTATACGCGTGTAATTATGTGTGTAAATATACACATGTACATATATATATATATGGAAGGATATATCGAAGGGACATTAGAGCTATATGGTTTTAACGAGAGCCGATAATTTATTTAACACAATTATATAAGATCATTTCTAAATATAATTGCGTAAGATCAATGTTATTGTTCCAGATATTCCGATTGAACCCGCTTCCTACTGCCCGTATGTCTGTCGCCCTATGCAACAAAGTCACGCGGGCAGTTTTAAACACGCCCACAAGTATAAGGTCACGTGTTTAAATAGCACGTGACTTCGGGGCGTGGTTACAACGCGGCGTCGGTTGTTCTAGAAGCTCGTCTAGGCCTAACTATACATGATCGGCCTTCGCGGCGCTTCTATTTATAGAAAGCGGCGATCTACCACGTCTTGGCACGAGATGCTCGTTATTACGTAACCTATTGTTAACGCCACGTCCGCATATGTTAACGAATAACCTATTGTGTAAACAGACACGCCGAACGTATGTGAATCTGCGCGACATTTCACGAAACTCATAAGTTGACATATATGACATGTGTGTACGTATGTGTGTACGTACTTGTGTATGTGTGTATCTATGTATGTGTGTATGGTTGCCTTCGCGACCTAACTATAGAGATGTCGCACGATGTCTTCGATATAAAGAAAGTGATGTCTGTACACATGCGCGATGTGCCGAGCACAAGCGGCTGATCAGTAGACGCATCGTACGGCACGCTACATAGCCGCACAGTAGCGTATCACAGTTAGGGGCGCCGCAACAGGGGGGGGGGGACGGGTGGGTATGCCCCCCCCCCCACTTTAAAATCTAGGCGGACCTCCTATGTATTGGTCCCCCACCTTTTACCACAACATTATTCTGATTGGTTGGTCCCCCCTACATACACACCGGCATTCCAGCGCCGTCCCTAGTCGCAGTGTATACTACAGTGTACGCCGCACACCACAACGCCTAATACGCGCATCGATACGCACCGCGATGTCACGTGCCTATCACTCGTACCTGAAATTCAGCTCCTTGGCCAGCAGATCCAATAGGTCAAAGGTTATACCGGACCAGGCGACTGTTCCGTTCGGGTAGATGTGTTTACGTTGGAAACTTGAGAACTGCAATTGTAATAGGTGCTATACGATATTTTATACTGTAAAGGGTTTTGAAAGCTATTATATTAACCGATAAAGATAAATCCTTTAAATATTTAAATGTAATGTATTTAAATTTAAGGTTTTCGAAAAACCATTTAGTTTCTATGAAATACGATTAAAGGGTTTGTTAAACGAAACCCTTTACCTATTGATATTTTATTAAATAAATGGTTTTGAATGCTATTATTTTTAACAGTGTATTAAAAATGTTACTTTTTTGTTGTTATTTTGTATATATTTATATATATATATTTCATATTTGTATCGTGTATATTATTCTCTAGAACCAATACATACACATACACACGTATAGTGTACGACGTATACTATACACACACATACCCATGTAGGTACACATTCATAACATCGTATATATATATAATACTATATTATTATAATTCACGTACGGATAGGAAAACTATTCGAATATATGTTCAAAACATGCATCAATATTTGATACGTCAATTATCGTATGAATTATTAATGATAACACGCTTATGTATAGTGTATAGTATACGCGTCGTTAATTAATGTATGCCATTTAATATGTAAATATACATGTATTATATATATATATATATATATATATATATATATATATATATATATATATGTGTGTGTCTGTGTGTCTGTGTATGTATATATGCATTATTTGCGTAACCCAATACTAATACAAATTAAGGAATACGCTAAACTATACAAAATATAAAAAATAAACTCAAAACTTAATGAAATTGTAATTTATAATCTTCCGTTCTAAACGCGTTTCATTTGTAATGGTTACGCGTCTAAAGGTAGGATATGTATACACACTGCTGGCATTGATACACTGTACATACGTAGGCTAACACATATATACACACACACATATATATATATATATTGTTATTGTTATTGTTATTTTTATTCGGTGGAGTCCTTTCATCCCATCCAGGAACTTAGATGAAGTTTTCACTTATAACCATATATGGCTCTAATGTCCCTTCGAAGCCGCTCTCATGTTAAGGCATCCATGGTTTTAACGAGATCCGATCATTTATTTATACACAATTATATAAGATCACTTCTAAATAATATTTTAAGACCCATTTTATAAAATTAATTAATGGTCCGGACGAGGCTCGAACCCGTCTCGAACCCCACACTGCTTGTGTGTCTGATGCCTTAGCCACTGAGCCACACAGGCAGTTTTATATATATATATATATATATATATATATATATATCCCTGTCACTATTTATATGTAAACTCTCAGTGATAATGAAATTATACGTTTAGTAAACTTCATTTTTAATATTTGTAATATTTTATATTGTTAATTTTCCTATCTACCAATGCTAACATTTTAGGACCTGGCACATCAAAAATAACTGACCATGCAGGCTCACTTTGTGTTTCCTTCATATTAAACTTAAACTATATACAAATATAAGGATATAATTATTATAAGAGAGTAGTAAAATTATAGCTCTAACTGTACGACGTGCAAATATACATGTTGTTTACCAACATGCTAATTACGTGATGTCCATAGGACATGAAGATATATCGATACTTACTACATACGCAATAAATATAGAACGAAAACAATAACAGTTATAAATAAACCAATAAACATTCGAATTAATAATATAGTTGGTCAGACGATATATAATTATACCGTGATAAATTATTATGACGATAGGGAGCGCTGATATCCATTTTGTAGTTCGGCCAGTAAACACTACTAATTCTACTCTATTTGTGAGTTCTAGCCGACTTATAAACTGAATTATCATTCCTATAGATATATCCTAACTAGTATACTATAGTATAGATATAACTACCTGTTGTGAAAACGCTGGGTATCGATAATAAAGCAGGTGATTTATTATAATTCAGAGTGCATAGAATTTCACTTTATTAAAATAACGAATAAGTTATTAAAATAACTATTTAAAATAACAATAAACAATATTTAATTTGTTCATCGATCACTAATATTTAGGTTATAAGTAACCTATTATGTTGACCTCTATGCGCGTGTACTATGACCTATATTATAGGCAACCTTTTAGAGAATATATATACATGAGAATTATACATATTTAATGATTATTATTGTATGCATATTAATAAATTTAATTATTTTTTAATATAAATATTCGATAACCAGATATTTATGGTATATAATGAATACTATAGCAGTAGTAGTAGTAGTAGTAGTAGTAGTAGTAGTAGTAGTAGTAGTAGTAGTAGTAGTAGTAGTAGTAGTAGTAGTAGTAGTAGTAGTAGTAGTAGTAGTAGTAGTAGTAGTAGTAGTAGTAGTAGTAGTAGTAGTAGTAGTAGTAGTAGTAGTAGTAGTAGTAGTAGTAGTAGTAGTAGTAGTAGTAGTAGTAGTAGTAGTAGTAGTAGTAGTAGTAGTAGTAGTAGTAGTAGTAGTAGTAGTAGTAGTAGTAGTAGTAGTAGTAGTAGTAGTAGTAGTAGTAGTAGTAGTAGTAGTAGTAGTAGTAGTAGTAGTAGTAGTAGTAGTAGTAGTAGTAGTAGTAGTAGTAGTAGTAGTAGTAGTAGTAGTAGTAGTAGTAGTAGTAGTAGTAGTAGTAGTAGTAGTAGTAGTAGTAGTAGTAGTAGTAGTAGTAGTAGTAGTAGTAGTAGTAGTAGTAGTAGTAGTAGTAGTAGTAGTAGTAGTAGTAGTAGTAGTAGTAGTAGTAGTAGTAGTAGTAGTAGTAGTAGTAGTAGTAGTAGTAGTAGTAGTAGTAGTAGTAGTAGTAGTAGTAGTAGTAGTAGTAGTAGTAGTAGTAGTAGTAGTAGTAGTAGTAGTAGTAGTAGTAGTAGTAGTAGTAGTAGAATACTTCAAATACTTGTATTATAGGTTCCTACTAGATTTTATTTATTGTAATTATACATTAAATAAATAGTATACTTATATTAATAATCGCTATATAATAGGATATAAATATATTATACATAAAAGTGTTAAATCATACCTTTAATCATCATATAAATATTGTATTTAAAAATAATATATTCAAATATAATACTGTATTCAAAGTAATAAACTAATAGTTACATACAAACTTAACATTTAACTGTTATTTTAAAGTTAATTTATTATTATCCATGAATTACATTAATAATATTAAAAAAATAAACTATATTAAAATTAATCAATATGTAATTTATCATTTAATAATAATAAAAAAGGTAAAAATAGGTTTTTTTAGATTTTATTATAGAAATATATTAAAATGTTAATAGATATCTGTATATATATTAATTATATTGTTGTTAACATTATTATTATATATTTAATAATTATAGATATTAGTATTGAATAATATATGCATTGATGAAATAAATAAATTATTTGATATATATATAATTTTATTGATGACATATTTGTAAATACTTTCTATTTTTTTACTCTTAAGAGTAAAGAAACCAATTAGTTAATTTACCATTAGTTTTTCTTTTAGATTGAATGTTTTCTGTAAGTAAAATATCATTAATTTGAAATAAAAATAATAAACTAATAACATATTAATTAACATTACAAATATTAAAAACAAAATTATAATTAGATAGTAATCGTACAAAATTAATATAAATAAATTTTATATACAAATTTACTATTAATAAACATTGTAACTCATGTATTTTCAATCAAATATGCAACTTAGGTTACTAAATAGAGTAAATAGGTATTATGTGGTAACGATGATGAGGATGAGGAGGAGAATAGTTAGGAGGAGGAGGAGAAGGATGGTTATGAGGAGGAGGAGGAGGAGGAGGAGGAGGAGGAGGAGGAGGAGGAGGAGGAGGAGGAGGAGGAGGAGGAGGAGGAGGAGGAGGAGGAGGAGGAGGAGGAGGAGGAGGAGGAGGAGGAGGAGGAGGAGGAGGAGGAGGAGGAGGAGGAGGAGGAGGAGGAGGAGGAGGAGGAGGAGGAGGAGGAGGAGGAGGAGGAGGAGGAGGAGGAGGAGGAGGAGGAGGAGGAGGAGGAGGAGGAGGAGGAGGAGGAGGAGGAGGAGGAGGAGGAGGAGGAGGAGGAGGAGGAGGAGGAGGAGGAGGAGGAGGAGGAGGAGGAGGAGGAGGAGGAGGAGGAGGAGGAGGAGGAGGAGGAGGAGGAGGAGGAGGAGGAGGAGGAGGAGGAGGAGGAGGAGGAGGAGGAGGAGGAGGAGGAGGAGGAGGAGGAGGAGGAGGAGGAGGAAAGGGAGGATGAGGAGGAGGAAAGGGAGGCATATATACATATACATACAAATTCTGTGTGGCTCAGTTTGCTAAGGCGTCAAACACACAAGAAGTAAGACTTGGATTCGAACCATTGAAATGTATCCATATAATATTTAGAAGTGATCTTATATAATTGTGTATAAATAAATTATCATCTTGCGTTAAAACCATGGATGCCTTAACATGAGATCATATTCGAAGGGAAATTTGAGATATATGGTTTTAAGTGGAAACTTTATCTAAGTTACTGGATGGATAAATGGACTCCACCAAATAACAATATATATATATATACATGTTTTATATATTCTTGATAGTCAAAGTGATTTTCAAAGTCTACACAATCTCATGTTTATATATAAAATAGCATCCTATTCTTTTTATTTTATTATCAAAATCAGCTCTCCATATATTAGGTACGCAAAGTTTATACCTGTAAAAATATAATGTTTCTTTATTGTAGTCATACATTATTATATACTTTTATTATAGTATAATAAAGAATGCAGTAGTCTATATAAAATTTATATATATATATATATATATTGTATTACTAATCATATAATCATCATGTAGACCCATTCAATATTAATAATACTTTTAATAATAATAGTTAAATGTTATTTAAAATGATATTAATATTATAATTAATTGTTATATTATATAGTTAGAAATATTTTGTATTACTCTATTATATTATAAACAATACAATAGTTGTTATACCATATAATTAAAATAAGATATATAATTTAATTCGTTTTAAAAATTAATAATTTTCATGCAAAATACACATTTCTGTTAAGTTTTCAGCTCAAATTTAAATTATAAAATAATTAGATATATTATTTAATTATTGCCTTATAAAATATATTATTTATAATAAGATATAACTACCTTTTTATATCTTTTTGGAAACTTTTATATGTATATTTTGTCAAATTTGAATATGCGTGATGTTAACTGCAGCGCATATTGTATCAGTTTATTTAAAAAAATTATCATTCATATCTTCAATTATATATTTTAATATAATATATATTATAAAGTAAATATATTAGTTTAATATAATAGTATACAATTATCAATATTAATGTAATATAAATGATGTATATAAAAGGAGAATTTTTATAAAAATGAATCAATTTCTGCAACACTAATCCCGGTTTGTTTACCTTTTTGTTTATCAACAATGCGCGCGCATCTCGTACACGAAAACGGCTAAGCTGTAGGGCTTGGAGTCTCATAAGATTTTGAAGGCGACATTAATTATATGTTAAGATCTAGATAGCATTAAATACCATTGGTATTAAACACTATACTGTTATATAGGGTGATTCAGTCGCTAAAGTGAAGTACAATATTACTATAGAGAATGTAATGCATTCGATAGGTTCTAGATGTTTATATATATATATATATATTATTTTATGATTGCAGTACACACATGTTTACTATAGTTCATAGGGTTTATTGTTCACGTTAACACGTCCGTACATACATACTCATGCAGTATACCGACGCACGCATACATACCGACGCACGCATACATACTGACGCACGCATACATAGTGACGCACGCATACATACCGACGCACGCATACATCTAACCTCGACGCTGCTGACCACGAATGTCTTTCCTTGGAAGTTCTCTATAGCTATCACGTGACGAAGTCTACCGACCAATATGAACAGCGAGATCCATGTCAACATTCTACCATGAAATGTACACGTCCTCCTATTTCCACCTACGCGATAATCTGTACGTCGGTTTGGAGAGTGGAATGGGAATGCTGTTTTTAATGTCATTCTAATGAGATTTAAATGGATTTTAAGTTACAAGAGTATAGAAATATCTGATATATTTGTTGTAAATAATCGTAGAAACATCATAAAGATTAGAATTATCCAATTCTAATATTTATATATGTTTCGAAATATAGATTTATATTTTATATTAGTATTATTATATTATTTATATAATTTTAATATAATAATTTGATTGGGCACGAAATATCACCGGTGGTTCATGTCAACACAATACTCATAGGCAATGGGTAACATATATCGCAATGTATACATGACATATTTGGGGCGCAAAACATTCAATATAATGGGGGGGGGGTTGACGTTAAACGTGCGCTAGATACAAGAGATACACGCGTGTATACGCTAGATACACGTATACGTGGATCCTATAGGATATTTAATATGTTATATTAAAAAATGTTAAATATAACATATATTATATATAACGATATATAAAATAGATTGAATGAATATGCCAATACATATTCTCTTCAATTTACCTATCTAAAACCATAGTGTGACTAGCGATTCACTAATTAACTTATTAATTACCATATCACTAATATTTCTTACTGCCTACCAAAATATCCTCAATATTATACCTGACGATATTCTTTTGAAACTTACCATAACAAATATACTATACTGATCCTGTTAGATTATGCTGCAACCTATCCGATATTCTGGAACCTTCCATGAATTTATCTAGACGTGCATCAAATTGTATGTATTATAATGTAAGTTATCGGATACCCTCATATATCACTAACAGCCAAGTATGCGAATTATCCTATAAACATGTTTCTCCATCCGATATTTGTAAATCGCCCTACGACGAGCATTAAAAATAGAAAATATGCTATATTATTGTGAAACCCTTTAGAAGGATAACGCATATCAATATTATAAACTAGAAAACGAAAGATAAAATAAAAAAAATTCTTCTAATAAATATTATTATTATTATTTGTAATTAATATGTTACACGTACTTTTCCTCGGGGTTAGGTCACTTTCCTTTGAATACACTTTCCTTCCCCCTCTCTTTAATATTCTTCCAAACTTTGTATCGCTATATTTTCATATATAAGCTGAACATATTAAACTAAATACTAACTCAACTAGTTATCTACACTGAAAAGTATACAATGTATAGTGTAAACTCTACACAAATACCATGTTTACTTATAATTATACTGACACATATAAGGCGAGTATATACATATAATTTACCAACTAACTTTAATCAATTATAATGAAGATACATAATCCTTCGACCATTTTCCTGACCGCTATTTTCATATCCCGTACTATTCCTATAGCCGCACTATGGGTATGAGAATATGTGACGCTGTACTCGTGTATTCGAGTCAACCCTCTCTATTATAATATAACCTATTTTGTAGTATATCTTTTCGTAGTATTAATTCATAAATTCATAACATCATCTCTACGTATATCGTCAATAAATTACAATATTATACTACTTATAGTCTTGCCTCCGATATATACAACCCCATTACCCCGATACTAGAACCCCCTTACTCCTAGTCCTACACCTGGCGAGTAACGCTTAATAACGACACGCCTCTCTTTAATTAGGTCGCTAACGTCATCCTCTACAAGTCGATCCTCTTTTTCGCTAAGTAATAGGTTTCTTATCTGCGGATGAATATTCTTTAAAATAACACTCGTACGATCTACAACACATATCTATGTACCACACGCTATGTAGGTATACGTATGTGTATAGTGTACTTATATGTATGTGTCTATAATATAGACTATATATAGGGTATTATAATATATATACATATTACTATATATATACTTGTATTTATTAATTCCATACGGTTTATTCTATTTTATTTTATTATTATTAATATTAATGGTATTTATTGTTTTACCTAATTCATTATTTGTATTCTATATATATACTTTTGAGAAATCATTTATGATTTATTTAATTTAATTGTTTAAATAAACTGTCAATCTTACGGAATATAACACAATCGGGATGTATTAGGAATGTTATAGCATTACATAGCTCTATATAGTCTATATATAACAGTACCTATCCTATGATAACTGTTTCTACCCGAGTTACTGCCGATATATCACAAGTGTATGTCGGCTACAAGTCTACGTGTGTCAACCTATATACAGTACAACACGTTTATCCGGCAAGCAAACCTTGTGCAGGTGTCATACGGATAGCATTGCTGGAGTGCTGTATACACACCCTATTAGAGTGTATAGTGTGTGTATAATATGTGTATAGTATATGTATATAGTGTATACACTCTGCATTATAATGCATTATAACTTATAAGTATAGTATTTGTACCGAATATATATAACGGATGATAGACTGCTGAATTGTCCCAAACGGACGTATATATTACTCGATAAAAGTACAAATATATATAGTTATAAGTATTTAAATGTAACCCTGGTAGGGAGGTTATACCTGGAAGGGAAGTTATCCCTGAATGGAAGTTATAGTATACCTTAAATACCGTAATATATAAAGGAATACGTGTATTCGAATATAGATAATTAATTAGTACTTATTAAATATTACTATAATTCATACACGAATACGAATTAATAAACGATACATAATACTTGTCTACCTAATAGGGGTATCGCACGGCGGGGGACTTCTGGGTGACCTATTCCTCAAGTGATCCATCTCAATCAGCGATAATTAATTATTAACTTCCAGCGTATGTTAAGAGTGATGATAGAATAGGTGTTCATGATGGATATTGTCGCCACACCATAAGTGGGTACCTATGGGTATGTATAGCATAATACTTTATATTTTTTTATTTGGATGTTTATTTAAAATCGCTATGGGGTCAAAATGTGCATGGGAAAAGATAGTGAAATTAGCATTAAATTACATAAATGTGTATATTCCATAGAAATAATAATTATGCAGGTATTATATGTTGAGGATGTATGTAATATATTTAGTTTATACGAATTATATCATTAGATTTTTATTTAATATTCTAGGATTTTTTTTTCATTTCTGTGAAATTTTTAACAACAAAATAATTTTTGTTCAATATTATTTTCTAAAAATGTAATAAATATGATAAAAACATGTTTAATTATAATTGTATATAGATACTTTTATTTTAAAAATTCTATGAAATATCATTGATTTTAACAAAAATGCATGTCAAATACAAAAAATTTGATGAGATCATATTACACAAAATTTTGCTTTTACACAATCAAAATTAATCTCAATTAGTAGCTGTATAGTGAGCTAATACATTTATATTTCTTCATAAATAGATTACTTTTTATAACTTAAAGTGAGCTAATTTTAGATTCAAAAATATTTTCTATAATTATATAAATAATTAGTAAAAAAAATCCTAGAATATTTTTTTAAAATAATCTAATGATAAATTCATATAAACTACATATATTATAGTCGTTCTAAAAATATAATGTATGTATCATAATTAATTCCATGGAAAATACACATTTATGTAATGTAATGCTAATTTCCATATCTTTTCCCATGTAAATTTGTGTCGCCTTTTATTTTGACACCAGATGGTTAACCAGGTGGCTAATACACATACAAATTATAAAATTAAAAATGTATTATGATATACATACCCATATATAGGTACACGGATATGAAGTTTCAATAATATCAATAATGGAAACAGTATGTTTCATCACTCTTAATGGGGCTCATTCGAGATTAATGTATGTTCATAATTAATAATATATACCCTTTTTATACGTTTTTTAAATCAGCGAGCGAATTCGTAATATTTCGCGAAACTTGCACTTATCTATATTACATTTGATTAAATACACAATGTGGCAACTGAGTTTAGCATTATCATCACCCTAGCGAGCGTATCTATATGCCTATTCTACGCCTATATATACACTGTGACCAGGGATCTCCCTGCTGTATATTTAGTTAGGAGAACTATACTTGTAGTTACAGGTGTTTACGTGTGATAGGTAGGGGCCCCGCAACAGGGGGGACGTGGGGTAAGGGCGATCATAGACAATTGAAAAGTAACAGAGTAACATTGGACTATATTTTTCTTAATAAATATACCCTTAAAATGAAGCGCAACAATTTTATTTTTTTTTTTATTTTTATTAATCTAAGGTCACACGACAGCCTCGTGAAGTTTAACATGTAGTTAGATACAAATATTGATATGTAAAAAATAAATTATAAAAAAATAAGTATTTGAAACCTTTGTAATGAATAATTTGTTATCAAATTTTAACACACTATTTATTTTATAATAATGGAATAGAAAATATAAAAAATAGAATTAAAAAAAAAAAATCCTAGAAATTTCTTGGAATTTCTAGAAGAATTTTAACAGTACATGTAAAAAATCGTAAAAAATGACTTAAAAAAAGATTGACAATATGTCGTGTCGTAAAAAATGACTCAAAAAAAAAATTGCATTATGTCTAAAAAAACTTTTTTTTCTATGATCACCCTTAACGTGGGGTATATGACCCCCCCCCCCCCCCCCCCCCCCCCATTTTAAAATTTAGGGGGACCTCCTATGTATTGGTCCCCCCCTACTTTTACCACCACATTTATTTTGATTGGTTGGTACCCCCTACATACAAAATCGTTCCAGCGCCCCTAGTGATAGGTATATACTAACACAATTTAACACGTGTTTCTCATGTCAAAGCGGTCAATTCAACGTCACGATAAATGTATGGGAAGCTATCCAGTACTGAATACGATGCATATGATGATATAATTATACTTATAACTATGTACTTCTAGGTAGGTGTTTATGTACCTGTGGAGGAGTGCATGTCTGAGTTTGATGGTAAATCGATGAATCATTATAATTATTATAGTGTATATAATAATACACTTGTCTTCATTATTATGTGTATAGTATGTATAATGTACTAGTATGTGTAGTAGTATGTATACTAGTATGTTTAGTAGTATGTGTAGTAGTATGTGTAGTAGTATGTGTATAAAGCTACGGCTACATTTCACGCGAATATTCGCGAACATCTAGCGTGTAAAACCGACAAATATTCGCAAGCAGTGACAAATATTCGCGTGTGTCTACCTTATAGTTTAGTATTCGCCAAATATTAAAATGTGAAATAAGCTAGTTAAATTCTGCTCGATAATCGTTCACCATAGATAATTATCTATTAACTATTATAATAGTTCATATAGATAATAGCTATGCGGATATAGTTAACTGCTAGTGGTGAGGGCTTAAAGTTTAGAGAATACGGCTATAGTACACGAAGCCGAAGGGGCTATGAAGGGGCTATGAAGGGGCTATGAATGGGCTATGAAGGGGCTATGAAGGGGCTATGAAGGGGCTATGAAGGGGTTAAGAAGGGGCTATGAAGGGGCTATGAAGGGGCTATGATGGGGCTACGAAGGGGCTACGAATGGGTTATGAAGGGGCTATGAAGTGGCTAAGAAGGGGATATGAAAGGGCTATGAAGGGGCTATGAAGGGGCTATGAAGGGGTTAAGAAGGGGCTATAAAGGGGCTTTGAAGGGGCTATGCAGGGGCTATGATGGGGCTACGAATGGGTTACTAAGGGGCTATGAAGGGTAATCTATCGCGGAACTCGAATTACTTATGATAATAACCGATGAGAATAATACAAATAAAGATATATAATAGCTTGAGAATAACGTGCGGAGAACAATAAAGTCTGGTATATAAGTATACATCTTTGTTAATTATATAGTGATTCACGTATAATGTATACGTATACCATATAATAATAATAATAATAATAATATATAGTTTATTAGGTAAACAAAAAAATAGATATGAATTGATACCCAAATCGACGTAGTACAAAAATTAACATTTGGTTTACATTTAATAAAAAAATGCCTTTGTTTATAACAAATAGCATATATATATATATATATTGATGTATACATTTAATCACCAGTAATGTAAATGATTCCAGTCAAATCTAAAGCATGATGCAGTCAGAGTCTCAATTATCTCAACTCGGCTCAGTCTCGTTTTTTTTTCCGTAAATGAAAGTCTCGCCTCGGCATCAATAACTAAAAGTTTCGGCTCGGCATTAAACATCTTAGTTTCATGTACATCACTAGTATTAGCACACTTGTGTTAAATAATGTTACATATATATATATATATATACAATGTTAGTCAACTATAGGTATTAACCTAATCCCATAGGGTTACCCCATAGTGCACTAAGTCAGTAAAGTTTATTTATAAATATTGCAAGTTTATCTATAAAGACGGCAGTACTATAATTCTATGTATATCTATTTATAGATTAATATTGATAAATTAATTAAATTAAAAAAATAGGAGATTTTAGAGTTCAAATATATTCTATTAAGGGTTTCGCGAGGGATGGGGAAAACTTCGTTTTCATTTTTTATTAAAAAATTGTTACTAAAATATTAAAATTCATTATAATTAAAATTATATATGTGAATATGTGGTTTAAAGTAACTATGAGTGCCTCACATGTGTATTATAAATATACTCCTGTACTAAAATTTAAATATTTAGTAAATGTTCAGAGTTTATACCGGATATATAGATGTTGTTATACTTTTGAAATATATTATAGTGCAGTGATACACTTGTAAAAACCAAATCTGTTTTAGTAAAATAAAAAAATGGTTTTTAAAGTCCATTGTTTACTATCTAATACTTGTCTCCCGATCGTATACAGTAGGTATAGTTTGATGTAAATGTTATTATGACGATAAAGATAGTCTAGACTGCATCTATCCACGACTATATACGTGACTATAGTCAATGTATACAAAGGTAGAATATTGATTTACAACCCGTATTTGTATACCCTTTTTCACTGTACAATGTACAGTAAACAGGTGAGTAGATAAATTCTACATGGGTATATCAGTATTACATAATACCATTGTTATATTTGGGTTTCAATGACTTAATCTAATTTCAACAACATCCGCTAACTCAGAAGCAGCGATAACTAAGATAAATTTAATAAATAAGCGGGTTTTTACTATGTGTGAGCGTACCATTGTGTACGTATGGGTACACGAATGGGTACACGAATTGGTACGTCGTATGGGTGTCCTATTCTCACGATATATAAGTTACGTAACTATGTGTACATTATTATATATCGTATCTGTTGACGACGTAATCGCCGTTACGTCATAGTTACGCGCCTGTATTACGTCATAACGGGCGCGATCACGTGATATATCGATTACACTGCTGTAGCATGTTGAGATTACTCTCGAGCGTCAGAATTGTTTACGTGACGATTACGCAATATCCGGTGTGCGCTAACCTCGATTACGTAATCGCTTATCTCGTGTGTGTGTGTATGTGTGTCTCTCTAGTGTGTCACTATGACGTCATTAGTAGTCCGCTCGTGTCCGCTGTGATGTTGGCGCGGCGCGGGAGATAAGTCGGGTACGGCAAACTAAATCTACGATGAACAATAGCTATAGGGGGGAACAATAGATATAGGGGGACAATAGTTATATGGGGGACAATAGTTATATGGGGGACAATAGTTATATGGAGAAACTAGCTATAGGTTATACACTATCTATTATAATAGTACCCTATAGGGGACTATATATATAGTTGGAACACTAGCTACTAGGGAAACTATCTATAGGGAACAATAGCTATAGGGGAACAATAGCTATTAGGGAAACTATAGAGGACAATAATGACGCTCTAACGACGCTCTATTGTGAATATCGCTAAGCCTACAGCCTATGATGTTGTCTTACGCCTAATATTGCGTGTGTCAGTCGCACGTGGTGTATGGATGTAGTCACGTGGTATGTAGATATCGTCACGTGATGTAGGCCGCTATCCACGTGTGTATAATACATCACGTGACCGTACAGTGAGGCAGACACGACGTGTGTACCTGTGGTGCGGGCGGGCGGCCCTTTGATTAATTACGTAGATTTGTTTTCCTGTGTATAATATACACTGTATATACACTGTATAATATACACTGTGTAATATCAAGACCTCCTATAACCGAGGTTATAGGAGGTCTTGATAATATACACTGTATACGGTTATAGACACTGTATATACGCGATATTTCGTAATAACACCATTGTTAAAGTAGGTTCAGTAATAATAATAATATTAATGTGATAATGCTCTATCAGATTTGACACGTTACGTACACGTGGGTGAATGATATAATGAAAATGATATAATGATGAGTCATCCGTCTAGCGTTGTGACGATAACAAGCATGACGTAATACTAAGCAGGTGACTACTGTAGTGACTAATGAATTAATACATTACATATGTTTCATACATTGGTAATATAGTAGCTTATGTAAATTACGAGGGAGTAGCCTATATTTCAAAGGGAATTACTACGATTTACAATAATATGTATTTGTAATAATAATTAATATATATGTAGTATATTAATGTATATGTTTAATACTAATTATAATGTATACTACTTATAAGTATACACTTACTAATAATATATACTTTTAATCAATAAATAATATAGAATTATTAATAAAGATAACATTTATTTAAATAAATATAAAATATAAATTTCCGTGAAAATATCCTAAATAGCAGATGTTAAAAGTTTAACATCTTGAAGTACCGACTAAAATTAAAGTAATGATTAAATACGTATGACATACGTCGTATGTGTATATATGTGTATATATATATATATATATATATATATATATATATATATATATATATGTATATATGTGTATCTATGTTTATCTATGTATATATATAGGTATCTATCTTAAAACCTTACACTCATTTATGAAATACACGTTTCTCAACTTACCTATTTGTCTACTAATCATCACGTAAATACCTTAGATATTACAGCATACAACCAAGTAACTCTGCACTAATATTACACCATACATCTGGTCCTACATTCCCGGACTATATCCCCATACTCTTCTATGTATGTGTACACAAACCTAAACAAGTAATTCATATAACTAACTCGGGACACTGGGGTGCGTTTTTATAGTATACTAACGTACCATAGTACAATACTGAATTATTTTGGAAATAGAGTTTGCTCTTCCTGGAACGCGTTACCTTTTATAATTACATCTTGTAAAACCGTAACACTTTTCCGTGAAAAATTAATTCACACCAAATGTATCAATCATGTTATTGTTATTCCATATTAATTGTACCATTATATAGGTTAGATACCTAGTATTTGATATTATGTTTGCTGTCACCAGTTTACGGTAGCTTAACGCTAAGAGACGTCACCCAAATTACATACTAGGGACTCATCTACCCTTGGGAATTGATCCATCCCATATGGGCCTTGCCAACCCGAGATCTTCGGTTTTGTTACCTCTCCTGTTTGACAACTTGCACTATCGGATACTATATATTGCTTCAACGGCTCGTATAATCCAATGTTTTATTTTTATTTTACTTCTCCGTTTATTTCTTGTTTTTTTTTGTATCGTGTCGTTTAGTCATTTAGTCATCGTTATCACATTTATATATTTTATATAATTATATGTTTATATATTCTTATATATTTCTTTATATATAACCAGTAATTCAATAAACTGTTGATCTATATATCTATCTAGAGTACCTAGTATGTTGCGAAAACGCACCCTAACACAATCTGTATTCTTAAATGTCTGTTCCTCCATAAATATTAATGATGCTGCATCTCTCCGTGCAACGATAATATCCCTTATAAATAGGGGCGCTGAAACAGGGGGACGGGGGGACATGTACCCCCCCCCACTTTAAAATCTAGGGGGACCTCATATGTATTGGTCCCCCCCCCCACTTTTACCACAACATTTATTGTGATTAATTGGTCCCCCCTGTTGCAGCGCCCCTATTTATAAGGTATATTATTGTTGCACGGAGAGATGCAGCATCATTACTATTTACGGAGGAACAGACATTTAAGAATACAGATTGTGTTAGGGTCGTTTTTGTAACATACCGACGTACCATAGTACCAAGTTAGCAAGCGTTTTTCGTGGGATCCTCCTACATACACACCATCGTTCCAGCGCCACTAACAACATGTAAATATGTTCCGCATATCACTACCACTGTTATCGCCCGCCTTAACACGTACCAGTAGACTTCTGAGCTAATTTAGCAACAATGTAAGCTTCGTTCACTTGCAGCTATAGCTAGTTATGATGCGAAGCAGCCTTCGAGTACCTACACTATCATGAACAACGAGCATCGTCTAGATCTGCTTCAAGCTAAATCTCAACGTATACTTTCTGATTGTAATGCCCTCGAATCTAATCGTAGATCTATTTTCCATTTATCTGCTAAAATTCTCGATCGATACATCAATAAGGTGTGTCCTGATCTCGTTCCATACGAACTTTCTATTCGGTGTATAACGTTATAACTTCAGATATTTGTTAATTGCATTTCAATTATTTAAAATAAAGTCATTGATATAAATTCATCTATACACCGGCCTAAATACAACCCTCTCCCCTTCTCCCCTTAATTAAAACTTAGAGAAATAATACCTCCTACACCTAATCTTCCAAATAAGCACCTCGCTCTATCTCGTTCCTGCTCTTCTCTTGATCGTCATCATTTATAACTATGTATCACTGTCTTACTCCATTTAACTATACTTATTCTTCTCGTTATTACTGACTCTATCACATCTGGTGTCGTTCCTTCCAGCTTTAAAAATGAGTGTATTATTCCGATACTAAAATTACCTAATTTAGATTCGCCATTACTAATAATCTACCGACCAATATAAAATGTATCAATTTTCTCAAAAACATTGTAACGATTAGTATATTTAATTTAATTTAATTTAATTTATTTTAAATATACTTTGTGCCAGAACAATCAAGCGTCTAAATTAAAAACAAAAAACAATATAACGTAAAATAAAATAACTAATAATAACAAGACCTTCTATAAAATCGAGGTTATAGAAGGTCTTGATAATAATGAACAATAGGAATACAATATTACTCTACATTAATATAAGATTGTAAATAGTGATACAAATAGTGATCCGGGAAATGCAGTGGTAAATAGATACGTTTTTAATAGAGATTTAAATGAGTTGGTGGATTGAGTAGAGTAGTTTATATGATAGTTTGTTTCATAAATAAGGGGCCGATATATGCCATTAACAAATAATAGTGGAATGGAAATTAAATTTAGAGGGTAGATGTAGAATGTAGGAAGTAGTAGAACAGAGAGAGATATTATGAGTGGGAATATAGATTAAGGACGATATATATTCAGGTCTGTTGTGGTGAAGAGGGTTATGAGTTAGTAGAAGAACTTTAAATATTACTCTACATTTGATTTGTGTCTAATGAAATCTCTTTAAATATGGATAAATATGTATTTGAGAAAAGCGATCAATTTTAAAAATTGATCGTACTAACGCATTCTGTAGTATTTGTATTTTTTTAATTTTATAGCCAGGTAAGGAGAATATTGCAATAATCAAAAAGCGGTAATATAAAAGATGTGGCGAAAGTTATAGAAACACTTAAAGAGATGGAGTTACGGATTAGATGGAAAGAGGAAGATGAAAGTTTATAGAGCGAAGAATATTTGAGATATGGCGATGAAAAGATAGAGAACTGTCGAAATAAACACCAAGAAATTTAACATTATCAAAATATAAGATATTATGATTGTTAACCATGATAAAAGGTGGGACTATTAATGGGCGTTTGGGAGAAGGAAGGTGACAAATAGTGTTTCTGTTTTATTGGGATTCAGTGATAGAGAGTTATTTGAAAGCTAATTATGTATAGATGTAATACAGTTAGACATACGATTTGAGATTTGTTGTATACTACTATTTGAGAAATCTCAACAACTCGTATATTATTTGGTTGGTAATAATATAATGAATTCATATCGAATTCTGTTACTCTCTAATAAATCCACATAAATGTACTTAAGGTACTAGAGGTCAGTTGTAAGTAGCATTGTATTTAATATCTATAGTTACCTCTCTTTAATACCTTACTTGTCTTTCCTTCTATATACATATATATATATATATATATAAATGATATTTTTTAATACTCTAATCTCCCTCTTCAGCAACTTTCAGTCATTGCAAAAGATCGTTCTAAATGGAGAAAGTTGTTAAAAACACTTTCATGTTCTCCCACTATGATGCCAACGTCACGGGACTAATATTCAAAAAGAAAAGCGAGTCATTTTAGCAAATAAGCTAGTCTTTTTGCTAAAAAGCGAGTCATTTTTTAAAAAGGCTAGTCTTTTTTGTCATGACTAGCATACATTTCGAATGACTAGCCCTAATCGACTCAATTTTTTCTACCTAGTCATTTAATTATAAATATATATATATAAACATTTAAATAAATTATAATATTATAATTATTATTAATTATTATTATTATATTAATATTATAATTATATATTATATATATATATATATATATATATATATATATATATATATATATATATATATATATATATATATATATATATATATATATATATATATATATATGCCTCTTTTAATTACATATATGTAATATATGGTACAAATGATATATAATGAATAAAGTAATTTTTATTGTTTAATTTACTAGAGCTTAATTCTGAATAGACTCACTAATAAAGACTAGGCCTTGTTTCTGAAAAAGACTAGCTCATACCGAGTCAATTTAATTTACCCTACTTTTTTTAGACCAAATAAAAAGACTAGCTTTTTGAGAGAAAAGGACTCGCTTATTTTTCTGAGTGAAGTAACTAAGTAAGTATATATATATATATATATATATATATATATATATATAGTTTGGATTAATAGCCATAACATATAATCTTAAATGTCATATTTGTCACTCAGATATAAAAGAGGAGAGTTTAGTGATTCAACAGATAATTAACATAATATATACTAATATATAATAATTATTATTATAAATTATTAATAAAAAGTAAATTCAATATTAAATCAATACATATCATATAATAATACTGTTTATACATCATACGTAATATATTATATTTAATTAATTATATCATATACGATATAATAGTATAATAGTAATATATATATAATAGATATAAGTTTAATAATAATGTTACTTATTAAAGTTTTAAAATAAAAATGATCTATTTACCCTACATTTTGTAATCAAACGTTTTACATTGAATTATAAATTAAGAAAATGTAGTAAATATGTAGTAAACGTATTACATTAAATTATATTTAATATATATAGTGGAAAGTCCCCGATTACCGACCCCTAAATGATTATTTGTAATAACTTATTCAATATTAAATATATTTATTTGAAATTTTGTAATTAGGGTAATATTATGACAATGGATGCTGTGGCTATTTTAAATTTTGGATATAACTATATTTACAATAATAAACAGGGGGGTCGGTAATAGGATACATGTACCTAATACCGACCCCCTTCTCCTATTACCGACCCCCTTAAATAATCGTGATATAAATAATTGTAGTATTATAATATCCAATAAAAATAGTAGATATACATAAATATAATTAATTATAAAATTCACGCAATTTATTTTGTATCAAATTTATGTTTTAATAATAATATTAAATTTAAATTTAAACTTTATAGTAATATTAAATAGTGTATATTATTATTTAATATTTATTTATTAATCAGTATGTATATAATCAACCTGAATCATGAATCCTAAATCTATATCAATGATACACAAACAACTTATGATATATTTTAAAGTAAAATACGGATCTATTTTGATTGGATATTATAAATCACATGGGGTCGGTATTAGAGTAATTTAGGGGGTCGGTGATAGGAAAATAATATGGGTTGCTATAATTAAGATATCTTGGTTAATAGTTATTCAAATTAAATTATTTTTATAATAGTTATAAACATTTTATTGATCTACAATATTATGGTCAGTATTACATTTTCTTTTAAATAATAAAGTATATACAATGATTTAAAAAAAGTTATTATTCAAATATTTAAAAAGTAAAAATATAATATTACATTTTATCAAATAACAATTGTAGGATTACATATTTTTTAAAACAAAATAATTATTCATATTTATCATTAAATTACTAAAAGTTCGTGTATATATTATTTTTTGATACCTCTTATAGTTACTGAGATACCACAGGGGGTCGGTATTAGGAGGGGGTCGGTAATCGGGGACTTTCCCCTATATTTAATATAAAATATTTCCTATTTGAAATATTTTGAATAAAAAGTTGTACATACAATTAGAAATCAAGTAAATGTGTATACAATGTGTACATCGTAGTATGTGTACGCTTTCAAGTACGTTTTAAATTAAAATATAAAAATATGAAATATTTTACCTTAATACTATTCTTTAAATACTATAGTATTTAAACTCCAATATAACTCCGAACGCATTATCAACAATTCTACTGGTACGAGAAACTCTCTTCCAATATATATATGTGTGTGTGTATGTGTGCGTGAATTCTTCTTTGTGTTGACATTTGAAAGCGATTCATTACATTTGTGTTAGTGTGTATTCTTCATCCTCAATAATTCTATGGAATAACATAACGTAGACTGGCCACTGGCCATACCATGTACGTATAGCGCTTTATATTTTGTAATATTTAAAATCAATTCTTAAATAATGTTAAATTTAAATTGTGCATTCAATGCATAATTTATTCTAGTTCATTGCTAAGTTGTAAAGCATTAGAAACCAGTTACTAGAATATTATCGAATAATTATTATTAACCTATATGATCATATTTTATTATCTATTATCATTAATAATTCAATATTAAGTTTAATTAAGTTAGTATGATGTTAATTATTAGTATACAAATTATATAATATTTATTATATATTAATATTTATGTATTATTAGTTACTAATAAAAGTTAATAATATAATATTTAACCATAATAAATACATTATATTCTTTTAATAACTGTATTATAAATACATGGAATAGGAATACATTGAAGTATTTATTCTTCTAGTTTCTCAACACCAAGATAGATATAACAATTTAGT
Organism: Osedax fenrisi; assembly: GCA_964019155.1. NCBI lineage: Eukaryota > Metazoa > Annelida > Polychaeta > Sabellida > Siboglinidae > Osedax > Osedax fenrisi. The sequence goes on along the minus strand of OZ025239.1, from coordinate 17,828,795 downwards.
AATTATATTGTCATTATTCACTATTATCTTAATACGAATATTTAAATTTTAAATAAATACTTAATCTCGTCTGTCTATTACATTACGTAACACGTCCTTATGTGTAACTATTACGTCATAAGACCCGATGAGTCATACGCGCTAGCATCACGCGTATACCAGATGTTTCATTCCAAATCGTAATAATATAATCTAATATAAAAATCATATTTAGTTTACCGGTTTTTTTTAATCTATTTTTTAATTTAATTTTATATATGTAATTACATTGTAATTTTAAAAGTAATTTTAAAATCTAAGTTAACATTCGTAAATGTATGTCTGTGTACACACGCGGCTTAGAGATATAAAGTATACATTTTAAATTATAAATTATTGGATAATATGTTATAATACATAAGATTAATATTTATTTGTACTATTCCCATGGGAATTCTTGCAAGAATAGGAAGCTTGCTATCTCTGCAATGGATGCTTTATGTACTCCGAGTTAGATACTGTTCAGTGTTATATATAATTATATTTCAATGATTCAAATCTTTGAATCAAAGATATCAAAAATATTTATGTATCTGTTAAATACATTTCAATTGAACGATGTTTTTTGTATTATATATTTCGAAATTCCAATTAATGTGTATTAAATTATATTACGAATTTAATATAATCATATTGAAATCATTGATTTAAAATCGAGTTTTACATTGATTTTGTATCGAATTCAAATGTGAACTCCCTGACCGTGATGCAATACGATAAAATCACTCAAACGGAAAATAAAAATTTCACAAAATATTCAATAACAGACGTCATCCTGTCCTTGGTATTACTATACTACATTATACTGAATTATGGGTACAATTATGTTCTTAATATATATGTTCCCTAATTATAGTAAACGTAGACAAATTATATGTTGATCTGTACCACAGGAAAAGGGGTATACCCCTCATGTATACATGCACCCTAAATATGACACCAGTGTACCTTCATTTATCGTTATATATAGTCATGTACCCTAATTAGTGTATATGGTATCATTATTTACTATATTTGCCTGCACCGTACCTTAAATTAGTGTTAATATGTATACAGTATACAGTATACAGTACTGTACAAAAGTAGGGTAAACAACTCATTTTTATAGAGTACAAATCGTTAAAATATCACACAAATTTGCCATGTACCCTACACAGGGTACATGACTTTTAAACTCACTAGGGTATAATATGTATATTTATTAGGGTACATGTATACTATATGTTAGGGTACACAGTGTTTAAATGCACTAGGGTATACACTCTATACTTTTATTAGGGTACAGATATGTTAAATATTAGGGTACCTGACTGTTTAATGCACTAGGGTATACTCTATATATTTATTAAGGTACAGCTATGTTAAATATTAGGGTACCTGATTGTTGAATGCACTAGGGTACAGTTTATATATGTGCACGGGGGACGAATGCATTAGAGTATATGTACTATATTATTAGAGTATATTCAGTCATGTATAAATGTATGTCATGTATAAATGACTGCTAAATTCACTCAGTAAAATATATATTTAATAGTGTAATACATGATTTTAAATTCACTAAATTAAGATATATATTTATATATGTATTAAGGTATATTTATTATATATTTAGGATGGCTGTTAAATTCATTAGTATAACTATATTCTTCAAAAAACCAATGTATAAATACATTATATTTATACGTGAATACAATTGTGTGAATATTAATATTATTAATATACCTATAGTATTCATAGTAGGGGAAAGTCCCCGATTACCGACCCCCTCCTAATACCGACCCCCTCTCGTATCTTAGTAAATATAAGAGTTATCAAAAAATTATATATACATGAACTGTTAGTAATTTAATGATAAAATTGAATAAATATTTTGTTTAAAAAAATATTGAATCCTTCAATTGTTATTTGATCAAATGTAATATTCTGTTTTTACTCTTTAAATATTTGAATAATAACTTTTTTAAATCATTGTAAATACTTTATTAATTAAAAGAAAACTTAATGTTGTGAATAATATTGTAGTTCAATACAATTTTTATAACTAATATAAAAATAATTTAATTTGAATAACTATTAACCAATATATCTTAATTATAGCAACCCATATGATTTTCCTATTAACGACCCCATTATAATACTACAATTATTTATACCATGATTATTTTAGGGGGTCGGTGATAGGGGAAGGGGGTCGGTATTAGGCACATGTATCCGATTACCGACCCTCCTGTATATTCTTGTAAATATAATTATATCAAAAATTTAAAATACCCACATTATTCATTGCCATTATATTACAAAAATTACAAAATTTCAAATAAAAATATTTAATATTGAATAAGTTATTACAACTAATCATTTAGGGGTCGGTAATCGGGGACTTTCCCTTATACATTTAATACCAATATAGTGTTATATTTGGTATACAATACATATATATATATATATATATATATATATATATATATATATATATTACTCAGAAGGTGAGGAAGGTATACCTTTCTATAGAGAACAACTAGATAGAAAAAAAATAAAATTCCTTCTAGTTTAACTTCTTATGGTATACAGAATTATTATAATATAGGTTTTTCATAGAAATCCATTTAAATAAATTGTATGTGAGTTAATAATTCTACAAAAAAGTTAGCCTATTTACTTATTTATTAATTGTTAATAACCACTATATTAAAATAGATTCATTAATAATTATAATATTTATATAATTTAATATTTTAAAATTATAATTATTTACATATACCTATATATATATATTTTATAAAGTTGAAGATATATCGATTAATGTAATATACATTTAAATGCATTTAGCATTACGTAACAGAAATAGATGTATCTACATAAAAACTTTAAACTAAATTTCGTTGTCACGCTCTGTGTTAATTGCATAGCCAAAGCCTATGTTTGTTTTTCTGGTATTTTACATTTTTATCGTCTGTAAATTATATTTCGTTATTTTTCTATAGAATAAATTCCACTCAGTGAGATTAATTATTATTCGGTCTGCATCTCATCGGGTAGGTACTACTAGTATTATTATGTTATATTAAACAGGTCTTTGTTTATATTAATAAACTGTATCAGAATATTCACTTCATTACATGTATATATATATATATATATATATATAGTTTTATAATGTTTTGAACCAACGATTATATTTGATAATTATTATTGTATTATCTTTAAATTCTATATTAATATGATATTTTTAATTATTAGCTTTTTTCCGCATAATATATTTTTATATTACGTATCTTTTTTTCAAATAAATATTTTTAGATATTGAATAAGTATATGTTATTCAAAAAGTATTTTATTATTGTTTTTTGATCTAATAATAGGTTTGGCACAGCATTGGAGAATACGGAAGATAATTATTTAGATATATTAATAAACACTGAAGAAAGCACCTCGGTAAGCGAAATGTAAATATATATACTATGTTGTACCTATAAAACTATGTATATTCTATAATAATATATATGTAATTGAATATTATTTTGATAAATCTAATGTTTATAGTTAATTTATAATTAATATAATAAAACAAAAATGTTGACTATAGACAACCCACATTTTCTCCACATCTTTATATACTACTTCAAATGAAAAATACGTCAAATGATTATAAAGCGGGAAGTAAAAATCGCAGACAAGTTATTTATTTTGTAATCAATGATCTAATGTCAAAGTATATGTTGTTAATACTGAATATATCATTACCTACAAATATATAATTTAATTAAATTATTTACATCACAGATATCTTTCTGCAAATTCATACAAATATATTATAAATTCATTTATTTTACAAATACAAATTGTTTAGAGTATCTGTTAGTTTAATTATAAATAAGTATTACGTATACATAGCTAGAGTTATGAAATTCTAGAAATAGTATATTATTTGATATATATAAAATAATATTCAAATTCAATTTAATATATTATAGCCATTTTTATTATTTTTTAAATAATATTTAAACAATACAATCTATAGATTATAATATATAATAATAATAATAATACTAATAATAATAATAATAATAATAATAATAATATTTATTAGAAGAAAGTAGTATATTTTTTTCGTATGAAGTATTTAAATTAAATTATATATATATATATATATATATATATATATATATATATATATTCATATATACTTATATCAAAGATTTTCCAAAGGAAAGATATTGCACTTGTGTATATTTGTGTAACCTAATAATTCGATATAGCCATCTAGCGGTATTAGTCAGATAATAAGAATTTTCTATATGTATAGTGATTTCTTAATTTCTTAATTAAAATATCACATGTTATAATATTTCATATACTATTTCGCCATCTAGTGTTAATGGTCAGATTCATTTTAAATTTCATTTTTAAAGGTACTAGAGATAGATAGGGAGTGCAATGTCTTTCCTTTGGAAAATCTTTGCTTATATATTACATTTTACATATATAAATAAAGAATCTCCTGTGATTGTTTCGAAAAATGATGTTTATTTGATAGTGATATATCACTATATATCTATAGAAGGAGATGTAATACACCACTATTCATGTATTACTTTTTTATTATATTTATTATTTAAATAAAACACTTATAATTATAATTTACCTATATATTTTTGTTATTCTATATACAGCATCAATAATAAATTAGGGTACATCATCAATAATAAATTAGGGTACAACAGCAATAGTAAATTAGAGTACAGCATCAAAAGTTCATTGGGGTACAACATCAATAATAATTTAAGGTACATCATCGTTAATAAAGTAGAGTACAGCAACAATAATAATTTAGGGTACAGTATCAATAGTTAATTAGGGTACAACATCAATAATAAATTAGGGTACAACATCATTAGTTATTTAGGGTGCAACAGTAATAGTAAATTAGGGTCCAGCATCAAAAGTTAATTGGGGTTCAACATCAATAATAATTTAGGGTACAGCACCAATAGTTAATTGGGGTACAGCATCAATAATAATTTAGGGTACATCAACGTTAATACATTTTGGTACATAAACAAGAATAATGTAGGGTACAGCATCAATAATACGTTAGGGTACAGTATAAATAGTTAATTAGGGTACAACATCAATAATAAATTAGGGTACAGAAGACTTAAATTTGCTAGGGTACACCTAATTATTTTTAGGGTACAATTTCTTATATTTAGCATGATGGACCCTAATTAGGGTACGGCTATGCGGACATGGCTTGTACCCTAATTTTTACATATCTTGTACCCTAATTTGTTTACAGTGTAACCTAATGGTTAACGGTATACTTGTATAGGTACTAAGTACTGTACTTATAAGTACAGTACTTAGTAAAGTACCTATGCAAGTATATCGTTAACCATTAGGTTACACGGTAAAAAAGTAGATATATCTACTATCTTACTATACTTATCATATGTATTAATTACTTATCGTATGTCTTTAAGTTTAACCGGTTAATACCCCTACTTCAGTATCATGTATACATGGCTATAGCCTATAGGCGTATAGAATAGTGATCACTTCGATCACCAGGGGGGCGCACCGATTATAGAATCGCGCATGCGTAATATAACAGTGACTCTCGAATAGTAGTGGATACGTTTTAAGTTTTAGTTCGAGAAGCGAAACCATGTCTCGAGGTTTGAATAAACATATGTCGTACTCCGCGTATTTCGTCGTATGTATTTTGTATGTAGTATGTAGCGTAGATTTCATACATAGAGTATTATATATATATATATATATATATATATATATATATATATATCGTATACAAACTATGATATATATATATATATATATATATATAAGATTGTTTAAACAATTGTTTATATATATACTATATGTATATAACATCGTTTAAACAATTAGTTATATATACTATAAATATATATATATATATATATATATATATATGTTGTTTATATCATGTATATATGTTGAGTAAACACACGTAATCGTGAGTTACCTATCACGTGATTATAACGAATACGATCAACAAGTATGTGTGTGTACTTTGACCCACTATTTCAATTAGATAACAAGGCTACACTAGATTCTATATATTCATATACTATTTCATCAAGTTAACATTCATTAAAATATCAAAGATTACTTTAAATTATATAGCTAATTTACAATACAATGTGATCGTTATACAAACTATTTAACTATATTTCGTATGGCATTGCTTAAGATATAATTCATGTATATTAAACTGTAGTCTAAAGCTACTTAGTATAGTGGTATATGGTATAGGGTATAGGATATAGTGGTATAGGGTATAGTCGTATATATTTAAGCAATAGTAGGCTCTTTATTATATCGCATACATTACATATATGTTATAACATTAATTATATAATATTATAACATTAACGAACAGGCTAATATATATATATATATATATATATATATATATCCCTTTAACGAGACATATGTATATGTGTGATATACAATTATGAATTACGTGAATGTTTCCAAGTAAACATAGGAGTGTATATACAGATAGACGTGGTTGTTTATGTATTGTTAATATATAAACAATATTATTTAATTACAAATATATATATATGTATATTACATATGTATATATATAAATATTATATATATATGTAGTAATATGTTATGTATATAATATTAATGAGATTACGTGATAGATTGTATTGGTAATACGGTTTATTAGTATACTAGTCCTATAGGACCTCCATCGTTGATATTAGAAAATACCTCAACGTTTTAGCTCGGGGAATAAATACCACTCACTTTGTGGAATTCTAGGATATCCATAATATACTATATACTATTTGTATATATATATATATATATCAAGTTGTTATCTCCTTTTTTATTATATGTTTTATGTAAACTCGTGAATGTTTATAATAAAATAATTATATAAATAAACACATATAAGTATATTATTTTTATTTATTATATATATATATATATATATAGTATAATGTTATGATTCATAACATGATTCATAACGTATGAATGAAGGATAAAAGGGTATATTGCATGTTTATATCCCTAACACGTGTACAACATACGTCACTATCGTCAGTAATTCAGTGATTGACAGGTGCTTATTTACAATCTAACAGTATTATTTCGCTCATTGTGACTATAAGCAAAAAGTAAACAGAGATCTATAGTAAAGCAACACGTCTAATCGTATCTACGTTATCATCTAAGCACCTAATTACCTTATAAGCTTATCAACCGAACTACTTATGAGTCTAACTACTTACCTACTAATATTAGTAGTTAATTAGTATACTAACTATAGTTAGTTAACTATCAATATATGTATTACGTAATTAGTTAATGCGCATTATTGAGTATTTCATAATTGATATATAACTTATTATTGTCAGTATTTCAATAACGAAATAGGGTATTTAATTAAATAACATTTTATTTTCTCTCTCAATATATATGAATTCGTGTGTTTGTATTTACGACAACATGCGTGACTCTCTATAGATATGCATCTCTATAGATATGCTCTCTATAGATATATATATATATATATATATATATATATATATATTGAATTGAATTAATTTATTACGAATACTATTGATATACATTTAATATTAGACATTAATAAAATATAAAAACGCAAAACGATAACAAAACTAAACAATTACAAATATAAATAATACGATATATTTAGAGTAGTACCAAGTAATATATATATATATATATATATATATATATATATATATATATATATATGTGTGTGTGTATGTGTGTGTGAGAGATATAGTGTGTGTATATCTAAATACACGAGTTTATTAGAAATAAGTAATATAATTATATTATTAATACTAGTTATAACTATATTTCCGAGTTATCAAAATATGTTGATACCTCGGAAATATAGTTATAAGTTATAATACTAGTTATAACGTATAACTAGTATTAATAATATAATTATATATGCGCATATGCGCATACTTAATTATATATTGCTCATATACACAGACATACGAATACGATATATTACACTGAATATTATATTTATATTTATATATTATGTTGAAAAAATTGTCTATTTTAATAATAACTATATAAATGTCAAAATATATTTATTCTATTATATTATATTCTATTATATTCTATATATATATATATATATATATATATCTAGTACCGATTTTACCGATTTAATAGATTTTAAAATATGTTTACCATTAAATTTAAGAACATTATTTTATAAATTCGTATTTATTAAAACATGTATTCACTAGCTGAAGGTATTTTCCTGAATGTATTAAAAAAATCTAGTTATTCCACTTTTAAAATCTGGATACAAATCATTATCTGAGAATTACAGACCTATATCCTTACTGCCACAAATTTCAAAAATATTTAGAAACTAATTAAAAGCAGGATTTCGAATGTTTTAAATTAATTTAATAAATTAAATGATTATCAATATTGTTTCAGACAAAATATGTCAACATTTGATGCATTGTCTGATGTAGTAGAATCAATGAATACAAATTTAGTAAAGTTAGATAACTGTGTTTCAATAAGCTTTATATTTATTGTATCAATGGTATAGCGCTAAACTTAATCAAATAGTATTGATCAGATCTAACAAATCTCCAATAATTTGTTAGATATAATAATACCTACTCAAATTATAATTATATAAAATGTGGTGTATCATGGGTATCTGTACTCGGTCCCGTATTATTTAATTTGTATATTAATGATCTTCCGAATATATCAGATAATTTTAAATCCGTTTTATTTGCCGATGATACCAAATTAATTTTTTCAAATACATCTATTTTATAATTAAAAAATAATATTAAATTTAATATTAACATACGATTGGTTGAATAAATTGTCACTAATATTAGTAAAACGAATTTATTATTATTTAATATAAGACATACAAATAGAAATATTGATCTGGATTTGAATATTTTGAACATTAAAGTTAAAAAATCGGTGAATTAAAATTATTAGGTGTCATTATAGATTGTAAATTGAATTGGAAATCGCAACTCAACTATATTTCAAGTAAACTTTCTAGAATAATTGCAATTTTACAAAGTTATAACTATTTTTATAAAAACAAATTATATATGAAATCTTTAAATTTATTATATAATGCTTTATTGTTATCACATATTAATTATTGTTCAAATATATAGGGGAATACCTTCAGATCTAGTTTTAAAAATATTTTAATTTTATAAAAAAGAGCACTAAAATGTATTAGTAATATTCATTCTACGTATAAAACTTTCTATACTATTTCTAATTCTCTTAAATTTGACGATATTGTAAAAATGAATAGTATAAAATATATTTAAAGCTATAGCTATAGGAATAATGTTTTACCTAAGAATTAAAAATTATTATATAATGTTATATATATAAAGCTAAATCTTATAATGGAAATCTGTTTCATAGAATAAAAGTAAGAACTAACCGACAATTATTTTGTTTATCAAATACAGGTCCAATTCTGTGGAACATATTATACTCAAAAATAAGAAACATTACTAAAATGAATAATTTAAAAAAAATTTAAATGATTTATGATATCGTCTTATTAATTTTAATTGTATATTTTAGATTTTCTATTTTGAATTATTGAATTATGTGATATATATATTTATTTATTTATTGGCTACCTTATATTATCAGTATTTATCAGTATTTATTTTATATATTTTATTTTATAGTTTTATAGCTTTTATTTATATAGTTTTTTTGTATGTTTTTAATTTGTTATACAATTTTTAATTTTAGTATTTTATTAGTTTACATTTTTTTAGGTTACATGTTATACAATTTTTTATTTTAAATACATGATGAGAATTATTTTGAGTTTTTTGCAATTTTATTGTTGTAATTTGTTTTAAATTGAAAATATTTTATATAACTTAATTACTTACATATTACATTTTATTTAACATTTTATCAGTATTAGTATCTATCCAGGAAGTCTAATTTTTATTTTTAATATTTAATATAATATATTCTCGTGTATTGATTATTTGTGTGGCCGGTAATGGTTCGTGTCGGGATGCAATTGTTGTGAGGAGCCAATTGTTACCAGTGCTCTTACTCTTAGCGAAAGTAAGTTTCTTAAGGTATTGGACATATAAACCCCTACTCCTCCAAGTTGATACACCTTCATCGACTTTCATTTGCAATCGGTATAAAGTATTCGGGGCAGATTTATTTGTATGGCTATTTTTATTAATGTTATCCAGGATATAAATTTTATAATCAAATATTTTATTTAATATTATTTTAATTTGATATCTGAGACCCCTCCCCATAATTACATTGGGTGAACGACTTGATAAGATCTGCTTTTTAGTTCATACAGACTAATCCCTAAAATCTGATTATTATTATTATATATATATAAATATAACTGTCTGTGTGGCTCATTTGGCTAAGGCGTCAGACACACAATCAGTAGGATGAGGGTTCGAGCCCCGCCCGGACCATTACAATAGGTTTTCAAATAATATTTAGAAATGATCTTATATAATTGCGTATAAATAAATGATCGGCTCTCGTTAAAAACATGGATGCCTTAATACGAGAGCGGCCTCGAAGGGACATTAGAGTCATATGGTTATAAGTGAAAACTTCATCTAAGTTCCTCGATGGGATGAAAGGACTCCACCAAAATAACAATAATAATAACAATAACAATATATATATATATATATATATATATATATATATATATATATATATATTTATATATATATATACACGTGTTTATTTTCAGATTCTATTTGGAGGTCGAAGAGGATACTGATATTCCTGATCACATTCCTGATCATTGCAGTCATAACTATATTTAGAACTAACACTAGCATTGTATTGCTATGCATGACTCAGGTACGTTGTATGTCCAGTATAGCCCTTATATATATGTATGTATATATATATATATATATATATATATATATGTGTGTGTGTGTGTGAAGTTAATTAATATCGAATAACAATTGCAATTATTAATATATGTATGATACGCGTCAAGTTAATAATAACATTACTGTTATTATAATTAATGAGTGTAGTAACATGATTATTTGTTTTATAACAACGGTATAACAACGGTATAATAGGCCGTTCACATCAACTCCGTTTTTACCTCCGATCCGATAATTAGCTCCGAAAAGTAGTTAGCTCCGGTAAATAGCTCCGAAAAATAGATAAAATAGCTCCGTTTTATAGGCCGTTCACATCAACTCCGTTTTTACCTCCGATCCGATAATTAGCTCCGAAAAGTAGTTAGCTCCGGTAAATAACTCCAAAAATAGATAAAATAGCTCCGTTTTATGGGATGTTGAAGAATTATTTTAGCTCCGGTAAAATCTCAACATGTTGAGTTTTTACCGGAGCTAAAAATTTACGGAGGTATTTTATATCAATTTGTGGGATTTAAATTTTAAAATATTATATTCAATTTTTATTTTATATTATATATAGTTAAATAATTTATAATTCTTTCGTAACTTTTGGATTCTATTTTAGATATAGACAAACATATAGACCTACTAAGGATAATAAACATCGTAATATGTAGATAGGTTTAGTAATTCGAAATATAAAAGACGTATAATAATCAAAATAAATGAGGCCGTAAATATATATTCACTTAATATTAATAAGAATAACATAATATATATATATATACATAATGTTATTAATTAATCAAATTACTAAGCATGATACAACTTGAAAATATCATAATTTGTATGACCTAATTATATAGGTGTATATTTAACTGCACGATATGCGTATTGCTTGGGTTATATATTTCAATTAAAATTAGTAACTATGATCTATATTTAGATTTGAGTGACACATCATATGTGTCACTCACATCTACATATAGATCATAGTTACTAATTTTAATTGAAATATATAACCGATTAAATGATGTGATATCATATATAATATTGTACATTATTAGAGATAAGATATATATCAATCAAATTTACTGCTGGCAATATAATTTGATAGAATTATATAGAATGATCAATTATATTTTGTAAGATAGTATAAATATACATGATTAAATATAATGTATAATCACTGAATAATGATATCAGATTATAATAATGAAATATTATGTATAGAATATAATTATAAAATTAATATTAAAATTAATGTGTTAAAAATATTAAAATCCTTTGATGTGTTATAAATTAATTATAATTCTATTTACATAATAAATATGCCAAAACAGCACTTTTAAACTCATATTATGAATATAATATACATTTTTGTAATTTGTTAACTCGACACGTATTATTAATTAATTAATATTACATATATTATGATAAATCTATTTACATGCATATTATTCTTTAATGTAAGTTACAATATTTATTAACAAAGATTTCGAATTTTGTAAACAAATTAATATAATAATAAATTTGAAAATTAATAAATACAATTATTTTGTCGGAGCTAATTTCGGAGTTAATTTTTCGGAGTCAATGTGACGCCGACTACAGAATTAAATTTACGGAGCTAAAAATCGGATCTAAAAATCGGAGCATAAATCGGAGTTAAAATAAAACGGAGTTGATGTGAACGGCCTATAACAATGGTATAACAATAGTATAACAATAGTATAACAATAGTATAACAACGGTATAACAATAGTATAACAACGGTATAACAATAGTATAACAACGGTATAACAACGGTATAACAATGGTATAACAATGGTATAACAATGGTTTAACAATGGTATAACAATGGTATAACAATGGTATAACAATAGTATAACAATAGTATAACAACGGTATACCAATGGTATAATAACGGTATAACAATGGTATAATAACGGTATAACAATGGTATAACAATGGCATGAGATAGTCGCTATAGTATTGTTGTTTACGTAATATTATTAAACAATACCTAAAGTAGGTCACTAAAGTATAACACTAAAGTAGAACACTGAACTTTTCGCTAATCGTGTCGATATTGTATTGTTATATATTATTATATTATAATTATATATATATGCTAATGATTGTAAGTAATCATTTCTACCGCCGTGAATTAGTATTATGTTAATTACTGAGGTACCTGTTAATTTGTACTTAATGTATCCTAATCTATGTATATATGTGCATAGTTAAATATAGTTAGGTGTAACCTTAAGAAGATAAACCTTGTAGGGATATAAACCTTGTAGGCAGATAAACCTAGTTATTGTATCGCATAGTATGGTCGATTGTTAATAGTAGTATTAGTGGTAGTGTAATTTATTATAATAAATAAAATAATAATAGTAATATTAATAGTAATAGTAATGTCAGGCGGATAGGACATCAGGAGGACATTACGTCATCCGTTCCCTATTTCTGCGATGGTTACATTTTGTGCTCCGAACTAGATACTTTTCAGTGGTATATTTAATTACATGTCAATGATTTAAATCTTTGAATCAAATATATAAAGAATATTTAATTATCTGACAAATAAATTCATTTATATTTTTTTATTGTATTTCGATATTCATATATTATTGATAATACGAAATTATTTATAAATTAGGCTTGCATTGAACGCTGTTTTTTTATATTATTTATATTATTCCAAATAATATGTGTATTAAATTATATTATGAATTAAATATAATCATATTGAAATAATTAATTTAAAAACTACTTGATTATTGCATTAATTTTTGTATCAACTTCAAATGTGTACTCCTGGCCATAATGCATTGCGATAAAATCACTCAAGCGGAAATTAAAAGTCTCACAAAATATGCGTCAGCAGACGATGCCCTCTCCTTGGTAGGTATGTCCTTGGTCCTAATACTAATACCGATACTAATACTAATTCGTATTAGAGGAATATTAATCGCTGCGTACGCACGCACTCACACACTCACTTTTCAATGAAATATAGGAACAGCATGACCATAACTCCACTAATACGATGCTAAATAAAGATTTTCACCAGGTTAGTTACGCGCAAGGTTACGCAATCATTGCGTTATGTAACTATTATATAAGATCGTCTATAGATGTTGCGTAATTTGAAATACATCTATACATATTATTGTACGCACATTTTATAACATTTCGTATCTAACATTCATCATTATTATTAAAATATAATGTAATTTTCATTCGTAGGTAATTCATATTGATAAATATGAATTATAATATATATATATATATAATATATATATATATATATATATATATATATATATATTATATATAATAATATCTATATTAAAAAAGTTAAGTTTTTATGCTTGAGTGATCGATATATATATATATATATATATATATATATATATATATATATATATAAAGGTAACCAAGTATATACATGTATATATGTATATCTATATGTATCGAATATCAATAATAATGACTAATAGTAAGCCTGATAACTTGTAGGTTATGTAACCAAACAATAGAGAACCCGTTAACGTAATTACGTAACAAATACACAGCACTAGTATAATACGCTCACAACCCGGCTAGCTATATCTTTGATGGTATCTAGTAGATACAATCTATAGATAGGTATACCTGGCATGATTACATCTGAAATACATTCAAATTTCTATGAAAAACAAATAAAATCTCGGTGTAAATAAATATAATAATCGTAAAATCACCAGTTTCCTATTCTTAATAACGATTAGTGTAATAATGATTATATTAATTAGTGTAATAATTAGTGTAGTAATGAGTAATGGGTAATGAGTATGTAAGACTAATATTCTTCTATTTACGAATTATGTGTATTATGTGTATAAGCAGATGTTCACTCTAACCGGCTCCCCATTGCGACATTATTATAAGTAGGTACTACTTTGTGTAGGTAACTTATCAATTATACTTCGTAAATATCGATACAAGTGTTAAACGATACGCTGATGTCATCGTTAGGTATGTGAACTAGATATAGGATATCGTTAGGAGTGACTTATGACTAATTAGATTATAGTTAATATCGTACGATAACATACCACACAACACGGTGTGGTCCACACCACAACATCACACACTAAATCTTCTATAATCGAATTCACTGATATATATATATATATATATATATATATATATAATATATGTATATTTGATTTATTTATCATTAATATAAATATTTTTAATTTGGATTTTAACTTAGAGAACTAAGGGATATTAAACACAAATCATATATACCTGTGTATACCTGTGTATACATGTGTAAATAAAGAGAACGTACTTATTTCTTCGTTCTCGGTACCTACATAAATATGATTTACTTAGCATGTCTATGACAATAACTGCAATTTGCGCATATGCGTATATATATACACATATATATGTATATATATATATATATATCTTAAGAACATTACATTAAATAATGTAGTTAATTATATATATATATATATATATATATATATATATATATATATATATATATATATATATATATATATATATATTAGTATTGATATTTTATAACTAATAATAACCATAACTCTATTCATATTAATATAATTATGATATTATAAATCAGTGTATTGAATATGATACTATTGCATAATATATATATATACATATATGTATATATATATATATATATAATAGTTGAGTACATAACAAATGTATTCAATGATTCATCATTGCCCAATTTAGATTCGAATCCAGCAAGGAAATATTTTAAGTTCGTTTTTCTACGGCTACATTCTATTCCAGATCGCGAGTGCATATTTATCTAATAGGTATACACTTTATATATATATATATATATATATAAACATATATATATATATATATATATATATATATATATATATATATCTAAGAAAATCAATTTTAAGACAATTATTAATGTTTATATATTACAAATCATAAATTTTAGCTTACAATTATTTACCGATTTTTCAAATTCGCTATAATAATATTGATTGATATATTAATTATACCTATGTTAGATTATTCGTGAATATAGATTATACTTTATTGTTAGAGTTATTATCGTATTATAATACGAGGATGATAGAGGATGATTATTATGCAATTCGGCATATTAGTTTATCATTAATTATTATCAATCGAACGTTCACAATATAAGATTTAAATGCAAATCAGTCTTGCATTCTATATTTATCCTCGCAATACTTCAACACATTATTAGAGATCGCGGTACCGACACCCGCCTCCCACTTTACGCCCACTTTACGCCCGCCTTCTCTCGTTACAGGTACGGACCCAAGATCGTGATCTGCGTCTGTCTGTTCGTCTCGTCGGCCGTGACCTTAGTGACCCCTGTGATGATACGCGGCTCTTCGGCGTACGTGTTCATGATGCTGAGGTTCCTTGTCGGAGCCACACTGGTCAGTACTGTGTGTGTATGTGTGTGTGTATGTGTATGTGTGCGTATGTGTGTGTATGTGTGTGAGAGTGTGTATGTGTGTGAGAGAGTGTGGTGTGTGTGTAAATCACTATAGTGAATCATTGGGGCGTGGCTAACTATAGTATTATGTAATTAAGGGTTCTAGTAATTGATATGATTATAGTTTCCAGAATTACTTGATTATGGGTTTTCTACAATTAAAATCTTACTCAATTCAAATCTTTCAATAATACAAATGTACGTACCGACAACCGACTATTGAGATGAAGAATATATACATGTCCATGAATTGATCGAAGATACCATGGAAATAACGCCAATGAAAGACTATTGGTCGAGTATGATTGGTCAAGACGATTTCAATGCGAAAGTGGGCTCATACGCTAATACTGATTGGCCAAATGTGGTTACGCTGGATATTAACCACTGGTTAATATCCAGCGGGTATCTACAATTCGAGAGCTATTAGACTAATAGAATTCGCGACGAAGCAAGATCTGTTAATAACAAATAGGGATTCGTGAAAGATCAATAACAGCAACAGGCACTCTTCAAATGACCTTTGTGGTCATGGTAGACAGGCTGTAGCTACACCATGTATCGATATTTAAATCAAACATAAATAAAGCGAGAACACGTACGACGTCGTTTGTATTCCGGAGTAAGACATTACATTGCACATAACCAACTTACCTAGACTAACTCTTGTGTTTAACAAGAACTTAATAAACGATAAATCAAAACACAAGAAAAAAAAATGTTACTATTATATTGTATTTTCTCTCACAGTTATTTATAACATGTATAAGTCTATGACTTCTTGGGGGTCCATTTGTATCCACTATTTGTATTGTATTCAATATATATTGTGATTTCAATAAATAAATATTATTAGATAAGTTGGTTATGTGCAATATAACTCTGAAGCTACTCGTAAATAAACACATAAGAATTTAAATAATCACATTTGATGTGGATAAACTTCAAATCATAGATACTATCGATACATTTAAAGTAGAGCTGACAGACAAATATTCAGTACTGGGCATACATTAATTTAAGTTAAATGCATAATATGAACAGATTTCATATATATATATATATATATATATATATATATATATATATATATACTGTTGATTACTGTTCACAAATAATTTGAAAATATCGCCTTAAGAAATAACTATTATTAACAAATGAAATTCTCAAACTTATAAGTGATAAAATAAGAGACAAAAAACCCTTTAAAGGAAAAGTGATGAATAGGCGGACAAATATAGGAATGTAAACACGAGAGACGCAAAAGAGGAGTGGTTAAAAGCCCAATGCCGTACATTGATGCTAAGTTGATAAGGGTACGTTATATCTACGTGATATCTACATAATATACTATAAGGCCATAACGACATTACTAAAACAAAAACAACACGGAATTAGATCATTGGGATAAGAATGGAAACTCGATTACTGAAAGCACGGCTGTATTTCGAATATTGTCCTAATATTGCTAATACCTAAATAATACATTATACTTATAATACACCCGATTAAACCTCATCTTGATATAGATAACGAAGTAGTAGATAATACTATATGCAATTCAGAACTACTACCTATACACAATGCAGAAGTTGAACAGGCAATACACAATCTAAAACTGGTAAATGACCCGACATCGATAATGTGGTAAGTAAACTGATAAAAAAAATAGGACATGATAGATACATTCACAAAACTCGGATAGGAAATTTGAAAATTTAAAGAAGGCCATAATTATTGACAATTTCATAGATAATAACAATGAAAGGTGATCTAAGGAAGTGATACAAATATCGTATACTACTCGTAATCATAAATGCGATTAAGATTATTTCAAGGAAAATATTAAACCGATTAAGAGGTTAAATCCTTCTGAATCCCTCTGAATCCCAAAAGCATTAATCGCATATTAGTAATATAATTTAATGATTTTTCATTTGGTGATTATAAACGAATATTAAAAAAAACTCAGTTGCAGGGATTCCTTGTGCATTGTTATATGCAGTTATGGGGAGGCTTTATCAAATCTATCTAAACTCCTCCTCTTCTACTATAGCTGTTCCTCGTACCTGCATGTATGCAACTTTGGGGGCGTGGTTACCTCTATATAAACTCCTCCTATTCCATTATAGGGGTTCCTCATCCCTCCAACTTTGGTGGCTTGGTTACCTCGAGCTAAACTCCTCCTCTTTCACAAGAGGGGTTTCTCATGCCTGCGTGTATACACAACTGTATACACATATATGCAACTTAGGGGGGCGTGGTTACCTCGATCTAAACTCCTCCTCTTCCACTATAGGGGTTTCTCATGCCTGCGTGTATGCAACTTTGGGGGGCGTGGTCACCGTTATCGGAGCGCAGTAAACTCATCGGATTCTCGTTATTGGGTAAGCCTCGATAGTACATCGTAGACAATAGAATTATATAATAATACATAACTTACGGTAAAGTAAGTTAAACTTGAAGTTTATTATTTAAAAATAAGTAATGAATATTACAAATCTAATAATACATGCCCCATCGATATAACACGTATACGTGTACATAACTTAGATGTCCTTGGTATTATACTGATACTATAGTGTCAGTATAATACCAAGGACATCTAAATTATATACTGCCATTGTTATGATGTTATACGATACCTATAGGTATGGAAGTCGGAGTGATATTGTCCCTCTCGTTCTCCGGTTTCATCTGTAAAGTGCCGTGGTTAGGTGGATGGCCGTTGATATACTACATACACGGTTAGCGACAGCCTCGCTATGGGCTACCGACGAGGTCGTTATACGGGGGAAGCTTTTCGTTAAGGAAGGCTTCGTTATAACGAACCTATAGGGGCACATATTATTAGTTAAAGTATACAAATGTATCTTTTATTTTAGATATATATATATATATATATATATATATAAATAATGCATATAATACAAATAGCGGATATATATATATATATATATATATATATAATTGTAAACAATATATATATTTTGTTTAAAAGATAACATTGTCTTACAATTATAATTAATATATATATATACCGTATACGATATACAAGGGAGGACAAGCTTAGTACATTGTATTTCGATTAGTTGTAACTTAATGTTTAACGATATATACTATATCTATAAAACGCACTCATATCCTCGCCTACACATACACATACGCGCGCACATACACATAATAATAATAATATTTATTTCTTGAAATCACAAATACATATATTGAATACAATACAAGTAGCGGATACAAATGGACACATCAAGAAGTCATAGACGTGTACATGTTATAAATAACTGTGAGGGCCCCGGACAATACGATACAAATAGTAACATTTTTTTTCTTGTGCTTTGATTTATCGTTTATTAAGTTCTTGATAAACACAAGAGAAAAACAAGAACTGCCTGGAGTCGATTCCAGGACCTCTGGCTTACTAGATTTTGGTTTTCCCACTGAGCCATCGACCCCAGACTAATTAATTACATATATACACATGTATATACGCGCACACACGTGTATACGACTAACTGCTGCTACCTGCAGGATGTCTGGGCATGCTGGTCTGTCTGTTGTTCGCGTGTTTCTGTTACAACTGCCCGGCCGAGCACCCAACTATCGCCGACTCCGAGAAGAGTTACATAATCGGCGACATCCCTCGCGGCAGCCAATCAGAGCAGGTATTACGTAATCACGATTAGCGAGTCACGTGACTCGTGTAGTAATATTACACCGGCGCGCGTCATTCGTTGTTCTTAGACAATAATGGTTCTAAGATCATCCTAGGACAATCCTTAGCTATCCCCGTAATGTTAAATATTGTCATAGAATAATCCTAAGACAATTTATTTTCTCAGAACAACTGGTCCATGATAATTACAGTAACTATTAATTAGGGTATCAATGAGTCATAGGTCATAATTCCTTAACTCTGTCGGCCATGTATTACCGCCACACTTATTCTGGAATCTTCGTCATCTTTTCCACTTTTTCACACCAGTTTACTCGTATTATTAACGCACGAATACCGCGTAAATAGGCATACATTCGTAGGACATAGATAATAAATAACTATTACATAAACTAAAGCATACCATCTTGTCGATATCTCACCTTCGTGGTTGTACGGCCAATGGTTGGTCCTTTAGGTAGTATATATATATATATATATATATATATATTCGGGCGATTGCGTAGAAAAGATATTGATCTTTATCTGAAGCCCTTTAGAGGAAATAACAATATAATTAATGTATATACTTCATACGAAAAAAATGTACAACTTTCTTCTAATAAATATTGTTTATTATTATTTATTATTATATATGTATAAGCCTACCGCTGTTACGCCCCTCAACACAGCAGAAGGCGGCTACCCCGTGGAGGTCGATACTAACATCAGTGCCGTTCCTCAGCGTAGTTCTGGCCCACGTGTCCAACAACTGCGGCTACTACAACATGGTCAGCTGCATTCCGCTGTTCGTGTTCGACGTGTTCAGCGTGGATATTAAGCAGGTTAGTCGGCTTCACTCTCGAGTGGTTTAGGCGCCGGTGTCATATTGAGATGATACCAACTATCGATATGATACCAAATGAACTTTTACCCTTCTATTATCGCCCATATATATTTAAATTAACATTTACAGTGTTATAATAGCATATTATATTATTTGATATTAAATAATTAGCATTGTATATAGATATTATCATGTTGGTAATTAAAAATGTATTTTAAACGATATAATAGAATTATTTCCTTTGGGGTTTATTTTAGGGTTTATTTATTTTCAAATTAAATTAAAAAATTTTGAAATAATTAATTTATTATGAATATATTGAAATAAACGAATTTTAATGTATTAACATTATACGTATTTATATTAATTCAATAGAGTAAATTATATTACATGCGAATACAATAAATTAGTACAATTCTGAATTCATAGTATATTAATAACTTTGAAACAATTTTTAAATGAATTTATTTAATGTTATTTAATTATAAATGTCCGAAACCTATAATTCTACTTGTTTATTAAGTTTATGAATTCAGAATTGAACTAATTTATTGTATTCACATGTAATATTATTCACTTTAATTAATTGATATAAGTAATTATGATTTTAATACATTAACATTCTTTTATTTCAAAATATCCATAATAAATTAATTATTTCAAAATTTTTAATTTAATTTGAAAATAAATAAACCCTTAAATAAACCCTAAATGAAATAAATACTATCACAAAAAATAATTCGATTATATCGTTTAAAATACATTTTTCATTACCAACATGGTAATGTTTATATACAATGCTAATTATTTAATATACAATATTATAATATGCTATTATAACACTGTAAATGTGAATTTAAAAATCTATGGGCGATAATAGAAATGTCAAAATCATTTGGTATCATATCGATAGTTGGTATCATCTCAATACGACACCGGTACCGGTGTCATATATAGCCGCCGTCACGCTTGAACGTACACAGAACGGAATGATATCGTCGCTTCCGTTCATGTGTGCCGTGGTGTTGTCGGTGTTCGCGTCTCCCCTGGCGGATGTCATGCGCAACTCCGGCTATCTGAGCATCACTAACATCAGAAAAATATTCCAAATAGTCGGTTCGTTAAACTTCGGGCATCACTCGGCTTAAATACAAGTATACGGTTAATTATTAAACGCAAACTTGGCTCTACTATATTAGTATACAATATTAAGTATACTTTTACTATAGTATATTGAGTTAATTGTGTTAATTTACTCATTTGTACGCTCAGCAGGGGTATATACTACCTAGAATTTGAAGGTACTGTCTATAGAGTTTGAAGGGGGATTGTCTCCTATTGAATGTACATAATATATATATATATAATAAATAAATAAATCAGATTTACTATTTAATGTTTTACACAACATGAAATAATGGAGAATTTAATAAACAAATGTATTTGTTTTTTGCGAGAACTTCCCCAATCATCATATTCTAAATAAGTTATTAGATCAATAGTTAAAAAATTTAAATATATATAATTAAAATGTAAAGAATAAAAATATGTATCAATAAGTCAAGTTAAAAATAAATTATGTAAAGAATAAAAAATATGTATCAATAAGTCAAGTTTAAAAATAAAAGATATAAAGTTATATTAAAAATCACAGAAACGAGTTGAATTCTGAATGCCAAAGTGTAAATGGAATAGTATAGCTATACAAAAATAAATAAAAAATAAAAACTAAAACAAACAAACTGAAGGTATAATAAATAGCACACGCATACGCACATCCACACGCACACACCCATACCCACACAAACACTCACCCACACACAACCATACACGCACACCCACGCATACACATACGCAGGTCTGCTACTACCCGCTACGTTCATGTTCGCTATAACGTACGTGGGTAAGGACATGGCCGTGGTGCTACTGGTGTTCGGAGTGGGGGCGTTGGGGCTCTCTAGGGCCGGCATCTTCTGTAATCTAGTGGATATCGCACCCAGGTTTGTGTGTGTTCACGTCTGGTGTGATTAACTATAGCGAATATCGTATCTGTATATATATAGTTATTGAATCACAAATATAATAATAGCTGATACAAATAGACCCCTCAAGAAGTCATAGACTTGTACATGTTATAAATAACTGTATAAAAATAGATATATATATATATATATATATATATATATATATATATATATATATATATATATAGTAATATGTATGTATGTGTGTATGTTTATATGATGTACAATGTTGAATATGAAATATAGGTGATGACTAGTGATGTAAACGATGCCGAGCTGAGACTTATATTTTCGAGAAAAAAAACGAGCCCGAGCCGAGACTCTAACAAAACGAGCCCGAGCCGAGTAGAGACTTTAGGTAACTGAGATTGAGACTGCATCATTCTTTAGATTTGAGCATCATTTACATCACTAGTGCTGACTAATATCTACTAGCGGTAAGAGGTTGCAACTGGCAAGGCGGGGGGATATTCCCCCCCCCCATTTTAAAATATAGGGGGACCTCCTATGTATTGGCCCCCCCCCACTTTGACCACAACATCTACATCGATTGGTTGGTCCCCCTACATACACACCATCGTCCAGCGTCCCTAGTAACGAGACACAAACTATAATCATTATGAGTCATATTATACAGCTATTGGATCACGTATACACCGTAACCACTCGCGATCAATATTTAATTCTAAATCGCGAAATCACACGAAATCGGCGTCCCTTTCTCTAAGCCTAACACACACACACAAATAGCCTACACACAACATACTAGATACGTGTACGATACGCGTAGCTCTGCGATAGGTCGGTTGCTATGGTAACCGCGCCTGTCCACCGGCGGTTTAACGAGGATGTGTATTTTGATTGACAGCTCGACCTTTTTCTACGTAAAATAAATCATATAAATAGCATCTATTAAGTATGAGAATTAAATATTAAAATAATCTTTTACAAGTATCATACAATAATAGTTAAAACTATCATCACCGTCATCATCACTATCATAACCATCACTCTTATCACTATCATCATCAACATCATCATCATCATCAGCACCACCACTATCAGCATCATCATCATCATCACTGTCACAACCATTACTATCATCACCACCATACTCATCATCATCATCATCACCATAATCGTCATCACTGTCACCGCTACCACTAATCAAAATGGCGATTTACCTAAATCTCGATGTCATCATCTCACCAGTGTAACTATTCACTATACTATTGAGCAACGCGGCTAACAGTAATAGCCTAATAATAACAGCGTGATAGCATCAACAATAGCCTCAAACGTTTACATTATTCTATTATGCTGCTATTACGTTGCAATTAAAAGGCTATTATGCTGCTATTATGCTGTTATTATGCGGCTATTATGACGTTATTACTGGAAGCGATATAACGTGTTCGTTAACAGATACAGCGGCATCC
This sequence comes from Osedax fenrisi, assembly GCA_964019155.1. NCBI lineage: Eukaryota > Metazoa > Annelida > Polychaeta > Sabellida > Siboglinidae > Osedax > Osedax fenrisi. Next base: position 17,804,300 of record OZ025239.1, on the reverse strand, counting down.
TTATCGGGCTGTCTAACACGGCGGCCACAGTGCCAGGCATGATCGCTCCTTCACTGACCGGTTACCTCACTCAAAATGTTACGTATATGGAGGGGTAGGTAGGGTGAGAGGGGTTCGGAGGGGAGATAGGGAGAGATAGGGATAGGTAGGGTGAGGTAGTGAGAGATAGGGAGAGATAGGGAGAGAGGGGTTCGGAGGGGAGATAGGGATAGAGAGCGATGGATAGAGATAGGGGGAAGGAGGGGGTAAAGAGATAAGGATAGATAGGGAGGGAGAGAAATAGGGTATACCTTCATATAAGAGATAGTGGTGTATGGAGACCTATATAGATAGAAAGATAGAGGGGGTAGGGAGAGATATAGAGAGGGGTATACCCCTATATAGGGGAAGGCTGTGCGTGAGGGATAGCTCTAGAGTGAGAGAGATAGCGACATTGCCATATAGATAGAACGATACATTTATATATATGTATAGAGTGATATATATAGATATATAGATATATAGAGATATATTAAGAGCGAGAATAAATACCTAAATGACTAACTATGCTTCACTTGTAATTATATAATGACTTTTTTATTTTTTAAATTAAACAAATTTAGAAATTAACTAAAATATATTATGACATATCTTAATCGGGTTATCTTAATTCCCGTCCATTATTTAATTACTATTTATAATATTTATAATTATTTATATATTAGACATAATATTTAATTCTGAATCTCATATATCCTGCATTTCTAAGTATCCCAAATGTCCCCTACATGTATGTTATTATTTGCTAACTTTTTCATAAGACCCGAGTCTCGTTTTGAAGCATTTTTGAAAATAAAGATATAAAATTTGGAAATTAATCTTAAAATAAAAAACAATTAAATTAAACTATTCTATTTTAGTGATTATAATGAGTGTATTGAACAGGGCGAAATCGAAGAATGGAGAAACGTGTTCCTAATTACTGCTGGTATATTTACTTTGGGCGGAGTCGTGTTCGTTATATTCGCTGATGGTTAGGAAACGTAGCGTTTTCATCGTGCGTCGCGATATCTGTTTAATTTCCTAATTATAAATATATTCTGTCATTAGTATACTCAACTATAGTTGTTGTGTTATATAAGTTTATTTACATTCAAGTATTATGTATAACATGTATGAATAAGTACACGTAGAGGAAAGTCCCCTATTACCGACCCCCTCTCGAATCTTAGTAACTATTATTAAGGAAGAGTTATCAAAAAAGTATACAATTATATATAAACTGTTAGTAATTTAATGACAGATATGAATACATATTTTGTTTTCAAAAAATGCAATCCTACAATTTGTATTTAATCAAATGTAATATTCTGGTTTACTTTTTAAATATTAGAATAATATCATTTTTTAAATCATTGTAAATACTTTATTAATTAAAAGAAAACGTAATTCCTTCCATAATATTATATAGATACATTAAATTTTCATAATAATTATAAAAATATTATAATTTGAATGAGTATTAACCAATATATCTTAATTATAGAAACCCATATGATTTTCATATTACCGACCCCGTGTGATGTATGATATTCAACAAAAATAAATTAGTATTTTTCTTTAAATTATTTGTAATATGTGTGTGTATCATTTTAACCCGTCAATAATGTATATTAACAGTGTCAATAATATAGAATGATTCTTTAGTATATGTAGTTATATTCATAGTCAGTTAATTTAAAGTCTAATATAGAAATATAAAGTTAAATTATAAATTTAATATGAATATTTAATTTAAATTCAATGATCATTGATATATCGGTATAAAAATTGCATGCGTTTTATAATTCATTAAATCTATTTATATACGCTATTTTGATTGGATACTATAATACCATATGTGGATGATATATATGACTGCAGTTATAACTGCTATATATATTTATATATATATCCATGAGAATTTAGAGGATGGTAATTGGAGAAGGGGGTCGGTATTACGCACATATAACCAATCACCGACCCCCTGTTTATTCTTTTCCATATCATTATATACAAAATTTAAGATTGCAAAATTATGTAGGTATTGTCATAATATGACCCTATATAATATTACAAAATTTCAAATACATATATTGAATATTTAATAATTTATTACAAATAGTCATTTAGGGCCGTTAATTGGAGAATTTCCTTTATTATATATATATATATATATATATATATATATCTTACGTACTGTGTGCAGGAGAAGTACAAGAGTGGGCGTGTCTACCTGTCACTACGGAAATAGAAGGACAACCACAACAAATAACTAATAAAAACATCGATATCAGTTCAGTGGATAACGTACATATATCGGAATGTCAGACGAAATTGTAAATAATTATAGGTATTAACAGGTATAACTATACCTATAAGTTTATATATATATATATATATATATATATATATGAGATATATATGATATGTGATTACTTCGAAATTGTACATGATATCCAAAAAGAGTAATTCTACGCATTTCATTATTTGTTTCGTTATTTCTATACTTTAGCTTGAAGTTCGTGATATTACCAACAATCATATACAATAACCGCGTGTCATAAACATCCGGAAACTTACTTGCGCATGTCCTAAGTATTACATCATCGTGTTTTACTGTTTTCCATATGTGTACCTATGTCGTATTAATGTATATACATATATATATATATATATATATATATATATATACAAGACATAATTTATGTGCATGTATATGTGATATTAAATCTGATATATATTAGATTTCAGAGTTGCTATATTTACGATATCAACCTACCCAATAAAACACTTTATATTTCACTTTTTGTAATGATAATATTAAAATTTAGCATACAATATATATATATATATAAGTGTGAGTTTACATTATGTATTTCATCCCGAAATGTGCGATACAAATATAATCATGCATACATTTCAAATTATATTGAGATTGTTGATGGGCTAAAGATTAAAAACTAGGAAATTGGAAACTAAATAATTGATATATTGTAATTATGATGTAATATTAATATTAATATCTATTATAACATCATTGTACTCGCGTTACGGTGAATTTTAATGCATACACTTTTAATCAAATAAATATCCACAAAACTTCTACATTACAATTACTATATTATATTCTACATCTATAAACAACAAATTCTACTTTAAGATTAGCATGTAGGAGATAGACAATCTAACATGGTAGGTATATAACATACCTATATATATATGAAATTTCATTGAAATTATCCTATATTTACATATGTGCAGTGCACGTACTACACACGTGATTAAATCTTTATAATGTAAACAATGTTATGCGCATGCGTAGTTTTTTAAATAAACATTATAATCCTTGTTCCGCGGATTATAATGTTTATTTAAAAATACTATACTATTTGTAATTTATCGAAATCGATTTATTCGATAGCGGACAAAAACTAATACATATAAAAGAAAATCCGTCCATTAACTGCTATATAATCATGATGTACATTATACGGAGTATGTTGCTTTTATTTATACATTTTAAAATCCATCTTGACGCACCTTAACGCAGGGCGTGTTTTCATTACGTATCCAAACAGTTAAACACGTTTTCATCATACCGGTTAAACTAACCTCGATTGTTGCCATGGCAACCTCTGCAGAGTTAACTCGTTTACTGGCACCAGGGGCAGTACGATATTCACACCTCGTGGTAGACGTATTACGTAATATTATAGTACAATAGGTTAACTACTATAGTTATAACTGGCTAACTGGCTAACTCCTATTACGAGTTATATATGATTTAAATGATGTCATTAATTGTATATAAAATATACATGTATTAATTATAATTAGAATAACTCTTCATTATTCGGTACCCGGCGTGTACTACCCACTATGGAATGTGTGGAATGTGTGGAATGTGTGGAATGTCAACATGCACCAGCAGCCGTGTTGCAAGCGTTAGGTACACGCGCACCTTCAGAACAACACACGAGCACCCGTAATCATCATTAACATCAATAACAAAATGTAATTATCATTAATAACTAGATGATGTATCGTACATATTAGGTTACTAGTGTTTACAGCTGTAAACATTAACATTGTCACTAACAGATGAAACATGTATATATACCTATGCAGATAACCTTCAATTACATAGATTGTAAATTAACCAACTACTGATATATCCATACTTAGTAACTTTATTGGAGATATACATAGATAGATTCAAACTATATCTCTCTCTCTTTGAATAGCTCAATAATAACTGCACTTCATATTACAATATCGAACATTCCACTCTTCCTAATATATATTAATAATGACTATGACAGTAGTAGTAGCAGTAGCAGTAGCAGTTGCAGTAGCAGTTGCAGTTGCAGTAGCAGTAGCAGTAGCAGTAGCAGTAGCAGTAGCAGTAGCAGTAGCAGTAGCAGTAGCAGTAGCAGTAGCAGTAGCAGTAGCAGTAGCAGTAGCAGTAGCAGTAGCAGTAGCAGTAGCAGTAGCAGTAGCAGTAGCAATAGCAATAGCAGTAGCAGTAGCAGTAGCAGTAGCAGTAGCAGTAGCAGTAGCAGTAGCAGTAGCAGTAGCAGTAGCAGTAGCAGTAGCAGTAGCAGTAGCAGTAGCAGTAGCAGTAGCAGTAGCAGTAGCAGTAGCAGTAGCAGTAGCAGTAGCAGTAGCAGTAGCAGTAGCAGTAGCAGTAGCAGTAGCAGTAGCAGTAGCAGTAGCAGTAGCAGTAGCAGTAGCAGTAGCAGTAGCAGTAGCAGTAGCAGTAGCAGTAGCAGTAGCAGTAGCAGTAGCAGTAGCAGTAGCAGTAGCAGTAGCAGTAGCAGTAGCAGTAGCAGTAGCAGTAGCAGTAGCAGTAGCAGTAGCAGTAGCAGTAGCAGTAGCAGTAGCAGTAGCAGTAGCAGTAGCAGTAGCAGTAGCAGTAGCAGTAGCAGTAGCAGTAGCAGTAGCAGTAGCAGTAGCAGTAGCAGTAGCAGTAGCAGTAGCAGTAGCAGTAGCAGTAGCAGTAGCAGTAGCAGTAGCAGTAGCAGTAGCAGTAGCAGTAGCAGTAGCAGTAGCAGTCGCAGTCGCAGTCGCAGTCGCAGTAGCAGTAGCAGTAGCAGTAGCAGTAGCAGTAGCAGTAGCAGTAGCAGTAGCAGTAGCAGTAGCAGTAGCAGTAGCAGTAGCAGTAGCAGTAGCAGTAGCAGTAGCAGTAGCAGTAGCAGTAGCAGTAGCAGTAGCAGTAGCAGTAGCAGTAGCAGTAGCAGTAGCAGTAGCAGTAGCAGTAGCAGTAGCAGTAGCAGTAGCAGTAGCAGTAGCAGTAGCAGTAGCAGTAGCAGTAGCAGTAGCAGTAGCAGTAGCAGTAGCAGTAGCAGTAGCAGTAGCAGTAGCAGTAGCAGTAGCAGTAGCAGTAGCAGTAGCAGTAGCAGTAGCAGTAGCAGTAGCAGTAGCAGTAGCAGTAGCAGTAGCAGTAGCAGTAGCAGTAGCAGTAGCAGTAGCAGTAGCAGTAGCAGTAGCAGTAGCAGTAGTAGTAGTAGTAGTAGTAGTAGTAGTAGTAGTAGTAGTAGTAGTAGTAGTAGTAGTAGTAGTAGTAGTAGTAGTAGTAGTAGTAGTAGTAGTAGTAGTAGTAGTAGTAGTAGTAGTAGTAGTAGTAGTAGTAGTAGTAGTAGTAGTAGTAGTAGTAGTAGTAGTAGTAGTAGTAGTAGTAGTAGTAGTAGTAGTAGTAGTAGTAGTAGTAGTAGTAGTAGTAGTAGTAGTAGTAGTAGTAGTAGTAGTAGTAGTAGTAGTAGTAGTAGTAGTAGTAGTAGTAGTAGTAGTAGTAGTAGTAGTAGTAGTAGTAGTAGTAGTAGTAGTAGTAGTAGTAGTAGTAGTAGTAGTAGTAGTAGTAGTAGTAGTAGTAGTAGTAGTAGTAGTAGTAGTAGTAGTAGTATTAGTAGTATTAGTAGTATTAGTAGTATTAGTAGTAGTAATAATAATAATAATAATAAGACGATTTATTTAAACACTCATTAAATAACAACAAAGATTGTTCTGATAAGTGTGAGAAAAGAAGATGATTATAAACATAAACATATAGTAAAAAAATATAGTAAACAAAAAAACATAAACAATAATGTAATATAAGTTATAAAAAATATTATAATTATATATTAAACAATCAAGTATCAATTCGTTGATAATATATATGATTTCAATACATTCTTAAACTTATGTGTAGAATGTATTGATCTGATATGGAGAGGAATAGAATTCCATAACATTGGTGAACTACACGAGAAAGCACGATTACTTGTTCGAATCAACTTGGATTTATGATAGACGAGTACAAGTTTATCATTCGATGACCTAAGTCGAGTAGATGGAGTATTATATTTTAGTGTAGCATGCAAATAACGTGGCATTTTATTGACCAATGTTTTATGGATAATACACAGTATTCTATCTATAGATTTCTGTTGAATATTAAATATTCTACAATCAATCATTCTCTTTGATACACTAGTATAATCAGATAATCGTTGTCTGTATATTATCCTTGTGCTCATTCTGATTATTCTCGATATATTCATCATCAGATTATTGGGTAAACCGTGATAAATAGATGAGCAATAATCAAAACGAGACATTACTAATGATGTTATCAACATTAACGTTATATCTTTTGATATGAATTTTCTAGCTCTACGAATATTGTAGAGGTCATAGTTAGACTTACGACATACTTCAACTATATGTGACTTAAAAGTTAAATTCCTATCAAATATGACACCTAAATATGTAATTTTATCACTAGGAATAATAATGGTATCATCAATAGATACAGTCGGGAATTGGTAGCCAGTAGGAATATTCAGTAGCTCAGATTTAGAAGTATTTAATAATAAATTATTAGTTGTAAGCCAATGATGAATTGCGTTACTACAGCGCGTAAGTACATTTGAGTTTTTAGAAGAAAAACGTGAGAGTGGAACATACAGCAGTATATCATCTGCATATAGATGGTATTTTATTTCTGGGAATGTACATATAATATCAGATAAAGGTTTAATATAAATTAAAAATAGAATTAGCCCAAGAACAGAACCTTGGGGTACACCAGTTGTTAACATACGTGTTGATGATATAGAGTTATTTGTTTTAACTGAAAAAGTTCTATCTTTAAGGTATGACATGAACCAATCTAATGCTGAGTTACATACTCCTATATTAATTAGCCTATTTTTCATGATAGTGTGATCTAATGTATCAAATGCAGCAGAGAGATCTAACATTAACATTTGTACCGGATAGTTATCATCGAGCATTAACATTACGTTATCTAATACATTTATTATAGCTGTTTCTGTACTATGAAATGGTCTATAAGCACTTTGATAGATGTCTAGTAAATCATTGGTTTCTATATAATTAATGAGTTGTTGATAAACAACTTTCTCTAGTAATTTTGCTATAATAGTAAGTTGCGATATAGGTCTGTAGTTGCTTAATATATTATAATCAATATTGTGTTTTTTTATAATAGGAGAAATTATAGCATGCTTTAGGTCAGGGTGAACAAAACTATTATTAAGAGATGAACTAATAATATCACATATATAACTAGACAAAGTAGTAGCTAATACCTTCATAAGTATGAGAGGAATAGGGTCATTAGGAGAAGAGGTTTTCAGACATTGTAATAATCTTGCAATCTTACTAGTAGAAGGAGAAATAAATATAGACAAGGAGCATGAAATTGGGTTTATATTATCATTTAAATTAGTGGTGTGTGTTGATATATGATTATAATAAATTGTAGAATTAGTAATAGAATTACGAATTTTCTTGATTTTTTGAATGAAAAAATCAGCAAACATATTAGAAAGTTTATCTGATTGCAAATCTGGTAGTGTTGCTTTCGGTTTTCTACCAAGTATATTATTTGCAGTTTTATAAATTAAATGGGTGTTATTCTTGATTTCTATGAATTTATTATGGTAATATTCTTTCTTTGCAATAAGAATTGACTTTTTAAAATATTTTCTAGAAATAATATAACTATCAAATGAACTATCAGATTTAGAAATTTTATATAATCTTTCATATTTTCTCATTTCCTTTTTAGCTTTTAGATTTGTTTCATTGAACCAGTGTATTTTATTATCATTAATATATTTAACTTTACTAGGGGCATGTTTATCTAATAGATAAAGTAAAACATTATTGAAATTAGTAATGCTAACAAATTGGTTGTTCATCGATGATTTTAGATCAAATTTGAATCTACATAAGTCAATTTTAGAAATATTTCTATAATTAATATGTCGTTTGAGTTGTTTTATAACAGGGATATTTATTGTAAGTGATATAGTAAAGTGGTCAGTAAGTAAGTGCGTAATCGGTTTGATTTGTATAATTAAGTTTGATTTTGATGACGATATAACAAGGTCTAATGTATTGCCAGATGAGTGAGTTGGGGTAGTAATATGTTGTATGAAATTAGAGGAAGCTAACATATCAGTTAAAGAAATGGAAGATGAGATGTGTTGATTAACTTTAAAATTAAAGTCACCCATTATAATAGTATTATTAGATGGTAGCGATGATAATAGTTCATATAGATTATTAATAAATGAAACATAATTATTTGAAGGAGGACGATAGATTACTATTAAATTTAAGTCCGTATTATTATTTATTTTTATATTAGATACTAAACAGTCACTGTAAGCTAATGTATGTTTCTCAAATTTATTTAGTTTATATGTATCTTTAAAAATAATACCTACACCCCCAAATCTGCTATCTGGTCGGGTTATATATTTAAAATTATAATTTAATGTTAAAAATTCATAAATACAATTAGAATCATTTTCAGTGAGCCAAGTTTCAGTAAGTGCCAGTATATCAGGTTTATATTCTATTATATAATCAGTTAGTAGTGGTAAGTTAGCATGTAAAGATCTTATATTAATCAATGATATATCAATGATATGTCATGTCGAATTATCATTTTCAGTATTGTTATTTTTAAACGAATTAATATAATTAGTATAGCTTTCAGTCCATGTATTCAGTTGTTGTTCAGTTATTTGTATTGGATCAATATACTTAGTTTGTTTATCAGTAATTGTGTATAATTCATATTTATTATGCCTACGATTTAGCCTACATTTGCAATTATCAATTTTATTAGATTTAATTGCATGATATAGTATTTTACCATGTTTAATCACATCTTTATCTAAGTAAGGTCTAATAAATAATTTCTTGTAATCAGAATCTAGTAATGCTGATCTAGACTCAATAAATGATAAATACGAGAATTCACAGCTAAAATAAATAATTATATAGTTTTTTGAGAATGAAACTTTAAGTATTTTTTCTGTGGTTAAATGTAAAGTTCTAAATAATGTATGAACGAAATTATTATTTTTATCAGAATCGGGCACATGCTCAATGACTGCTGCTATTGAAGTCGGTAGTTTACCAGACAACTTAGGGGAGTTAGATGATGTAGACTTAGCGATAGGTTTAATAATATCACTAAATTTAGATGCCAGATTGTTAATGGTGTTGGTAGAGTCTTTAACAATATCAGAATAAGAAAGTATAGAAGCATTTGATTTGTCAAGATTTTTAATTAAATTCTTAATCTCAGTAATATCGTCACTATGGTTTCTAAGTATGGCAGCCATATTATTTATATCCTTATTAAAGTTATCGGTATTAATATTATTGTTAGCACTAGTTAAATTCAATTCATCATTGGCTTGACTATCAGAACAAGTTTTACATAAAAATTTAAAATACGAGCTACTGAATATTTGCCTAACCGCTGTGGATGGGGTATTTTTATTTGACCACTTCTCGGGTAAGTAACCAGCAGTGTTCAGACATGTATAATGTATAGTAAAGTCACACATCATGCATCCTACTGTTAGGTATTCGTCATCAATGCTGCACTCTTCACAGCGACTCGGCATAGCGTAGTTTGGTGGCGGGCGTATTGATGCGTGCGACGATCGTCGTATCACGAGATAAGTTCGTTTCAGTGAAGTTCAGATCAGTGTATTCAATTCAGTGAATGCTAGCAATTTCGGCGATACGGTCCATCGGATACAGTGATCTAACAAAATTAATAATACTGGGCAGTACTAAATATAGATTTATGATATAAATAATATAGATTAAATCTATATATTTATATATATAATAAATGTATATTATAAATTACACTGTATAATTTATTAACTGGGTATTTTTTAATTTGAGTTATGTAGTAGTCATTGTAATGCAATATGTATTGTTTAGTATACAATATTACTAAACTGAATGCCACGACGGTTTAATGAAGGGTTACCGACAACCAGAGCAAGCCAGGCACGGGATATTCCTCCTGGACAGTGGCCGAGACAGAACACAAGATATACTTGATAGAAGTAGATATACACGCTAGATATTGAAATAATAGCCGATTGATAAATAAATGTAATTTGATTGTATCCAAAAACACGTCTGTTCAGTATGAGAGATAGAAACAGGAGTAGTAATAGTAGTAGTAGTAGTAGTAGTAGTAGTAGTAGTAGTAGTAGTAGTAGTAGTAGTAGTAGTAGTAGTAGTAGTAGTAGTAGTAGTAGTAGTAGTAGTAGTAGTAGTAGTAGTAGTAGTAGTAGTAGTAGTAGTAGTAGTAGTAGTAGTAGTAGTAGTAGTAGTAGTAGTAGTAGTAGTAGTAGTAGTAGTAGTAGTAGTAGTAGTAGTAGTAGTAGTAGTAGTAGTAGTAGTAGTAGTAGTAGTAGTAGTAGTAGTAGTAGTAGTAGTAGTAGTAGTAGTAGTAGTAGTAGTAGTAGTAGTAGTAGTAGTAGTAGTAGTAGTAGTAGTAGTAGTAGTAGTAGTAGTAGTAGTAGTAGTAGTAGTAGTAGTAGTAGTAGTAGTAGTAGTAGTAGTAGTAGTAGTAGTAGTAGTAGTAGTAGTAGTAGTAGTAGTAGTAGTAGTAGTAGTAGTAGTAGTAGTAGTAGTAGTAGTAGTAGTAGTAGTAGTAGTAGTAGTAGTAGTAGTAGTAGTAGTAGTAGTAGTAGTAGTAGTAGTAGTAGTAGTAGTAGTAGTAGTAGTAGTAGTAGTAGTAGTAGTAGTAGTAGTAGTAGTAGTAGTAGTAGTAGTAGTAGTAGTAGTAGTAGTAGTAGTAGTAGTAGTAGTAGTAGTAGTAGTAGTAGTAGTAGTAGTAGTAGTAGTAGTAGTAGTAGTAGTAGTAGTAGTAGTAGTAGTAGTAGTAGTAGTAGTAGTAGTAGTAGTAGTAGTAGTAGTAGTAGTAGTAGTAGTAGTAGTAGTAGTAGTAGTAGTAGTAGTAGTAGTAGTAGTAGTAGTAGTAGTAGTAGTAGTAGTAGTAGTAGTAGTAGTAGTAGTAGTAGTAGTAGTAGTAGTAGTAGTAGTAGTAGTAGTAGTAGTAGTAGTAGTAGTAGTAGTAGTAGTAGTAGTAGTAGTAGTAGTAGTAGTAGTAGTAGTAGTAGTAGTAGTAGTAGTAGTAGTAGTAGTAGTAGTAGTAGTAGTAGTAGTAGTAGTAGTAGTAGTAGTAGTAGTAGTAGTAGTAGTAGTAGTAGTAGTAGTAGTAGTAGTAGTAGTAGTAGTAGTAGTAGTAGTAGTAGTAGTAGTAGTAGTAGTAGTAGTAGTAGTAGTAGTAGTAGTAGTAGTAGTAGTAGTAGTAGTAGTAGTAGTAGTAGTAGTAGTAGTAGTAGTAGTAGTAGTAGTAGTAGTAGTAGTAGTAGTAGTAGTAGTAGTAGTAGTAGTAGTAGTAGTAGTAGTAGTAGTAGTAGTAGTAGTAGTAGTAGTAGTAGTAGTAGTAGTAGTAGTAGTAGTAGTAGTAGTAGTAGTAGTAGTAGTAGTAGTAGTAGTAGTAGTAGTAGTAGTAGTAGTAGTAGTAGTAGTAGTAGTAGTAGTAGTAGTAGTAGTAGTAGTAGTAGTAGTAGTAGTAGTAGTAGTAGTAGTAGTAGTAGTAGTAGTAGTAGTAGTAGTAGTAGTAGTAGTAGTAGTAGTAGTAGTAGTAGTAGTAGTAGTAGTAGTAGTAGTAGTAGTAGTAGTAGTAGTAGTAGTAGTAGTAGTAGTAGTAGTAGTAGTAGTAGTAGTAGTAGTAGTAGTAGTAGTAGTAGTAGTAGTAGTAGTAGTAGTAGTAGTAGTAGTAGTAGTAGTAGTAGTAGTAGTAGTAGTAGTAGTAGTAGTAGTAGTAGTAGTAGTAGTAGTAGTAGTAGTAGTAGTAGTAGTAGTAGTAGTAGTAGTAGTAGTAGTAGTAGTAGTAGTAGTAGTAGTAGTAGTAGTAGTAGTAGTAGTAGTAGTAGTAGTAGTAGTATTAATTGATTTTAACCATGAATTTGATTATGATATAATTGCCCTAACGGAAACTTGGCTTAATGAATATTCTGAATATATCATTCCACAGATTACCAATAATATATATAACTTCAAACATATACCACGTCAAGAATTAAGGAGAGGAGGCGGTGTAGGTATTATATATAAAAAATCTCTTAAACTAACCAGCTTTACAAAATATATACTACCTGGATCTGAATGTATCATAGCTATATTCAATATTCACTCCAATAAAATTATACGCTTTATTATTATATATCGACCACCATCAAATAATTACATATCTTTTCTCAATGATCTCAATGACTTATTAGCTACTACACAATTAGATAATACTATATTAATAGGCGATTTTAATTTTCATGTTAATTTAAATGATACACCTTCAAGTAATCTAATCTCACTTACAGACTCACACTCACTACATCAACACATAAACAAGCCCACACACATAGGAGGTAATACATTAGATTTAATTTTTACTTCTATATATTCCACACAAATACTAAAAGTACTTAATATTAAATATCTCATTACAGACCATTTTGCTATAATATTTAATATCAATATTCCAAAACCAAAAATTAACACACAATTAATTAATTATAGAAAACTTACTAATATCGACCACGAACTTCTCTCCAATAGTATTATAGAAATTAATCATGATAACATATCGGCGATAGAACTAAATGATCATCTATCATATATACTAAATAAATATGCTCCCATTAGAGTTAAATGCATAAATAGTCGTACAAATAAATGGTTTAACTCTGATACTTTATTAGCCAAACAGGAAATGAGGAAAACTGAAAGATTTTTTTTAAAATATCCATCAGAATCTTCCTTAGAATCCCTACTCAAGGCTAAGAGTTATTTTAAAAAATCTATAGAAATAGCTAAGAATAAATACTACTATACTGAAATAAATCAATCAACCTCTAATCAAAAACATCTCTATGGGATAACTAATTCTTTACTAGGAAAATCAAAAGAAAGAGTCCTTCCAGATATTCCAGATAATATACTATGCAATAATTTTTCCAAATATTTTGTAGATAAAATAAATATTCTATGTAGTACATTTAACAATAATCAACATAATATACACAATATATCAATAGACCACTCGACTTTAATTAATCAATACCTCACAGAATTCCAACCCCCTTCCAATAATCTAATTCAAACATTATTAGCAAATTCTAACTCTACATCTCCACAAGATCCATTACCACTTCCTTTAATGAAAATAATAGCACCGTCAATATCCATTCCCTTAACTACAATTTTTAAAAACTCACTAACTACTGGAATAGTTCCCCCTGAATATAAACACGCAATAATTACACCCATACTTAAAAAACATAAACATGACATAAATGACTTGAAAAACTATCGCCCAATATCACAACTTCCTACTATATCTAAATTGATAGAACGAGTAGTTACTATACAATTGAAAGATTTTTTATATTATAACAATTTAATAGATAACTACCAAAGTGCATACAGAACAAATCATAGCACCGAAACAACCGTAATTGATGTCTTAGATAGTATTATTACATCCCTTGATAATAATAATCATACACAACTACTTCTTCTCGACCTTTCAGCAGCTTTTGACACTCTAGACCACGATATTCTAAAACATAGATTGATTGAAATAGGAATAATAAATACAGCTCTAGATTGGATGATGTCCTTTGTATCTAACCGTACATTTACTGTAAAAATAGGAAAGGAATATTCTAATTATAACTCATTTGATACAGGTGTTCCTCAAGGATCTGTACTTGGGCCTCTACTATTTATCATATATATTATACCACTTTCTAATGTTATCAGACAGTTTAAGCATGTTAAGTACCATTTATATGCAGATGACATTCTATTATATACTGAATTATCAAAATATAATTCTGAATTTGATAATGAATTATCGAATTGTGCTAATGCTATTTACGCCTGGCTTACCGATAATAAACTATCGCTAAATACTGATAAATCTGAATTGTTGAATATTCCCAGTAACTATTCCAACTTTCCACAGATATTCATCAATAATAATAAAATAACCCCAAGCACGTCAATCAGATACTTAGGGGTCATAATCGATGACAACGTAAATATGAATCGACATGTAAGTAGCATGTGTAAAAAAGCTAACTACGAAC
>OZ025239.1:17767281-17779781 GCA_964019155.1 Osedax fenrisi | reverse complement strand
GAACGCCTGGTGTGTTATTTGCAGTGTTTAAATAAATCGTTTTGATTGATTGATTGATAGTAGTAGTAGTAGTAGTAGTAGTAGTAGTAGTAGTAGTAGTAGTAGTAGTAGTAGTAGTAGTAGTAGTAGTAGTAGTAGTAGTAGTAGTAGTAGTAGTAGTAGTAGTAGTAGTAGTAGTAGTAGTAGTAGTAGTAGTAGTAGTAGTAGTAGTAGTAGTAGTAGTAGTAGTAGTAGTAGTAGTAGTAGTAGTAGTAGTAGTAGTAGTAGTAGTAGTAGTAGTAGTAGTAGTAGTAGTAGTAGTAGTAGTAGTAGTAGTAGTAGTAGTAGTAGTAGTAGTAGTAGTAGTAGTAGTAGTAGTAGTAGTAGTAGTAGTAGTAGTAGTAGTAGTAGTAGTAGTAGTAGTAGTAGTAGTAGTAGTAGTAGTAGTAGTAGTAGTAGTAGTAGTAGTAGTAGTAGTAGTAGTAGTAGTAGTAGTAGTAGTAGTAGTAGTAGTAGTAGTAGTAGTAGTAGTAGTAGTAGTAGTAGTAGTAGTAGTAGTAGTAGTAGTAGTAGTAGTAGTAGTAGTAGTAGTAGTAGTAGTAGTAGTAGTAGTAGTAGTAGTAGTAGTAGTAGTAGTAGTAGTAGTAGTAGTAGTAGTAGTAGTAGTAGTAGTAGTAGTAGTAGTAGTAGTAGTAGTAGTAGTAGTAGTAGTAGTAGTAGTAGTAGTAGTAGTAGTAGTAGTAGTAGTAGTAGTAGTATTAGTATTAGTAGTAGTAGTAGTAGTAGTAGTAGTAGTAGTAGTAGTAGTAGTAGTAGTAGTAGTAGTAGTAGTAGTAGTAGTAGTAGTAGTAGTAGTAGTAGTAGTAGTAGTAGTAGTAGTAGTAGTAGTAGTAGTAGTAGTAGTAGTAGTAGTAGTAGTAGTAGTAGTAGTAGTAGTAGTAGTAGTAGTAGTAGTAGTAGTAGTAGTAGTAGTAGTAGTAGTAGTAATAATAATAATAATAATAAGACGATTTATTTAAACACTCATTAAATAACAACAAAGATTGTTCTGATAAGTGTGAGAAAAGAAGATGATTATAAACATAAACATATAGTAAAAAAATATAGTAAACAAAAAAACATAAACAATAATGTAATATAAGTTATAAAAAATATTATAATTATATATTAAACAATCAAGTATCAATTCGTTGATAATATATATGATTTCAATACATTCTTAAACTTATGTGTAGAATGTATTGATCTGATATGGAGAGGAATAGAATTCCATAACGTTGGTGAACTACACGAGAAAGCACGATTGCTTGTTCGAATCAACTTGGATTTATGATAGACGAGTACAAGTTTATCATTCGATGACCTAAGTCGAGTAGATGGAGTATTATATTTTAGTGTAGCATGCAAATAACGTGGCATTTTATTGACCAATGTTTTATGGATAATACATAGTATTCTATATATAGATTTCTGTTGAATATTAAATATTCTACAATCAACCATTCTCTTTGATACACTAGTATAATCAGATAATCGTTGTCTGTATATTATCCTTGTGCTCATTCTGATTATTCTCGATATATTCATCATCAGATTATTGGGTAAACCGTGATAAATAGATGAGCAATAATCAAAACGAGACACGTGATAAATAGATGAGCAATAATCAAAACGAGACATTACTAATGATGTTATCAACAATAACGTTATATCTTTTGATATGAATTTTCTAGCTCTACGAATATTGTAGAGGATTGTAGAGGTCATAGTTAGACTTACGACATACTTCAACTATATGTGACTTAAAAGTAGTAGTAGTAGTAGTAGTAGTAGTAGTAGTAGTAGTAGTAGTAGTAGTAGTAGTAGTAGTAGTAGTAGTAGTAGTAGTAGTAGTAGTAGTAGTAGTAGTAGTAGTAGTAGTAGTAGTAGTAGTAGTAGTAGTAGTAGTAGTAGTAGTAGTAGTAGTAGTAGTAGTAGTAGTAGTAGTAGTAGTAGTAGTAGTAGTAGTAGTAGTAGTAGTAGTAGTAGTAGTAGTAGTAGTAGTAGTAGTAGTAGTAGTAGTAGTAGTAGTAGTAGTAGTAGTAGTAGTAGTAGTAGTAGTAGTAGTAGTAGTAGTAGTAGTAGTAGTAGTAGTAGTAGTAGTAGTAGTAGTAGTAGTAGTAGTAGTAGTAGTAGTAGTAGTAGTAGTAGTAGTAGTAGTAGTAGTAGTAGTAGTAGTAGTAGTAGTAGTAGTAGTAGTAGTAGTAGTAGTAGTAGTAGTAGTAGTAGTAGTAGTAGTAGTAGTAGTAGTAGTAGTAGTAGTAGTAGTAGTAGTAGTAGTAGTAGTAGTAGTAGTAGTAGTAGTAGTAGTAGTAGTAGTAGTAGTAGTAGTAGTAGTAGTAGTAGTAGTAGTAGTAGTAGTAGTAGTAGTAGTAGTAGTAGTAACCTTGTAACCTTGTAACCTTGTAACCTAATGGTTTATACACTGCCATCAACATCGTGTGAGTTTTCGGCCGTGTTTTCGTGGGTTATTTATATGCGATTTCGAACAGGTGTGTTTTTAATTTACGTTTAAAGAGTGGGGTTGAGGTGATTCCTCTTATATTGTAAGGGAGGTTATTCCATAATTTTGGGGCAGAAATTGAGAATGCGGTTTCTTGTTTGCGTGATAAGTGTTTTGGATTATGTATAAGTAATTTGTATTTATTGATTTTACGTTGTATTCTATATGTGTTATTTTCTATTAGTATGTCAGTAAGGTAGTCGGGTGATTGTGATGAATGACTTGGTGGGATATCAGTAAGGTTTTGTATTGGATACGTTGTGTGATGGGAAGCCAGTGAAGAGATTTTAGGTATGGAGTTATGTGAGTCCCGGAGTATTTGGGGATTCTGTAGACAGTTCGTGCAGTGGAATTCAGTAATCGGTTGAGTGGTATTAGTGAGTTTTTGGGGAGTCTGTGAAGTATAGAGTTACAGTAGTCAAGTCGTGGAAGTATGAGGGATGTTGCTAGTAATTTTGATAGTTCTGTGGTTATAGATGTTCTTATTAGTCTGATTGTGTGTAGTGTTCGGTTAATAGATTTGGATAAGTCAATTGTATATTGGGTGAAATTCAATGTTTGGTCAATTGTGATTCCGAGATTTTTTACGCAGGAGGAGTATGTTATGTCGTGGTTGTTTATCTGAATGAGTGGGACGATTGGTATGATTTTTGTGGTATTGATTAGTATTGCTTGTGTTGTATGGGTGTTTAGTGATAGTGAGTTGGTTGAGAGCCAGCGTCGAATATCTTCTAGACAGTTGTTTAGTGTAGCTATGTTTGTTGGTGGGTTTGGTAAGTTGCAGTAAATTTGTAAGTCGTCAGCATAGGTGTGGAAGTGAATATCAGGGTAGTTATCAAATATATCCAATAGGGGAGATATGTATATATTAAAGAGGATGGGGCCTAGTACGGATCATTGTGGAACTCCATGTGATAGTGTGCGGGGTTTGGTTTTATGTTTTTCTATGTATATTGAGTATGTTCGGTCACTGAGGTAAGAGGTGAACCAGGCAAGAACTACTCCGCTTATTCCAATGCTTTCGAGGCGATGTAACAGTATAGTATGATCAATTGTGTCGAAAGCAGCAGATAAGTCGAGAAGAACTATGATTGAGGGATGTTGAGTAGGGAAGAGTCGTATTTTGTCAAGTATGTGTGTTAGTGCTGTTTCTGTGCTTTTATAAATCGTATAGGCACTCTGATATTTATTAAGTATATTATTAGCGTTTAGGTAAGTATTGAGTTGAGAGCAGACTACTCTTTCTAGTGTTTTAGATATATATGACAGGTTAGATATCGGGCGGTAATTGGAAAGAGTGGATTTTTCTAGTGATGGGTTTTTTATGATAGGAGTGACGAGTGCCAGTTTCATTGAGGTAGGAACGATACCTGATGTGAGGGATCTATCGATTATAGTTTTATAGTGGGGTGTAAGTCGGGTAGATAGTATATGCAGTAATGGAGTTGGTATTGGATCAAGTTTGCATGCAGATTTGACAGTCTGTAGGAGCGAGTCGATAGTTGTCAAAGTTGGGGTGTTAAAAGTGTTAAATTTATATATGGAGATTGTTATCTGTGGTAGCGTTGGAGATGGAAGGGAATTGATTATGTTAGTTATCTTGTTATTGAAGTAGGTGTCGAAATGTATAGGCATTGATTGTAATGGAATGTCTGGGAGAATGCGAGTTGTAGCACGGCCGAGTAAAGAGTACGATATCTCAAAGAGTTTTTTAGTATTATTCCCAGCAGCCTTAATCGTGTCAATATAATAGTCTTGTTTAGCTCTTATGATCATATGTCTATATATTGTAGATTGCTGTTTAAAAAGAAGCAGGTCGTCATTACTTTTAGATCTTCTCCATATTTTTTCTGCAGCTCTCAGCTTGCGTTTAGTTGTGGAAAGTTGGGGGCTGAACCATTTAGTGTTGTTGCGTTTAGTGATTGTTTTGATGATCAGGGGTGCATGTTTGTCCATTGTTTTTGTAATGAGCATATCGAAATTTGTGATGTCAGTGGGGTCAGAGGAAATATTTAATAGTTTGTTAAGGTCGTCGATGAAGTTAATGGTGTTTATGCTTTTGATTTGTCTGTAATGTATGGTTGTAGGTTGTCGTTTGTGTTTAGGAGAGTGTATTGAAAAAGTGACTATATGATGGTCGGTTATGAGTCGGTTAACAGTAATGTCTGTGATGGAGGTGTTCGTGTCGTGGGTTATTATTAAGTCGAGGATGTTTCCAGTTGAGTGTGTTGGTTTGTTGACATGTTGGATACAGTTGTGGGATTCTATAGTATTGTTAAGTAGTTTGGAGTAGTGTGAATTGTTGGATATAGGTATATTGAAGTCACCTAGAATTGTTGTATGCATGTTTGTGGTATTTAATAGATTATTCAGTTCTACAATAAATTTAGGAATGGAATGATGTGGGGGCCTATATATTGTAATAAAAGTGAATGGATATGAGTTGATGGGATGGAATGTACATGAAAATGCTTCAGAGTGTAATTGTTCTAGATCTTTATTGTTGGTCATTTTAATATTATTGTTATAGAGAATACCGATCCCACCGCCATAGTGGGTGCCATCACGAGGGAGGTGCACAAAATGGTGTATGTCATTATTCAGTGATGCAATGATGGGTGTGTCGTTGGTGGATAGCCACGTTTCAGTGATGCATAGAATGTCAAGGTCTAGATCTTTGAAAAGTTCAATGATAATATCGACCTTGTTTCTAATCGAGTGTACATTAAGAGTGGCGGATTTGAGGTGAGGAATATTTGTTGTGGTGGTATTAGTATTATTGATAAAAGTATTAGCAGCTTTTAATGGGGATTTATGGGATGAGGTCTTTAAAAGTTTATAGGTGGAATATGTCGTAGAGTTGGATGAGTTTATTGGAGGGCAGTGTGTTGATATGTTATTGTGATCATCGGAAGTGTGATACAGGCTAATATCATCGGACAGTCATGTAGAGGTATTTAGTGTGGAAGTGGATGTGGTGGGCGTGTTATGGAGTGGTGGTGGTGTTGGTGGTAATGTTGGTGGTAATGAAGGTGTATGGTGTGGGTTTGGAGTCTTAAGATAATGTTCGTAGGATAGTTTCCATTTGTTAAAGTTTAGTTCGGATATGTGTATTGCTTCTGAGTTCCAATCGATCTTTATTGAGTTATTTAGAGTTGGTCTTAATTCAAATATATTCGTTTTGTTATTAAATGTACATTTTACATTTTATGGAATTAGATGTTCTTTATAAGCGTGATAGATTATTCTACCACGTGTCATTTCGGAATAGGTGCGCTCTTTACGAAAGTAAAGATTAGAGTAGCGTAGATTGTTTCTGGTATTGCATAGGTTTGATATGAAAGCCTGATAACATTGATTTGACTTAAAAATAATGATTGCAATCGATTTGGCAATCTTATAGGATAGAATAGTATCAGGGGATATATGAATATATGATAAAAATTCATTTAGGAAAACTTTCGTACTTTGACTGGGAGTAAGGTGTTCAATTACAATAGAGTTTGATAAAACAAAATCGTTTTTCAGCAGGGGAGGTGCTTTTGCATTAGTATTGGGTTGTATTCGATGACGGGAGCTGGAAGAGGAAGCTGTAGTTTGAGTAGGGTGTGAGTGGGAGATGTGAGGGTGTGCTTGATATGTAGTTGTATTAGTAGCGGGAAAGTGAGTTCGGGTCTGTGAGTTATAGTGAGTTGTTTTCAGTAGTTCAGTGATATTGGTAAGTATTTTATCTTGTTTATCAAGTCGGCAGTTTATATTTATGATCAGTTCTGTTATTGTATTAATGTCATTTAATGGAGAAACTATAGGTGGTAAGGGTGATTTGGGTATTGGGGAAGGTTTTTTCAGATTAGAACAGTTATTGCATATGAATTGAAAGGAACTTGATTCTATTAGGGATGTTACATTCTTTTTAACAGGGTTGCTTGATACCCAAGGTTTTGGTAAACTTTTGTATGGGTATAGACATTCATAATGCATTTTTATATTGCATAGGCATGTAGTGTATTCTATAATAGTGGGTTCATTACATTGTGTACAGTGTGTATCAGCCATATTGGTATAGTAGTATATATTTATATTCACTATGTGATAATTTAATATGTGTAAATTACCAAGTGTGAACTAATATGCATGTACTGAATAATACAAATATAAAGTTATATTATATACAGTGAAAGATAAACAAAATGTATATGAGAGTATATAAATATACATATATATACATATATATAAATATATATATATATATATACACGTATGTATGAATGTTGTAAGTGTATATAATGTGTATGAATATTGTAAATGTATATAATGTATATGAATGTATATGAATAGTGTAAGTATAGTGTGTAGTAATGCAATGGTATTATGAATATAGATATTATAAAATGAAATAATAGAATAGAGAAAATGTAAACAACAGATGTAATGCTTCAGTGATTTTGACAAATATTTTAAATATGAATGATATATAGTTGAATTTATGTAAAAGGTAGTGAATGAAAAAAATAAATAATAAGTGGATACTGTGTGTTATGTGTTTATAGTTATGATGATCGTAATATATGTGGGGGAAACTTATCTGAATATTGGATTTCGCGAGATGAGTTAATTTTAAATTAAATTGTTGTTTAACAAATAAATGATAAACAGGAAAAGTAGTAGTAGTAGTAGTAGTAGTAGTAGTAGTAGTAGTAGTAGTAGTAGTAGTAGTAGTAGTAGTAGTAGTAGTAGTAGTAGTATTAGTAGTAGTAGTAGTAGTAGTAGTAGTAGTAGTAGTAGTAGTAGTAGTAGTAGTAGTAGTAGTAGTAGTAGTAGTAGTAGTAGTAGTAGTAGTAGTAGTAGTAGTAGTAGTAGTAGTAGTAGTAGTAGTAGTAGTAGTAGTAGTAGTAGTAGTAGTAGTAGTAGTAGTAGTAGTAGTAGTAGTAGTAGTAGTAGTAGTAGTAGTAGTAGTAGTAGTAGTAGTAGTAGTAGTAGTAGTAGTAGTAGTAGTAGTAGTAGTAGTAGTAGTAGTAGTAGTAGTAGTAGTAGTAGTAGTAGTAGTAGTAGTAGTAGTAGTAGTAGTAGTAGTAGTAGTAGTAGTAGTAGTAGTAGTAGTAGTAGTAGTAGTAGTAGTAGTATAGAATGTATCATGCTGATACATTCGCTATATAAATAACAACGTATTCCTATAGATAGCGTATATACATGTATATGAAATATATCTAGTGCCATTAATATTAACAATATTATCACACGGATTTGTTTTTACTGTGGTATACCCTATTACCATACATATCTCGGCCACTGTCCAGGAGGATTATCCCGTGCCTGGCTTGCTCTGGTTGTCGGTAACCCACGTTTAAACCGTCGTGGTCTTGAGATTAGTTTTTAATTATTATAATACATAATGTTTTTTAATATATAATATCTATATTTCTAAATTTTATAATTGACTTATTTACGTATATGCTGATTTGTTTTTAATATTTACATATACATTTGTTTATGTGTATATTTATTCACTTATACTTACAGTTATATCACAATATATACCTATTTATTTATATACATTTATATACATTTAATTTATAATATATACATTACAAATAGTTATCAACATGAATACATGCTATCACTGTTCACTTTCTAATGATTATCTAGTAATAGAGTGTTCAACATGTAATAAATATATTCACCAAATGTGTCTGTTTAATGCTAACTGTTTACCAGAAAAATGGATTAACAGTAATACGCCATCAAAAGCGGTTTTACAAATATTTAACAGTGTTAACTTTGCATTCACATGTACTTCATGTATTGATGCTATATCTATTGATAATCAATCACAAAGTACTATATCTGATATTTCTACAAATACGATACTAAATTCTGAAAGCTATAATACAGATACAATTACTGACACTACTTACCCTACAGACACGTATACATATATACCGACATTACAATCAATTGCTGATGATATAAAGGAAATAAAAATAATATTAAATAAAACGAATATACCCACATACGCTGAAAAATTAATAAAATCTACTAATAATATGATAGAAACCAATTTAAATGTAACTAATAATATCAAACTACTACCTAAAGCACCAGACTCATTTAGTATCGTAATTGAAAATATTAGAAAGCTAAATTCAAATAATAACATAATCAATAATATGTTCACACAAATGCAACTAAATACAAATATTATTTCTAAAGTTAAATATAATTACAAAAATATTGAAATATCATTTAACTCTCATTATGCCCAATCTCTTTTTATATCGTCAATTCATTGTTTAAAACATTCAGTATACAGTCAATTATTTATTAGGAATTCTGTTGACGACAAAACACTCCTATATGGTAAAATTATCTATCATGCAATAAAATCTAAATATGTAGTAGATCATAAATGTGTTTTCAATAGATTTAGAAATACTTATGAATTGAGATCTATAAATGCATATACTAAAAGAATCGACTGGTCAATCAATCCTTTATCAATATCAGATGATAATATAGAAAAATATACTAATAGCTATAATAATTATATATCTAATATACAAATAAATAAAAATTCACAAAATAAACGCGTAAACCCTACAAATAGATATTCTAATCTACACAATAATATTATAGATAAACCTACATGACTTTTAAATGATAAATATATAAAGTGTGCTTTGATCAACGCACGCTCAATAAAAGCTAATATCGAAATATTATCAGACTTCATTACTGAATTTAATCTCGACATAATAGCAATTACTGAAACTTGGCTTACACATGACTTTACTCCTTTAATTTCCCAACTTATTAACGATACTTACATTTTTAAACACACTCCACGAAATACACTACATGAAAACAAAACCGGAGGTGGTATTGGTATTCTTTTTAAAAAATCAATGAAATTAATAAGCTACACAAACTATATTATCTCTGGTTCTGAATGCATCATAGTTGTATTACAGACATCTACAAATAATTACACTAGATTTGTAATAATATACCGACCACCATCTAATAATTATATATCATTTATAGATGATCTCAATGATCTTCTTATTTCGATTAAACTAAATAATACAATTTTACTCGGAGATTTTAACTTCCATGTTAACCTAAAGGATACCCCCTCATTACGACTACTCTCCCTGACTGAATCACACTTACTTCACCAACACGTCAATAAACCTACACATACTTCTGGAAATACTTTAGATTTAATTTTTTCCACTAATAGTCAATATCTCTTACTCAATAATTTCGAAATTCGACATATAATAACTGATCACTATGCTGTCACTTTTCTTCTCAATATAAAAAGTGATAATATTAGCCATTCCCAAATTAAATATAGAAACCTCAAAGCAATATCAATTTCAACATTCTCCTTTGATCTTTTATCGTCGCTAACTCACGATATAAAAATCAATACATTAAATAATATCCTAACAAATATCCTTAACAAACACGCTCCTCAAAAAAATAAAACTATTCGAAATAACAGAAAATGTTGGTTTAATCAAGAAACAATATTAGCCAAACAAAATATGAGAAGATGTCAAAGACAATATTCTAAACATCCTAATATCCAACTTCTTAACCAATTTATAGTTTCTAAAAAAGTATTTAAAAAATCCATTGTAGCAGCTAAAATTCAGCATTACGAAACAGAAATTAATAATTGTAACGGAGATATACGTAGATTATATAAATTTACTAATACTTTATTAGGAAAAACGAAACAAAAATATCTACCTGATATACCCTATGATATCATGTGCATTCAGTTCTCTCACTTTTTTACTGACAAACTTAACAAACTACATACATCCCTCACACTTAATTATAATAATACAATACCCATTACACTACCAAACACTACTTGTCATCAACTTTCATTATTCCTCCCAACAACTAATGATAAAATAAAAATATTACTTAATTCGTCTAAATCATCTGCTCCTCATGATCCCATACCCGTATCTCTTATGAAAAGAATCATTAATAGTATTACAATACCCATTGTTAAAATAATTAATGATTCCCTAAACTCTGGATACGTCCCGACACAACTGAAACACGCAATAGTAACTCCGATACTTAAAAAAAATAAACTAGACATCAATGACCTAAATAACTACCGACCCATATCTCAATTACCTACAATAGCCAAACTTTTAGAAAAAGTTGTATATTTTCAACTTAATAATTACTTACATACTTACCAACTAATAGATAAATATCAAAGTGCATATCGTTTACATCATAGTACAGAAACTTCTGTACTACATGTTATTGATAATGTTATTAAATCTCTTGATATTCATTCTAATATACAATTACTCCTTCTCGACTTATCTGCTGCGTTTGATACTCTAGATCATATTATTTTAAAACAAAGATTAATTGATATCGGTCTAACTGACAAAGCTTTAGATTGGATGATGTCATTCATCTCGAATCGTACATTCTCTATAAAAACTGGAAACCACTATTCTCAACCAAATAATTTAAAAACAGGTGTACCTCAAGGTTCTGTACTTGGACCTATTCTGTTTCTAATCTATATTAGACCTATATCTAGCATCATTAGACAATATAAGCATATCAAATATCATCTTTATGCTGACGATATACTTCTATATAGTACTATATCTCAACACAGTCTATCTCATCGTAATGAGTTATCCAACTGTGCAAATGACATACATGTGTGGCTAACAAATAATAAGTTAAGTTAAATCTGAATTAATTAATATTCCTAGCTCTTACAATGATTTTCCAATTATATCAATTAATAGTATAATCATTAATCCTAGTTCCAAAATGAAATATCTAGGAATAACTATTGACCGCGATATGTCGTTGAATTACCATATTCAAAGTATATGTAGTAAAGCTAACCATAATCTATATAACATTCGGCATATACGTAAATATATCAATAATAATCTAACTTATATTTTAATTAATTCATTAGTTTTTTCGTCAATTGATTACTGTAACTCTATACTAATTGGACTCCCCCAATCCACGATATTACCTATTAATCGTATTATCAGATCAGCTGTGAGAACGATATATCGGCAACCACGCGGAGATCACTCAAGTGTCACCTTAAAGATGAAATCACTTAGGATACTATCAGCATCAGAACGTGCTGAGAAAAGAGTACTGTGTATCGCTCACAAGGCCCTAACTACTCATCAGCCCGCATATATACGATCTTCACTCCAATTGATACAACCTCTTAGAACTACAAGATCAACTGAGGATATCTTACGATTTGAAGTAGGCGTCCCCAATCTAACACGTACGACAAAGCGTGCTTTCTCGTACGCTCTTCCTCGATTATGGAATCCTATTCCTCGTTCTATACGAGAAATTGTAAATTTGTCAACGTTTAA
Organism: Osedax fenrisi; assembly: GCA_964019155.1. Classification (NCBI taxonomy): domain Eukaryota; kingdom Metazoa; phylum Annelida; class Polychaeta; order Sabellida; family Siboglinidae; genus Osedax; species Osedax fenrisi. The sequence goes on along the minus strand of OZ025239.1, from coordinate 17,767,850 downwards.
ACGTAACCTGGTAGAATATTTATTAAATCGTTAATTAATAATTCAACCTACTTTTATATTTAAATTAGTGTTATACCTATATCTCCTTATTTAATTTGTCTTTTTTTTATTAACACAACACTTAACAGAGCAAACCTATTGCTATACAATTGAGTGTCTAAATAAACCATTTTGATTTGATTTGATTTAGTAGTAGTAGTAGTAGTAGTAGTAGTAGTAGTAGTAGTAGTAGTAGTAGTAGTAGTAGTAGTAGTAGTAGTAGTAGTAGTAGTAGTAGTAGTAGTAGTAGTAGTAGTAGTAGTAGTAGTAGTAGTAGTAGTAGTAGTAGTAGTAGTAGTAGTAGTAGTAGTAGTAGTAGTAGTAGTAGTAGTAGTAGTAGTAGTAGTAGTAGTAGTAGTAGTAGTAGTAGTAGTAGTAGTAGTAGTAGTAGTAGTAGTAGTAGTAGTAGTAGTAGTAGTAGTAGTAGTAGTAGTAGTAGTAGTAGTAGTAGTAGTAGTAGTAGTAGTAGTAGTAGTAGTAGTAGTAGTAGTAGTAGTAGTAGTAGTAGTAGTAGTAGTAGTAGTAGTAGT
>OZ025239.1:17729781-17762281 GCA_964019155.1 Osedax fenrisi | reverse complement strand
TAAATAATATCGGGATCGGGTAAGAAACTTAGGATCGGGATAGGTAAAGGATCGGGTAACATATGGAGGATCGGGATCGGGATCGGAAAAAGTATCGCATAAGAGAATAAATAGAGGATCGGGATCGCCGATCCAGGAAAAAAGGATCGGTGCCCATCACTGGGTGTATCTTAAATTGCTATATTAAATTGTGTATCATTTCTGAAGGTTATGTTTTAAGTTATATCAATGTTAATCGTTAACTTATTAGCACTTACTCATTCTTATCATTTGAAAGCTCATTTTATATCAAGTTATATTTATCTCCGGACAAGTTAAGGCAAAGGGAGTTAAGGCCAAAAAAGATCTTCCAGAGGAGGTTTACGATTCCCATTAGGTCGTATTCATTTCCATTTACGAAGAGGTAACTACGCAAAAAGAGTTGGTGCCGGTGCTCCAGTGTATTTAGCTACCATTATGGTGTATTTGGTGGCTAACATCCTCGAATCAGCTGGAAATGCTGCCCGTGATAACAAGAAATACAGAATTATCCCACGTCGTCTTCAGTTGGCCATCCGTAATGATGAATTAACTAAATAACATTATATCATTGATAGCTAAGAATAGCATTGTCGGCTGAATAATCACTAAGCATAGCACGTGTGTCATCGGTGAATAGTATACAAGTATGGTCCATGCATGGAGCTAATTGGCATATCATTAATAAATAAAAGAACAAATGTCGGTCTAAAAATAGACACCTGAGGGATACCATAGTTAATATTAGTGATATTGGACCTATAGTTCGTTCACATTTTAAACTTAGTTCCGTCTTTAATATTTGAAGTTAACCTTAACCGCAAAGTCAATAATAAAATCTTATTAAAATATATTGAATTTTAAGTTATAACTTCTATCATGCATGCTATACTATAGAGCTATTGTTACTGGTACACGTTGGGTTACTTATAGACTTAAGTATATTTTCTAATTGCTATATGTTTAAAAAAGAATATGCAATGGAATTGGAATTAAGTAGGTCAATATAATAGTCCCCGCAGAGAAGTATATGTTTATCATTATATGCATTGAATTTGTCAATAAAATTATAACGAGATAAACCAAAAAAACTCTTTCTAATGAAGGATATCTATAAATATAACTGATTATAATATTTCTAGTATTCAGTTTAATTCCTATTATAAAGGTATCAATGTAAATGTTGCTAAGAGAAAATTAATTATTAATATAAATCGAAAACAGCCAGCTATATTGTGATTTCATGTATCATGCAAATAGGTTTATCCTTGTAATTCAAATAGATTGAAGTGAACCAATCATTGAACCATTGAACCAAGTTTCACATATATATATCATCATATATTACATATATATATATCATCATCATCATCATATGTAAATAATATCAACTTTAGAATATATTATTATTATTATTATTATTATTATCAGATTTAGGTTTGCACCAGGGTTTTTGTAGAAGCTAAAGCTTATCGAGACAATTACCCTTAATTTTAAAGCAAGTTAAAAAAAAACAAAATAAATAAAATATTATAAAATATTAGATGACTTCCTGTTTACATAGATACAATACAATGAATAAAATAGAAAAATAATATAAATTGTTTGAACTTGCCATAAAATTATGTAATCATCATTTAATTATTTATAAATAAATAACTAAAATAAATAATAAGTACTATAAAATAATACACTAAACAAAAATATAGATGTATTAGTATAAAAGAAGAAAAAAATGAAGTAAAATGAAGTAAAACTGAATAAAACTGAATAAAACATAACAAAAAGAATATCTAGAAAGATGGTAAGAACTGTATGTAACATTTTTTTTTTTTTTTTTTTTTTTTTTTCAGTAAATAAGTTTTAGGAATTTTTTTGTAATACTTTATAATAATGTAAAGAATGTAAAATATTTGTTCAAACTGAAATGTTAGTTTAATTACTAATTTTTATATAAGTGTCAATAAAGAGAAATAAAACAAAGAAGTATAATCAAGTATACAAGAAAAAAGATTCAATACAAAATGTTTATGTAATTAAAAATAAAGTCAAATAATATTATTAGTCAGAGGGAAATAAAAAATACTAAAGAAAATACTAAAGAAAAAAGAAATACCTAACAGTTTTTTTTAATTTTATTATTTTTATATAAACGTCAATTAAAAAGAAAGAAAACATGAAAGTAAATTCAAATATAAAATGCAAAAATTCAGTAAAATAATATTATTAATGTCGGGGAAATAAAATATTGTAAAGTAAAACACTCAAAAGTATTAATTTTTTTTTAATTTTTACATAAACGTCAATAAATTAAAATAAGAATAAAATGTGGATCTTAGTATATAATACAATATTAGATAAAAGACATGATAAAAGATATAAAATTAGAAAAATGAGATTTAGATTATAAGTATACTGAGTAAGAAGATAACAAATTTGTATACATACGTTTCCTGAATAATTTATAATTTGAAATATTTTTTAAAATATTATCAAGCTTATTCCAGGTAATTGGTCCAATGTATATTAATGTTATTCTGCATAGTTCTTTTTTGAAATTAATAATTGAGAAATTATTTATGCTCCTAGTGTTGTGAGATGATGAAGTTACAGAAAAAAATGCATTTATTATAACAGGATGAAGATCATTGAAAATTTTAAACATAAATTCACATGTACTTATATATGTAATTTCATTTATTTTTAATAAAGAATTATCAATAAATAGTCCATTAGTATGATGTAAAAAATGTTTTTTACATATAATTCTTATCATTCGCTTTTGAAGAATATATATGCATGATACATTAGATTTATATGTATTTCCCCAAAATATGTTACAATACTTTATATGAGGCAAGAATATGGAATTATATATATGAAGTAATGCTTTTTTATTTATAAATTTGGAAATAATGTTGGTAATCCATATGATTTTTTTTAGTTTTGATTTTAAAAACAAGATATGTTGTTTCCAGTTTAATATATCGTCTATAATTACGCCTAAAAATTTATAAAATGTAACTCTTTCAATATTTATGTTATTTAAATTTATATTTATAATAGTTCTTGAATTAATAGACATAAAGCAAGTTTTATTTAAATTTAATGATAACCTATTATATATTAACCATTTATTAATATTTTTTAATTCAGTTTGACAAATATAATTAAGTAATTCGGCTGATGTATTTTCAAAATATAAAGTAGTATCATCTGCGAACATGGTAAACTTACATAAAGAAGATGATTTTGTAATATCATTAATATAAATTAAAAATAAAATGGGTCCTAGGATGGTGCCTTGGGGTACACCCGTTATGACTTTTAGTTTATCTGAAATTACATCATTATATATACACTGTTGATATCTATTTGTTAAATAGCTCATTATCCAGTTAAGTGCAATGCCTCGTACTCCAATATTTTTTAATTTAAAAAGTAATATTCTGTGATTAACTGTGTCAAATGCTTTTTTTAAATCAATAAAGATTATAGCGCCAACATTGTTATTATTAAAACAGGTACTGATTTGTGACTGGAGGTTAAATATTGCATGTGATGTACTGTATCCTTTCCTAAAACCAAATTGAGAAGGAGATAATATATTAAAAGATGATAAAAAACTATAAAAGCGAGAATAAAATATTTTTTCTAAAATCTTTGCGAATTGACAGGTGAGAGAAATTGGACGATAGTTATTAAAAAATGTATCATCACCAGTTTTGTGTAAAGGGATAATATTTGATAATTTTAAGAAATCCGGTACAACGCCTGATTCAAAAGATAAATTTACAAGAAAAACAAATGGATAAACCAATACAGGAAAAATACATTTAAGTAACTGCATGGATATGCCATAATGATCTCTTGATTTTTTTGGTTTGAATTCATTTAATACTTTAATACTTTCATCTGAACTTACTGGTGTTAAAAAAAACTATGTATATTAGGTTCAGGTAAAAAGAATTTAAAGTCATCATCATTACAATTATTTATATTATTATCTAAATTAGAACCAATGTCTCTAAAAAAAGAATTAAATTCATTAGCAATTTGTTTAGAATCAACAATATTTACATTATTTACATTAAAATTGTCAGGTAGTTGTTTGAATTTTTTTTTAACATTAAGTAAATTATTTAGTACATTCCATGTATTTTTTGTATCAGAGCAATTTTTTAACAGATTTGAATAATACTTTTTCTTAGCTTTTCGAACTAAAGATGTTGTATTATTTTTAAAAATTTTGTAAATAAATAAGTCATTTTCAGATTTAGATATTTTATATTTTTTATATAATATCTGTTTTTTTCTACAAGCCTTTTTAATATCTCGAGTATTCCATGGAATGAGTTTATTTTTGTGGGAGGCTTTATTAATTTTTGGACAGTATCTATCAAAATTTAAGATAAAGTATTCCAAGAATAAATTCCAAGATTTTTCTGTATCGTTAGTTTTTATGAATTCCCAGTTTGTTTTTTTTTAAATTTCAAACAGATTAAACATGGTTCTATCATTAATTTGATTTTGTTTGATTTTAGTAGATTTAACTTTATCTTGAGGTTTGGTAGACAATTGTAAATTTAAAACAATTGGAAAATGGTCAGATATATCTGAAATAATTATTCCTGAAAATCTTTTCATATTAAGATTAAAATATGTAAATATATTATCAATTATAGATGAAGAATTATGTTTAGTGTCGATTCTAGTTGGACGATTAATTAGATGGGAACAACCTAGTGAAATCATCGTATCAAAAAAGGTATTAGCCACTTTATTTGTATTTATATGCACTAGATCAATATTAAAGTCACCACAGATAATCATTTTTTTATCATTACTAACATGTTGCTGAAAATTATTTATCAAGAAATCAATAAATGTAGAGTGAGCTATTTTTTCTAAAGTAGGAGGAAAATATATTGTACTGAAAATAATGTTTTTTGATTTTTCAAAAATAATTTCAATTGATATGTTGTCATAATAGTTATTTGATATGGTAGATAGAATATTAAATTGATAATGTTCACGTATATAGATTAAAACACCACCTCCATTTTTATGTTTACGATTTGAACATATATGGTTATAACCAGGAATATTAAAAATTAAAATATTATTATCACTCAACCATGTTTCAGTAATTGAAACTATATCAAAATGATCATCAAACGTATTCAAAAACATAATTAATTTATCAAAATTTTTTTTTAAACTCCTAATATTGATGTCAATAATATTAAAATTAAATAAATTATTTTTATTAGAATTCAACTTCCATTCATTTGAGGTGTAATAATTGGATTCATTGAGAAAATTAAAATTACAATTTGAGAAATTATTATTATTAAAACTATCATTATTGGAACTAAAATTGTTAATTTGATCAACATTAAATTGCGGATAGATTTCATTCAAGTTCATATAGTACAAATATTAAAAAGTTAAAATTGAATAAGATAATATAAAAGATTAAAGATATAGATAAAAAATATATGTAAATACCAATTATAATAAAATGTTAAAAATAGAATGTAATATGAAATTAGAACAAACGACAACGAAAAATAAATACAAAATAAAATATTTATATATCAGAGAATTTATTTATATCTGTTATTTTTACTGGAGACGAATCTTCGTTTTTTATAATAAAAGTTATTCCATTTATAGTCCAACAATGTAATATCACTTTATCTTTTCGAAGTTGTCGAGCTTTGTAGAAAATATCAGAATTAAATTGTGTTAGATGTTCATTTATATATGTTATAAAGATATAATAATATATGGAATAAAGTATTACTTTTGAAGTAGCAAAGTTGTTAACCTACTTTCATCATTTAGTCGTAACCCTGATATATCAATATTGAATACGTTAGGTTACCTATAGGTAACCTAACGTATTCAATGGTTTATTATCATTTGTTTCAATTAAAATGTATTAAGTTTATTTGTCGTAATATAAGGATAAAACTGATAAGAATTATAATTAAGATTGGATGGGTCTTTGCAAAGAGTTAGATCATTATGAAGTTGATTATCAATCATGGTCAGGTATAGTCAGTAAACAAAATATATACAATAAATAATAGTTGAAATGTAGGAGAACATTGATTACATGTATTTTTGATTCAGACCAGTGCACCTGTCTGTATCAAAAATAGTATAACATTCTATCAATTCATTCTAGACTCATTTTTGACACTGGTTTCAAATGTGAAAACTGTTTTTCTCTATCAGATCTAGTTTTTTGTTATTCGACTTTCAAAAATTTCCAAAAAAGTGAAATTTCTAGAAAAAAATTATTTTTATAATTTTTAAAACCTAAATTATTAGTATAATATTTTATAAAATCATTTAAATATATACATATATTTTATATATATATATATATATTCAAGTATACAGTATACCTTTACAAAAATATAAAATATGTATACAATTTGTATACATAAATGATTTTTAAACTATGTACACCACAGATATTGGATTAATTTCAAAAAAAGTGCATAGGTCGATATTTGACAAACAAAATTACAATATACATATGTAATATATATTTTTAGATATATTTGTAACGCTCATTTCAGATATATTTTTAGTTTTATCATATCAGGTTTAGTTTTTTTTTTCAATTTAAAATATTTTTTTGCCTTTTTTCTCAATTTGTTAAAGTTTTTAAATCATTATTAAATTGTGAGCAAATTCATACTATGGAATCCAAATAATGGTAAAACGAAGGTAGGGCGCTCTCACAAAACCTTTTTAGATCAGTTGAAAGACGACGTGAACCTGCAGGTCCATGGATATCGGCTATGATGTGACAGGGATGTTTTCTAATAACACGCTCCACCCAGTAGGCAAGTTAGTACGCAGAAATATTGTTAAAATATTCTAATTGTATAAACTGTTATTATATGTAAATAATAATAGAATACTACATATAACTCTAGCCTACATCTACTACCACGACAACTACTAATACTATTATTATTATCATTATTAGTTTTAAATGTTATAGTTGACACAGTAGTATTCTACATCGATATAGAGAAAATCTATATTTCATATATAAATGGTATTAAATACATTAAATAAAACAATACGTTGTCATGTGATTTATTCGAATAGAATTCATAGCCGAGTGCTATCGTTTCTGGCGCGTAATCATAACTAGGCGTATCCGGAACTACCTGTGCTGTGGTCACGTGGTTCATCCGCCATCACCGACGACCAATCGGATGGAACGTCGGACGCCACGTAGGCCGGATCGTCGTGATTTGCCGACAGCCAGCTGTGTCTGCATATATCGCTTATTGTGGGTCTATCTTCGGGGTGATGAGATAGGCACGCTTTTATCATCCGCTTTATGTCAACTGTAAATGTCAACATTATTACATTAGTGTACAATATAATAATAATAATAATTATTATTATATTTATTAGAAGAATTTTAATAATAATTTTTTTCTCTTTTGATTTATAATAATATTTATATAATGTTTTATTCTAAAGGGCTTCAAAATAATATGCATATTTTCTGTTGTTGTTGTATATATATATATATATATATATATATATATATATATATATATATATATATATGTATATATATACTATATGCACTATGTATACATTTTATATATTAACTAAGACTTAGTAGGTTTTCTAGTAGGTACCTAATGTAAATTAAATAACTTATATACGTTTATCAATAACTACATTATAATACAAAAACTAATAAAACCAAACACTAATAACTAAAATTATAATAATAATAGGACTTTTAAACCCATAGAAAAGTATATGATATTTAAATATATATATATATATATATATATATATATTTAATTGTTATAAAATAAAAAGTATGCCGATTATGTATAATATCAATACATCTATTAATAGTTCAGATATAGGTTATACTGCTATGATTCATTTGTTTATAAATAACATACACACATTGGAAGGCATTTTAATTTAATTAATTATATTATATATAGGCAATATTTATGTATTGGCGAATATTTTAGAAATTAGTAACAAGGGTATTGCATATATGACTATATTTATTTATATTAGATAATATTAAATTAATTATTATTTAGTTACATTAGTTAGTATTAAGTAAATTATTACTTAGTTACATTATTTAGTATTAAGTTAATTAATAATTAGTTATATTAGTTATTATTAAGTTAAGTATTAATTAGTTATATTATTTAGTATTAAGTTAAGTATAAATTAGTTATACTATGTAGTATTAAGTTTAGCATTAATTAGTTATATTGGTTAGTATTAATTTAAGTATTAATTAATATTTAGTTAACTATTAGTTAGTATTACTAGTTAGTATTAAATTTATTATTATTTAGTTACATAATTTAGTATTAACCTAAGTATTAATTAGTTAGTATTAAGTTAATTATTAATTAGTTATATTAGTTAGTATTAAGTTAAGTATTAGTTAGTTACGTTAGTTAGTATTAAGTTAAGTATTAATTAGTTATATTAGTTAGTACTAAGTATTAAGTAGTTATTTAAGTTAAGTTTTATTTAGTTATATTAGTTATATTAGTTAGTATTGAGTTAGATAGTACTCAGTTACATTAGTTACATCGGTAACCATGATGGTTACTATGCATAGCAACGACAACAACTACGAACCGGAGAGGTCAGTTCTTGTATAGGTCAACTTTCCCAACAGAATCTGCGACTCTTTAACGAAAGGAATCTCTCCGCATATCATCGTGTACAACAGAATGCCTAGACACCACACGGTTGAAGATATTCCTTCGTAGGGAACGTTGGCTACCATCTCGGGCGGGAAGTACTCCTTCGTTCCGACTGTAAACAATCGAATATAGAATTAGTGTACGTGTTAATAATTTAAATAGTATTAGGTTTATATACCCTATTCGGGATATAGCCGTTGGATCGTTAATTAATTATATTATAATATATTATAGTATACTAATATAGGGGAAAGTCCCCGATTACCGACCCCCTCTCGTATCTCAGTAACTATGAGAGATATCAAAAAATAATATATACACGAACTGTTAGTAATTTAATGATAAATATGAATAAGTATTTTGTTTTAACAAATATTTAATCCTATAATTGTTATTTGATCAAATGTAATATTCTGTTTTTACTTTTTAAATATTTGAATAATAACTTTTTTTAAATCATTGTAAATACTTTAAAAATAAAAAGAAAACTTAATTGTGTGCATAATATTATATATCAATAAAAGGTTTATAAGTATTATAAAAATAATTTAATTTGAATGACTATTAACCAATATATCTTATTTATAGCAACCCATATGATTTTCCTATTACCGACCCCCTAAATTACCCTAATACCGACCCCATGTGATTTATAATATACAATCAAAATAGATCCGTATTTTACTTAAAATATGTCGTAAGTTGATTATGTATCATTGATATATATTTAGGATTCATGATTCCAGTTGATTATATACATACTGATTAATAAATAAATATTAAATAATAATATACACTATTTTAATATAATTACTATAAAATTTTAATTTTAATTTAATGTTACTATTAAAACATAAATTCAATACAAAATAAATTGCATGAATGTTATAATTCATTATATCTATTTATGTCTGCTGTTTCGATTATATATTATAATACTACAATTATTTATATCACGATTATTTAGGGGGTTAGTAATAGGAGAAGGGGTCGGTATTAGGTAAATGTATCCGATTACCGACCCCCCCTGTTTATTCTTGTAAATATAGTTATATCAACAATTTAAAATAGCCACATTATACATTGCCATAATATTACCCTAATTACAAAATTTCAAATAAATATATTTAATATTGAATAAGTTATTACAAATAATCATTTAGGGGTCGGTAATCGGAGACTTTCACCTAGTTATCTCAATATATTGAATATATATATTGAATAAATGTAGGTAAATTAGTATAATCTTATTATCCTACATAATTACTACTATTTATATAGAAGATAGATGCATAGATAGATAGATATATATATATATATATATACATAATATATTTATAATATTCATATTTGTATTAATATATATATATATATCCAAAGAGGATAATATATTTTCTGTACTAATACAGTTATTATATACATATATTATAACGTATTCCTATGGATAGTAGTTTTCCTTCTTACCTATTAGGTAATACCTAATACATGACTCGTAATTATAGTTTAGTAATATATATATATATATATATATATATATATTTATAAGTTTATGTGTTTATTTTGTATATTTTTAATGTCATTATAATACAAGTATATTACTTCAAGGCTACCATATTACATTATGATATCAAATGATGTACGAAATAAATTAAAATGATAATATCATTTGTAATATACATCTATAGATATTACATCACACACACATACCCACACATACATACACACATACACATAAATATATATATATATATATATATATATATAATGTAATGATATCCAATTATAATTAATCGTTTCCGATATCCTAGTAGGGGAAGTCTCCAATTAACGACCCATAAATGATTATTTGTAATTACTTATTCGTTATTTAATATATTAAATTTTTTAAATTTTGTAATTATGATAATATTATGGTAATAAATATATTGGTTATTTTAAATTGTTGATATAACTATATTGAAGAGAATAAACGGAAAGTAATGAGATACATAAACCTACCTAGTACCACCGACCCCTTCATATATTACTGACCCCCTATAATACTCATGGTGGAAATAATTGTAGTATTATAATATCCAACCAAAATAGCAGACATGAATATATTTAATGAATTACAAAACGTTCGCATTTTTTTATTATAGAATGTAAGTTTAATATTCAAATTAAATGTATATTTAAACTTTATATTTTTATATTAAACTTTAAATTAACTTAATATAAATATAACTACATATACTAAAGGACCATTGTATTGTGCTGTTAATTGTGCTATTATAATATATATATATATATATATATATATATATATAACATATATATATAACATATATATATATAACATATAACGCTGTTAATATGATATACACAAATTACGAATAAGTTAAAGTATAAAAATAAAACCTATTTTAAAATCAATTGATTGGATGTTATAAATCACATGGGGTCGGTACTAGGGTAATTTAGGGGGTCGGCAATAGGAAAATCATATGGGTTTCTATAATTAAGATCTCTTTAATAAGTATGCAAATTAAATCATTGTTATACTGTTTATGAACATTTATTTAATCTACAATATTATGCATAGAATAACGTTTTAATGACGGCTTGGACTCAAAGGTTAAGGACTTAAATGTTAATTAATAAAATATTTACAATGATTTAAAAATAGTTACTATTCAAATATTTAAAAAGTATCAAATAACAATTATAGGATTGAAAATGTTGACAAACAAAATACCTATTCATATTTACCATTAAATTACTAACAGTTCGTATATATATATAATTATTTGATATATCTTATTAGTTACTAAGATACGACAGGGGTGTCGGTATTAGAAGCCTGTCGGTAATCGTAGACTTTCCCCTATAGGGTATAGTTAACTATACGAACGACCTTCAATCGTTGCACTGACCTTGATACTCCGTATACGGAGAATCGCGCAGGTACGCCGCGCAGCCGAAGTCGATGAGCTTCACCCGCTGCGTGTCGATATCGATGAGGAAGTTCTCCTCCTTGAGGTCGCGATGTACGACGCCCAGCTCGGCGCACTCGTCGACCACGGTGACCACCTGAGCGAACAGGTCTCGCGCCTGCGCCTCGCTCAGACGGCCCTTACGCGTGATGTAGTCGTACAGGTCGCGCGACTTGCTCGGCCGCTCCATGACGATCACGTAGCAGTCCGGCCGCTCGTAGTAGTCGAGCAGTCGGATGACGCCGGCCAGCCGCGAAGTCTTACGTAAGATCACCACCTCTAGCGGTACCCGTTGCCCGTTTACGTCCTGTGTGGGGGCGGGGCGGGGGGGGTTACGTAACGGGTGGTAATCGGGCGGGTTTAGCGTTGATCGCCGCGACCGGCGAGATGGAATAATGGGGACATTGGTAAACAATTTAATGTTTTTATCGGAATTTCGCCAACCATCTATATTATGTATCTGCGTAACATATATATATATATACGTATATATATATTATATTATATACTTTTGTTCGGCATGCATAAACCAAGTCGTTTTGTTATTAAACGTAAACCCAATGTTAATTGTTGTACCATGTCAACACGGGTATCAATTCATATCTATTTTTTTTCCATATTTTTTTTTATATATTTTGTTGTTTACCTAATAAACTATATATTAATATACGTATATACGTATATATTTATCTAAAGTCACGTGACATACCTTGTCCCAGTTGGTGATCTTATCCCTGGGTATCTGCTTAACGGCCACCGGAAGATTATCAAGCTTGCGGACCGCCTTGTAGACCGTCCCGAACCCTCCTTCGCCCAGCTTCGAGAGAATCACGTACTGGCTCTCGAAAGCCTCGCTGTCCATCTTCACTGTCGGTGAGCGTGTGTATAGCGTTAGTATTTGGCGTATGTGTGTGCGGCACCTGAACGATTAGTTGGCACGACTAGCGAGTGAAATGTGACGAATTAGAAGTACCGCTACATGTTTTAATGTAGCGTTATTATATTTAAAAAGCTATTATATTATGAAGTTTATTATTAATCATGGTCAGGTATATATATATGGTATTTATACTAAAATCTGATAATAATAATTATAATAATAATAATAATATATAGTATTATAAGGAAGCTGGGGCTGCTCTTAGTTGAAATACTTTAATTATTCTTGTGGCAATTGCATACTCGAAGTGGTGATCACTTACCGATTGTTGCTAGGCTCTCGATGTATCAGTAAGTGTTAACCTACCGATTAGCTCCGAGCAATGCGCATGCGCACTGCAGTGTATGGTAACCATGGTAACCGCTGATAAAGCATGCGCAACAGTTCAGTGGCACTATCATGTCATCGAAGCGTTTGCAAGGTAGAGGCTCGCAAGCTTAATAAGGAATGGAACTTCCGTTTAATCCCAGAACGAAAGTGTTAATAAGCTACTGATAGTAATGGGGATGATGATAACAATGAAAATAACGTGTTGGGGAAATAGAATCATTATAGATAATTATCTGATTATAATCATTATAATCATAAAACGGAATGTCAGAACACTTAACCAATCAAGGAAATTTTGAGAATTTAAATGAAAATTAAAGACTATTTAGGTAACATTCTTCCGTTACATTGAATCCAAGACGATAGTGAAATTCTGCGAAATAAGTGTGACATCACGTGATGACAACAATAGCAAAAGTAACAATAGGTATCAATAGTTAATGTATTGTACTTCGATGTATTTAGACAATTATTTTGTATTCGTTCGTAATATATTCTTTATTTCTATATCATAGAAACTATAAATATGTACTCTACATGTTTACAGATTTGTTTTTAAATGTAAATTGTGTTTAAACATATACGTGTAAAGAAGTGTAACAATAAATATGATTGAAACTAATAAGAACATTCATGTGATACATATATGTATATTTAGTTATTAATGTAAGTATGTTAAACATATATAGCAGGGTTCGTTCTAGCTTTCGGAACTTCACGTTATTTACAGTAAAACAAGACGGCAGGGTATTGAGAAATATGTCACTAGAACACATACAGCACGATAAACATATATATATATATATATAATTATTTATAATTTAATTATATTTATTATACATTATTTGAAATTAAAATGTACTTTCATTGTATTATAATACAATTGTGTAGTCTTTATTGTAATGTAATGAGTTATATAGTATTACTAATGACCCCATCAAAATAACAATAAAAATGTACACACACACATATATATATTATATATAATATATATATATATATATATATACTTTATAATACTAACTCTTTATCAAGTTAGCTTTAGGTTTTTGACGTAACCACTTAGGTTTTACATACCATTTAACGGGTAACTGCGACCTACCCCTCTCGCTGTAATACTCGTCTACGAGTTCATCGGTAGTAACCTCGCTGACGTCCAGGGTCAAGTCTATCGTGTCCATCTAACGTAAGGGTAATAACACTTTTATAAAACTTGTAAGAAGTTAAGTTTAGAGTGAAATGAAAAGCGAATAATTCTTATCGCACGAGAAGAGTGTCGTCTTATAGTATCGGTTAACGGAGATGGACATATATGTCCTTAACTACGGGTGGTCGTATTTGCTATCGGTTTAATTGTTGAGAGAATCGGCAGCGAGTTGTTAAACTTGCTAAGAAAGTTATTAAACATGTATTTATAATATGTATACACTTAAAAAACTGTATAATTTATAAGGAGAAATGTTAATCATAATGATCATGTACATAAAGCCTCAGTATGTCATCAGTATGGTGAACACGTTTGTATTTACGTAGCTACTACATGTTAATGGCCCGAACGAAATATAATTAAATATGTGATTTTAAAATAGTAAATAGTAATTTAAACCTACATTTAAATCTAAAGAATCATTTAAAATATCATCATATAGGACTTTATAAAGTAATACAGTTGAAAGTTCTGTATTGAACTAAAATGTATTTAGAGAAGTTTATTTAATAACGTACGTATTTCAATCAGATTTATAATTATTATATTATAACTAAACTTGTATAATAAATATAATATATATTGTTATCATCCCATCCAGGAACTTAGATGAAGTTTTCACTCAAAACCATATATTTAATAAACCTAATGTCCATTCGAAGCCGCTCTCATGTTAAGGCATCCATGGTTTTAACGAGAGCTGATCATTTATTTATAAACAATTATATAAGATCACTTCTAAATAATATTTTAAGACCCATTTTATAAAATTAATTAATGGTCCGGACGAGGATCTAACCCGTGTCCTACTGACCGTATGTCTGACGCCATATATATATAATGTATTTATAGATAATGTATTTTTAGATAATGTATTTATAGATAATGTATTTATAGATGATGTATTTATAGATAACTATGTTAAAATAACAGTTATATCTAACCCGGGGCACATAGTCTACGGTCTCGGGCTTATCAGCGTGTGTAGCGGTTCTCTTAGATGTATTTGTTATCGATGTTGGTATAGATCTTATGCATTTTGTTGATGATGCTTGTATGCGATTTTCACGATCAACTTCATTTTTAATTGCCCTCGCAAAATCAGCCTTTGATTTACTCATAATCTCCCTTTAAATAACAATATTACTCTATATAGTGATTATATATATATATATATATATATATATATATATATATATATATATATACTTAAATATAATTAAACTCGTATAATATAAATCGTAATCTTTATATTATATATTTATCTAAATATTTAATATAATATTTAATATTCTCTTTTAGAATAATCATTATTTTGTATATCGAACAGTCCGCAATTACATCTCTACCTGTAAATAGCTATTACTGATTCATAAAATAAAACTGACCTATACGTGTTATAGATATAAGCCATTTCCGGGAAGTTTATTATCAATGGTTACATTATCCCAACGAATATACGATAAATAGGCCCTACCTCTAATACCTACCACTAATGGAGGATCGATTGATATCATTATCTTTTTAGTTTGATTCACTATAGTGCATACATTCGTTGTTATACGATTTCTAAATCAAACTAAAAAGATAATGATATCAATCGATCCTCCATTAGAGGTAAGTCTATAGACTGAAATTGCGGTGTTACAAGACGACGAGAAAGTTATTTCCGACATACATTACGAATCCCACCGAACAGTAATAGCCTCATAATAGCAACATAACAGCATATTAAATAGCCTCAAATGTTTACATTGTGCTATTATGCTGCTATTATGTTGCCATTAAATGTCTATTACGCTGCTATTAATTTGTCATGCTATTAAATATGCTATTATGTTGCTATTATGAGGTTATTACTGTTAGCTGGGATAGGTGAACGACGTTCACTGAACACTGTGATGATGATTAAAGTTATCAGATTCTGAAACAATTTGTAATCAGTTATTTAAAATGATAGTTACCTATCTAACATATAGCAGACTAGCTCTTACCGAATGCATTGACTGAATTAATATGTTATCAATAACTACGGAGTGTGACTGTGGTCCACATGCTGTGGATGTAGAGTTGAATATAGTAAGAAGCTCCGTTGTTGAAGAATTCGGTGAAAGATTTCGGTCTTAATAGCCAGTTCTGAATGTCGGCTACGCGTCAAATACACGCGTGATTGATACGGTGGTAAAGGGTTGCGGGGGAGCTCAATGAATGGCTGAATATCATCCTGAATAAGCATAAATGATAGGTTACATTAATGTAACTCAATTAGAGATCTCTAATTAGATATATTAGCAATATTCAAGTATATACAAGTAGTTCCGGCAACTTTCCGGGCATATTTTAACTTTAAAACGATTATCAAAAAATATTTTGAGTTACTAATTGAAGAATAGACCCACTATCGTTACCTTTTTCAATTGTATATACAAATATATATGTGCGATTTTGGTAATATATAGATATTGATATCTATATTTTAATATTAATATTGGTATCACATAATATATATATATATATATATATATATATATATATATATATATATATTATAGTTGTATTATTATGTATACTCCCCATGTGAAGTTTATTAAAATGAATTTTACTCAGTTCTTTATTTTAATATATTAATTATTTGTTAAATTAATTAACTACATATATATATATATATATATATATATATATATATATATATATATATATATATATATATATATATATATATATATGTATACTATATATATATATATAAGTTACAAACTTTTTACTATGTGTTTTCTTAATGGATTTCGAAGGTAGTAAAATATTCTAAATAAAATCAAAAATATTATAAATAGTAAATCATTATTAATTATATATATATAACCGAATTATAAAATCTACAACTCGACTTATTTGCAATAAACGTAATTTTGATATATCATATACATCATATACATTTGTATATATATATATATATATATATATATATACTAGCTGGCTAGGGCTCGGCTTCGCCCGTTTTCGCTCATAAAGATCACTTTGTGATGTAATGCAGCTAAAAAAAACCAAGTAGAACAAAACTAAACCAATTTAATAAACCAACACAAATATTTTTAAATTTTAACTTTTTTTTAATAATCTATATTTATATTTCATATACGATATTTTAATTACATTTTATTGATATAAATTAATATAACCTAGTCTTTTTATTCTCAGGAATTTGTATAATCATATAAATCTTACCTAACTTCAACACATATTTTTTTCGTACGTATTTAGCTCGTATATTTTTATTTTAATGATTTAGTCTTTTTTTATATATACTACTATAGTACTATAATGCTATAGTATCACTCGGAAAAAAACTACCAATATTAAAACTTACCCAACCTAACAGTGAGAATAACTAACACTCACAATATCAATGACCAAACACAAACATATATCAATATGTTTTATAGGCTCACTCGGAATGTAATGCAGCTACAAAAAACTACCAATATTAAAACTTACCCAACCTAACCACAACAGTGAGAATAACTAACACTCACAATATCAATGACCACACACAAACATATATCGTGTTTTAATAAATTACGCTACAATTACGATTACGATATAGGATATAAATAAATAACGCAATATTAATCATAATTCGATGAATGGCGAAATGCAGCTCGGCCCAAAAATCCTTTAAGGGCGGGTGGGAGTTGGGGAGGGCGGGCGGGGTAGTCGTGTTTTTATATCGTTATACTAACGGAGTTGGTTGGGTTTTGGGTTGGGTTTGGGTTTAGCTATACAGTTCATATATGTTTTATAGGCTCACTCGGAATGTAATGCAGCTACAAAAAACTACCAATATTAAAACTTAACCCAACCTAACCACAATAGTGAACATAACTAAAACTCAAAATATCAATGACCACACACACATACACACATATATATATATATGTCTTAACATATTATTTAGAAGTGATCTTATATAATTGTGTATAAATAAATGATCGGCTCTCGTTAAAACCATGGATTCCTTAACATGAGAGCGGCTTCGAAGGGACATTAGAGCCATATATGGTTATAAGTGAAAATGTCATCTAAGTTCCTGGATGGGATGAAAGGACTCCACCAAATAAAAATAACAATATATGCTTTTATAGGCTCACTCGGAATGTAATGCAGCTAAAATTATAGAATAGATTTTAGAAAAAATATTTTTTTATAAATCTATATTTTTTTCTTGACTATATATGTATATAATATGGCGAAATATTAAAACAGATCTGTACCCCAAATTATTTATATTTTCATGATTTTTCATATTTTTTACAGGTACTTTCGTACTCCGAATCAAATAATTTATACTAAATGTTACTGGAAGTCGGTCAAAGACTACTCTAAAATCATGTATTTTTCACTATTTCGGCCGTAGCTATAGCTATCTATAGAATAATATAAAATATTATAAATCGACATTTACAACATTATAATTGTTAGGAAAGCAAATTTTCATTTATATAATATACGATATATAAGAAAGTTCATTAGCAAAGACCTCACTACGATGCTAATTAAAGCAATGGTATTTTCGTCGACTAATTATTGTAATTCGATATATTTAGGTCTATCCAAAAAATTGAATAAATGTATCTATAGAATTGATCATTCGGCAGTACGATTAATCTATCAACAACCTTTATTTGATCACTCGAGTGTTACATTGCGTCAACTTAATCTTAATATTCTCAACAATATTAATAGAAGCAAATATAGAATTCTATGTATAATTCATAAATCACTCACTGCAGGTCCTTCATATATTAGAACTTGCCTATCAGTTAAAGTGCCTATCTGTCGTGAACTTCGATCATCTAATGATGTATACTGCTTACAAGTCAAGAAATCAGTGAAACCAGTAACTTCCAAGAGAGCCTTTCAATACTATGCGCCGCCACTATGGAATTCTCTTCCCTTGAAAATAAGAATGATTCCTAATCACGATACCTTTAAATTTAATTTAAAACGTTATTTATTCAATATTGAAAAGTCTTAATTTATTATTTTTACGTTATTTATGTTATGTATGTTATTGATATGTTTTATTTTCCAGATGACATTATATCATATGGTTTTTTTTTATATATCAATAACCAATATTGCATTTTGCAATGTACAGTTTATAATAATACTAATTATTATTTTGTTTATATTCAATTATGTTATTTTTGTTTGTTTGCTTTGTTACACTCTTGAGAACGCCTGGTGTGTTATTTGCAGTGTTTAAATAAATCGTTTTGATTGATTGATTGATAGTAGTAGTAGTAGTAGTAGTAGTAGTAGTAGTAGTAGTAGTAGTAGTAGTAGTAGTAGTAGTAGTAGTAGTAGTAGTAGTAGTAGTAGTAGTAGTAGTAGTAGTAGTAGTAGTAGTAGTAGTAGTAGTAGTAGTAGTAGTAGTAGTAGTAGTAGTAGTAGTAGTAGTAGTAGTAGTAGTAGTAGTAGTAGTAGTAGTAGTAGTAGTAGTAGTAGTAGTAGTAGTAGTAGTAGTAGTAGTAGTAGTAGTAGTAGTAGTAGTAGTAGTAGTAGTAGTAGTAGTAGTAGTAGTAGTAGTAGTAGTAGTAGTAGTAGTAGTAGTAGTAGTAGTAGTAGTAGTAGTAGTAGTAGTAGTAGTAGTAGTAGTAGTAGTAGTAGTAGTAGTAGTAGTAGTAGTAGTAGTAGTAGTAGTAGTAGTAGTAGTAGTAGTAGTAGTAGTAGTAGTATTAGTAGTATTAGTAGTAGTAGTAGTAGTAGTAGTAGTAGTAGTAGTAGTAGTAGTAGTAGTAGTAGTAGTAGTAGTAGTAGTAGTAGTAGTAGTAGTAGTAGTAGTAGTAGTAGTAGTAGTAGTAATAATAATAATAATAATAAGACGATTTATTTAAACACTCATTAAATAACAACAAAGATTGTTCTGATAAGTGTGAGAAAAGAAGATGATTATAAACATAAACATATAGTAAAAAAATATAGTAAACAAAAAAACATAAACAATAATGTAATATAAGTTATAAAAAATATTATAATTATATATTAAACAATCAAGTATCAATTCGTTGATAATATATATGATTTCAATACATTCTTAAACTTATGTGTAGAATGTATTGATCTGATATGGAGAGGAATAGAATTCCATAACGTTGGTGAACTACACGAGAAAGCACGATTGCTTGTTCGAATCAACTTGGATTTATGATAGACGAGTACAAGTTTATCATTCGATGACCTAAGTCGAGTAGATGGAGTATTATATTTTAGTGTAGCATGCAAATAACGTGGCATTTTATTGACCAATGTTTTATGGATAATACATAGTATTCTATATATAGATTTCTGTTGAATATTAAATATTCTACAATCAACCATTCTCTTTGATACACTAGTATAATCAGATAATCGTTGTCTGTATATTATCCTTGTGCTCATTCTGATTATTCTCGATATATTCATCATCAGATTATTGGGTAAACCGTGATAAATAGATGAGCAATAATCAAAACGAGACATTACTAATGATGTTATCAACAATAACGTTATATCTTTTGATATGAATTTTCTAGCTCTACGAATATTGTAGAGGTCATAGTTAGACTTACGACATACTTCAACTATATGTGACTTAAAAGTAGTAGTAGTAGTAGTAGTAGTAGTAGTAGTAGTAGTAGTAGTAGTAGTAGTAGTAGTAGTAGTAGTAGTAGTAGTAGTAGTAGTAGTAGTAGTAGTAGTAGTAGTAGTAGTAGTAGTAGTAGTAGTAGTAGTAGTAGTAGTAGTAGTAGTAGTAGTAGTAGTAGTAGTAGTAGTAGTAGTAGTAGTAGTAGTAGTAGTAGTAGTAGTAGTAGTAGTAGTAGTAGTAGTAGTAGTAGTAGTAGTAGTAGTAGTAGTAGTAGTAGTAGTAGTAGTAGTAGTAGTAGTAGTAGTAGTAGTAGTAGTAGTAGTAGTAGTAGTAGTAGTAGTAGTAGTAGTAGTAGTAGTAGTAGTAGTAGTAGTAGTAGTAGTAGTAGTAGTAGTAGTAGTAGTAGTAGTAGTAGTAGTAGTAGTAGTAGTAGTAGTAGTAGTAGTAGTAGTAGTAGTAGTAGTAGTAGTAACCTTGTAACCTTGTAACCTTGTAACCTAATGGTTTATACACTGCCATCAACATCGTGTGAGTTTTCGGCCGTGTTTTCGTGGGTTATTTATATGCGATTTCGAACAGGTGTGTTTTTAATTTACGTTTAAAGAGTGGGGTTGAGGTGATTCCTCTTATATTGTAAGGGAGGTTATTCCATAATTTTGGGGCAGAAATTGAGAATGCGGTTTCTTGTTTGCGTGATAAGTGTTTTGGATTATGTATAAGTAATTTGTATTTATTGATTTTACGTTGTATTCTATATGTGTTATTTTCTATTAGTATGTCAGTAAGGTAGTCGGGTGATTGTGATGAATGACTTGGTGGGATATCAGTAAGGTTTTGTATTGGATACGTTGTGTGATGGGAAGCCAGTGAAGAGATTTTAGGTATGGAGTTATGTGAGTCCCGGAGTATTTGGGGATTCTGTAGACAGTTCGTGCAGTGGAATTCAGTAATCGGTTGAGTGGTATTAGTGAGTTTTTGGGGAGTCTGTGAAGTATAGAGTTACAGTAGTCAAGTCGTGGAAGTATGAGGGATGTTGCTAGTAATTTTGATAGTTCTGTGGTTATAGATGTTCTTATTAGTCTGATTGTGTGTAGTGTTCGGTTAATAGATTTGGATAAGTCAATTGTATATTGGGTGAAATTCAATGTTTGGTCAATTGTGATTCCGAGATTTTTTACGCAGGAGGAGTATGTTATGTCGTGGTTGTTTATCTGAATGAGTGGGACGATTGGTATGGTTTTTGTGGTATTGATTAGTATTGCTTGTGTTGTATGGGTGTTTAGTGATAGTGAGTTGGTTGAGAGCCAGCGTCGAATATCTTCTAGACAGTTGTTTAGTGTAGCTATGTTTGTTGGTGGGTTTGGTAAGTTGCAGTAAATTTGTAAGTCGTCAGCATAGGTGTGGAAGTGAATATCAGGGTAGTTATCAAATATATCCAATAGGGGAGATATGTATATATTAAAGAGGATGGGGCCTAGTACGGATCATTGTGGAACTCCATGTGATAGTGTGCGGGGTTTGGTTTTATGTTTTTCTATGTATATTGAGTATGTTCGGTCACTGAGGTAAGAGGTGAACCAGGCAAGAACTACTCCGCTTATTCCAATGCTTTCGAGGCGATGTAACAGTATAGTATGATCAATTGTGTCGAAAGCAGCAGATAAGTCGAGAAGAACTATGATTGAGGGATGTTGAGTAGGGAAGAGTCGTATTTTGTCAAGTATGTGTGTTAGTGCTGTTTCTGTGCTTTTATAAATCGTATAGGCACTCTGATATTTATTAAGTATATTATTAGCGTTTAGGTAAGTATTGAGTTGAGAGCAGACTACTCTTTCTAGTGTTTTAGATATATATGACAGGTTAGATATCGGGCGGTAATTGGAAAGAGTGGATTTTTCTAGTGATGGGTTTTTTATGATAGGAGTGACGAGTGCCAGTTTCATTGAGGTAGGAACGATACCTGATGTGAGGGATCTATCGATTATAGTTTTATAGTGGGGTGTAAGTCGGGTAGATAGTATATGCAGTAATGGAGTTGGTATTGGATCAAGTTTGCATGCAGATTTGACAGTCTGTAGGAGCGAGTCGATAGTTGTCAAAGTTGGGGTGTTAAAAGTGTTAAATTTATATATGGAGATTGTTATCTGTGGTAGCGTTGGAGATGGAAGGGAATTGATTATGTTAGTTATCTTGTTATTGAAGTAGGTGTCGAAATGTATAGTCATTGATTGTAATGGAATGTCTGGGAGAATGCGAGTTGTAGCACGGCCGAGTAAAGAGTACGATATCTCAAAGAGTTTTTTAGTATTATTCCCAGCAGCCTTAATCGTGTCAATATAATAGTATTGTTTAGCTCTTATGATCATATGTCTATATATTGTAGATTGCTGTTTAAAAAGAAGCAGGTCGTCATTACTTTTAGATCTTCTCCATATTTTTTCTGCAGCTCTCAGCTTGCGTTTAGTTGTGGAAAGTTGGGGGCTGAACCATTTAGTGTTGTTGCGTTTAGTGATTGTTTTGATGATCAGGGGTGCATGTTTGTCCATTGTTTTTGTAATGAGCATATCGAAATTTGTGATGTCAGTGGGGTCAGAGGAAATATTTAGTAGTTTGTTAAGGTCGTCGATGAAGTTAATGGTGTTTATGCTTTTGATTTGTCTGTAATGTATGGTTGTAGGTTGTCGTTTGTGTTTAGGAGAGTGTATTGAAAAAGTGACTATATGATGGTCGGTTATGAGTCGGTTAACAGTAATGTCTGTGATGGAGGTGTTCGTGTCGTGGGTTATTATTAAGTCGAGGATGTTTCCAGTTGAGTGTGTTGGTTTGTTGACATGTTGGATACAGTTGTGGGATTCTATAGTATTGTTAAGTAGTTTGGAGTAGTGTGAATTGTTGGATATAGGTATATTGAAGTCACCTAGAATTGTTGTATGCATGTTTGTGGTATTTAATAGATTATTCAGTTCTACAATAAATTTAGGAATGGAATGATGTGGGGGCCTATATATTGTAATAAAAGTGAATGGATATGAGTTGATGGGATGGAATGTACATGAAAATGCTTCAGAGTGTAATTGTTCTAGATCTTTATTGTTGGTCATTTTAATATTATTGTTATTGAGAATACCGATCCCACCGCCATAGTGGGTGCCATCACGAGGGAGGTGCACAAAATGGTGTATGTCATTATTCAGTGATGCAATGATGGGTGTGTCGTTGGTGGATAGCCACGTTTCAGTGATGCATAGAATGTCAAGGTCTAGATCTTTGAAAAGTTCAATGATAATATCGACCTTGTTTCTAATCGAGTGTACATTAAGAGTGGCGGATTTGAGGTGAGGAATATTTGTTGTGGTGGTATTAGTATTATTGATAAAAGTATTAGCAGCTTTTAATGGGGATTTATGGGATGAGGTCTTTAAAAGTTTATAGGTGGAATATGTCGTAGAGTTGGATGAGTTTATTGGAGGGCAGTGTGTTGATATGTTATTGTGATCATCGGAAGTGTGATACAGGCTAATATCATCGGACAGTCATGTAGAGGTATTTAGTGTGGAAGTGGATGTGGTGGGCGTGTTATGGAGTGGTGGTGGTGTTGGTGGTAATGTTGGTGGTAATGAAGGTGTATGGTGTGGGTTTGGAGTCTTAAGATAATGTTCGTAGGATAGTTTCCATTTGTTAAAGTTTAGTTCGGATATGTGTATTGCTTCTGAGTTCCAATCGATCTTTATTGAGTTATTTAGAGTTGGTCTTAATTCAAATATATTCGTTTTGTTATTAAATGTACATTTTACATTTTATGGAATTAGATGTTCTTTATAAGCGTGATAGATTATTCTACCACGTGTCATTTCGGAATAGGTGCGCTCTTTACGAAAGTAAAGATTAGAGTAGCGTAGATTGTTTCTGGTATTGCATAGGTTTGATATGAAAGCCTGATAACATTGATTTGACTTAAAAATAATGATTGCAATCGATTTGGCAATCTTATAGGATAGAATAGTATCAGGGGATATATGAATATATGATAAAAATTCATTTAGGAAAACTTTCGTACTTTGACTGGGAGTAAGGTGTTCAATTACAATAGAGTTTGATAAAACAAAATCGTTTTTCAGCAGGGGAGGTGCTTTTGCATTAGTATTGGGTTGTATTCGATGACGGGAGCTGGAAGAGGAAGCTGTAGTTTGAGTAGGGTGTGAGTGGGAGATGTGAGGGTGTGCTTGATATGTAGTTGTATTAGTAGCGGGAAAGTGAGTTCGGGTCTGTGAGTTATAGTGAGTTGTTTTCAGTAGTTCAGTGATATTGGTAAGTATTTTATCTTGTTTATCAAGTCGGCAGTTTATATTTATGATCAGTTCTGTTATTGTATTAATGTCATTTAATGGAGAAACTATAGGTGGTAAGGGTGATTTGGGTATTGGGGAAGGTTTTTTCAGATTAGAACAGTTATTGCATATGAATTGAAAGGAACTTGATTCTATTAGGGATGTTACATTCTTTTTAACAGGGTTGCTTGATACCCAAGGTTTTGGTAAACTTTTGTATGGGTATAGACATTCATAATGCATTTTTATATTGCATAGGCATGTAGTGTATTCTATAATAGTGGGTTCATTACATTGTGTACAGTGTGTATCAGCCATATTGGTATAGTAGTATATATTTATATTCACTATGTGATAATTTAATATGTGTAAATTACCAAGTGTGAACTAATATGCATGTACTGAATAATACAAATATAAAGTTATATTATATACAGTGAAAGATAAACAAAATGTATATGAGAGTATATAAATATACATATATATACATATATATAAATATATATATATATACACGTATGTATGAATGTTGTAAGTGTATATAATGTGTATGAATATTGTAAATGTATATAATGTATATGAATGTATATGAATAGTGTAAGTATAGTGTGTAGTAATGCAATGGTATTATGAATATAGATATTATAAAATGAAATAATAGAATAGAGAAAATGTAAACAACAGATGTAATGCTTCAGTGATTTTGACAAATATTTTAAATATGAATGATATATAGTTGAATTTATGTAAAAGGTAGTGAATGAAAAAAATAAATAATAAGTGGATACTGTGTGTTATGTGTTTATAGTTATGATGATCGTAATATATGTGGGGGAAACTTATCTGAATATTGGATTTCGCGAGATGAGTTAATTTTAAATTAAATTGTTGTTTAACAAATAAATGATAAACAGGAAAAGTAGTAGTAGTAGTAGTAGTAGTAGTAGTAGTAGTAGTAGTAGTAGTAGTAGTAGTAGTAGTAGTAGTAGTAGTAGTAGTATTAGTAGTAGTAGTAGTAGTAGTAGTAGTAGTAGTAGTAGTAGTAGTAGTAGTAGTAGTAGTAGTAGTAGTAGTAGTAGTAGTAGTAGTAGTAGTAGTAGTAGTAGTAGTAGTAGTAGTAGTAGTAGTAGTAGTAGTAGTAGTAGTAGTAGTAGTAGTAGTAGTAGTAGTAGTAGTAGTAGTAGTAGTAGTAGTAGTAGTAGTAGTAGTAGTAGTAGTAGTAGTAGTAGTAGTAGTAGTAGTAGTAGTAGTAGTAGTAGTAGTAGTAGTAGTAGTAGTAGTAGTAGTAGTAGTAGTAGTAGTAGTAGTAGTAGTAGTAGTAGTAGTAGTAGTAGTAGTAGTAGTAGTAGTAGTAGTAGTAGTAGTAGTAGTAGTAGTAGTAGTAGTAGTAGTAGTAGTAGTAGTAGTAGTAGTAGTAGTAGTAGTAGTAGTAGTAGTAGTAGTAGTAGTAGTAGTAGTAGTAGTAGTAGTAGTAGTAGTAGTAGTAGTAGTAGTAGTAGTAGTAGTAGTAGTAGTAGTAGTAGTAGTAGTAGTAGTAGTAGTAGTAGTAGTAGTAGTAGTAGTAGTAGTAGTAGTAGTAGTAGTAGTAGTAGTAGTAGTAGTAGTAGTAGTAGTAGTAGTAGTAGTAGTAGTAGTAGTAGTAGTAGTAGTAGTAGTAGTAGTAGTAGTAGTAGTAGTAGTAGTAGTAGTAGTAGTAGTAGTAGTAGTAGTAGTAGTAGTAGTAGTAGTAGTAGTAGTAGTAGTAGTAGTATAGAATGTATCATGCTGATACATTCGCTATATAAATAACAACGTATTCCTATAGATAGCGTATATACATGTATATGAAATATATCTAGTGCCATTAATATTAACAATATTATCACACGGATTTGTTTTTACTGTGGTATACCCTATTACCATACATATCTCGGCCACTGTCCAGGAGGATTATCCCGTGCCTGGCTTGCTCTGGTTGTCGGTAACCCACGTTTAAACCGTCGTGGTCTTGAGATTAGTTTTTAATTATTATAATACATAATGTTTTTTAATATATAATATCTATATTTCTAAATTTTATAATTGACTTATTTACGTATATGCTGATTTGTTTTTAATATTTACATATACATTTGTTTATGTGTATATTTATTCACTTATACTTACAGTTATATCACAATATATACCTATTTATTTATATACATTTATATACATTTAATTTATAATATATACATTACAAATAGTTATCAACATGAATACATGCTATCACTGTTCACTTTCTAATGATTATCTAGTAATAGAGTGTTCAACATGTAATAAATATATTCACCAAATGTGTCTGTTTAATGCTAACTGTTTACCAGAAAAATGGATTAACAGTAATACGCCATCAAAAGCGGTTTTACAAATATTTAACAGTGTTAACTTTGCATTCACATGTACTTCATGTATTGATGCTATATCTATTGATAATCAATCACAAAGTACTATATCTGATATTTCTACAAATACGATACTAATTTAAATATTAAGCTATAATACAGATACAATTACTGACACTACTTACCCTACAGACACGTATACATATATACCGACATTACAATCAATTGCTGATGATATAAAGGAAATAAAAATAATATTAAATAAAACGAATATACCCACATACGCTGAAAAATTAATAAAATCTACTAATAATATGATAGAAACCAATTTAAATGTAACTAATAATATCAAACTACTACCTAAAGCACCAGACTCATTTAGTATCGTAATTGAAAATATTAGAAAGCTAAATTCAAATAATAACATAATCAATAATATGTTCACACAAATGCAACTAAATACAAATATTATTTCTAAAGTTAAATATAATTACAAAAATATTGAAATATCATTTAACTCTCATTATGCCCAATCTCTTTTTATATCGTCAATTCATTGTTTAAAACATTCAGTATACAGTCAATTATTTATTAGGAATTCTGTTGACGACAAAACACTCCTATATGGTAAAATTATCTATCATGCAATAAAATCTAAATATGTAGTAGATCATAAATGTGTTTTCAATAGATTTAGAAATACTTATGAATTGAGATCTATAAATGCATATACTAAAAGAATCGACTGGTCAATCAATCCTTTATCAATATCAGATGATAATATAGAAAAATATACTAATAGCTATAATAATTATATATCTAATATACAAATAAATAAAAATTCACAAAATAAACGCGTAAACCCTACAAATAGATATTCTAATCTACACAATAATATTATAGATAAACCTACATGACTTTTAAATGATAAATATATAAAGTGTGCTTTGATCAACGCACGCTCAATAAAAGCTAATATCGAAATATTATCAGACTTCATTACTGAATTTAATCTCGACATAATAGCAATTACTGAAACTTGGCTTACACATGACTTTACTCCTTTAATTTCCCAACTTATTAACGATACTTACATTTTTAAACACACTCCACGAAATACACTACATGAAAACAAAACCGGAGGTGGTATTGGTATTCTTTTTAAAAAATCAATGAAATTAATAAGCTACACAAACTATATTATCTCTGGTTCTGAATGCATCATAGTTGTATTACAGACATCTACAAATAATTACACTAGATTTGTAATAATATACCGACCACCATCTAATAATTATATATCATTTATAGATGATCTCAATGATCTTCTTATTTCGATTAAACTAAATAATACAATTTTACTCGGAGATTTTAACTTCCATGTTAACCTAAAGGATACCCCCTCATTACGACTACTCTCCCTGACTGAATCACACTTACTTCACCAACACGTCAATAAACCTACACATACTTCTGGAAATACTTTAGATTTAATTTTTTCCACTAATAGTCAATATCTCTTACTCAATAATTTCGAAATTCGACATATAATAACTGATCACTATGCTGTCACTTTTCTTCTCAATATAAAAAGTGATAATATTAGCCATTCCCAAATTAAATATAGAAACCTCAAAGCAATATCAATTTCAACATTCTCCTTTGATCTTTTATCGTCGCTAACTCACGATATAAAAATCAATACATTAAATAATATCCTAACAAATATCCTTAACAAACACGCTCCTCAAAAAAATAAAACTATTCGAAATAACAGAAAATGTTGGTTTAATCAAGAAACAATATTAGCCAAACAAAATATGAGAAGATGTCAAAGACAATATTCTAAACATCCTAATATCCAACTTCTTAACCAATTTATAGTTTCTAAAAAAGTATTTAAAAAATCCATTGTAGCAGCTAAAATTCAGCATTACGAAACAGAAATTAATAATTGTAACGGAGATATACGTAGATTATATAAATTTACTAATACTTTATTAGGAAAAACGAAACAAAAATATCTACCTGATATACCCTATGATATCATGTGCATTCAGTTCTCTCACTTTTTTACTGACAAACTTAACAAACTACATACATCCCTCACACTTAATTATAATAATACAATACCCATTACACTACCAAACACTACTTGTCATCAACTTTCATTATTCCTCCCAACAACTAATGATAAAATAAAAATATTACTTAATTCGTCTAAATCATCTGCTCCTCATGATCCCATACCCGTATCTCTTATGAAAAGAATCATTAATAGTATTACAATACCCATTGTTAAAATAATTAATGATTCCCTAAACTCTGGATACGTCCCGACACAACTGAAACACGCAATAGTAACTCCGATACTTAAAAAAAATAAACTAGACATCAATGACCTAAATAACTACCGACCCATATCTCAATTACCTACAATAGCCAAACTTTTAGAAAAAGTTGTATATTTTCAACTTAATAATTACTTACATACTTACCAACTAATAGATAAATATCAAAGTGCATATCGTTTACATCATAGTACAGAAACTTCTGTACTACATGTTATTGATAATGTTATTAAATCTCTTGATATTCATTCTAATATACAATTACTCCTTCTCGACTTATCTGCTGCGTTTGATACTCTAGATCATATTATTTTAAAACAAAGATTAATTGATATCGGTCTAACTGACAAAGCTTTAGATTGGATGATGTCATTCATCTCGAATCGTACATTCTCTATAAAAACTGGAAACCACTATTCTCAACCAAATAATTTAAAAACAGGTGTACCTCAAGGTTCTGTACTTGGACCTATTCTGTTTCTAATCTATATTAGACCTATATCTAGCATCATTAGACAATATAAGCATATCAAATATCATCTTTATGCTGACGATATACTTCTATATAGTATTATATCTCAACACAGTCTATCTCATCGTAATGAGTTATCCAACTGTGCAAATGACATACATGTGTGGCTAACAAATAATAAGTTAAGTCTTAACACTAACAAATCTGAATTAATTAATATTCCTAGCTCTTACAATGATTTTCCAATTATATCAATTAATAGTATAATCATTAATCCTAGTTCCAAAATGAAATATCTAGGAATAACTATTGACCGCGATATGTCGTTGAATTACCATATTCAAAGTATATGTAGTAAAGCTAACCATAATCTATATAACATTCGGCATATACGTAAATATATCAATAATAATCTAACTTATATTTTAATTAATTCATTAGTTTTTTCGTCAATTGATTACTGTAACTCTATACTAATTGGACTCCCCCAATCCACGATATTACCTATTAATAGTATTATCAGATCAGCTGTGAGAACGATATATCGGCAACCACGCGGGGATCACTCAAGTGTCACCTTAAAGATGAAATCACTTATGTTACTATCAGCATCAGAACGTGCTGAGAAAAGAGTACTGTGTATCGCTCACAAGGCCCTAACTACTCATCAGCCCGAATATATACGATCTTCACTCCAATTGATACAACCTCTTAGAACTACAAGATCAACTGAGGATATCTTACGATTTGAAGTAGGCGTCCCCAATCTAACACGTACGACAAAGCGTGCTTTCTCGTACGCTCTTCCTCGATTATGGAATCCTATTCCTCGTTCTATACGAGAAATTGTAAATTTGTCAACGTTTAAACGTAACCTGGTAGAATATTTATTAAATCGTTAATTAATAATTCAACCTACTTTTATATTTAAATTAGTGTTATACCTATATCTCCTTATTTAATTTGTCTTTTTTTTATTAACACAACACTTAACAGAGCAAACCTATTGCTATACAATTGAGTGTCTAAATAAACCATTTTGATTTGATTTGATTTAGTAGTAGTAGTAGTAGTAGTAGTAGTAGTAGTAGTAGTAGTAGTAGTAGTAGTAGTAGTAGTAGTAGTAGTAGTAGTAGTAGTAGTAGTAGTAGTAGTAGTAGTAGTAGTAGTAGTAGTAGTAGTAGTAGTAGTAGTAGTAGTAGTAGTAGTAGTAGTAGTAGTAGTAGTAGTAGTAGTAGTAGTAGTAGTAGTAGTAGTAGTAGTAGTAGTAGTAGTAGTAGTAGTAGTAGTAGTAGTAGTAGTAGTAGTAGTAGTAGTAGTAGTAGTAGTAGTAGTAGTAGTAGTAGTAGTAGTAGTAGTAGTAGTAGTAGTAGTAGTAGTAGTAGTAGTAGTAGTAGTAGTAGTAGTAGTAGTAGTAGTAGTAGTAGTAGTAGTAGTAGTAGTAGTAGTAGTAGTAGTAGTAGTAGTAGTAGTAGTAGTAGTAGTAGTAGTAGTAGTAGTAGTAGTAGTAGTAGTAGTAGTAGTAGTAGTAGTAGTAGTAGTAGTAGTAGTAGTAGTAGTAGTAGTAGTAGTAGTAGTAGTAGTAGTAGTAGTAGTAGTAGTAGTAGTAGTAGTAGTAGTAGTAGTAGTAGTAGTAGTAGTAGTAGTAGTAGTAGTAGTAGTAGTAGTAGTAGTAGTAGTAGTAGTAGTAGTAGTAGTAGTAGTAGTAGTAGTAGTAGTAGTAGTAGTAGTAGTAGTAGTAGTAGTAGTAGTAGTAGTAGTAGTAGTAGTAGTAGTAGTAGTAGTAGTAGTAGTAGTAGTAGTAGTAGTAGTAGTAGTAGTAGTAGTAGTAGTAGTAGTAGTAGTAGTAGTAGTAGTAGTAGTAGTAGTAGTAGTAGTAGTAGTAGTAGTAGTAGTAGTAGTAGTAGTAGTAGTAGTAGTAGTAGTAGTAGTAGTAGTAGTAGTAGTAGTAGTAGTAGTAGTAGTAGTAGTAGTAGTAGTAGTAGTAGTAGTAGTAGTAGTAGTAGTAGTAGTAGTAGTAGTAGTAGTAGTAGTAGTAGTAGTAGTAGTAGTAGTAGTAGTAGTAGTAGTAGTAGTAGTAGTAGTAGTAGTAGTAGTAGTAGTAGTAGTAGTAGTAGTAGTAGTAGTAGTAGTAGTAGTAGTAGTAGTAG